>OZ019974.1:21632231-22313604 GCA_963970395.1 Ephialtes manifestator | reverse complement strand
AACTCGAAAGAAAATGTTCGCACGAAAACAAATCTTCCTCTATGAGGAAGTAAAAACTTGCAAAATAGAACTTTGCACAGTGAATCCTCTTTATTTTGGCTAACTATTTACAAAGCCTCCGCTGTAATGGAATCCCACGTAAAAAGTATCAGACCAGGATGGATTCTGGGCAGTCCCGGATTCTGCCCTGGATTGTATTCTGGACCCCGCATCTTTTCTATTCGGGACGATTTTCTCAATTTTAGCTGATTCATAGAGCAAGCTTTGTGGATTATTGGCATCTCGGTTTCGTATCATGCCACTAGATGGCGAATAGTCGGAGCATTTCTCACAAGTGTTTCGAAGCTTCAGTGTATGTAAGACTGCAATGCTGTTCTGGATTCGACTATTCTTGAGGTGTTTTCATTTTTCCCGTTTTCGTGTTTTTTTTTTCACAGTATGATGTCGAGTTCTCATAACGGTCAAGTTATTCTCATGATTGCGCAAGAATGCTCCTAAGCGAGTGATGCATCCAATACCTTTGTCAGTTAATTTAGATTCTTATATTTCCTTCTGAAGGAACGACAACCAAGTCGGAAGTTCGCTTCCTAGCATTTGTGGTAGGGTGCCTAACTCTGATGCCGGAATGGAGAGTCTCACTGGCGGGAGGGGGGGGGGGGGGGGAGGTGAGGGAACACCAAAACCCCTTTCTGTCTTTCTTTCTCTTCTAGGTTCGACTCCATATTGTTAAAAATATTTAAGGTAAAATTACTACACCGTGTGGAAAGCTGTTTTACAGAAACGGATATATCGATTTACTGTACGAGTATAATGTGAAATTGATGTACAATACTGCTAAATTGGCTACAAAAGTCGTATTAATTGATGCACAGTATAGAAAAATTGATGTACAATCTGCTAAATTTATTGCAGAAGTTGTATTTATTCATGCACAATATGCTGAACGCGCCATACGCGTCGTGGTTTTAATATGAGTTAACTTTAATTTTACGACACACTTGTCCACTGTTGAAAATATTTCAGGTAAAATTATTACACATGAGCAGGAAGGTCTGTTATAGAAACATACATCTACTATACGAGTATAACGTAAAATTGTTGCACATTTCTGCTAAATTCGTAACATTTTACAACACGTACATTGAATTTTCCTTTTTTTTGTATATTGAATTGAATTTCCTACACGAGTTCAGTACAAATACAGTATATCAAATAACTATACAGTATATGAAGTCTTCAAATGTTTTTGGAGAGTTTCCAAGTTTTCGGCGGTTAATACATTTTTTTAATGTTTCGGATATACCTCAGATATATTTTTCGCTATATTTCACATATGCCCTGAAATATACCAGGCATATAGAATTCTTTTGGTACAAATATATTTATTTAATATAAAATATGTGATCTGTGGGGGTCACATGATTACAGCTGTTGTCCGTGTTTATATTCTCGACGAAACGTGACGTAGCTCCGATGCCGTGAGGCGAACTCGAGATCGGTTATATCGGCATAGGTTTTCCACAGTTTCCCTATGCCAATGGCAGCAATGCTATGGCGAATGCGATGTAGAGGGGCATTAGGATGAGTGGCTGCGAACAACATTCTAAGTGCGGTCTCTATGAAGGAACGGGGAAAAATGGGAGAGGGGCAAACGTGAAAGCCTGAAGACGGCATATGAAGGTAACGATAAAAAAAATATATATTTAATATAAAAATTATATATTTCCAAATGTACTTTATTTCCATGGGAGATATTGAATACTAAAAGATCGATCCGTTAAATATCGATATGTAACTTGATACACAATTCAATTAATATAATATAAACATTTAAATCAGGGTTTTCCTCAGACTGAAATAAAAATATCATTATTTTCAGCATGACTTTACTTATATTTGTTTATAATATTACATAACCATTATAAAGTCTGCTAAAGGAATTCCAGAATTTTTAATTAAGCCATTTACTTTCATTACATTGTATACCAGTACGTCGTTAAAGCTTTATCCAAATTGCATGTTGCACGTAAATCAATGGACGATGTACTTCAAATGCCACTGATCGTTAAGTTATTATAGAATGTTCGAATAATGTTAAAAATTTT
The DNA here is from genome assembly GCA_963970395.1 of Ephialtes manifestator. Classification (NCBI taxonomy): domain Eukaryota; kingdom Metazoa; phylum Arthropoda; class Insecta; order Hymenoptera; family Ichneumonidae; genus Ephialtes; species Ephialtes manifestator. The sequence continues at coordinate 22,311,499 of OZ019974.1, read as the reverse complement.
CGGCAGAATATGAATCTGATCGCCTACCGTACTTCGGAAGTATTCAACGTTAAAAGTTGTTCATACAATACACGCCATACACGGAGAGATTTTCTGGTAATCACAATTCAAAAAGTTTGACGATCAGTCTGGCGATGATTGTCATGCAGTACATTAATGCGAATTTTTCGTGTCTAATATACAGTATGGCAAACGATGCCAATTGTGTTCACGAGTCACTTATCAACATTATATATTGCTGATTGAACGCAACATAGTGAAGATTGCTAGGCCGCTTACATACTTCTGCATCGTATACCAGTTAATGTCGGGAATTCGTGCAGTTAAAATGATACTTAAATTAATAGAAAGTAAAGGTATGTAAAGATAGGATAGGGATAGGTTACAAAAATGTAGCATTTATAATTATAATTGAACAAAACAACGTGTATTTTTTATGCTACATTTTAATAATTATTCAACATTTATTTATTTTTTACATTTTAATAATTATTTTAGTAGTAGTAGTAGATTTATTGACAAACTGTTACAACAATTATAACGACTGGTACATTTGAATAAGTTACGGAGGTTGCTTAAGATACGGGATTTTACAAATTACAAAATTGCTACAACGTAGTCTGCCAACAGGCCATCGACCGAGGTCCTTCAGTCCAGGGTTTTCTTTGGTACATCTAATTAATTACATGTAAGGGTGGAAACAAATTGTTCTTCGTAGTAAGTACATAAGTGTATTATCCTAGGTTCTCGTCAAACATTCTTTCGATAATTTGAAATATAGTGTGTGTGGGAAATTTATGTTTGGGTATAATGTGAGGTTCGCGCTGTATGCATAGAGGTTTTTGGTGAGTTGATATAGTCTAGTTGTAATTGGAGTGATCTTTGTTTTTTCATACAGTAATGTATTTCGCGGGTTGTATAGCGGGTTTGATGTGTTTCGTATCCGAGATAGACGCCGGAGAGCGCTTGTTTCAGCTGTACGTATCTTTTTTAGTGCATTCTCTTTACAATTAGTAAATATAGGATGTCCATATTCGATGATTGGCCGAAATAAAGCTTTGTAGATTTTTACGGCATGTTTCAGTCTGATTTCTGAATTAGCGAATGTGAAGCTTTTAAAGTGCGAGGCTCTGTTGGTAAGTTTGATCTTGCACTGTTGGATAATTATTTTTAATTTATTAATTTTTTAAAAAATGAAATGATATTTTAAAAATAAAAACGCCATCATCATTTTTCGTCCTGATCTCGGAGGTCACTTAAGAGCAAGTTATGTCACGTTGTAAATAGTGCAGGTTACGCACCGATTTATAACGACGACGACATGTGACGATTTTCTTATAGTATAGACGAAGAATATATGGATAACATGTCTTTAAAAAAGACGTGCACTTGCTTTTTCGTTTTCACAATTCCTTGTTCGTTGCAATACACTACCGAGACAATGGGCGCCTAACGCCGCTGACGATGTAAACACACTTAGCCACCGCCAAGCGGATAGCGGTCACTGCACGTCTTTCGTGTATAGCTAATAGACTGTTTAGAACTATAGCCTGTAGTTGGGGAATGAATTCCAGACGCACGGTCTTAATAGTTACAACGTTGTGGATATCAGAATTTCCTTTTTTGTATATGTGAAATGCTCGTATTTATTTCGGAACCGATTCCGTAACTATATATTTTATTATTAAATTGAGAGATGAATTTCTTCATATATTGCGAGTCGTCATCACGGTCTGTTGGAAGTCACGACCATTGTCAAGCTTTAAAATGTCTTCGCGGCACTTGTGCGTATACATCCTTACAAACTTTGGATTATTTACAGTACGTTTTAAGAACCGAAACATAGTAGCTTGTACGGCGTGCAGCACACAGTAAAACACGATACAGCTCTCGATAGAAAAATATAGAATAGATGCCAGAAGCCCTCAATAAACTAAATCGGGTAATGATTACCAGACTCTTCTCACCATGTAGGTTTCAATCGGTTAGAAAGAATGGATGATGAAATGAAGAAAAATAGGCAAAAAATTGTGTCGGGATGAGAATGTTCTTCCCAAACTTGTGCCCACACGGAGAGAAATTTCTGTGTTGTGACAACATAAATCGAGGACAATAAAAATCGTTACGTTAGGCTTACAAAAAAATTGCTCAGCCCAGCAAAAAGATTTGTCAGCCGAGCATTTCAAGTCAATTGGCTATTTTATTTCTATGATATCATCTAAGAAAGTATGTTTTTTGGTTTTTTTTCGTACGTCTGTCTCTCTCTCTCTCTCTCTGACTCATGCATTCTCGGGTTCTCGCATTCTTTCATACCAATGCGTTCATGGACTGCACGGAAAAAAAGGTTGGAACAACCAAGTGCCTTGGTTATATATGCGCCAGAAGATTAATTGGTTAGACCAACCAAGTAATTTGTTAAAGCTTACTAAGTGACTTGGTTAGTCCAACCAAGAAATTGGTAGCCTAACAAATTACTTGGTTGGTCTAACCAATTAATCGTCTGGCGCATATATAACCAAGGCACTTGATTGTTCTAACCAAGCCTTTTTGTGCGTGTGCTTGCGAGGAAAACAATTGATATCTATTCCTCTCACCCCAGCGTGTCGGGCGTCTATAGGACACCTTGAGGATGTATGATAGGTAACGTCCGCCAAACGTGAGTATCAAAGAAAATTTCGAACACTTCCCGATGGGATAAAAAACGGAAAAAAATCAAGCATGTAAAAGTTGCTGAAAAGATCGATTTTGCATAATAATAATTCCAAAATGTTAACAAATTGATGAATAAAAAAATTGTTGAACAAATCACCCGACAACCTAACGTTTTTTTCGAATGAAAATGATTTGTCAATTTTTCCGAATACATATGAATTTTTTCAGAATTTTTTCTTTATTTAGAATTTTGAAAAATGCGTGAAAAATAACGAATTTTGGATATGCGTTTGGCATAAAACCATCCATTACACTCAAGGAAACACTCAATGGAAACAGAGTACATTCGGAAATATATAATTTTTATACTAAACATATTCATCCAAAAAAAATTGTATATGTCGGAAATATTTTAGCGAAAAATATATTCAAAAACATATATGGGGCATTGCATCCCGATTTAACTTGGGTCTGTCCCTCGATCTCCCCGATTTGCCCCGATTGCTGACTCAAATGCACCAGATTTTTAGTTTTATTTTTTCTATGCAAATTTCTTTTTCAAAGTGACATATCGATTGCCACAATTTAAAAATCTTAAACTATTCTGAAAAATACTTTGTTGAATATCAAAATTTTCTAGCTTATGACCAAAGTGGGCAAGATTTTTCTTCGTATAGTTTTTAAGCTTTTTGCTTCCTCATAGAGGGAGCTTTGTTTTCGTAAAAAATAGTATATTACACACCTAGGGCAGTAAAGTAAGAAATGTCTCAGATCACATGTTTGTCGACCTCGGCTTCGCCTCGGCCGACAATTACATATGATCTGAGGCTTTCTTATTTACTGCCCGAGGAGTGTATACGATTTTTCTCATCGACGGAGCCGAAAACCGGGAACTTCGTTCCGCGCAGCGGAACGAAAGTTGTCGCTTTCGGCCCGGAGGTCAGAAAAATCTTTTTTCGAGATTTTCATATCAGGACACTCAGAATGGTCCAAAATATCGAGAAAAGTGGTTTAGAAAAAATGTCCGGATGTATGTGTATGTGCGGCACGCTTGCGAAATTCAAACTGCTGTATCTCGAAAATGGCTTTATCAATCAAGCTGAAATTTGGCACGTTAGTAGAGGAGCAACGCCCCTTCCTATGTATATATTTTCGAAAAAATGCAAAAAGAAATTCAGAGTTTATAAGCCTTTCAATTTTTCGAAAAATGTCTGTATGTTCTCTAGCTTCAGCAATTTTTCAGCTAATGAGCTAAATAGTTCTGGACAAATAGAGAAATGAAAAATGAAGGTCGGTATTGAATTTGAGCGAAATCCATAAAGCGGTTTAGATTTTATAAAATGTTGTTTTCGTTCTTATTCAAGTTAAGAACGACCAAACCTGCTCAAATTTTTTGGAAGGTAAAAGTAACGTCCAGTTGTAGTAGATGTCGAATTTGGTGAAGATTGGTAAAGTGGTTCAGATGTTATAAGACATTAAATTTAAAAAAAATCTCTGTATGTTCTCTAGCTGCCACCATTTTTTAGATAATAAGCTTAAACAGTTTTTGACGAATAACGCAATGAAAAATGACGATCGGTATTGAATTTAAGCGAAATACATAAAGCGGCTTAGATTTTATAGAATTTTGATTTTATGAAAATGTTTGTTTTCGTACTTCTCTAATTTGTATTTAAAATAAGGGTATTTTATTGACGTAGCTTCGTCAATAATTTTCATCTTTCACAAAGCTATGAGGAAGTCAAAAATAAAATAAAGAAACTTCCTCATAGAGGTGGCGTTGCGAAAGATGAAAATTAATGAAGAAGCAATGTGTAAGTTCTACTTTGCATCCTTTTTTTATTAAAATTGTTTTTTTTAAATCGAAAAAAAATTAATCTACTACAGGCGACTGGTCAAACGTTTATTTAAAAACTCGTAAACTCTCTGTAAACTCGGATTTTTTAGAATTTTTTCAGATTTTTAGGAATTTTTCAAATTTTTCTGAACTAAGACCAGCAGCGTACACGCCACATTGTAGCACCAGCATACCATAATTAAAAAATCTGAAAAACTCCGAGCTTACATCAATAAACCTTTGATCAGTCGCCTGTGTAGATTAATTAATTTTTTTTCTATATTTTTTTAAATTGTAGTAGATTAATTTTTGTCTGTTTTTTAATAATTTTTTTAAATCACAAAAGCTTTTTAAGCTTTTAAGATTTAAAAAAACTATACGAAGGAAAATCTTGCCCACTTTGGCTATAAGCTAGAACATTTTGATATTCAACAATGTATTTTTCAGATTTTTTTAGATTTTTAAATTATGGCATTCGATATTAATTTAAAAAAAGCATAAAAAAAATAAAATACAAAATCTGGTGCATTTGAAGGTCTAACCAATCTTTTAAAAAATTACGAGCCAAATCGGGGAGGTCGAGGGTCAGACTCAGGTCGAATCGGGATGGAATACACCATATCTATTTCATTGAAATGTGCAATGTATTGATTTCAACTATATTAATTAAATAGTTTTCACGGGTGGGTTGAAATATAAATATGTGAAAGATGTTATCCGTCAAGTTCTTCTGGAAATTACTGCATTTTAAATCATTAAGGTAGTTCTGTCGGTACGCCGGAGTCATAAATCTCAGAGTCTATTTGACATTAAACAATAATCATACGCATTACTTTGACTGCCTCAATAATAATATAAAAAATAATCGAGAATCCTTCGAATTTATCGTCAGCAAATTAAAACGATTATTTGTAAGTAGTTGATATGTTTAGTGCGGATTTGACTTCATTTTTACGATAATTAGATTAGGAAACGTCATTTGGTCCGGTATCGTGCACTTTGACCTTGGTTCAATTAAACATTATTCCGGAGACTTCACCTTTTTTCATGATGCATCAAGTCCTGAATGATTTGCGAATCCGTAGTACTTTTTATTTTTTCTCTATCTTTGATCTAAGTACGTTAATTTTCGATTTAAAGATCAATTTTTCCAGCCCTCCCGTGAGCACCGTGTAAAAAGATCGATTTTCAAGTTTTAATTGTTCATTCAAATACTCGGTAAAAGCCTTCAAGATTTTGTGCAAGTAAAATTGAATAGCTAAATTACAGCATGTCAAAAATTCATGCATATGAGTTTGGATTGCCTTCGCAACAGAACTACCTTAAGGTTGTTGATCAACGGCATTAGGAAGGGGATAGGTGAGGTGATGTGCGGGGTGTGAGTCAGGCACGGCAGGCGGAGCGACGTCAGCTCACTTCGCACAGTTTCACGATGTATTGTCTAACATTTTTTGTAATTTTTCTTCAAAAACACTTATAACCCCACAAAAAAGTTACACCGTCATAATCCTCATACTTTGCACTGTATAATATGCGTTTTTCATAAAGCTGGCAATTCCCACACGGAAGATATAAGTAAATAAATGTGGCCGGTGATGCCTCACGCTATACAACCAATGTATCTTACGAGCTGTTTGGTGTCAATTTAACGTTCAATATCTCGAAAAAGAATGTCATAATCGGATTAAACTTTTTTAGTAATCGATAAAGAAAACCTTCACCAATGCACTGTATAAATTTCGAAAAGCTGGCACCATTTTCACGTTTTTGATCAACAACCTTAATGTTTTGGGGCTGTGAGAAACTGACATATGCGAGTCAAGAATTGCCTGTTTTGCATCGAGTTTAAAGCCCGGCTAAAAGCCGGGAAAATCGTTATTTGCACGATCCCTCTATGGTGCACTTAGGATATTATTGTGGTTTATATTGGCGCTGGAGATACGAGGTATTTCAGCTGAACCGAACCCACTTTCTGTCCGATATTGTTTTGTTTGCTTGAAACTCGACTGCCTTTCAACATTACGTCAAACAACGCCATACACCAATTTCCAGATTTCCAACTATTTTCCTTCCGCATGGAGGAAGCTTTATTTTCATTACAAAAAATTGTTTCGACATTTTAATGTTAAAACATTTTAAATGGTCTGAAACGTCGAGAAAAGTGGTTTAGAAAAATTGCCCGGATGTGCGTGTGTGTGTGTGTGTGTGATGAAAGGCCAAAAATTCATATAATTGTAACTTATGAAGTATTCTACCGAATCAGATAAAATTTAAACAATATGTACAGTACTCGCTAATCTTTAATTGGTATAGATTTTACAAAAATCGCTCAATGCATTTCATTTTTATAAGAATTTTGAAATAAAAAAAAGTACTTTTAGCAATCGGGTTGAAACTTCGTATTGAAATTGAACAAAGTGACACGACCTTTGGTATTGAATATGAGCCAAATCGGTAAAGCGGTTCGGTTTTTATAAGATTTTGAATTTTTCGAAAAATGTTTGTTTTGCTCTAATTCAGATAAAATTTTAACTAATCGACTGAAATTTTCTACACAGGAAAAATAACATTCAGCCCTGCTACGGACCAAATTTGGTGATGATCGGTAAAGCGGTTCGGATTTTACGTGATTTTGAATTTTTTAAAAATTCATTGGTGTGGCTCTGGACTTCGTTAAACGGCAGAAATCATTAACTTCGTCAATAATTTTCGTCTTTCGCAAAGCTTCATTTATGAGGAAGCCAAAAACAAAATAAAGAAACTACCTCATACTGGCGGCTTTGTACAAAGCGAAAAAGAATGAGGAAGCAATGTGCAAGGTACTACTTTGCATCTTTTTTTTCCACTCAACTACGCGGATGGACATTTTTCAATTTTGCCCTCCCCAATAATTTAGAGCTGTGGGAAGGTGCGAAGTGCAGATAAATGATTTTGTTCTTGCAGTATTTCGATCGGAAATTTTCCGCGCGTCCCGAAAAAGATAAACTATTTTTGAAAGAAAAAAAAAAAAACTTTATTAGTTTTTAAATCAAAAACCTTCAAAATGACTTTTCTCAAAAAAATATTAATTTATTCGGAGGAAACATTTTTTATATTTTATATATCTGTTTGAGAAGGTACTCTGTAAATTTCAAGTTGGACTTCTCTTACGTTTAAAAATGGCGCTATTTTTCGTATGACGAGAAATTCGAAAGTCTAGACCCTCTACACCGAATGACCGAAACGTAACAACACAACAAAAAAAATGGAATATTTAAATGAACCCTCATAGAATAACAATCACGAAAGAAAAATTCTATTTGTTTAACCGGACAAAAATCTATAAATGGACGAAATTCCTATATTCAAACCTTCTTATTGAAACGAACTAAAATTTTCTTTCACTCCAATATATATTTGTTTGCTTTAATTGTTATAGTACATTTGTTCGAAATAGATTTATTTATTCAAATCAAGGTTTATTTGATAACATCTGGTAAACAAAAATTATAACAATATTAATTTTCTTTTTTAACTTGGCGTCGAGTCGCTACCGCGACTCTTGATGAAATGTGCAATGTATTGATTTTGACCATGTTTATTTATTTAAATCGACCCTCATAGAATAACGCTCTCTAAAGAAAAATTCTATTTGTTGCTACTAAATTCGTCATTTACCCGGACAAAATATCTAGTTAAATAGACGAAACTGCTGTATTCAATCGTTCTTATTAGAGCGAACTAAAATTTTATTTCAATCCAATATATATTTATTTGCTTCAACTATTATAGTACATTTGTCCGAAATATATTTATTTATCTAAATCAACGTTTATTTGATAACATTTGGTAATCAAAAATTATTTTTACCAATACTAACCTTTATTGTTCATTCAAATAGTACCTATTCGGTGACTCGACTATATATACATATTGGATCCACTATTATATTGTTTTATTGAACATATTCAATTAACACGATCTCTAATAATTGACTGTTCTACACGACGCAGTTATTATGGAATTACAGTACACAAAATCGTCGTGGTCTAGTGGATAGCAGAATTTTCCAGAGAACGTCACGGAAAAATCTTATCTATTGGAGATTTTTTGTCCAATATCAATAAATTAATATTATTAATATTATTGCATACTGACCCACTGCAAAAGATAGTCCTGTAATTAATTATATATTTTCACATAGTTTATACCGAGCATGTTGAAAAAATTTATTTGAATCGCAAATATATTTATTTCACGTTCATTTCTCAACTGAAGTAAAATAACTTACTTCAAATAAATACATTCCTATTAGGCCGTCATTAAAATAAGAAAATTTATTTACGTTATATAGAATCTAGTTTGGTCTACTACATATTTTTTCTGGGTGTATTAACGGACCTTTTGGTATGTTCAGAATCGATCTCGACACATCACCCCGTTAATTCCATCATACATACGTTCGCGTTGCGCATTTACGTTGTTTCTCTGCCAGGAGAGCATGTCAGGGATATATATGCTTGTTAGGGATATATAGGATGAATTAGAGTACAATTTCCTTGTATATAATATAATCGACGCAATTCAATTTCCGTTCAATCTGCAGTAGCAAACGTACAGTTCCTGTCCACTCTGCAAACTTTGCAAGCCTGTATTTGCGGTCTGAGTACACATCTCGACTACATTAAATTCTCGGAAACTCAATGTTTGCATAATTCATTAAGTTTAAGTTTATTTTATCTTATAAATACGTTTTTACGTAATTAATAGGAAAATTTAATATCCTGTATAAATTAAAAGTATATGGGGATCACTTAACAGCCCAAGGAGAAATATTTTCTTGTAAATTCAAAATTAATCCCTTTTGCAACCATTTTCTGTACACTCATTTTTTTCGCACATTGTACAATCAGTATTTCATTTTTTTTATCGAACACAAGAGTATAAGGAATTAAAAAAAAATATTTTTCATTTTGTTAAAAACAATACAATCTCCCACCAAAATTGATAAGTAAATATTTAAAAAAATTTGAATATAAATAATATATTTATAGTTCAAAGATTATAGTTTATATTTATTATTTATAGTTCATGCCTAGGATTATTTTTCTATTTAGACCAAAAAGTGTCAAGGTGATAAAATCAGGAGGAAGAAAGAGTATTACGAGATCTCTATTCGAATCTACCATCCACTCGCCAATTAAATCCTATAACTACTTGGACTCGATTAAGCAACAAAAAGACACCAAATTTTTATATCCACTACAGTAGCGATAGAGATAAAATTTATGAATATTTCAAGCAGTCTTCACACAAAAAGGAATGCAAATTTTTGTCACCCAAAGAATGTTTCATATAATCATGATAAGTAAATCATAATTATCATAATATCAGTCGAAGTAAGAATTAACAGCGAAAGAAGAAAGTCGTTATGGTTGATCAGATGGCGATCAGTAAAGCACCCAATGTGTTATAAAGAAGTCATTTGCTATTCAAATATACAAGGATGTTTTAAAAAAAATTATCTGGCAAATGATCGATTATGGTAATCATCGATGATTTCGCTCTTGTCCGCACTCAGCTGTGTTCTCACACACGTTCAAACACACGGACACGTAATCCCCTTACCCGACCACTCCCTGAGGAATCGTGGCGTACGCCTCGCGTCAAGGCCTCACTTTCTCCGAACACTTGCCCTGATATTCAACTCGGTCAGTTCAATCGCGAGGTCCTCACACGAATGCGCTATATATCCACACGTCCGTGAACGGATTATTCGTTTCATGACCTCGAGCCATATTTCGTCGTGCGGAAAAGATTTATCGATTTTCGTTAGTATTATTTATTAATTTTGTTAATTCTTGTGTACGAAAATCTTGGCGATGATAATGAATATCGTCTTTTAGATATTTTAATGAATGAGTCTTCGGAGTACACGTTGACAGTTCATTCTTTTATTATTAATAATAATAACGCATTAACGATAACAAAAGGCGTTTATTATAGCTTAGCAACTATTTTATTCAATTCGGCTTCCTCATACATTTTTTTTCGAATTTTCATGTCAGGTTACTCAAAATAGTTCAAAATATGGAGAAAAGTGGTTTAGAAAAAATGTCCGGATGGACGTGTGTGTGTGGCTAGCAAATTCAAACTGCTGTATCTCAAGAACGGCTCTAACAATTAAGCTGAAATTTGGCACGCCGATACAGCATCAACGCCCCTTGCTGCGTAAAAATTTACGAAAAAGTTTAGATATTTTATCAGATTTTATAAAAATTTGAATTTTTCGAAAAAATATTGTACGCCCGCTAGCTGTCCCAATTTCTTAGATAATCAGCTAATTAATGGTTTATGAATAAAGCTATGTTAAAGGTGGATCGGTGTTGAATTTAGGATGAATCTATAAAAAAGTTCGGTTTTTATGGAATTTTGAATTTTTTATTTACGATTTGCTTTAACTCACATCAAATTTCACCAACTAAACTTTTCTGACAAATAACATTCAGCGGTGCTAAATTTCTCACAAATTTGGCGATGGTCCATAAAGCGGTTTGGATTTTACGTGAGTTTGAATTTTTTTTAAACTATAGAGGTAACGAAAAAGGTTGCAAAGTAGATCTTTGCACATTGCTTCCTCATTAATTTATGTATTTTTTACAAAGCTTCCCCGGCTAGGAAGCTAAAATTATTAAGTAAACTTATAAATTACTCTAGCAGAAATAATGACCAGTTTTTCGCAAGGGCCACGCGAGTTAACCCTGGATAGTGTCGAGGCACTCGCGAGGAAAAATGGCGAGGGCGTGTAACGCGTGTCATAGTCAGCCGCTCGGCTGGCTGACTGCCGATTATGTGGCGAGTTTTCCTTGGCAGCAGTTGGCGTGGCGAGTTTTCGACTCAATAGCGAGCTTTCCTCGACAGTAACTGACATGGGTCCTTTTTGGATGACTGCCGAGTATGTGGCGAGCTTTCCTCAACAGTTGCTGGCGTGGCTAATTCGCTCGTTGCTGGTTAATTTGTAAATGGTGTACAATGTAATCAAATGAAACCCGTTATCGGAATAAAATATTATTTTATTATTATACTCGCATACGCGCATTTTATCATCATTCTCGAACTATAAAAGCACGCTTCTAGAAGGCATTCGCAGCAACGCTCTTGCGAGCCTTGCGCAATCCGTCCCAATCTTTCGCGTTGCAAAGCACGTGACTCAACTGAGTTTTAACAACACCTGCTGGTTTTGCAAAGTCTATTTCTCTTTGTAGGAAAAATTTCTACAATCGGAGAGTTCCTACGGTGAGAAATGGACCATGCAAATCCAGCTTGGTCCCGTGTGGCAGACTGAACTCCATCGCAGCTTGAACTCTATTGCAGCCTGAACTCTATCGTAGTTTGAACTCTGTCGCAGCCTGGATATGTTTGTAGCCTATTGTTTAATGAATATTCTTTTGCAGAGTTAAAAAAAAAATGAAAAATCAGCAATGACAAGTCTCTGTCAAAATATTCTAATCGTAATATTTAACTAACTTTCCTTCTGGTCTGAGACCAGACAGAGAATTCCTTCGAAGAGAATTGGACTGTGCGAAACCAGCTTGGCTCTCTGTCGCAGCCTGAATTCTATGACAGGCGCAAAATGAAGCTCTTACCAGGAGTTCCTTCGGATTGTCGATAGTTTGATGGAGACAGTGCTCTATGTTGAGAATGTATGAATTTCTGAATAGCTCTGTGTTTTCTAACACGAGCTGATATCAAAACTCGTGTCTGTTATTTCTTGTCCATCGTATTCTGTACTTTTCATCTATATATCTATAATGTATGAATTTGCATATTAAATATTGGTATATTATGGAACCGGTCACTTTATGATGGAGACAATATATTATTAGCGACTATATTAGGTAACAAACATAGTCAATACATTTTTATACAGAGAAAGTGAGTTTCTTGGAGGTTAATTATCGATCTATATGCCAGCTATTCTGCACTTATTAGAACTATACTTGTCAAACGAAACATCCTTTGAAAAATTATAATACATCGTTCTTAACCTTACCGTTCAGACGCTTGAAACGTAATTTAAAGAAATTAATCCCCAGCTCAATGAACTTCGTTCTTCATGGATTTTAGCACTAACAGCTGATACATATGCTTGGTAGCGATAGACTTTGAGCGCTGGCGAGGCCATCTCGTGGAGCGATAGGTAGTGACTCACTACGCGGGATCGCCAGCGGCACGTAGGTTCTACTAGCAAACACAGCACGCGAGGCACTCACGAGTCTTCGCTCGCGAGGCCATCTCGTGGAAGAATGGGCAGTGACGTAGCATGCGTGATGGCCAGCATCTCGTAGGACAAGTTGGCGACCCCATCAAGCCTGTGCCTCGATAGTCCCTCGCCAGCTATCCTGATACTAGCACGGCTAGGATTGCCCTCGCTAGCCACTCGTGTGACACAGGGCAGATCCGAGTAAATTTCTGCTAGGGTTAATGAGGAAGCAATGTGCAAAGATCTACTTTGCAACCTTTTTGGTTCATCATTTTATTGTGTCCTTTGGTTATACAAAGGCCACAACAATATAATTCTTGAAGTTATACTTCAAAAACACTCTCCGCTCTCTATTCGTCTGTTACTGTTTCTTTTCTCCTTTTTCCCTTCGATCTAAGAGGAATTCCATCCAGATGTATTCTTTTTTTTTATCATGATCACTTATTTATTTACATCCAGACAATCCAGTACACAATCCTAGAAGTACTAGCCTTTACGAAAAAATTGGAATTACACCTACAGAAACGAGATTCCATCAAATAAGAAATTAACTACCATTCAAATTGAAGATTTAAAACCGCTATGCATACAACCTGAACAAAACCGAACATGTAAACTCAAACACTCCACTCATACTACATATTGTCAGCTAGAAATGTTATCCAACGAAGACAACTGAGGGAAAAAAACAAAGAAAATAAGGGATTCATATTTTCCCTAATTTTAAGGAAAAAAGCAAAACTAGGTCTGTAAATCAGGGGCTGAAGGACCACGGTCAATGACCTATTGAAAATATGCAATACGCCATACACAAAGATGTATTAGTTATATGTGTAAATATGTAACCTGTCATGTACTGTCAATAAATATACTACTACTACTACTACTATTTATTTATTTTATATAAAAAGAACTATTTGGATATATACATGACGATATCATAAAATTAATAGATATATATAAAACTGAATATAGTAATAAGTAACGAGACTATCTATATATAATATTTGTATTTGAGGTGTTCCACCGGTTATCGACAAAGTCCCGACTCTCATATTTTTTTTCTCTTGAGATGTTGTAGAGCTACATAAAAAAGCAGTCCAGACATTTTTTTAGATGTTTAAAAAAATTGTATGTTTTAATTACCTAAAATTTGATTTTCTCAAAAAGTATGTCAACGACTTTTTTTCTTTTTTTACAGTAAATTCTGTGTCCAAAAACGATTTTTTTTAGACTAGAACGAAAATGGTGGGCAGTCTAGAATAGCAACTAAAAATAAAATTTTCCCGTAAAAGAACTTTATTCTAAAAAAATTTCTAATGTTTTTTTTATATTGCTCTACATCTCAAAAGAAAAAAAATTGAGGGTCGCGACCCTGTCGATAACTGGTGGGATGCTCCATTTATTGTCCACATTATAATAATTTACCAAATTAAAAAATAATTTTGCTTAACAGTAAAAGACTTAATTAAAGTTTCAGAACATTTGATGGAAAAAGTGTTCGAACGTCCAGTGGCACATTCGGTGGATGTTTCCTTCACTCGAATCTTCGAACTTTTACTCTCATGTTGGTATTAAAAATTATGGACAAATGATATTTTACAGCAGAAAAAACCCACACATATTTTTTTATACATTTATTATTATGGCCATAAATATTCAACGTATAATAAAATTATTTATTGTAGTATTTACAGTGTTAAAATCGTAATTAAAAATATATATTTCATATTGCTTAAAAATTAAATTTGTATCCATTGCCGGAGACCTTTACGTGGGCGACCGATGGTGCTGAAGAATATGCAACACCCAGTAGATTTTGACCCGGTTGCTGCACCTGTTGCTGCAACTGTACTTGCTCCGGTACCTGTCGTAAAAATTGTCACATAGTTATTCAGAGGATAAAAGAATTAAAGTACACTTTGAATTCATCGAAAGAAATTGTGTAATAGCTTCTTCGCAGGCTGTAATAAAACTTTTGAATTGAGTGTAAATATGCCAGTATTATTCTAGCTGTCAGAGATAAAAATAGAAAATTGATTAACCGATTCGCAAAGTCAAGAGTCGAAATATTGCAAAATTAAAACCTGTCAAGACCCTTTTAAATGCCGTATTTGCCTTGAAATTTATTATAGAACGTGATCTCGGTCGAAAGTAACTCGGCAACATTTGAACGGCGCCACGCCGATTTTAGGCAACAAAAAGTTTATAGCTTTAATTTATTATTAGTTTAAAAAATTGTATAAAAAATCGTTAGCGATTGATGGTACAAAACGTCATGTTGATTATCGAAAAAAAGTTCAGAAACCCTTTTTATAATTTTGTATTATTTCATTTGGGAATTAATTGCTAATGTGTTTCATTGTTTTCTATATTAAATAAGTTTTATAAAAAAATGTATTTATTTTTAATTTCATTATTTCTCTTCGCGAGAAATAAACCAAAATTTTTGCTAACTCATTATCCTATCTTGTATCGATCAGTAATGCTACATTTTTACTCATCTGTCTACCTGTCAATAAAGCTTTTCCTCTTTCGTAGAGAGTTGCTCAAGGGTCAGATGAACGGACTGTAACAGAATAGCCTGCGTAACACAGTGTTTCGTGCTCCCATACTTAAAGTAACAGGTGCACGTTCAGATATACACATAAGGTATTCTCCGTCAACTGAACAACTTTTTTTCCGGCCTTTCAGTTTCAATAATTTTTCATATTTTATTACCATTTAAAACCACTCTCTGTGTATTTCTCCAGATTTTTACGAAATGCTGTATTTTTTTTTTTGCAACTCAATTAAAAAGCCAAATAAAAAAGGGGTTTTTCCAATAAAACGAAATATTCTTTTAAGAATATTTCGTTTTATTGGAAAATATTCTTCAAATATTTTAATATTCTTTTAAGAATATTTCGTTAATAAAATGAAATATTCTTTTAAGAATATTTCGTTATTCTTTTAAGAAAAATTAACGATTGATGAAATTTTATTTTTATTCCGTTTAGAAGTCGATATAAAACCCCAACTTATGATCCATTTTTTCCCCTCGAACTTATAGTTATCGAAAAGCAATAAAATGAAACGTTTCCTAATGTTTAAAAAAATTTGGTGAAAAAACCAAGAGAATCGCGGATATTACAAAACGGCAAATTTTCGTACGAATGTCCGAGCCGTAATAAAAGTGTCTCAATTGACAGAGACCGCCTCATAACCAGCTCCCCATATTCAGAGCAAAGTAGAGGTGCGCCGGTCGAACAAAAAAAACGAGAAAAGTTTGTGGATCGTTTGAGAATTTTGCCCTGAAGGCATAAAATAAGCCACAATACCATGTCTCTCTCTTTCTCTTCCGACATTAATTCTTGAGAGGTCAGATTGCGAAAGAATGTCCGAGCATTGGCCCACATTGATTCAACAATCGTCGGGAGACATAACGAGGTAATCTCTTATTACCTCGGGTCGCCAAGCAAATGTTTAGGTAAGGATGTAAGGGCGTTCCTTCGATTCATACAAAATAGTGTATAAAAAAACTGAAGTTCAATCATCCGATATAATATCTTACGTAATTGCCTCTTATTACCTCCTGGGAAGTCTCATGCACAGGTATGTGTTGTGCTGCTTGTGTCTGATGACCATGAGTCTGTTGCTGGTGCTGGGCGTTAGCCTGAGCCTGGAATTGCAAAAGGGCTTGCTGCTGTCTCAAGGCAAAAAGTTGACCCAGTTGAGCTTGGTAACCGTTGGTGAGTTCAGGATTATACGCTTGTTGCACCGGTGCATTTTGAATTTGGTGCTGATATTGCTGTTGGTACTGTTGGAGATAAGCCAAGGCTGTTGCTTGATCGACTGGGCCCTGTTGTTGGTAAGAAAAAGCAGCTGGTGCCGCTGGAAAAGGTGAAGAATTCACTGGAACACCAGTGGAATGAACGCCGTGCGGAGCATTTGCATAGCCTGTGGAAACTGGAGCAGCTGAAAAATAGCCTGTTGGCCAAGTATAATGATTGATTAAATAAATAATTATTATCGCGCATAGCAATTAATCGAAAGTCTTAGAAATCAGTAACTCGATTCAATGACGTTCTTTTAAATAAGCGGCGCTGCAGATATAGTTATTTTCAATTTTATGGACATGTTCAGGATGTTTTTGCTTTTTCATAGAGGAAGCTTTGTTTGCGTGCAAACATTTTTTTTCGAGTTTTTTATGTCAGTTCCCTCAAAAAAGTCTAAAACGTCGAGAAAAATGATTTAGAAAAAATGTATGGGTGGATGTGCGTGTGAGTTTGTGTGTGTGTATGTGTATGGCTGTCACTCAAAATTCAAACTTAAATATTTCAAGAAATGCTTCAACAAACGGGCTGAAATTGAGCAAACATGTGACGCAGGTCAACACCTTTGTTTGTGGTAATTTTGAAGAAAATTAAAAAATATGTTCAAATTTTATTTGACTTTGCAATTTTCGAAAAATGTATACGTTTTTTTGCAAGCGCAAATTTTTAGCTATTGAGCTAAATATTTTTTTATGAATAAAGCTATGTTAATGGAGGACCGGTATTGAATTTGGAATAAATCTGTAAAAAATTTTTATTTTCATGGGATTGTCAATTTAAATAAAAATAATCGTTCTGCTCTAACTCACATCAACTATCACCAGATCAACTGAAATTTGTTATAGATGAAAAATAATATTCGCCGTTGCTACCGACCAAATTTAGTCGTGATCGGTATAGCAGTTTGGATTTTACGGGATTGTGAATTTTTCAAGAACTATATAGGTAACGAAAAAAGTTGCAATGTAGAACTTTGCACATTGTTTCCTTATTGATTTTCATTTTTTTACAAAGCTTCCTCTATGAGGAAGCCAAAATTAATAAATAAGTTTACTCATAGAGGGGGCTTTGTGAAAAATGAAAATTAATGAGGAAAGTTCTATTTTGCAACTTTTTTATTTATTTATTTTTTAATGATTTGATTCAGTGAAAATATTTTTTACCAGAAATTTGAATGCGTTATTCTCAAAATGGGCTTAATGTCGAGAAAACTAGTGTAGAAAAAGTGTCCGGATGTATGTATGGGTGATGATGAGCCTAAAATTCATACCTCCATAACTTGTGAAGTACTCGACCGAATAAGCGTAAATTTGAATGACATAAAGAATATTGGCCAATCTTTACTTGATATAAATGCTATAAGAATCGCTTGAGATTATCTTATGAGATTTTTGGGTTTAAAAAAAATGTTCGTCAACGTTCTAATTCGAATAAATGTTAAACTGTGCAGCTGAAACCTTGTATAAAAATTGAACGAAGTGATGTAACCTTTGATATTGAATTTGGGCAAAATCGGTAAAACAATTTTATGGAATTTTAAAATTTCTTAAAAATTGACTCTATTGAAACTAACTTTGGCAAAACTTGATATAGCGAGCACAAATTTTCTACTTAAACGAAACAATGTTTAGTGATGCTAGATATATAAGTGACTGAACATCTGTAGATCGGATTTTATGGGATCTTTTGTTCATTATTCTTTGGCTCAAATTTCGCTCAACTTCAGTTTTTTAATTTTTTTAAATTCAGAACAAGCAAGCAAAATTCAATCTTGCACATTGCTTCCTCATTATTGTTATAATCATAGAGGTAGCTTTGTAAAAATCGAAAAACAAGGGTAAGAAATTAATTTTTTAAGCATGATTTTGGGTAATTATTACTTAGATGATTTTTAAAGTCTAAATCATGATATTCATTTCGAAATCATTTAATTTGTTAATTTATGCCATTAATAATTTCATTTTTTGAACATATTTCTCAGAAAGTGTGTGAATATTTGATTTATAAAGAGTGTTCAAATTGAACTTTATTTAACAAAAACGTTGTGTGAATGTTAAATACATTTTTTGTAAACTCATTCAATAATGCCTGATGTTTTTGACTGATTATTACTTTAAAAAAATAATATTCTTAGGATCTGCAATGACGTTGATAGTTTAAACACTTTTCTCATTATTAGAAAAAAAAATGAAATTTAAATTAAGCGAATCTTTTGATTGGCCATGGATATGGTACATCCTTAGTAGCCATAAATTGCAGGGCATTTCGACTTTCACATCGAAATTAAAAATTTTAAAAACATAGCCGTGCATTTAAAACTTTTTACTATTTAGCATAAAAGCTGTAAATGCTTTTTTCGCGAGTATACTTTATTTTTATGGCTGCTATTACTTTCGAAGATGTATAGGCACTACCAAGCGAAGAGCTTTTAAGAATCCCTGGAGAACATGCTTCAGTACAAATAATTAAACAGGAAATATAATTATCTCTTGTATTTTCTTTTCTTCCTGTTATTAGCACCGTTATTCGCCTTAATCAGAGCTATCTCTACGAGGAAGTTTTGGGATAGGTGAAAAGTGAGGAAGAAATGTGCAATGCCCGACTTTGCCACCTTTTTTCAAGTAATAAGTAAAGAAATTTTATTAAATTTTCGATTAAAATAAAAATAAAAAATGAAGTTGTATTAAATTTGAACGCCTCTGACATTTTTCACTAAATTCGGTACCAAATATCCGTGCATATTATTACGCACGTGTCTAAAGTTGCAGTCCGTTCTGTCGGATGTGTCAAAAACAGAAGCGGTTGAAACTAGTTAATATTCATATTGCTCTGAACGCATTTATCGATTGTTGTCAAATTCAATATCTACCACTGTTGAGTATCAAGAGTCGCGGTAGCGGCTCGACGCTAAGTTAAAAAAGATATTAATGTTGCCTTCACACGACGATTTGTCTGTCTGATCATGACTGGACGGGCTGTTACTCCTGACTTGACGGTCGCTATTGCTACTCTATTTATTCCGAAGGCGGCCACTCAGTGGCCGTTTTCAAATTGTAACTCGAATTATTTATGATTATTGGTTTCTTCCGTATGCCTTCTTCAGGCTTTTACGTTTCCCCTCTCCCCTTTACCCCGTTCCTTCATAGAGACCTCTCTAGAGTGTTGTCCGCAGCCACTCATCCTAATGCACTACTGTATCGCATTTGCACGAGAGCACAGGTTAACTGCGGAAAACCTGGCCGATACAGTCGGCTTTATTTTTACTGAGTTTCTACTGTATGAGAATACATTAGAAACTCAGAAAAACTGCCTCCCGCTCAGCAGTTGGCGCGCAAACCAGTGGAAGGCTAAGCGGTCACCCATCCAAGTTATGACATTAAATAATGCTGCTTAACTCTGGGGACCGCCGAAGCCACTCACCGACCGCGCGTCCACTGCTGTCGGTCTTTGTAACTCGAATTATATTTGACCACACGTCGAAAACGAAAGATGTGTCAGGTTCAATATATATATTTTTTCTCTTTCAAATGAGACCTGTCATAAGAAAAACGGTTCATTTATCGCTAATATCTGGTAATTTAAAAGTTTTTCGAGTTTAACGCACTCACACAATCTTCAATCACGTACATACATTATATAGAAGCGCCGTGCGTGGCGACTCGCAACAACATATATGTCCGGGCCGGGTCGCCGGGTGACGTCATGACGGGTATACGTACGCGTATACGCGGTGCAGTATTATAATTGCTGTAACTCATCGAGTTTTCTATATATTTAAAAAAGAATTAATTCTAATTAATTCTCAGTCAATATATTCATTCAAAAAATCTCATCAATATATTAAAAGTAATGATTTTTTAAAAATCATATTTGGCTACGATTTTTACTACGAAAATTTCTCAAAAAATCTGAAAAAAGTCCTAAAAGTACTTAGAGATTTCATCTATGGAAGGGTGTACAAGAAATTTTGAATTATTGAGTTTTTTATTTTATTATTAACAATATACACAACTTCACGATCTTCGCTGTCAATAATGATAGAAAAATTTAAAAGTGCTTAAAATTCATTTAAAAAATTAACGAATGCAAAACGGCAATCAAAGTAATTTTAAATGTTTCAGATTTCAATTAATAACGATATTTATAAAACCCGCTTTTAGCTCCACGTACGTGTATATGCACGATGTAACCAAAGCTACTCAAAGTAAAAAATCATAACTTTATTGCTGTTTATGAAAAGTTCTAATTCTTTATATGCTATAGATATATCTATTTTTAAAAAAGATTTTTAGTTCTTTTATTTTTATACGTCTCACCGTTTTTTTTAGATAATAACAATTATTTAAAACTATTGTTGTAAAAAAACTATGATAGTTATTGACTTCCGACTAGTCTCATTGTTCGTAGTATAAACGAAAGTCATTACGCAAATTATTTTAGATATTTCTGTAGCGGAATCTAAAATTTATAGCGAGTTGAAGACAGATGAAATAGAAAAGATCCATGAAAATCATACTTTTAGTCATTTAAAAATCGATAATAAAGGAACGGGTGGACCGAAAAATTAGACATTCATCGCACAACATAGTGCGTTTCATAATAAGTGTTATATTACATTTCTCCGATGGCAAGAAAATTGGTTCTTTCAACGAAGTATCTGCCCGTCCGGTAACCGGCCGAATAACTGGGTGTCATTCGTCTGGCTATTGTTGAATTCACTCATTTTTTTATGGAACCACGCTAAAGCGCCCGATCTCTTTACATCAGTCTTGACATTTGACATAAACAAAAAAAAAAAAAAATGAATGCATGATGTTGGTCCCGACCCCAGTATGACTATCTGACGACACCGCCGACCAATCACAGCACGAATAAAACGATGACAATGATTTTCGAGATATCTCGAGCCACTAACTTTTTAGAATAGGATCTACTATTTATCGGTCGAATCTATTTTTTTTTCACTCTTAATGGACGAATTTTTCCCTTTTTTTAAAGATTGTTTTTATGCAAAGTTTCATCGATTTTTCTTATCTAGGCGACTAATAGTATTTTGTCCGTTAGGATAATCTTAAAAATCGTTGAGAAATATATCCAGACGAATAATTGGATGTAAGGGCTGAAGGACCTCGGTCGATGGCCCATTGGCTTCACCAATATGTAAAAGAACACGCACGCATATTTATGCACACAAAAAAAAAAAGAATATGTATCACTTATGTAGCCAATAAAAAACGTTTACTACTACTACTACTTGGATGTAATTCGTCCAGGAAACCTTCAAAATCATAAAAAAAACATATTCGGACGAATAACTGAGTGTAATTCATGCAGGTAATGCTCAAAAATGTTTAAAAAACCATATTCTGACGAGTACTCCGTATGTTGTTTGTCGGAATATGTGTTTGTAAGATTCTTGAGATCTATTATGACGAATAATCGTATGTTATTTGTTGCTGTTCCCTTATGTTCGCACCTTTGATCCCCCCCCCAACCCCTCCAATATTTTTTTTGCTAAAAAAGGCATATAGTTGAGCACGCAGGCGGGAGAGGGGCCCGCGGACGAAGCTTTCAAAAAGACATCAAATACAACCAAAAATGTTTTCTCAAAACAAAAATTGTACGCCGAGTGAAAAAAGGCATACAAAAAAATACTTTAAAAAAAATTGCTCATAAACAAAATTTCTTGCATACAAAATCCCTTGCAAAAATATTAAGCCAAATCCCATAGCCAAGTAAAACTCGCTACAAAAAAAACTTGGCGTGCGACTAGCTCCCGTATATAGTCCATTTAAGTAAGGACGAGAAGACAACGTACTTCCAAATTATGGTCGACCTTTAAAGACCTTCGCTTACGTGATTTTAAGGGTACCACCACGTGGGTGGGGCCAAGGGGCGAAGCCCCGTGGCGGAGGAAGGGGACGGGGTCCGCAATATAGAAAAAGAATTTTTTTAAAATTTATATATAAAACCTGCAATATTAGAAACTGAATAGATAATTGAGTATCAGATAGAAAGTGATAGAAAGTGTATTACGTTATCAAATGCTTTGAATACCGCGAAAGGATTTCTGTAAAATGAAAAGTAAAATTTTCTTTATACTTGCGAGAAAAGCGAGGTTTGTTCGCGAAGGTGTAACAAAGCTGCGGTACGAGTTTTCAGTGGGGGAGGAGGGGATTCTAAAAGTAGCAGGGGCGAAGCCCCGATGGGGAGTTCGGGGGGCGAGGCCCCCGATAGTACGAACAACAATCTTTCAAAGATTTATATATATCAAGATATTAGATTAAATGAGGTGAAAAGAAAGTAGGGGTACTGACTGATAAATTAGATAAAAGTAATAAGTAAGGTATGATATGCAACTCGAGCTCACGCTACTAGTTTGATATTACGAAACTCGAAATATCAATAGGAATTGTTTTCTCCCGGACTTACTTCAATGGATTATGTGCGGGAGCTAGTTGCTGGCACGCCAAGTTTTTGCTGTAGCGAGTTTAACTTGGCTAATGTATGGGATTTGGCTTATTATTTTTGCAAGGGATATTGTATGCAAGAAATTTTGTTTGTGAGCAATTTTTTTTAAAGTATGTTTTTGTATGCCTTCTTTCACTTGGTGTATTATTTCGTCCCTGTAGAAAATTTAATTAGCGTCAATGTAAATTAAAAAAATCATTATTATCTGAAATCCGAACCCCCTTATCGATTAAGCTTAAATTAATATCGACTGATCTTCATAGTTTCTCTATTTGTAAATAATTATTTAGCTTATTAACTAAAAAATTATCGCATCTAGAGAGTGGGCAGATTTTTTTTGAATAATTCAAAATCTTATAAAATCTGACAAGATGGTTAAATTTTTTCGTAAATTTTTACTTGATTTTAGCTTGATTGTTAAAACCGTTCTTGAGATACCGCAGTTTGGATTTTTCACATACACATACATCGACCCGAACATTTTTTCTAAATCCCTTTCCTCGATGTTTTAGACCATTTGTTGTCACCACACGGAAATAAATGTTTGGTTGCGGCAACTACGTTTTCGATTTGCTGTACACAATGTCTAAAAAATTAGTTGCCTCAACCATATCGAATAGTAACCTCAACTATTCACGATTAGTTCTCGCGAGATTAGTTAGGTTAACTAATCGAACCGTTGGGACTACCACTCGAATAGTTGGGACTACCATTCGAATCGTCGGTATTACCATTCGAATCGTTGGTGTTACCATTTGAGTCGGAAGGGAAATAGAATAATCGATTGGTTGTGTCAACTCATTTCTTGGTTATGGCAACTAATCTTTTTTTTCCATGCAGGCATGAAAATACGGAAAAGAATTTTTTTCACGAAAAAAAAATGTCCCTTTATGAGGAATAACAAAACATAAAAATAAAGATGCTAAGCAGAACCTTGCACATTGCTTCTTTGCCATTTTTCGCTATTTACAAAGCTATCCCTTTGAGGAAGTGTATTAATCGATTTTGGCTTCCTCATAGAGGACGCTTTGTAAAAAGCAAAAAACAATTAGATAGCAATGTCCAAGGTTCGACTTTGTATCGTTGTTTTGAATAAATAAATAAGTATCATGTCTGAATATTATTTTCTTAGATACAAAATGTGGGCTCGCTATTTCAAGTTTTGCAAAAGTTATGGCGATAACGCCAATTTTTTGAAAATTCAAAATCCCTTAAAATCAAAATGTTAAACCGTGTGTCGCTAATTTATATATATGTAATAGCTAAATATAATTTCGTCTACATACAAAATTAGGGCTGGGTCTCTCAAGTTTTGTCAAACTTTATGCAATAATGTACATTTTTTTGAAAATTAAAAAAATTCATAAAATCCGAACCGCTTTACCGTTTTTGTCCGAATTCAATACCAAAGTATCACTATCACTTTGTTCAATTTTTATACGAATTTTCAACCCGATAGCTAAAAATTTGTTCAAGTTAGAGTGTTGACGGGCATTTTACATAATTCATGAAATCTCATGAAAACGAAATGCGTTAATTGATTTTAATAAAATGAATACCAAGTAAGGATCGACTCGTACTCTACATGGCCTTAAAATTTGATCTGAACGATAGAATAGTTGGCTGTTTATGGTAGAGTGAATTTTCGGCACCTTAAGACACGCATATACACATTCACGTGCACACACACGGACAATTTTTCTAGATCATTATTCTCGATGTTTGGGACCATGTTGAGTGTTCTGAGGAAGCAAAAAACAAAAAGAAATTACCTAGACCCGGATTTCTGTATGCCAGCGCGTTGGCGACGTTCGGTAGGACTCTCTGTGCCAAATGAGGATTGCCAATGCTGGAACTGAAGGATTGATGGGAGCTCGGACCGTTGAATGCATACGAAGTTTGCGTAAGACCCGGTCGAATAAAGCTGAAGGACGCGTGCTGCTCAGAACCGCCCAATACGTTAGAGGCTCTTATTCCATTCACTGTAGTCTCGGCGACGGCAGCACCGTACATCATCACGAATAGGATTGCAAGATTCTGCGCGTGAAAACAACAAAACAGATAAACGACGTAAAAGCACGTTAACGTGACTCTTCCGAAGATCGTGAAATAGGTTTCGGGGAATTTATCAAAGGGTAAACTTAGCACAGAGGGCTTCGGTTGTATTCAGAGAAGATCTCCCTCGCGTAATATAAACTCACCATCATTATTATTGTATTTCGGAGCCTCTTTGCCAGGATATTCTCTTTGCGAAACCTGCGAGGATCTGTAGAAAATGAAGAAGAAAAGAACACGTGAACTGCCCGATGTGCTTGGTGATACGTGAGATAGAAGACGCGCTTGAGCTAACACACGAACGAAAATCAAAACGGTAGTCCGAGCTTGGTTTCCGACGTGGGGAGTTATATACCGCGGAAGCAGTGGGTATAAGAAACGTGAGCTGCATCCCACAGGTTAGTTGTAGTCCCTTTGGACAGACACTTTCCCCTTGTACTCGCCCGATGTTCGCTACGCTTCGCGAGAGTCATATAAACGTTTGCGGCGATGAGTTTCCTAGTGGCTCGTCCGGGTCGACCAAGCGAAAGCATTTACTCACGCCTTTTGTCAAGCAATACTAATCGAAATACAATACAAAAGATTTTCGAATTACTTTCGTACACGGATAAAAAGCGTAGCAATCGCTGTTGTGTCACCTTCTTACCTCAGAGGACACAAATTATTTTTTATTTCACTCAGTGCGAGAAACGCGGATTTACGTACGATTCGCGTGCATAAATCCCCACTTTCACACCTTGTGAAATATACACGGTAAAAACGACTTGGTTGAGATAACGAAAAAAATAGTTGGACCCAACCAGGAGTCTTAGTGCACGAAAAAAAATACTTGGTTAGAACAACCAAGTGCTTCGTTATGTATACGCCAGCCGATTATTTGGTTAGACCAACCAAGTTATTGGTCAGCGCCACCAAGCGCACTGTAATCCAACCAATAACTTGGTTGGCATAACCAACAATCTAATTGGTCTAACGAAGAAATCGGCTGGCGCGTATTTAACCAAGCTATTTTTTCCGTGTGCTCTGAAGGACAGATGATTAATTGGTTGGATCAACAATTTTCACTTGGTTGGCTCTGTATCGTTGCTCGAATATAACCCCACTTTGTCAAAAGTTGGACGATAGCACTATTCGTTTTCTTCACTTCGCCGGATGATATCGATCTTGTTTATTAAACCTCACTAATGTTTTTGCACCTCATAATCTTACAAATTTTTTTTTTGCAGTTTCGTATAACTCCGACACTTTATATGCATTCACGCGATTTTACAATCTTTTACGATAGCACAATGACGGCTAACCCGCAAATACAAAACCGCCACCGTTAGTTCACCCCAACTATCTGACTTAGTTGGAATACGAAAAAAATTAGTTGTGTAATCTATTCAAGTCAACTAACTCTGAATGGTAAATACGACTAATACACGGAAAGAAATGTTTGGTTGTGATAACTACGTTTCCCATTTGCACAATGTCTCAAAAATTAGTTGCCTCAACAATTTCGAATAGTAACGTCAACTATTCACGATTAGTTCTCGCGAGATTAGTGAGATTAACTAATCCAATCGTTGGGACTACCATTCGAATCGTCGGTATTACCATTCGAATCGTTGGCACTACCATTTGAATTGTAAGGGAAATAGAATAATGATTGGTTGTGTCAACTCATTTTTTGGTTATGGCAACTAATCATTTGTTTCAGTGCAATCGATCGTTACACCGACGAACGTGATGGTTGTGACAAGAAATTTTCACTGAACTAACAAATAATTAATTGGCTCAAACCGAAGCCGTTTTTTCCGTGTACTTTACGATATGAGTGCGATTAAACTTTTTCTTGATACATGTGATTGCACACTCGGTTGTTAGAAAATAGTACATTACGATACGAGTGCGAAAAAACTTTTCCTGACGAGTGTGTATTCGCAGGATGAGCCGAACGCGAGTGTTGCAATCACACGAGTTAAGAAAACGTTTTTCGGATGAGTATCGTACAAAATTTTATTTCACGAGGTGTGTAAACGACATTTGACGCACGCAAAGCGTGCGTAAAACCGCGTTCTACGCACTGAGTGAAATAAAGTTTTTTTTTGTAGATTGTATGTATTAGGTGCGATTTCCAAAAGATATATGCATTTAAACAGAGAGCCTGTTTGAATATATCGAAATTCCATAAGATGACCGCCATTATTGCGTATTCTGAACACACTTTCGACGAATTAATCTAACGACTATAATATGCGAATGATTCTTATTTAACCATTTTTCATTTACCCAATTTGTTTATTGATAACACTCATTTTTTAAGTGGGGAGTTTTTTAGTTTTTTTTAATTAAACATTTTTTTGGCAGTAGACAATGTCATTGCTATGTCACAGAATCATCGCGAATCATAATCGGCATACATTACATTTTTTCTTATGATTACAATTTTTTTGGTAAACTCCTTATAAATTTGTTTAATTATTTTTTAAATCATAGGTTAGAGTCACCAGTAAATGACCAGTTAAGCAGAGCGATTTGTTTATTATGGGTTTCTATAAAATGTAATATTTCCACACTGTGTGAAAAAATTTTAACGGTTGACCACAATTTCGAATGATGTGATGCGATTAAAAAATATCATATTTTTATCGGAAAGTATATATAAACAAATACTAAAAGCCAAAAAGCCAAAAGCACCAGTGGATGACCAGGTCAATCTAACCTACACTTTTAGTCGAAAATAGGCTTCCGCAATTAAACAATCACAGTAGATAGCTAAAAGAATAGACAAATTGAAAATCTAACGTTCATCTCTCAAAGAGCTGTTGGTCATTCACTGGTGACTAGTCAATTACTGGTGCATTCACCCTACATTGTTTTTGTCGTAGTCAAGTTGTCGGAGCGAGTAACATATATCCGATTGAAATGTTCTGTGTAAGCAATATTTTCAAAAATTTCGTCAGAGAGCGTGAAGAATCTGAAAAAAAAGTTTTTAAAAGTTTTTAGTTTAAATTCTTGAGTTGTCGACGAAAACGATGTCAGTTTCGAAATCAGCCCAAATTTGCGATCAGATTAATATAATTCAAATTCGGAATTTTCAAGTGGTGATACCTTTTTTTTGGGTCGACATATTTTCAATTTTCTCTTTTCGTACAAAAGAGCTTGCCTAAACAAAGAGAATAGCATCAACAGCATTACGATACCTTATTATGGTATAAAACGTTAAAGGGAAAAAGAATAATTTATTACTTCAACTGCGAATGAACAATTTAAATTC
Organism: Ephialtes manifestator; assembly: GCA_963970395.1. Taxonomy (NCBI): domain Eukaryota; kingdom Metazoa; phylum Arthropoda; class Insecta; order Hymenoptera; family Ichneumonidae; genus Ephialtes; species Ephialtes manifestator. Next base: position 22,283,165 of record OZ019974.1, on the reverse strand, counting down.
AAATGTCGTGCAAAAAAAAATATTTCTCCAGACGTACTCATTTGCAATAAATATTTAAATCCTTAAAAATAACGTCCTCAAGATGTCGAAGAAAAAGAGTAAAAAATAAAACAGTAATGTTTATATTTTTTCATGATAAGATGTGATTTTTCAAAAAATTACTATTCATTCATTCATGGTATGAATAAACGACTGCATTTGAAAGTATTGTTACAAATATGGTCCCAGAGCAAGAATTAGGCGAGCGAGTACTCTATATTTGAATTATCATAATTCAATTATTGATGGTGCAATTGTAATCAGGTCAAAATCCGACTTTCCTCTACGCGCCTTTTGTGGAATTAATTATACGCTCTCGGACGCGTCAACATGTGAATATTTATTATCGCGACAATATATATATATATATACAATACATTTATGAAAGGGTACACAAAAATCTACATTGCAATACAGAGATATATAAACGTATTTATATTACTATGTACATCACAGAAAAAAATATATGAGCAAATGTAGTTTTTTAAGATTTTGAAAATTGTCCGTCAATGCTGTAACTCGAAATTTTTTTTCGCTATCGGGTTAAATTTCGAAAAAATTCATCAATTTTGCTCCTTCGTATCCATATTTCTACAATAATCCACGTTTTCTGATAAGGATAGTAATATTGAAACGGCTTTGAGAACATTTTCATAAGCCTGGCCTTTTCAGGGCCCCCATCACCCTTACCTTTTCCATTCAGAAACTTGTAAGCTGTTAGCTTCGAGCTGCGCACGTATAGACTTACGACTTACACAGTTATACGTTTGATGAATTTACTAGAACTTCACTTAAGAAACATAATCAATCAGCCCCATTTTGCTTTCTCACAGAGGAAGCTTTGTTTTCTTTTTTTTTTTTAATTTTCGAGATTTTTATATCAGGACACTCAGAATGGTCCAAAACGTCGAGAAAAAGTGATCTAGAAAAATGTCCGTATGTATGTATGTGCACGGTTAAAAAAATTTGTTGGAAATTTACAACACATGTGTATGAAGTTTTTTTACCAAAACCGTTTATGAAATTTCAACTGCGACCTTGAATTTTACAACACTGGTATATCAAATTTACGGTTCCTGTATTGTAATTTTACAACACATCTGTTTTGTATAACTCAACGTCGCAGTTGAAATTTCATAAACGGTTTTGGTAAAAAAAACATGTGTTGTAAATTTACAACATCTGTGTTGTAAATAAAAAATGGGTTTAAAAACAATAAAAAAATATATAATTATTACTAGGGCGTTATTTTTTCAGACATATTATGTCATTAGAAATCATTGGCTATTGGTTTTCGCCAAAGAAAATTTTTTGTCTACTCCGGGGTTTGAACCTACGACATATCTAAGTACCCAACAACGCACGCACGCTACCAACTACGCTATCAACGACTTAACAGTTTTGGATATAAAACGGTATAAGAGTTATACAACTATTATTTTCTTAACCGTACTTATCATTGACATATTAAAATGTTCAATTGATTGCAGTCAGAGCGTGCAGTGTGTACGGAAATATTTTCAAGTGAACATAATGCATAACGCACCCTACTCATAATCGTTAGGTTGCCGGTTCGAGTCCAGCTGTTACCATTCTTTTTATTGATTTTAATACCTACATCAATGTTATATGTAAATTTCATAAAACCTGCGTCTATCGACAGATATTAATTTTTTACTATTATTGATATTTTCAACAGCGTAATATCAACTTCTAGACTGTAAAAAAAATCTACTTGAAATTTAATGTCCAAGTATTGGAAGTTTTTATGCATAAACTGATATACTAAATTTAATATACAAGTGCAATGTAAAATTTATGTATGGTATAGTGATTTCAATAATTTACTTTAATTTTACTGCAAAAGTACATTAATTTTAATACTTTTCATTAAATTTGCTGTAAAAGTCCATTCATTTTATATCACAAATGGACATTAAATTTAATTGGCGAGTTTATGCATAAAAATTCCAATCTTTTCTAACAGTGTATTACAGTAGCAGAACACGAATACAAAAAATTGTGTTCATACGTTTCACTAAAAGTATAACAAATTTCAACCACTGTTTTTTTGTAAAGTTTAAGTTCCGTGCAGAAATTACAAAAAAATTGTCATTACTTTATGACTATACTCGAGAAGATTTGTGAACTCCAACGTCATATTGTATTTATAAAATACTGAAACTTGAATTTACAAGGGGCGTTCTTACTTTTTTAATACAATTGTTGAAATTATGCACAATGCAGATGAGTTGCAATGCAGTTATATCCTATTGGATATAACGCATGAACAAAAAATTTGGAAAGCTTCAAGAATTTAAGTGGAAAAATAATACTTTGTGAAAAACCGATTTTTCAGTACAAACATGACTTGCGCGACCTCTAAATATTTGTTTAAAAATTCAAAGCTGTGTGTTGTAATGTTACTATGCTGACACTAAAATTACCGCCATGTGTTGTAAATTTACTATACGTATAGTAAAATTACGGGTTATTTGGAAATTTACAACACAATGTATGTTAATTCCCATTTACTACACAAAGTTTGTGAATTAAATATACCCTTGACTAGTAATTTCCAATATTTGTGTTGTAAATTTCTTTTTTTTAACAGTGTGTGCATGTATATGTATACAACTTCGAAATTTGAAACGCTGATAACTCAAGAAGCATTTTAGCTATCGAGTTAAAATTTGGCACACAACTGGATCATCAGCTCCTCTTTCATTACTGCAAATGTTGACTGAATGGATGCAGCTATTTAAATTTGGTAGTTTTTTTAATTAAAAAAAGGGCGTGGTCGCTCTTACTTTTGTAAAAATTAGTGTATTATGCTAAATAGTTCTTCATAAGAGCATTTGCACTTGATGTTGTTTGGTATTGAATTTGGCTCGAATTAAATTTTAAAAAATAATTAACATTATATTATTAACTTTTCCAAAATCTTATCTGATATATCGAGCTCAAATTTGGTACGCGAACAGAATAATATTCAGCTATGATAAATATATAATTTAGCGACAAACGATATAAAAATGTTTGTTTTATGGAATTTTGGATAATTGAAAAAAATTAACGGTATCGCGTTCCTTAACTGCGGTAAAACATGAGATACCAATCACAAATTAAATATGTGAATGAATTAATATGCAGCCATGATAGATATGTAATTTAGTGATGAACGGAAAAAAAAATTTGATTTACGAAATTTCGGATTATCAAAAATCTAACTTTATTACATTAACTTTTAAAAAACTTAAGATATCAAGCCCAAATTTGGTATGTAAACGAAATTATATTCAGTCATTATAGATATATATACCGAGAGAAGGAATACACTACTCATTCCCAGATTCGTATAGTAATTGGGATCCAAAGTGCAAAGTGCATTTTTTTCCATACACATATAAAGATTTACTAGGTGTCGCCCGCTGTACTATTTAGCGTAGATGGTACAGCGGACGACGCCTAGTAAATTTTTGTATGTGTCTGGAAAAAAATGCCATTCTTCCACTTTGCATCCCGATTACTATACGAATCTGGGAATGAGTACTATATTTTTCTCTCGGTGTAATTTAGTGACGAAACGTAAATAATTATGATTTTATGGAATTTCGAATTATTCCAAATATAGACTTTATTGCGTTAACTTTTGAAAAACTTCATATGAAGCCCAACTTTAATATATGAACAAAATAATACTCAGCCATGTTGATCTATTACATAAAACAAAGATGCAAAGTAGAACCTTGCACATTGCTTCATCATTATATTTCGCTCTATACAAAGCTTTCTATGAGGAAGCCAAAATTAATCAACATACTTCCTCATAGAGGTAGCTTTGTATAGAGCGAAATATAATGAGGAAGCAATGTGCAAGGTTCTACTTTGCATCTTTTTTCTTTTTGCACGTCTGATATGTTTCATATTTGAACAGATTTTACTACTATTTGATAGTACTTCCTCGGTTTTTTCGAATATTTTTTAAGGAATATCGGGTAATTTGTTTATAATTATTCATATTTTGATAAAAGGCAAGAACGAAAAATACAAGCTGAAAAATGTAATTTTTCAATGAACTTTTACATGACACTATAATTTCGTATTTAAATAAAAATAATTTTTTTTTAAAGAAAATTCAAGGAGACAATATTCACGACGTTTGGTTTAATCAAATTCAAATCCCATGGAACAATTTTGACAAAAAATTTGTCTTTGCGTAACAGAATTCAAATAAATTAAGTCGGTGCCAATATTCAAAGTTTTTCACCTTAAACATATTCATTTTTGTCATTCATCTGTTAAAGGTTAAAAATGTTGGATACTGTCAGTGACTTAATTTTTTTTCGAATTCGATTAAGCAAATACAATTTTTTTGTTGAAATTATTTCATGGGATCCGAATTTGATCAAAAGTGACAGCCATTTTTATTATTAGAAAAAAAAAATAAAGTGGCTTTCACTTTTGTTCAAATTCCTGGCCCATAAAATGATTTCGATAGAAAATTTTGCTTTGTCTAACATAATATAAATAAAAATTTTCAGTAAAATAAAAGATGCCGTTTACCTTAGACCATGATTTTTTTGTTGTTTATTTTGCCATTAATATCGTTCAAAATTACGTAATTGAATTTGAACAAATGTTCTTCTTATAGACCATTGAAAGACGCATATTTTCATTTTTTCAAATTGTAGATAGCGTAAACCATTGTCGAGATATTAATGTTTTAGTTAAAATAATAAATGATTGAAAAATACAACCAACAATTTTTTTCTAAATTTGAAATTTTGTGTATTGGTTTAAATTATTATAGAATCTTATCTTTAGAACATTTTTGAGATTTTTTTTCTTTTTGGGTGGCCCATCTGAATGGAATTACTGATATAAACAGAATTATAAACATCCACCTCACATATTCTTGCAATATTTGATGTACAATCTAAAATATAGGCTCTACAAATCTAGGATGTATCTTTACATATTCTGCATATGGGCGTATCTCACAAACCGTCAACTTTCACGGCCTCAGAGAATAAAAATCTACTTATGGAGCACAGGATCGCCAATTTTTTGTACTCATCTTAAGACCTTTTTAGAAAGCAATATTCGTTCATGGACAAAGCATCATCTACAGAGTGCCCGCATAAAAAATCATATTACCATTTTAACTAAAAATCATTTATTTGGTGCTAATTCATTGTAGGAACTATGTGTTATTGTGTTTTACAAGTGTTTAATTTACTTTCAATTTAACTTTTTTTTAAATGCCTCATTTGAAGGCAGTTTTATCCCTTCCAATAGGTCATTTTTCTAATTCAATTTTACTCAATTCGTATGCAGAAAATGAAAAGTATGACTGATAATGACTCTACTAACTCAAAATATAATTTAGATAATTTCGGAACGATAATAGTTTGAATTTATTATGCGAATTTATAAACCTGGCATTCTCGAACCTGACAATTGAATACATTTAGACCCAGAAAAAAATTGTTTCTCGTCTTGAGGTCGGGCACATCTGCGCACATCTAATTCGTGATAAGAATAACATACTCAGATGGAATTTAATTATCTTACTTTACTAGTTTGGCCGGATAACAATGCGAAAAACCTGACATTTATTCTCCACGCAGCAATATGAGTCCATGTCGCAGAACGTTGCGAGCAAAATAATTGACTCTCCGACATAAATTTCACTTCATTCAATCCGTGATGAACCTACCTTTATGTGCATTCAATTTATTTGGCTCAATTAGCTTGTGCTGATATTCCTGCACCATATAACGGTGGATGTCAGGTCCACCATCGAAACCGAGTGACAAACGTTCACAGGATAACCGCATAATTTTCTGACGTGTTTGGCGATTACAATTAGGTATGTCATATTCATTGCACCTTACCAGAATTTCATGATTTTTTTCTTATTTTTCTGAAGGTGCATATCTATGCTACACCCGTATGAAGTGACTCGACAATCAGAGTTACAAGCGAAAACGTTGTTAATTTCCGCATTTGAACCAGGATAAAACAGTCTATTGGTGCATTATAAAATTAAATTTTTTTTTCAGATCGATTATGCTTCGTACATCTTAGTAAACGTTTGATACTCGCGTAATTCATTCTGTGTAAATTACTATCGCTTTCCGCAGTCGAGTTACACGAAAGTCAAAGGTTTGTGAGATATGCCCATATACATAATTTTCATTAAGGATACTTTGATTAACTTGGTTAGTTGGAATAACCAAGTTGATCATAACTTGATTATTCCAACTTATCTGTTTTTTTTCTGTGTGGACTTCGAATTGTAACAAGTCGCTTGTGCGATCGTCGGTATTACAGATCCCGACACGGGATATATCCACTTGTGTTCGCTCGCAGGTGCTCCGATTTCGGAAGTATAGCGACTAGTGTTATAAAATAACCGGTTATTTATGTTAGTTACTAAAATATCCGGTAATGTAGCTGGTTATGTAACCGGTTATTTTTGGTTAATAACGTGCTGCCAACTTTAGAATACCAACCAAATATTCAAATTTACATAAAAGAATTATGAAAAAAAAAAAAACGTTACAAATTGCTTCTGAAACGGGTACATTATCGCAAGTTATCTATAAAGCTTCACAACAGAATATGAGAAACCGTAAATATGTTCCAAATTGTACGATTCAATATCAATGATCTAAAGATTTCTAAGATGGCATGGAAATAAGAAAACTGTTTTACGGCAATTATACTTTATTCGATGAACTTATTAATGTAATTATAATGTACTCAACGCATTTCAAATATTTTTATATGTATTATGGTTTTTTAACCATATCTAGCATATATTTTCTTCAGGCGTCAGGTACTATATGTTAGGTACTATATATTAAGTCAGTTAACAGAAGTTATCACTTATCACATCGCTAATCACAATAAATATACGCAAATGCGTATTTCGGACTTAGAAAATTAGAAAACGACTGGCACGGCAGTTTATGAGTTTTGGCTCAAAAGGTTGAAATCAAGCCATTCTTCTTTTATCTTTTCGTCTTCTTCAGTATACAGCTCTTCTTCACCTTCAACCGCCTCTTCGATCTGTACCGTTTCTTCGATGCTGAGTGGTTCTTCGAACTCATCCAACACATCTTCCTCGCCTGGATTAATCTCGTTCATATTCCCTTGTGTTTGAGTCACTTTACCGATTGATTTTTTATCTGATCGGTGATTTTTGGTTTCAACCAAATGGAGGTTGAACTTGATTGCAACCAACTTCTTTGTGCGATCGTGAGTCAATCGGTTTCGTTTTACTGTTTTGATGTTCGTGTAGGTACTCCAATTGCGTTCGCACGCAGCTGCAGTCGAGGGGAGATTAAGAATGATTACAGCCAGTTTCATCAGTACCCGTCGAGAGCAAAAGCCTTTCCACCATGAAATAGGACTCATGTCCTTAGCAGCTGCCCAAACAGAGTCACTCGCCCAAATCGATGTTTTTCCAATGTATTCACCTGAAAATTCACACAAAAAAAAATCCATTATAATTTATAAATAAGGTGCAATACTAAGTAAGGTTATTGCATAAGAATGCCAATTCACTTACCCAAATCAACCATAACTTTATCGCAGTCTAAGCCTAACAGTTTTGCTTGCTTCATGATTGTGTCGGTCGCTGTTTGCTGTTCAGCTTCTGATAACAGCATGTTATCGAGATTTGGATTCAAGATATGAGCAGCCAGTTGGATCGGATGAAACAAAAACTCTTTGCGCTTGGCAAAAATTGTCATCAGTCGATCTTTCTCTTCCACAGTCAAGAACGAAAGATTTTTCTCGAGGCCGTTAAAGATACTCTTGATACTCGTGGCAAAGTAGGAAAGATTAGAACGATCGCCCTCGATAGTCTTAATGAGACTGCTCGCAGGCCCTATCAACTCACGCACGTTCTCGAGCACATGCCAAAAATCATCGTCGTCTAGGATTTTTCGTTTTATTGCAGCTCCGATCTTCGACGAGACGTCTTTGTGCATCACAGCCATCTGCAGATATTCCTTGGAACGCAGAAGGCTATCAATCGCCACGTACTGAGAACCCCAGCGAGTATCTACTGGTAGTAAAAGAGCCATTTCTTTTGAACAGTTTTCGAGTTGTATCTTCTTAAGGATTTGCATTGGCACCTGATGATTACGAAAATATTTTATGACGGACTTTGCGTCGTTCAGTAGTGTATGGATAGTTGGAATGGTAACGATGTCCTTAATCAGTAGGTTGGTGCTATGCGCGAGACAACCGTAGATTATGAGGTGTGGGAACCTTTCCTGCAGCATTTTCCAGGCAAGTTTCATGTTCGACGCGTTATCTGTAACGACAGCGTGTATTTTGTCGCTGCCAATTTCTACAATCGCCGCTCCTAGAAGATCAGATATGTATTAGCCAGTATGCGAATGCACCGTCGATTCGATTGCTGAGTAGAAAACTGGCTCCGGTGTTGCTATGATGATATTGATCAGGGAATTTCCGTTAATATCGGTCCACCCATCAGACATTATCGTCAGCGAATCTGCTTTCCTGATTTTGTCCAGAGCAGACGATTGAACAGCTTTACGTTCAGCTTCAAGCAAGGTATTTGATAACTCGAATCGAGATGGAGGTACCCAGGCAGGACGTAGATGACGGAAAAACTTTTTCCAGTGCTCGTTTTCGGCAAAGGACAAAGCCACAGTACTCGAGTAGATTGCTCGTGCAAAATCAACATCCAGGGCAGCTTTTGTTTCGTCATCCATGGTATCAACGAATGAGGCCAAACTTTTAGTTTTAGTGCCTTTCTTGGGAAGGTGTTTGTTCGAAGTACCCAAGTTTGAGGTCTGAAATATATAGCAAAATTTAGTTTCCATCTATATATATATCATACTTCAAACGGTACAAATACTACAGATCAACAATTTGTTTTTAACTCCATATTTGTCTTATTTATTTATGTTTTTTAATTATGTGTGATGGATGTTGCATCTTACCGACGTTGAGTTTACTGACAAAATATTGCCTTCCTCGTCTAGATCGTCAGGGTCGGGATCCGCGTCAGCCTCACTGAAGATTTTTTTAACGTTGAGAGGACAATGCAAGCATTTTTCTCCCAAATGCTTTGCCATTCGTTTAGCATTTGAAATATAATTTTGGTTGCAAAACTTGCAAGTGCCACTTTTATATTTTGGTCCGTTCGCCGACACCGGTACTTTGTTGAAGTATTGCCAAACCAAACTTTCGTTTTTCGGCATGACGAACGATGTCACCGAACTACCGACTGTATAAGTATAACACGAGATCGCGAGAATCGTCAGAACATCAGAACGATAGTAAGCCGTAAGCGACACCGTCAGCCGTCTACATAACCAAAAAAAAGCCAATCAAATTTATTCTATTATACGAAGCAATGTACGCAGCGCAGCGACAGTCGAAGGTTTTATATTTTTAGGTAGGTATGGACTTCAAACTTACCTTATTAGAGTCTGCAGAAAAACAAGAATCGGTGTCCGGCGACCGGCGGCTTTTCCTCCACAAACCACAAGACCACAAGCACAAAATGGCCGCACACAGTGATGCCAACGGCAGAATAAATAGCATCCGGTGAAATATCATAAATAGCCGCGGTTATCAACCGGTTAAATATCCAGCTACTTAGCCGGTTATTTACCGAGCTCGCATCACTAATAGCGACGCTCGCCGTTCCGCTTGGCCGTGCGCGCTGGCCTATCTTATTATCTTTCGCTAATTTATGTCTCTACCTGTCGCGCGCTACTGGTATACCCTAATGCAACGGCTAACGGCTGAAAAGTCGCCATGGCCTCTTCACAGCCACCGGTTCACCAGAGTCACGAGCACACGTTCTCGAGCGTTGAAGCGTGTATTAAATATATTTAATAAGTTTTTTTAGTGCTGTAACGATGAAATTACATTTTATTTATTGCAAGTCTGCCTCCTGGATCAGAAACAGGACGACCAATGTCTAGGTGTATTTACACTGAGAGAAATTGAGATGCTCCTGGTAACTATTCAGTGATAATTACATTTTATTAGTCCAGGTAACTATTTTCATAGTTACATTAACTCTCTTCACTGTTAATGTAACTACGTTACTGTTAATGTAACTAAACGCAAAAAAAGGCTTGGTTAGAACAACCAAGGTGCTTGGTTGATTCAACCAAGCCTTTTTTTCCGTGTACGAAAATAAGTCACCTGGACTAATAAAATATAATTATTACTGAATAGTTACCATCTCAATTTCTCTCAGTGTATTACACCGAAAAGCATAAACGAAAATTACGAAGTAATTTGCCCCAATTGGCCGTACCAACACTAGAGAATCATAATTTTCTGCACGCGTGTTACGCTGCATATTCCTCCCCGCTCACTACACGGTGGTGGAGAAGCCAATCTCTATTCCACACCTGGGCTCCTGATCTCTTATGATCAACCCAAAGAATTCTGGTGGAAAATTATTATTACAGGAGGAAGAACCTCCCGCTGCGGAGCTAACAGGACCGCATTGTGACCATACCGAATCTTGGAGCGCGCAGATAAGTCTTCGACCACTTCTTTTATCAAAAAGTGGTGTTTATCTCCTGAGATTGATTTTGTAGGCACTGTGATAGTACATCTGCATTTATGAGTATGATTATTATTACTATTATTTTTTTTTATGTTGCATTTCCCCCGTCTGCAGGCATTACGCCTACTACAGGATCGGCCAGGGTCAGTAGCCAGTCCCTCCTGGGGGTCTGGTCCGGATCAGTAACCAGGCCCCCATGCGGCCGCATCCGACTTCCCCCTCTATATCGCCATAGCATTTCTGCCATTGGCATAGGGAAACTGCGGAAAACCTATGCCGATATAGCCGGTCTCGAGTTCGCCTCCCGGCACCGGAGTTACGTCACGTTTCGTCGAGAACGTAAACACGGACTACAGCTGTATACATGTGACCTCCACAGAAATACCTGTGTCGGTCTCATGTATACATCTGGAGCTTCATCGTGCCCGTATTTATATTTTCGACGAAAATCGACGGCACCGGGAATCGTACCCGCGACCTACCGATTCTCTGGATTAAAGACCAATACACTGACCACCAGACTATCGCACCGGTTTTGATTATTATTATTATTCCGTTTCGTAAAATGCCCGACCGGCCCCGCAGGGCTCCGACTCACCTACAGGACGGGCGGGTTAATAAAAATCATTCTGCCTAACTGCTCCTCCAACCCGGAGGTAAGCAGTCAGGTCAGTCCAGAATCGTGTGACCTAAGTAGACGGAGCGAACCCAGAATGACCGCCTTCTGCATTCGACCCGCAAGTGAGTCGGCTTTCTGCCGACAGGCGGGGATGATCTTAAGGTTCGTGACAAACGACGGCTTCATTCCGCCGAGAACGCCGATTATGAGTATCACCAGCTTGACCGTGTACCCTCGGTATAGCCCGCGAAGCTCGAAAAGGAGATCCTGATATTTCGTCCGCTTGTCGTCTTCTTTAGTAGCGATGTTAGACTCGCCCGGAGCCGAGAACTCGATGACAAAGATCGCATGTATCTCGTGGTCGAAGACGACAATGTCAGGTTTATTGGCTGTTATTTGCCTGACAGTGGGAAATGAATAGTTCCAGTAAATACGGCACTTCTCATTTCCCACGACGGACTCAATATCTCCAGGGGCGTAGGGAAGCAGTGGCGTCTCGTCTACCCCGTAAGAGTGTCGAAGGTGGTAGTACAACACTCTTAGGGCCGCATTATGGCGATGGATATAGCCAGAGACCGCATAGTTGGGACATGCAGACAGTATGTGCATGAGTGTCTCTGGCGATCGTTTGCAGGCCCTGCACCGTGTGTCAGGGACCTGCATACCCATCACCTGGCTCTGGTAGACGAGCGTGTTAATTACACCATCCTGGCAGGCAATGATGAATCCCTCGGTCTCAGACATCAGACCGGCTGACTGCAAGAATGTAAAAGTCAGCCGAGCAGACAAGTCCATGCTGTCGATGTGCCGAAAGAACACTCCGTGCATGGCCTTGCCCACGTGCCGCTCGAGCAGGGTATTATGCTCGGCGGCTCTGATGGTGCTCCTACGCCGGGACGGTTCCAGGTCGATGATGGAATTAATCGACCTTCTGCCGCCCCGACCAACACGAAATTCCAAACCGAGGTTTTCTGCCGCCTTCTCTGCCGCCCTGTATAAAAACGCCCCAACCCCCGTCCTTTCATGATCATGATTATTATTATTATTATATTATATTTCGTCTCGTAAAATGCCCGACCGGCCCCGCAGGGCTCCGACTCACCTACAGGACGGGCGGGTTAATAAAAATCATTCTGCCTGACTGCTCCTCCAACCCGGAGGTAAGCAGTTATTATTATTATTATTATTATTATTATGTTTCGTAAAATGCCCGACCGGCCCCGCAGGGCTCCGACTCACCTACAGGACGGGCGGGTTAATAAAAATCATTCTGCCTGACTGCTCCTCCAACCCGGAGGTAAGCAGTCAGGTCAGTCCAGAATCGTGTGACCTAAGTAGACGGAGCGAACCCAGAATGACCGCCTTCTGCATTCGACCCGCAAGTGAGTCGGCTTTCTGCCGACAGGCGGGGATGATCTTAAGGTTCGTGACAAACGACGGCTTCATTCCGCCGAGAACGCCGATTATGAGTACCACCAGCTTGACCGTGTACCCTCGGTATAGTTATTATTATTATTATTATTATTATTATTATTATTATTATTATTATTACTGAATTCGCGTTAAGTTCGAATTATTAGTTGGTTTAGTTTGCGACTTGCAATTAAATTCTTTTGTGAAATTTATGGGATGAGTGAAATCGATTTGAATCTTTTGTTAACTTTATCGGAAATTCGAAATTGACATTGTTCAATTATTCTGTGTGAATTATTGAAATTACAAACGGACAATTATTTGATTATTTTTTGCTGTTTATATGGAAATTAAAATTGATTTGCTCATGTTATGCGATTCATATCAAATTTAAATTACTTGATTATTTATGCGAGTTCTGTGAAATTGAAGTTGAATTGAAATTATTTATATGAATTGAAATTGGTTTAATTAGCATGAGCGACTATCTGAAATTGAAAATGAATTATAATTATTATTTCTGTGATTTATATGGAAAATGAAATTGATGATTTGGGATGATTATTGGAATTGATGATTGTATTTCGTGCCTCTTCCTCGAGATAAACATATGTAGTACCTCGGTTCTACGCCAGTGATGCCACACTGTTCAAAGTAACAACTTTTTGCAAGCGCCCCCCTTGCCACGGACGCGAGTGCGTGTCTTGTTCTTCATTCTTTGTTTTTGTGCTAGTGCACACACAAATTCTTTTGCACGTCGGTGCAAGAAAAATACGTAAATTTTTATATTCACGTAGAATCCGATTTGCACATTGTTGTCTATGCACAACGATATTCGAGTTGCATCGCTGGATTGCATAAGTAGAATGTTTGACATTGGCCAGCTACTAGTGGACAAATTATGGTTTGTGCATTCGGCTCTTACCGAATGGCACACCGTTGTCTATAGACACGGAAGTTGAGCTCGACAACGAGGGATTCGGCATTTCCAGTTACAGGGGGTCCCTAGCGGATCCAAGCAACCGTCATTTTGTGGTTGCTTGACGGTCATATACAAGTAACCGCCATTATGAGGTTCATTTCCAGTTGCTTTACCGTAACTCAACTATAATGTAACCGACAAAGCGACCGTTATTTTGGAACAAAAAAGAACCCGATTGCAACTACAAAACGACCAATGTTTTAACCAAAAACAAACTTTAAAGTAACGCAGAAGTAACCGACTTATTTGAAAGTTTTTCAAATAACCGAATAGTAACTCGAAACGGAATATTGGGTTCATTTCGGGCCACTTTACGGTTACCCGCCGGTCACTAGGATGCTTCTGGGTTATTCTGGAGTGATTTTTTGTTCCATAACGACCAGTCACTCTTCGGTTGTTTTGCGGATCTTCAGATCCGCTAGGGGTTGACCCCGTGTGACATTTACACATTTACACTACACATTCGGTTCTTACCGAATGGCACACCGTTGTCTGTTGACACGGCGGGTTTGGCATTGCCAGTTACAAGAAGTAGTCCATGTGACATTATTGGCACACGCGTGTCTCTAGACACGTTACTCGCTCTGGACAGCAAGAGATTCCACATTACCACAGAGGGCAGCCCCTCGTGATAAGTTTGTTGTGTCAGGCTGACTTTTGCATTTGTGGCACTTCTCAATGGATCCAACCCTGTCAAGGAGCTACGGATCAGGACCCACACCAAAAGAATATATCTCGCTTGGTGTTTCTGCGATGGACTGAATAGATGGAAAATTGATTCATACCGCATGAATTATCCATCTAGAAATTGAAATACAAGGTTAGTATATCTGTTACAGGTCTCTTAGAAAAGCTGATTATGGGCTGTAATTAGTACAGCCGGCGTGGAAAAAATCCTGTTACAAGACAATTAGACCACTGCCCAAAATATTTCATTATGTGGAAATCAGTTCGCACTAACAAAATTCTACTACTTGGGAATTAGCACACAGCCTAAAATCCCACTATTTGGGTATCAGTCCATAGGAAAAAAACATATTTTAACATATTTAAACACTTCTGATGTTCGAAGTGGCCAATCAGCTACAGTTCTGGTGTTAGTCCAGTGCACTTATATATTGTTGTGAATATAGAGATTAGGCTTTATAGGAACACAGGGTATGACGATCGACAAACGAATACTTGATAAACTTCACAGTAAACGTGACAGAAGAGAGTCTTGACAGGAAATTGACTGCGAGCAGACGTGCGAACGAAAGCGATCAAGATAAATAGAAGCCTTAGTAATTAATAATATTCGCTCGGTCATAACAATATATATACTTCGAACATCAGAATTGTTTTGATGGACTAGCCACACGTTGGTGGATCTAACCCAGCTAAGAAGATTGGTCATAGACAGAGGCTTCTTCAACAACAATAAATATTCCTTTATGAAGAAATAAAATAATTAACTGTTCTATCAGCGAATTACCTGCTTGAGCCGGATCCAGACAGAGAGCGATGACTCTAGGTTCTTTTCAGTATCTTCCAGAATTTCTTGTTTGAAGAAATATAATCTGGTGAGTAATCCTAAATGCAAAAATCGAAGCTTAATTAGGTAGTTGTTGGAAATATTCATCTTAGTGGGAAAAACTATTGACGAAATATTCGCGTATCATCGCACTAGTCATTATAAATCCAACAACTAATAAAACTCCCAAAATATGGCGAAAATTTTATTTTAAAGATATATGACAGTGTTCTTAGAAAAAGTGTTCTTGAACGTGTAATGTAACCAGTGACGTGATGCAGAAAGATTGCGGCAATACGTCAGTTCTACAGAACCCATCTGTACACGAGTATCTGTACACCATTTTTTTTACACGCGTTTAATTGAGCACAACGAAATTGTACACAACACGAACTTGACAAAGTGGAATTTAAAACGGATAACCTTGTCACGACGAAACCTTGCGTTATGACAAAACTTTGCACAGCATACTCTGGGCACCATCAATCTGCTCACAGCACTAGTTCGACACAACAAGTTTCTTCGTAGCACAAGATCGAAATGGTAAATCTTGACACGGCACCATTTTGTAACGACAAATCTCTACACAACGCGAGTACGGCCCGGTAAAGTTAGCCACGACGAACCTTCGACACGACACAAGTTGTACACGACGATGTTCTACACAGACCCATCTCTACACAGACCCATCTCGACACCGACACTAATCTTCCGATGGTAAATCGCACTCCCACTGCAATTGACGAAAACTCTGTCGCATATCTATTTTGCCGGCTCAACGCAAAATTGCCAGTCGGTAAATATATTATCCGATTTACCATCGGAAGATTAGCGTCGGTGTCGAGATGGGTCGGTGTAGAGATGGGTCTGTGTAGAGATGGGTCTGTGTAGAACATCGTCGTGTACAACTTGTGTCGTATCGAAGGTTCGTCGTGGCAAACTTTACCGGGCCGTACTCGCGTTGTGTAGAGATTTGTCGTTACAAAATGGTGCCGTGTCGAGATTTACCATTTCGATCTTGTGCTACGAAGAAATTTGTTGTGTCGAACTAGTGCTGTGAGCAGATTGATGGTGCCCAGAGTATGCTGTGCAAAGTTTTGTCATAACGATTACTGACGTGATCAATTTTTCCGTGTCGAACTAAATTTCCGCAAGGTTTCGTCGTGACAAGGTTATCCGTTTCAAATTCCGCTTTGTCAAGTTCGTGTTGTGTACAATTTCGTTGTGCTCAATTAAACGCGTGTAAAAAAAATGGTGTACAGATGCTCGTGTACAGATGGGTCTGTGTAGAGATGGGTTCTGTAGAACTGACGTATTGCCAAAGATTGCTAATTGTCTCGAGCAATTTATCGACTATTGTTATCACAGTGGAAAATTAGAGTAGAGCACTCGAGTTTTTACATACAAGCACCACTGGTGACTTCAATTATTCAGTTGGTACAATAAGCTTACCTATTCACAAGGGAGTAAATATTAAGTTCTTTGGTGTGTACAATGAACATTGTATCTGAAATAATTGGAACAGGAAGTACGTAAATAGTGACGTGTTTAATGTACTATTATTAAAGAAGACCTGTCTGAAATTCAACTAACGCATGATAAAGTTTTGACATAAATTTAAAAATATTCTAATTAATCCAGAATATTTTCAAGACGATGGATAAAAGAAACAGCTAGGATTCATGCGATGTTCCGTATTTTATCATGAACCGTAAGGTTTCATGTCTTACAAAACGATGACATACATATAAATTTTGCAGGTTTAAAATTCAATTTTTCTAACGAATTCATACAGTAATATCTTCTTCAGAGGGTTATGTATTTTTTGTAAGGAACTACATCGCTGTGGCTTATATTATACCTTAGTATTCTTCCATGAAGCATTGGCAATATTGGAATAGGAGATGAATTGCTAAACGATTTAATGGGCGAAAGGAGGCCATAGGGGATGAGCTGTTTGGGTTCTGAGACAGTATGGGTGGAGTGGGGATTCGTTGGGTTCGTTAAGTTGTCCGTTGAACCTGAATTGTCGCAGAATCGGCATAGCTTATCTACTGACCGTAATGGTGTAGGCGTACGCTATTGCTACAGCTTAATGAACATTTTCATGCACCGAGAATAGTTTACACTATTATTAATAAATCCAATATAAGAAAAAGCATTACAGTGTCACTACTAAGACGAAAGATTTTGTATTTCTAAAATGTCGGTTTTACCTATCAAAAAAGCTAGATATCCTGTTTATTTATGTATACTCTGGAAAACAGTGTCACCGACTTTTTAACCGGTGTTTTAACTAGTCTCGATTAGCCCCTGTTTCACCCAGTTTAACTAACCTTTTAACCGAAATTGTTATTTTTAAGCGATTTTTACTGGTGAATTAACCGATTGTAACCGACATTCTTACCGAATTTAAAAAAAATCAATTTTGTTTGGTGAATTCAACCGATTTTAATTGACAATTTAACCGAACGAAACGTTTTTAATCGGTTAAATTGTCGGTTAAAGCCGGTGAAACAGTGGGCTAATCGAAACTTATCTTTTCTTGATTAAAAAGTCGGTTAACACTACGGTGACACAGCTTGCCACGATACATATTTGAGTGGGCAAGATTATCTACATAGGGATAATGATCATCGAGGTAGGTCACTTTTTAGACTAGATCAATCTGGTAAAATAGACTAGTTAATAATCTTGTGGATAATATATAAGTTGACATACATAACTCAAAAGCTATACGTGGTCAACAATCTGCTGTAACACGCTTTGAACATCTACATATGTTTATCTCGAGTAAGAGGCCCGAAATACAATTTATCGATTAAACGAACTTACTTGTAAGTGAAGTTCTATCATAATTGTATAAAATGCCTCTTCCAAAGAGGCATTTCATGCTCCCACCCGTAAAATAATCCCCATCTCCATTGTCGGAGATTGCCCTAACATCGTTACGGCAACATTTTAAAGAAATTAAGAACAGGGCACGCATTTGCGTCCATGGCAACGGGGGCGCTTGCAAAAAGTTTTTGCTTTGAACTTCTGACATCACTGGCGTAGAACGGAGGTACTACATATGTTCATCTCTTCGGAACAGGCACTTCATGCAATTACGATAGAACTTCACTTACAAGTAAGTTCGTTTAATCGATTTTCTGATCGATCAAATCAGTATCAATTCGGATTAATACTGATTTATATGGAAAATGAAATTGCTGAATTGAATTTATTATGTAAATGGATATGATAAATGAAAAAAAAATACTTGAATATATATGAGGCATTCCACCGGTTATCGACAGGCTCGCGACCTTCATATGTAAAAAAAAAATTCCTTTTGAGATGTTGTAGAGTAATATAAAATAAAACTCTAGAATTTTTTTAGATTTAAAACAATGCGTTTTTTTAATTAGTTAAAATTTGATTTTCTCAAAAAGTACGTCGACGATTTAACTTTTGAGACTAGAACGAAAATGGGGCCAGTCTAGAATAGCAACTACAAATAAAATTCTCCCGTAAATTTTTTTATTTTTAGTTACTATTCTAGACTGTCTCCCACTTTCGTTCTATTCTTAAAAGTTTCGTTTTTGGACAGAGAATTTACTACAAAAATTTTGAAAAAATCATCGACGTGCTTTTAGAGAGATTCAAGTTTGAGGTATTTAAATTTTTTTTAAATTTTGTTTTATTTTTAGCTGATAATCGAGGCCTTGGCCCACTCTAGATTTAGGCTCAAAAATTTGGTTCTTGAACACAGAATTTACTGTAAAAAAAACAAAACAAATATCGTTGACGTTCTTTTTGAGAAAATCAAATTTTAGGTAATTAAAAAAACATAACTTTTTTTAAAAATCTAAAAAAAGTCTAGAGTGTTTTTTTTATATTGCTGTACAACATCGCAAAAGGAAAAAAAAAAAAAAATATGAGGGTCACGGCCTTGTCGATAACCGGTGGAATGCCCCATATACGGAATCCATGATGATTCCAGCAAACCACCAAACTTTGGCATTCTTGATTTGAAGTGTTTCCGGTGCAATTACGCTGACGTTCCCCCAGATTGTCTATTCTGATACATTTTCCCGTTTTTAAACCGGTTGTATTCCGCATTCACCGTCTTAAGGACTACTTTAAGTCCACACTATAAATATGACGACCCAAAATATACACGGTGAAAAGAGAAGATATTACAGTGTATTTACAAAAAATAAAGTAGCCTCCAAGTTCATATTCTTTTTAATGATTTTATTATTTCCCAAAATATGTATTAAATACGTGCTGTTTGACGTGCCTAATCGCTGAAGAGAGACAAGTCGGTGTATATACCAATCAACTTTGACGTGTGGCCAGATATCAATCCGATGAGGGCAGAAGTTTTCCCGTTGCTGTACACCAGAGGTCTTCAAGAGTCACCCTGAATGTAATCTCGTACGGGATTATGGTATGGTATGGTATAAGTCGGGGGGCTTCTGTACTCCTCATTTTCCTCATTTTCCTCGTCCGTCCCTCTTTACACCAGCCCTGTCGTAGTGCCCTTCATGAAGGGCACTACGACACTAGGACACTAGGCTTCTTAAAGGGACACTAACGACTTCGCTGGGTTCAACTACGTGAGCTCCTAGTTTTCGTAATCTCTACTCAGCTAGTCCTGGGCAGTGACATAAGACGTAGAGTGGTGTTTCCTCCTCCTCTTCGCATTTCCTGCAGGTTCCTGATTCGCTAGCCCCTAGTTTTTTGCGGTGCTTCCTAAGATGACAGTGTTCTGTGAGTAGGCCTACTACCATCTGTAGCTTCCGTTTTCCGAGGTCCAGTAGGCGCTCCGCGAGGTTCCTGTTTGGACCCTCTATTAGCGTCTTTGCTTGCTTCATTCCTTCTGATGTCCTGTAAATTGTCTGGCGTTGTCCTTCGACCCAATCCCGTATTTCTCCCTTCACCTGGCACTCGGCTATGCCCACTGCTGGCTCTGGTCCTATTAGAGGCGTAGACGATCCCTTTCTGGTCAGCTCGTCCGTTCTCTCATTACCCGCGATGCCCGATGGCACCCACAGCAGCGTTAGTCTGTTGTGTTGTGTCAGGCTTCGAAGCGCCGTTGTTACGTCGAGGGTCCATCTAATCAATAGATGAACAAGGGGGACGACCAATGTCTTGGGATTGTTTGAACTGCATGGCGTTTTCCCTTTTTCACATTCGTCACCGGAGGTTCGATGGCGCCAGCCTCCCCTAAATGTCACGTCTCGCTATTTCTCATACCTGATAGATGTTTATATTAAAAAGGAGAAGCGCTCGATAATAAGCGGGACAATTCCTGGAATCATGACACCCTCACTGTTCAAATCAGGCTATCTTGTAGTATATAAGATGTGGCATTTCTCGATACGATGAATTAGTCTTTTCCCGGACTTCGGTCCGTTAACTTCTGTCACTGCACCAATTATTGGCTCCAGGGTGACTTTTGAGAGAACCTGAACAATATAATCATTAACTTCTATCACTGCAGCATTGCGGATCAAGGGTGACATTCGCAAAGTAATTGTATAACGACTATAATCAATAAACAAACAATTATTCAACATCGTATCTTGTGTTGCTGCTTTCTTCACACCTAACACGCTACCTGTCTCAAGAAGATATCACTACGAGGGAACACAGCATCACACTACAAGTCAACAGACTCTAGTTATCGCTACGAGGGAACTACCGCAGCATGCAGCAGCATCTCTCAACAGTCTCCAGGTATTGTCCGTTCCATCCTATTTGTTAAGCGAGGTCTCCGTCCCTGCTGTAAACGGCTGCCAAGCCTTGACGCAAAAGCGAGACCGACCGTGTTCGTCAACCCGATTCTCGGGTTCAGACGTAACATAAATAAAATTTGGTGTCAGAAGTGGAATTGGAACGCCCAAATAATAGGTATGGATGATGACTCTTGATAAGACTCCTTCAAAGACATCAGAGGGAGATAAAGTCACGTTAGGAAACGATGCAGCTATCAATTCAAGAATTCAATTAAACTCCAGAGAATAAAATTCATCAAATATAACAAATACTAATCTTTTCGAAAGAATACCAAGTTTATCAACAATTAGTAGTCAAATTGACGGTTTATTTGAGCAAATTAATGAAATTAACGGAAGTAACGAAGAAAACATGGCCAACGATCCGCGCCCCGCAACAACTATACCAATTTCAATTAAATTTCCTCTTGAAGCTGTGCCTATTTCCGATGGTTACAATATACCTTTATCACATTTTCTGGAAGGATGTCAGGAAGCAGAACAAATGATGCCTCAAGATGCTCAAAACAGTCTGGCATTGATCTTACGAAATCAATTAAGAGGAGAGGCACGACGTGCTGTACATGGAGTGAAACTTGCTACGCTCACATAATTCACAGATTTCCTTAAAACACTCTGCGCCCCAGTAGTCTATTTATAACTGCAGGGAGAACTAGGAAGAATTTTTCAGAGAGAAAATGAGGGGGCATTATCGTACGCAAATCGCGCTAAAGAACCTGGGAATAAAGTATTCGAAATTCGCCAATCAAATCAGGAAACACCTTTAAATGAAAATGAGAAAAAGAAATTAGATCTCAAATTAACAGTGTTTCATCCGCGGTCTGAATCCAGAAATAGAAAATAAAATAAACTCCGACCAAAGCTTCGAAGCAACCATGAAAAACGCTATTAAAATCGAACGCGAATTACGACCTAAGGAATTAATACGGAATAACCGAAATTTCAGAAGTAATTATTACACAGGAAATTATAATGATGGAAGGGACAGAATTCATTATGTTCGAATACAAACTTGTCAAATTTGTAACAGAGCAGGCCACACCGCCGATCGTTGTTTCCGAAGTTATGATGAAAATACATCGACAAGGCTGCCGTTTAGAAATCGTAGATTTTCTGCGATCTGTGATAATTACGCAGGACTGCGATATCAAAATCTATCATACCGAAATAAACGATATGACGACTTTAGAGAACCACGAAAGGGTTATAATTCACCATTAAATGAGTCAGCTTGGGGCGAATCATCAGTTTGCCGCTATTGCAAAGCTGTTAGACACACAATAGATAAGTATCGGAAAAGAGAATATTTTACTTCACGTAACAAACAACAAAGACAGCGTTTTCAACAAAATAGTACCATTAATCCACAAAAAAGCACCTCGCGAAATGATTTTCACCAACGAACCATGGGACATGCTGAATCACCACAAAAAAATAATTATGCCAAAAGTGTGGCTAATATACTTCATAATCGAAAGAGTAATGTTCCAGTCATTAAATTCGAATCAAAAGATCTCGTTAAGTCAGCACTTCTGATGATCGATACCGGATCTGAATTAAATTTAGTCAAGAGTAGCCTCGTATCATCTGAAGTATACGTGAATAATGAAGATACCATACAAATCAGTCGTATAACACGAGACAGTGTTGATACGGTGGGGAAAACACAAATACAATTTTTTAACAGCGTCGTTACTTTTCATCTCGTCGACGACGATTTCCCAATTGAAGGCGATGGACTAATTGGAACTGAGTTCTTCGATCTCATGAAGCCTACGTGTCTTATTTGAAAAAATGTCTCAAATGGGGCTCCAATAAAATCCCTTTTGCGGAGCTTAAATCAATCTTGATACCTTCTCGAATAAAACAAAGTTTCCTTGTTCGAGTTGGAAAATCAACAGTGAAAGAAGGATACATACCACGATTATATACTTCTAATGGAATGTATCTTGAGGAAACCCTAGTGATAAACGATAATGAAATTTCCTACGTTAATCCTAGAAAGGAATTTAGAAGAAATGTACCATGGAAGCAATCACAAGAAGAAACTACCCCTCATCAAGAGGTTGAGTACCCAAGAAAAAATGCAATTGTGAAAAACTTCTATCCATTTAGTGAAGATAGCAAGTTCGGACAATTTCCTTTATCCTCAAATCTAAATAAAATAGATTTAATATGTTATGAAGAAATCGACGCTAACAACGAAAGTGAAGCAAGTCAAATGGCTTTCAACGACCCCTGGCATGGAAAGGGAAATTACTACGGATCTACTAATCAACGAGTGTCGCGGTATTATAAAAATAAAGGTTATCCCGGATCTACTAATCAACGAGTGTCGCAGTATTATAACAATAAAGGTTATTTTGTATCTACTAATCGACGGATTTTGCAGAATTATAAACACAAAGGTTATTCTGTATCTACTAATCGACACGAGAATAAAAATTATCCTTTATATACTAATCGATGGGTATCACAGAACTATAAACATAAAGGTTATTTAATATCTACTAATTGGGAAACGCCAAAAATGTATCAAAACGAATATTACACCCAATCTACTAATCGCCGAATGTCATGGAATAAAAAAAATAATAATAAAGACTATCAAGTATCTACTAATTAGTAAGAGCCACGAATCTATGAAAATGAATATTACTCTCAATCTACTAATCGGCAAACGCCACGAATCTACGAAAAAGAATATTATCCTGAATCTACTAATTGGCAAGTGCCACGAAAATATGAAAATAGATATTGCTCCGACACTACTAATCGGAAAATATCAAGAAATCATGAAAATGAATATTATCACGAATCTTCTAATCACGAAGGGGTTGAACAGAAATTAATTCTGAATTACGAAGGTGAATATGAATATCGGTCTCAACAAGATCACGAAGGAGAACTCTAAGGATTAGTCGCTGGACTTGAAATCGAAAAAATAATTAAAGAATTACAGAATGAGAGTAGAATTATAGATGAAGAGGATCTTCTCGCAAAAGAAAACGAGCATCTTCTACAACTTAACGGAGTTAACAATGAGACAAATCATAAACATCCAGTAAACAGCTCTTCCGGAACGAGCTAAGCGTAATTCTGTCATATGAATATAAACGAACGAATTTTTATAGAAATCAGAGAAGCACGTTTGGATCATTTAAATCCAGAAGAAAAGGAGAGTGGTGAACAACATATCGAGAAATTTCACAACCGGTATGACTTGCGCCGTGACCAACTTATGGCTACTACCACTCCCAAATATCGCATAATCACTACTGACGAGATACCTATTAACACTCGACAATTCCGTTATCCATCACAATTAAACGACAAGTTGGAGATTTATCGAATGATGGAATTCTATAGCCATCACAATCAGCATCATAAAGAATAATAATAAATATCACGTAGGAATGGTAATATGAGATTAAAACGACGGCATATTATCCACAATCAAATTGGTCACTAGAACGATCTCATCAATCCTTGGTAGAATATCTTAAATAATTTTGAGTCGCCACGAAAACTGGGACGATCTGCTAGAACTTCTTCTACAATACAAGTATTCACGAAGACACAAAACGCACACCATATGAATTAGTTTTGATAAACTAGCCTGAACTCTATCTAGTGAATCCGATCCAGAGAAAGACCCGAAGCAAGCATACACAGATTACTTAGAAGATCTAACAACAAGCTCCATCAAGTTCCGGAAGTGGCTAGAAAATGTCTTATATCAGCCGAGTAAAAATAAATAAAAAATATTACGATCGTAAAGTTAATCCTCAAAAATGTAATCTTGGCGATTGCATATTTCTGATAGAACTTCACGATGCGGTCATGGAAGTACACGAATCCTGGAGAATTGGCGACAAATGCAAGGGGTATCACTCACGAATCTATTAGACGACGATGCGTGGGAACGAATAACAAAAAAAATATTTGGGATAAAAATGTGGAATTCATTTCTGAATTTTGGGATCGCCAGTGCTGCTATATTGGGAGTTGTATTATTCTTCAGAGCAATTAAATCAATCATACATACTATTATCCACAGTTATGCGCTGCATACAATTTATGAATGGTCTATTTATTTCCTCGGGACAGTCTGGAGTGCTGTGACACACCTATTAATGCATCTTGGATGAGAATCTCGAAACGTTCTCTAAATGCTACACGTGACCGTACGGATGATGTGTGTTAACAAATTATTGGGTTACCGGTGTGCGGATAATAAGGAATTTAAGTGTTTGCAATTAATTCATTACAGACTCTAAGTGAATCATCTGAAGCCATTAAAGACTTTAAGTATTCTAATTTTATTCTCTAAAGACTTTACGTGTTTTTAAATAATAAATGTGTAATTTTAAGCGACTAAATATTGTGTTTAATCCATGAATAAGAGTAAACCTTTTTTTTAAATATATATTCGACATGAGGACATGTAAACGGGAGTTAGCTTCACTATCACCCGTCCCGGTGTTACGTCGAGGGCCCATCTAATCAACAGATGAACAAGGGGGACGACCGATGTCTTGGGATTGTTTGAACTGTATGGCGTTTGTCTCTTTTTCACATTCGTCACCGGAGGTTCGATGGCGCCAGCCTCCCCTAAATGTTGCGTCTCGCTATTTCTCATACCTGACAGATGTCTATATTAAAAAGGATAAGCGCTCGATAATAAGCGGGACAATTCCTGGAATCATGACACCCTCATTGTTCAAGTTAGGCCATCTTGTAGTATATAAGTTGTGGCATTTCTCGATACGATGAATTAGTCTTTTCCTGGACTTCGGTCCGTTAACTTCTGTCATTGCACCAACTATTGGCTCCAGAGTGACTTTTGCGAATAGTTTAACAGTTTGCCATTAACTTCTGTCACTGCACCATTGCGGATCAAGGGTGACAATTGCAAAATTGTCACCCTTGTTGTCACCCTGATTGTATAACGAGTATAATCAATTAACAAATAATTATTCAACATCGTATCTTGTGTTGCTGCTTTCTTCACACCTGACACGCTACCTGTCTCAAGAAGATATCACTACGAGGGAACGCAGCATCACACTACAAGTCAACAGACTCTAGTTATCGCTACGAGGGAACTACCGCAGCACGCAGCAGCATCGCTCAACAGTATCCAGGTATTGTCCGTTCCATCCTATTTGTTAAGCGAGGTCTACGTCCCTACTGTAAGGGCTGCCAAGCCTTGACGCAAAAGCGAGACCGACCGTGTTCGTCAAACCGATTCTCGGGTTCAGACGTAAGACCGTCTTACAGTCCTTTACTAGGCCCGTCTTTCTTCGGAATTTCCTTATTGCCAGTAGTGCTTGGCTATCAGAACAGATGCACATCCTCTTGCCCCGGTACCCCAGCCGTTGATTCTGCAGATCACACGCCGTTGTGGCTGTGACCTCCGTTTGAAACACTGTGCAGTATGTGCTCAGCGGAATTAATGTTCCTTTCTTTGAGTTTTCTACGTGAAAGCCTGTCCCTGAGCCCGTTTCTGTTTTCGATCCATCCGCATACCACACTAGCTCCCGTCCCACTGTGGGCGCTGAAGTTATGATCTAATTTTTTCGAGTGGGGTACATAGTGCTATACCTGCTGTTGAAGTAGTATGTCACTTGCACCTCCGCCTGTTTTAGATGTGACGAGGGACTCGCTGTCTTCAGGAGGGTCACTATTTTGGTGTGTGTCCCCTTTGGAAGTTCCACCATCCAGCACATCTGAGCCTGTGTCGTGCTCTTGCCACCGCGCTTCTGACCTCCAGTTCTAGCGGTGGTAGGTTGAGCAGCACGTCTATCGCTGTGCTGTGCGTGGTTCTCATCGCCCGGCAAGCCAGTTTTTATATGTGTGTGTTTGCCCATAGCCCTTTTCAGCCTTGTTCGTTCCCACCACAGTATTGCCCCGTAGAGGATCACTATTACTACTGCCGTGTACAGCCAGTGTAGCTTTCTTGGTGTGAGTCCCCAGGTTGCTGCGCAAACCCGTCTCGTGGCCCATATCAGAGCGCAGGCCTTTCTGCAGGCCTTCTCCATTTGCGGGTCCAAGTTCAGCTTTGCATCCAGAATTACTCCCAGGTACTTTACCGTATATTTTCTTTCCACTTGCTTGCCCTGAAATTTTGTATCTTTTCATCCGTCCATTATCCGTTTGCGCGTGAAGATAACCATCTCTGTCTTTTCTGGGTTAACCGTTGGCTCACATTCCTTAGTGCCTTCTGTGTTAGACCCGCGGCCGTATTGGCGTCTCTCGCCCTTACGACTATCGCTATGTTGTCGGCATATCCCTGGGTGTAGATGTCTTCCCTGTTTAATTTTTCTATGAGCTCATCAACCACCAAACACTATAGCAGGGTTGATAACATCCCTCCCTGCGCGCATCCGCGGTCCACCGTTACCTTCAATGTTGCTCCTCCTCGGTCGGTAATGTCAGTAATCGGCTAGTAAGCATGTTGTTAACCCATCTGATGGTTGCCTTGCTCAGTTTTTGCCTTTCCCTTGCTCTGCGGATGGCATCGACCGAAGTGTAATTGAATGCACCTCTATGTCGGGGAACAGTCCTACCGCTAGACCGTTCTTTCCTCGCGCGTACTCTAGTCTGTGTACCAGATTATGGAGTGCTGTTTCCCTGGATTTTCCCTCCTGTCAGGCGAACTGCAGTTCATGGCTCGGGTTCTTCGAGAGTGCCCCATCCCTCATGTTTCTGTCTACCAATCTTTCCAATGTTTTAGTGGGAAGTACGTAAGGCTTATGGATCTATCGGGCCCTGCTTGGTCATAGTCATACTTGCCCCTCTTCATACCACTCTTGTTACCCTTCAAGATAGCGGTATGTATCCTAATTCCGCGCAGGCCCTGAGGAGTTTCGTTATTGGCGTTAGGATCGTTTCCAGTCCCATTTATAACAGGGCCGGAAAGAAACCCTTCATCGCCCACTCAAACTTTTTGTTGTCGACGATTTTTGCCGTAGTTGCCCAATTCCTTTCTCCTCTGTTGCAGTTCGGATGTGCCTACTCTGTCCACTCGCGCCTGGTGCTCTCTCATATCCTTTCCAGGTTGCTGTTCCATCACGGTGTGTTGTCCTTACCCTCCTTTCTAGACGGGCAGTTGTTCTCATAGAACGAGATTAGCGCGTCTTGGAGTATGTCCACCGCATGTTTTACCCCTGTCTCGCCCATACCTCTTCGGGAAGCTGGCTATCCTCCCTACCGGCTTCTCTTTAAAGGATGGTCAGTCCGTGGGTCTAGGATTCCTGTAAGGCCCCCTAGAGCTCTTGCTCGCTTCCGCGACCAATTCAAACATGATGTGATTGTGATCCGATAAAGACGGCTCACTCGATTCTCTCCAACTTTTTATTTTCTCCACCAGAGGATACGTTCCCTGGGTAAGATTTATCACCTCTGCCCTGTTACTGATTTGGAAAATCGGTTCCTTACCTTTGTTGAGGATTTCTAACTCCACTCCTGCCAGATATTCTAGGAGTGTCTCTCCTTTCGCGTTTACGTCCGAGCTCTCCCACACAGTGTGGTACGAGTTTGCGTCACACCCGATGATGATGGGTCTCCCCTTCGATCTGCAGTCCTCCACAAGTCCTTTCAGGTCACCGGAGGGTAGTGGTGTCGGCGAGTCGTAGGGCATATATGCGGATACCACCTCTAGCTCCCGTTTTTGCCCGTCCAAGGAGATCTCGAGGTTCACCGCCACGAGATGCCCTCGGCAGCGCGTTCAACGTTGAGGCCTCTACTCCTTTGGTGAGGATGCATGACCTCGATTTGTCAACAGAGGTACAATAATGCAGTTGCCCCCGATAGACGTTCAGTCCCCTGACTCTCTCGCGATAAGTCCACGCCTCTTGTATCGGGGAGACCTCGATCTGTTCCGTTGTCGCTCTTCTGGCCAGGATTCTTGATGCCGCTGCACTCTTGTGCAGGTTTATTTGTACGAACTTGAGTCTACTCACCATTTTTAGCTGCATCCTACGTCCCCGTTGCTGTGTCACATTCTGCCTCCAGGGGTTTGGTTTTGAGCATCTTGAAGGATGCTCTCCCCGTCGCGAAGTAGGGTTTTATCCCTAGGCCTTCCAAGAAGATGATGAACTCTTCGCCCACGCTGAGCACCAGTCGGGTATCCCTCTCTCCATCTCCATCCTGGCGGTCGTGTACGGTCCACCTCTTCGTGAACAGGCGTGGATTCGTTCACGCCAGCCTGACCATAATCTTCTCGGTCTCCACAGGAGGTCCCGGAATCCAGGCCATGAACCTGCCGTACTTTGGGAGTTCTTGAGGGTCTACTAGCACTAGACTGATGCCTTCCCATTTCTGTAGGCTCCTGACCTGGATCTTTAACCAGACTGCGGTCTGTTGGCCGCCGCAGACCACCCTCAGCGCTCCCTTATACAGGTAGGTCTTACTAACTCACGGTATGAAGTCTCCCTCTGGGATTTCATCCGGATAATCTCCATTAGACCCTCATGTATCAGGGGCGATTGGTCCTTCGTGACCTCCTTCCGGAAACCATCATTATGATGCCGAGCTTTGAAGCGCGGTTTTTGGATGGAAATCCGACCAACGTCTTACGAGTTTCTCAGCCCGGCGTGCTCCGGGACTTTCACTCCTTTTGTCTCTTCGATCGGAAGTAGTGTCCTCTACGGTTCCACGTGCTGATTGGAGAGCTTCCTTATGGGTCGTCTCAGCGGCCCCACTAATGTCCTGGTGCCTGTTTGGCCCCGATGTTGTTTGTGTATTTTGTGTGTTTTCTGTGTTGTTTGTATGTGTAATTAGTTTCCCATTTGTTTTCTCCATAAATGATCCCTCGAGTATCTAGGGAAATAAAATACCGCCCCGGCAGAGCCCCGAGTGCCGGGGTAAGGTTTACTTATTCCGGAATTCGACCTGGTCTTCTGGAGCACCGTTTGTGACACTATTCCTCAGTGCCATTTAGCCCTCAGTGCGGTAGCTTACGCTTTGTCTTGGGTTGGCTATTGCAGAGGGCATATGCTGCTCTTCTGAGCGATGGGTGCGCCATCTTCCCAACCTGTCCGGCATGACCCTTGGTCATAGCTTGTCTGATCCCAGACACGCAAGTTCTCACCAGCGGCAAGTTCGTGCAGTCCCTAGAGAGAGAGAGACGTACGGGATTTCGTTAGTTAAGAATTCCCTATGTTAAGCGATTCTTTTAAAAAATGATGTTTGTAACTCGACTGCACTTAAACTATAGGGGAATTTTATGGTCCTGAGGTTTCATTTTTGTATTATTTGGTAATAATAAAAAAATCGTGTACGGGAAGCGAAAGAGTATGAATGAATACATTATGCTACAAGGGTGCCGCCCTTCGTCATTTTTCCCAAGGGCGTAAATTGTTGCAAAATGAGAGCAGAATTCTTTCGAGGTGAAAATCGCGCTCCCTTTCGTGTACGATACGTTTTTCGTAATTTCGCTAAAAAGAATCACATTACGTGCTTGCAGCAAGGTCTCAAGAATTGGTAAGTTTTACCCATTGACGAGTATGCATGTGCAATACGGTTTTCATCATTCCTTCCGGGTAGAAATGAGCCGTTTTCGTCCCTAGGTAGTAATGAACCTGGATTGCGCATACTTACGAGTCGTCGGTAAAAAATTTACGTTTTTGCGTCAGCGTTACGCGCGCGAAATGAGATTACTTTGGCAAAATCGGTGTATCACTGTCATTTAAATTATTCAATTATTATTGCCTTCATAGCCACACCCGAATTGAAATACAGCCCTAGCAGATCGAACAACCGTATTTCCAATGGAATTGATCTGAGCCACAAAAACAACCAATAATTTTCATCGGCCCAAACCCAAAAACCAACCAAGTTTTCAAAAACTTGCAGCTTGCGGATAGGTTGGCCCTTGGTTCATTGAGAGAAAATTGTGGTATTAGAACTGTAAAAAGACAACTATTCATTTTTAATTCTTGCTCCTAATTTTTATTAGTTGCCACAACTATCGAATAGTTGCATGGACTAAAAATTAATAGTTGTTGTATGTTATAGTTGACTGTACTATTACGATTTTTCTGAGTGTTGCTGAAACACGAGTTCACCCGGGTTTCCAACCGTCGAATAAAATGTTAAGGGGATGTTGGAGTAGACTTCGGTCGGTAAGAACAGGCTTTTTCGTAGTTTTGATTATCCTTTGTTAATACGCTACACACATTCTTCAAATTGTACACGATTGTAATATCAACGTAAACGTGTGGACGTATATTCGAATATTGGGTGGTAACCTGCAATAAATTAACAAAATCGTATATTACTAAACCTCCCGAAATCAAAATGGCGGTCAGGGTTTGACAGCATCACTGAAATGTACGTCCATTCTTGAGCGTTCTTTAAATATTCCACGAGCGTCGAAAAGTCAATTACACAAAAGGAATCCCCACGAAACCCAGACTACGTTCACGTAGTCTGTGATCAGAGTCGTCAAGAAGAGCGCGAATAAAGTTTCCCAATTAGGACACAGGTGACGCCGACGTCATCTTGTTACATCCCCACGTAAAATACACGCCTACGATATGCAACCCTTCGAGCACCGCTGCATACCCAAAAAAGGGCCCTGCAGTCGGTGGTCGATAAGTAGGAAAATTAAGAGGAAAACCTTAACATAGTAGGGGTGTGAGGCCCTCCGCAAGTCCACGCGTTAGGAGAAACTCCACGCAGCTTTAAGAAAGTGGGAGATGACAACTTTCAGCCAATTAGAGGCGAGAAACTTGCCCTTTCTTACTCCAAAGTCAATCCACTAGTTTCAATATAAAGAAATTTGGTTAAAAGGTGGGAGACGGGAGTTTTTCCGGCCAATTAGGTTTTAAAGAAACTGCCCTCTCCTAACCCTGCGTAACACAAGAAGCTGATTGTAGTAGTATTTAAGGGCGCAATTTTTGTATTTTAATCAGTCTAAATTTTTAAATTTTCGAGTCAACATCTCCAACAAAAAGTCAATATAAGTGCAGTTTAAGAAGTCAACCATCGTAAGTTTTTCTTCGTCTACACCATCGTCGGAACGAATGCAGTACAGTTGCATTCATTCCATTCCTATTCCTAAAAACTCAGAACGAATGCAGAACAGTTGCATTCTTTCTATTCCTTAACCAAATATTTGGAGCGTATGCAGACTGGTTGCAAACGTTCCTCTTCCTAATTTCTAACTCCAAACGTATGCAGACGGTTGCAAACGTTTATCTCCAAGACTGACGCTTTTTCTCGCAGACAGATCCAGTTTAAAACAGTTAGGGAATGCAGTCCGTTGCAAGCGATTAACTTTAATAATAACTGCCTGTACGCGGAGGAGCAGAGTCATAACGAATTCTAAATTCGAGACTCAGAAATTATCCTGTCTTTTATTTCTCTTTACCAAATTATTATCTATGGGAAAACAACGTCGCGGTGGTAGAAAATACCACATGAGAAAAATCGTAGTTCAATACCAAGGCATTCCTCATCCCATTAAAAGACAACAAGTCCAAGCTTATTTTACCATTAAACATCTAGAAGCAAATAATATTATCCCTAATTCAAATCTTTGGGAATTAAAGAAAGTAGATTTAACTATTAAATTTTTGAAGAGTAAGTATATTCCAATAAACGATCCCAGATATAATTTTGATTTCGGAAAAGAAAATAAAGTAAACTCACTAGAAAATCAAATCGTATCGCCGGCATCCCTGCCCAATTAGCTGTAGCTAAGGTCAAAAACAGGGCAATTATTTTTGTTACTTCGGACGTAGCATCTTCCAAACAGTAAAAAGTAAATCGAAAAGAGACGAATAAAACGGTTTTGAATTCTAATGAGTAATAGGGCTATCGAAGCGTTTTTCTACTTGTATCGATTTTTACGAGTAGTTGTGAAAGGCGATGCGGAAGTGTGTTGATGTTTATAAGCTCCAAGTCGAAGCAACAATCGTCTTCTGATACTCGTGCTGATTCCGACGATAGCGAGTCGAACACAGTCATCTGCAGTGATATGTACTGTTTTTTTGCGATGGGCCGTCAAAGCCGATTCTCAGAAGAGTGCTGAGTTCGATAATTACCGATTTGAATACAGAGTCATCTCCAGAGACGTAGTGCGTAAGTTTTACTTTCCGATAAAGAAAGCTTTTTTTACTATTTTCTTGAGATTTGTATGCTTGGGTTCTCAGGATGGTCTGACACTTTAAAAGAAGTGGTTTAAACCGTTTGGTATATAATTTGAGGTAAACGGGTCAAGGCGAACATATTATGGCGCAAATGGTGAAAAATTCTTTCCCACGGTGACTCGCAAATTTTGACAGACCGGGCTGAATTTCCCTACAAAATAGACATTCATTGAATCAAGATTGATGTTGAATTTGACGATCATCTATCGAGTGATTCCAATTTTATGACAATTTAAAGGTTTTGAATAATTCCACTGTACAGTTGTAAATTTTAAGGTGATGTGTTACATATAGTCTCTCTCTCCGATCGCTATAAGTGCGAGTGAGATAGCTGAATTTTCGCGAAGTGTTATTCTTTGCCTCGATTGATTTTGCGAATAAAAGTCGAGAAGTACTGACTGCAGAGTGCCAAGACACAGTCAGTACTTCTCGTCTCTTTCCTGAAAAATCGATTGTGACCAAGTACAACGCTTTGCAGTTTTTGTTACCGAACGAGTAGTAGAAAATCATCTTAAGCTATCTCGCTGCATTTGTCGATGGGAATTTACGATAATGTTCCATCAGAATTAAAGTGTGACCATGGAATAATGCTACCGTTTTTTTTTTAATTCTGGACTAAAATTCTGATCCTAGAATTAATAAAACATTGTGTTATTAAAAAGAAGTTGCAAACTGCTTTTTAATTTCTTTTTTACTTTTAGATAGCTTCCTGTATGTGGAAGTACGCTGATTGATCTTACCCGCGTAGAAAACAAGAATCTTGTGAAGAATCTTTTAAAGAATCTTAAAAAAAGTCTTGAAAGAATCTTTGAAAGAATCTTGAAAAGAATCACGTATAGGATCCGGAGCAAGATTCTTTCCAGGATTCTTTTCAAGATTCTTTCTACCCGAAAGCGTTCTGAGAATCTTTCAAAGAATCTCCGAAAGAATCTTAAAAAGCGTCTTTAAGAGAATCGTGAAAAGATTTCGTCCATTAAACAGAAAAATCGTTGAAAGAATCTTAATAAAAATTTTCAGAGGAATCGAGCGAAACCTGTTGTTGCTTTCCCTTGGTATCGAGACAGTACATTTCGATACGTCAACGAAAGGTAAACCCCTCGTGTATAGTCGAACTCAGGACAGCATTGCAGTCTTATATACGTGCAGGCTTCAAGTCACTTGCGAGAAACGCTTCGACTGCCCGCCAACTAGCGGAGTATTGTCCACCAGTGTTTCGTATGATGTCACTAGGTGGCGAACGGACGGAGCGTTTCTCGCAAGTGGTTTGAAGCCTCAGCGTATATATAAGACTGGAAATCTTTTTTGAGTTCCACTACACACGAGGGGTTTACCCTTCGTTGACGCACCGAAATATACTGTCTCGACACCAAGGGGAAGCAACAACAGGTTTTGCCCGATTCCTCTGAAGAATTTCATTAAAATTCTTTCAACGATTTTTCTGTTTAATGGATGGAATCTTTTCACGATTCTCTTAAAAACGCTTTTTAAGATTCTTTCGAAGATTTTTTGTAAGATTCTCAGAACGCTTTCGGATAGAAAGAGCCTTGAAAAGAATCCTGGAAAGAATCTTGCTCCGGATCCTATACGTGATTCTTTTCAAGATTCCTTAAAAGATTCTGTCAAAGATTCTTTCAAGGCTTTTTTTAAGATTCTTTAAAAGATTCTTCACAAGATTCTTTTTTTCTACGCGGGTAATACCGGTAAAGTTAGCTCGCCGACGTCAAGACGAATTTCGTTCAAGCCCACGCTCAGTACTTGGACGAACCCCGGCTGAGTGCCGTCCATGTTATCATGGAAGTACTGGCCACAAGTACTGGCGCAGCATTGTGCCAATTGTTAATCAGTACTGTAACAACACTGGCCAACGACACTTGGCGGCCAATTCCGTTTTAGTACTGGACCGTATTGGCAACTCTGGCAGAATACCAGAATTCGTACATGGGGCGTGGCTGCTTGTGTCATTCGCGCTCTATTTAAAATTTCCTATTACTTCCGGATGTTAGGCAATAGAATTCTTTTGGTCAGAGCTTCTGCGTGAGAAAAGTATTTTAAATATTGTTACGACCGTGCGAATGAATAATGTAATGACCAGGCGGAGAGTTTGGGGAAGTGTAGATATCGGCATTGCGGATGGACTGACGAAGTATCGAAGAGAGAAAATATATGGTGATCACCGGGAATCGAACCCGGATTATTCAGGTACTAAGTAAGAGCGCTAACCACTGCGCTAATGTCACCTATATATTTCTCTCATTCGAATCGTCTTCTTATATGCAATGTAGGGCCGTCACACACCCCCCTTCACTGTATTCGACGTCCTCGTCGACAGTGCAGAGTTAGGTTTCCTGTTACGCGATTGTAGTGGAGTTATCGTAGATGCTACGCGAAGCCTGTATCCAACGTCGGACCTCTTCCCTCGGCCGTGTTGAATCCCGCGGTGTAGCTCTTCAGTGCCAGGCCTGTATTGGCGGGAATCTGTGTGTGTGCTCCATCGGTACAATGCGGAATTGAGGACGTTTTTGGGCCGTAACTTCTGACACCATGTAATGACCAGGCGGAGAGTTTGGAGAAGTGTAGATATTGGCATTGCGGATGGACTGACGAAGTATCGAAGAGAGAAAATATATGGTGATCACCGGGAATCGAACCCGGATTATTCAGGTACTAAGTAAGAGCGCTAACCACTGCGCTAATGTCACCTATATATTTCTCTCATTCGAATCGTCTTCTTATATGCAATGTAGGGCCGTCACAATAAACCGGATATTTGTTTCTGGGGCGGATATTATTAATTACAAAGGCTTCTATTTATCTTGATCGCATTCGTTAGCACGTCTGCCCGTAGTCAAAGTCCTGTCAAGACTTTCTTCTGTCAGGTTTACTGTGAAGTATATCAAGTATTCGTTTGTCGATCGTCATACCATGTGTTCCTACAAAGTCTAATCTCTATATTCATAACATTACTCTCCTCCTACTAGAGATGCCGCCCCGGCAACTACCTATCCACCCTATGATGTGCCACGGTCCATCTTCCTAAAATCTGTGTATTTTTCTTTAACTCACACTGTTCTGACATTCGTCCATGTCCACAAGGGAAAACAATGACCGAAAACCCTGGAAGGAACAGTGTTCACAATTCTATAGAGTTCCATTTTTTCCTATGTTCAGTCGTTATCAAGTCTACGCTAAATAAATTCATTTTGTCCTGTACTAAGTCCATTCCAATCAACTTTTAAGTATTTCATTCAATTCATTATTCTTTCTCTGTTTTCATTATTCTTCTCCAATTTTTTTTTGACATTCGAAAGGTTTTGAGCAGGAAGGATTCTGGCCACTTCACAGTATCTTCAACTTTACCTGTGAAATACAAATTAATCGCATAGACTTCCGCAAATACTAGCTACACTTGGGACAATACAATATCAATGGTTAGTCTCTCTCCCTTTTTTTAAATTCTCATGTCGACATTTTCGATCTCGAAATCAATTCACCCGATTCATTCCACAATAAAACGACAATTCTACATATATGTATATCTGAAAATACTTTTCTACACTAAATCATCGATCACTGTTCGAAACCTCTCATTGGTCAACGGTCCTTCGATCCGTAACTCTGGCTCTTCGTTACCCAGCAGTAACCATATAAACAGAATTCTCCGGAAACGCTCCAGGACGCTTTTCACCCAGCGGGAATCCAAAAAGCCGTTCAAGGCTCCAGCCAAGCAATTCTCTACACTTTTCAGATCCTGAACAAGACTCGAAAGAGAATTACAAACCAAACTTACCATGCGTGAATTCTAGAAAATTAGACTGGGTGGAATGAGTGAGGAAAGGATGATAAATAATAACACAGTTTATCGCGAAACTCACACAACTTGCTTCGGCATAAAAACCCCCACGGATCAGGGGGAAAAGCCGAAGCAAGTGATAGACAATGATTTATTTTAATAATAAATACACGTACAGCCAATTAAAAATTATAAAGGAATTTACAGTTAATATTTATAATGCACCCGAACAATGAAGAAGATGGCGGCGTGAAACGCACAAGAAAGGAACTAAGCGTCCACGAGGGCCCGCAATGGCCGCCACAGACGCCGCACAAGAAAATGAACTACCCGAACACACGTAAAGCCCTAACACGCAAAACGACTTAAAAATACGCGGCTTGAATGATCATTCAAATATACACTAATGAGAGCTCTCTTACCTGGGCCGAACTGCCCTCGCAATTCGTGAACCTGAGGAGGTCCTTAGTCGCAGCGTTTCGTCAGCCTCGTGGCGAAGCTGGACATGGGGAGCGCCCAAGATGGCTGCCAGCCTGCACGCAGCGCGTCCCGACGTCTCGGGAAGACCAACGCTCGTGCCGGACAACCAGTACAGGTTGTCGCGTCGACGCTCGCCTGGGACCGAGTCACGACAAATGGCTCGACCGTGGATTCGTTCCCCGTAAATCACTGAATTCCAATTAGATCGGCACACAAGCCTAACAGCACGCACGCGGACGCGGGTTTGAAAGGTCTCTACGATGTTAATAAAACACACACAATTAATAAATACAACTAAATTATCAAATGGAAACCCGAACTGAACGAGAAAACAATAAAATGCGCAGCACGATCACGTAGGTATGCTTCGATCTACTACAACACTAAATACTTCGCACATCTTCGCACTACAACGGTCTGCGCGAGAGTGCCAGTTTTCGGGCAGACGCGCGGGCCCTTCGATCGTAACTCGGAAGAAAAGTCCCCACGGAAACCAGGGAATCCCGGCGGCAGCGCCGGAAACTCGGAAGTGGCGCGCGCGAGACTACAACCGAACGCGTTGCAGTGACCTGCAGCGCTGTGGGACCGACCGCGCAACGGTGGTAACGCGAAGCTGATTTTTCCCATTACTCAACCGAGTTTTCCCCTCTAGGGTATATCTGACGCGAACAGATCCTTAACAACACTAATATTCTCATAGACCAATTATATTCTACTCGAACTACGACTCGACTTTACGATCATCTTGATCGTCTACCCGAGAGAGAAGAATCACTCAAATTTTAACCAATACTTTTACCAATATCTCGATTGAAAACAATACATAATTTTAATTTGCCTGTATCAGTCCTATGCAGCTCAATCCGTCCTTCTATCCATTCAGATTTGACTTCTTTTCTCCTCATCACGGAACGTCCTCGAGATCGCAATTTTCGATTTCTTTTCCGATTAGCCGCTATTTCCGAAGTCGTCGACTTCACTTCTGAAAAAAAAAATCCATCCCCATGTGGGAGCCATCGAGGTCTCAATTTCGATTTCACTTCTTCGTTGTGTGAGCCATCGAGGTCTCAATTTAACAATAATCCTCTGTTTCGTTTCACTATCACTCGCGAATAACCGAAAAATATCCTCCGTGTGACTCCCCCTCCACTATCGTCACAAAACGTCACTTTTTTTGGGACCCCCCCCCCCCCCCCTTGGGTGATGACGTCATTTATGAACGGGCCCTTACTGTTTCTCGCTCGAGTATTCGTGGCTGTAACTTTTCTGGGATCGTCGGGAGAGTATTTCGTAATCTTCGGTTCATGCATAGTTCCGCCGATGAAAATCCGTTTTCGAGCGGAGGATTGCGGTAAATCAATAATTTTTTTAACCAGTCTGATTCCTTGAGAATAATTCATTTTACAATTTTTCCGGCAGCCTTTGCTAAACCATTAGATTGAGGATAGTAGGCTCTCCTCGTGATGAGTTTGAACCCGTACGATTTCTTGAACTCATAAAAAATTCGGGAGCCAAAGAATGGTGGAAATTGTGTTACATTATCCGTCATGATGTCGTTGGGCACTCCTTGAAGAGCCATTATCGCCGAGATTTTCTCTTTAATGGCTTCCATTCGAAGGTTGCTCACTTTTTCGACCTCGAGGTAGCGGGAATAACGATCGATGAGTACCAAATACCAATCTGATCCGGCTTTAAATAAATCCATACCCACATTCTGCCAAGGTCTGCTCGGAACTTCGAATTGCATTAGCAGCTCGTGGCGATTAGTTCTGTGTTGAGAGCACGCGTCGCATATTTGAACAAGTGTCGATTTCTTTAGACATGCCAGGACACCGAACTGCCTCCTTGGATCTTGCTCTCCATTTTGTGATTTCCAAATGGCCCTCGTGTCATTTGGTTAGAATTTTCGCTCGCATTTTTTTGGGATAATTATTCGTGATTCGTACATGAGAGTATTTCCCAAAATAGTGATATCAGATCGTTTTTCTCAATAGGGTGAGAGTCGGTGGTAGATTTTTCTTCTTCAGCCAATTGTTCACGATGCATGTTCGTACTGCTGCTAGTTCAACATCGTTTTTGTGTTCTTCGTCAATCGCAGCTAGTCTTTCGAGCGACACTGGAAGATTCTCAATAGCACCGCAAACATGACTCTCTACCTCGTCTTCCAACGAATAGTCGTTGTGATTTTTTTATTGGTTTTGTCGATAAACTATCAGCTGTCACCAAGACTTTACCCGGAACGTGTTTAACCGAGTAATCATATCGCATGAGGCGAATTCGGAACCGTTGCAGACGAGGCGACAGATTGGCTTATGATCCGTTTCGAGCTTCACTCTTATACCAATTATGTAGTTCTCGAGTTTTTCGCAGACATGAACGAGAGCCAGACCTTCATTTTAATTTGAGCATAACACTTTTCGGTTTTCGAAAGCGTACGAGAGATGTAAGCGACTGACCTGATGCTGCCATCCTTTTGAACCTGCAACAATGCACTCTCGATTCCAAACAACGACACGTCGGACGTGACGATAGTAGTCAAAACTTCTTTCAGTTTGTTGAACGCTTCGATTTAGGGCGCTACCCAGACGAAATTTTTCTTTCTTTTGAGCAGAGAGTAGAGAGGTTCTAATTCGGTAGCGCGATTTGGAATGGCTTTCGCGAGAAAATTAACCATTCCGAAAAGTCTTTGCAGTTCAACTCTGTTAGTTGGCGCGTCCATTTATACTATAGCCTTCACTTCGTCAGGGTGGATAAGTAAACCCTTTTCGTCGATGAGGTGGCCGAGGAATTCTATCGATTTTGCAATATCGATAGAATATCGGTGATATTAACACTCATCGTTAATGACACCGATATTCAGTACAGAATTCTCTAGGTTACCATCATCATTCTCTTTTATTTCGCCGATCGATTTTCTTTGTCTACACACTTTTGAGAAATGGCCCTTGTTATTGCAATTATAACAAACCGTATTGCACGCGGGGCATGCTGGCCTATTGTGCTTTCGACCTCCGCACCATGTGCAACTTTCCTGTGACTTTCGAGAAAATTCCGATTTTCGTGTCGCTCTGTGATGAGGCGTTGAGGAAACTCGATTAACGCTATCGCAGTTTAGAGTATCGAGTTGTTTTTTACCTCTTCTGA
Organism: Ephialtes manifestator; assembly: GCA_963970395.1. Classification (NCBI taxonomy): domain Eukaryota; kingdom Metazoa; phylum Arthropoda; class Insecta; order Hymenoptera; family Ichneumonidae; genus Ephialtes; species Ephialtes manifestator. The sequence goes on along the minus strand of OZ019974.1, from coordinate 22,242,656 downwards.
TTGTTTGGAAATTCGCGTAGCCTTATCCATCATGAACTCGTCATCTAGTTATAGTTTCTCGCTGAGACGTTTGTCAGTGACACCGACAACGATTCGGACTCGAATAAATTCTTCTTTGAATGTATCATACTTGCAGTTTTTTGCTAGACGATGTAATGCTGTGATGAAGTCACCGACAGACGCGCCTGGATTTTGGACTCGAGTTTTGAAGCAAGCACGGTCGTATATGACGTTATTTTTCGGAGAGAAATATTTATCGAATTTTTCCATCATCGTTTTATATTTTTTTCCGTCCGCGTCAGATAATCCAAATGTGAGGAACACATCGTCGGCTCTTTCACCCATTATGTAGATCAAGGTATTTACCTGAATTCCTTCCTCCGAATCTGCGAGTTTTGACGTGAGTTTGAACCTTTCGAATCGCGTTTTCTACCCTGGCCGTTCTTCCGGTGAATCGAAATTGAACAAGTGTAGAGCAGAGATATTATACCATGAGGGATAGCTCGCATTTTCTCTCATGTTCTACGTGAGTTAATTGAATCTAGTTGAATGTTTTCTTCTTTTTCTTTGGAGGGTGAGTAGAGACTATCCCGAATAGAAATTTTATCAGGCATGCCTGCTGTCACACCAGGTCCAGATCAGTTTTAGGTACGGTAACCTTATTTCGGGCCGCCCTAAATTCACCTGCTCAGGTCCATGTAAGGCTGAGATATGGCATTCGTACTTAATAATGCCATCTTTCCACCGGATCAGGCTGATATGGTAACCTTATTTAGGGGTCGTCGTAAGTTCACCTGATCTGGTCCATGTAAGGCCGAGATATGGCATTTCTACCTTAAAAATGGCGTCTTTCCACCGGATCAGGCCGATGTCAGGCTTTACATACGGTAACCTCATATAGATATGCCATTCATCGACCTTATCCGTTTTGCATACGGTCTTCCTGTGACCTTTGGACCAAGATTTTGTCCAATTTACCTTTACTTTCCCTGGTCAGATCCGCATACGGTCTTCGTATAGCATAGTTTTTTTTAATATGCCGTAAATTTACATTTATTATTTGTTGAGGTTTCGGCAATGGAACGGTCCGTTGAAATAAATCCAGAAGTTTACGTTTCGGCTCTTATCTGAGCCCTCTTCAGAAATATATTTGAAATCAATGTGTATTAATCAATAGTGTCCTGCGACACCAACCACTGCGCTCAATTATTTTACAAGATAATTGAGCAGTGGATTGTTGATGCTCATTGCTGATAAATTTTAATTATATTCAAAATTTTAAACCCTTATGGGGAAAGAAAGAAACCACTCGTTTGTCAACCGGGTCCTCCGATTGAAACTTTTATCCTCTGGTGTTAGTGAGCCACGAGTGACGGTTGATAGGTTAGGAGACACCTCGCACCGCTTCTTTTTGATATTTACCAGAAAAACACTACATTTTTAACAAAAGTTTTAACCGGAGAAGCCGGTTGCACATGTTTCTTGCAGCTGATCTGCCGTCAAGACGACGGCAGTCGTGCTGTCTGCAGTCTGCTGTCTTGACGGCAGATCAGCTGCAAGAAACATGTGCAACCGGCTTCTCCGGTTGAAACTTTTGTTAAAAATGTAGTGTTTTTCTGGTAAATATCAAAAAGAAGCGGTGCGAGGTGTCTCCTAACCTATCAACCGTCACTCGTGGCTCACTAACACCAGAAGATAAAAGTTTCAATCGGAGGACCCGGTTGACAAACGAGTGGTTTCTTTCTTTCCCCATAAGGGTTTAAAATTTTGAATATAATTAAAATTTGTCAGCAATGAGCATCAACAATCCACTGCTCAATTATCTTGTAAAATAATTGAGCGCAGTGGTTGGTGTCGCAGGACACTATTGATTGATACGCATTGATTTCAAATATATTTCTAAAGAGGGCTCAGATAAGAGCCGAAACGTAAACTTCTGGATTTATTTCAACGGACCGTTCCATTGCCGAAACCTCAACAAATAATAATAAACAGCGGTCAAAATCAGCATCAACAAGTAAATTTACATTATCAGGTTCGTGTAAGGGCTAGATACGGCATTCGTTAACAACATTTAAAAATTATTGTTATGCAAAATCAATCTTTCAGCACCTTGCGTGTGCTGGATTTTTTCACATCTTTATTCCATCGAGATGTATTCGAATTTTTCGCTAAAACTCACGTTTTACGGGACTGTACCACTAGAATTACTTTGATATCTATCCAAGTACTCACCGTGAAACACCAGTACATGGATGAGTGACCGCCCCATCATGTTTGAATTTTGAATATCTCGGTCGTAGTCACAATAAATGGATGTACAGTCTTGACGTGTTTTCATTTTAAGTACTTCAAATAGACAATAAATATATAAACTTTCTAAGATGTCAATGGCCGAGTCGGCTAAGGCGCAGAACTGTTACCCAGAGGATCAAGGTTCGATTCCCACCAACGGCAAATAAATTTACATGTGTTTTTTTCAGCAATTAATATGTACTGAAAACGAAATAAGCTTGAATATCCAATAGAAAGTGCAAAATAAATCGAATTTGCTGAGCGCAGATAATTATTTTGTAATTTATTTGCCGTTTTTATAAGTAGGGGCTTAGTAGGGCCTCTATCCGCTCCTTACCTGGAAAACTTAATCTAGCCCTGATCATGCGCTGCGTTACTTTCCTGCAAGGCCCGTATAAGGTTGCCAGGCGGGAACCTTAGATTTAAATCCGGCTACCACGCTACGGCCTGATATTCCCTGTAGCTGAATTTCTACTCGGGATATTCGTTCGTGAGCTCGTTATATTTTTACCATTGCCACCACGTTGTAGTTGACAATATTTGTATAAATCGTTTATTCAGTCAAGCTGTGTTACAGGCTGTGTCCCTTGTATCTTGTTGTTACTCCGTTGCCAAGGCTCGATACCCGTGTGTTTTTTTCTGTGGCTTGGTGCATGTATATATGTTTGTGTGTGTATGTGAATGTGTGATTATTAACTAACAACTGATACAACAATCTCATTATCACATAATTCGTCAAACAGTGCCCCGGCAGCCATTGACCTAGGCCGCGCCGAGTAGAATATTTTGTAAAACGCGTAGTCGAAAAAGTATTTAGTCTCAAATACTACCACCGGATTCCATCGACCGATGGTTAAGGCGTACATTCATTTAATAAACATAATATGGTACTTTAGTGGTTAGCGTTACCAAGGCAAAACCTTCCCGCATTCGACGAGTCGGAAGTTATGAAGAAATGCTCGAACCATTCGGAGCATAAGTATGCTCGACCATCGATATTACTTCTGCAAATTTACAAAATATCAATCCCTATCGGATCACCGCTACCCCAAAAATACCGTCAAACGACGAGGTCGCAAATCACCGTGAAATCAACTGCTTAGTGACCGGGATTGTACCATTTATATCGTTTGTATTATGGTCATTAAGGTTGTTGTTGGGTCTGGGCTTGCGGGGTGAAGCGGCGGGGAGCCTAGGGGGCGCGCGGTGTGCGGTGCGGTTTACGTGCGAGTGAGACAGCTGGGTATTCAGTTACCAAGCGAAGACGACCAAGACTTTAAAAAAATTAATAATTAAATAACGGTGCTGCTGTCGATCGTCTTCCAAAGGTGCCAAACGTTAAAGCGATTATCGTTTAAACTATACATAGTTCTTTTATATACGTGGTAGCATTTTCTTAGCTGTATAACGTAAATACGGCAAAATGGCCAGAACTCACTATAACAATAGTGCAATAGGTTGTAAAATTTGCGATTTTTTCCTCCTAAACGGTGCTGTTCACCGTTCTAAAATTTCACCAGATCATTTGCAAAGGGATAATGAACATTTATGAAAATTGTCATGACAATTGACAAAATGGTAGCATTTTGACTTGGCCCCACAACAACCTTAGGCGGTAAATTGTACGGCGGAAGACGACCGATGTTAGGCCACGATTGCCTAATCTGACAGAAAATATGAATGCTGCATTAATAAGATTATAATACGTTACCAAAATATATGCAGGTATTTAGAATGTCGTGAACATTTAACCATGTTGAACAAATGGAAAAATGTCGAATAAATCATTATCGGTCACCCTGTAGTTATTAATAGATTTTGTACTCAATAATCTTGATGAAAATTTATTCATTTATAATAACTGAAACACATACTCTGAAAAAAATACTTTGCTGAATAGACTTCAAGCGATCAAATTAGTTGGTCCAATAAACTAGTTGATTACAGTTGGAGTGAAGCTTTTTCGTATGCTAAAGGAGGTGAACATGTGAATAAAAACAAACACTAATATCTTGTGAAACGCAGTTATATTGTATGTTGCTGATCTAGTAGTCGGCAGAAGACTGAGAGAGAAGCACGCGCTTAGCAGAGCGAGCATATGTAAATATTGGCAAAGCTCGTGAGACAACGCTAGGGTTGCGCAGAAGAACCTAGGTGGCGTGAAGACTAGTCAACACTCCCTCCCTTTGGGTCGCTTGATCTTCTGTTCTTTTAATTAAAAATACTGATTTTATTTTTATCTGATTAGGCTTCTACATCTTTGTTTTGGCAGTTTTATTTATCTGAAACATAATCAATGTTCGTATTCGTCTGATATACATAAGCTCTGAGATTTAAATTAAGTGTGAGTTTATATGTTCAATATTTTATTTCTGAAGTATTTATGAGTTTCATTGGACAGTGGTTTTGTCATAATGTCGGCTATGTTTTCTGTGGTCGATATCCATTGGACTTTGATTTTTCCATCTATGACACATTGTTTGATGTAGTCCCCATGCGTATTTGCCATGTGACTTTTACTTCCTGTATTTTCTCCAACCTGTAATTTTCTCTAAATTATCTCTAAGTCATCATTAAAGTCTTTGAGCTTGTGATTTCCTTCCATCTGAGTGCAGTCCCCTGCCGATTTATTATCACACCATAGCGTAACAGGATTCAGAGTTTTCCTGTTATGTCTCTGATACTTTGTCCAGTGAAACTATTTCTTGACAAGCATTACTAAATATTCAGCTTGACAAATAGACAGTGATACGTATGTTTGTTTATAGCTTCTCCACATGATTGTATCGTCATAAAGTTTTATTACGTATCCTCCCGTTGAGGAAGAATCTTCACAGTCTCTGAAACTGGTATCTGTCATTGTTTCCATGTTATCTTTTTCTGTTCTAAATGTCAATCCTATTTCTGATGTGCCTCTGAGGTATCTAACGATCCTTTTTACTTCTTTCCAGTTACCTTCAGTTGGTGATAATTGCTTTCTAGACAAGAAATTTACTGCAAAATCAATGTCAAGTCTAGTTGCACCAGCTAAATAGAGTAAGCTTCCAATCGCTTCTCTGTATGGTGCTTGAGTTGTCGTCTGAGATTCTTCTGAGGTTTTAAGTTCTCTATTTCGAACTTGTCTTGTGAACCTAGGTGTTTTCTGGGGTTAACTATTTTTCATATTGAAACGTTCGAAACATTTCTTTATGTACTCTGATTGCGATAGATTTAATATCTTCTGATCTCTGTCTCTTGTTATTTTCATCCCCAGGAACAATTTAGGTTCTCCTAAGTCTTCCATCTGAAAAGTAGAGCATAAATTCTCTTTTATTTCTTTTAATTTCTTCTGATTAGTTCCAGATGGTATGATATCGTCTACGTATTGCAGTAACACCACCATCTGATTTTGTAGTCTCCACGTGAATAGACATGGTTCATTTATGTCCTTCTCCAGTCGGAGTTCCAAAGCAGCTTCTGAGAAACGTTAGTTCCATCATCTGGGACTTATTATGAGACCATACAAAGATTTTCGGAGTGTACACACGTTATTCCAACTGGTTGTTGGATCTATTTCGATACCATCTGGCATCTCCATAAAGATGACATCTTCAATTTCCGCATTTGGATCAGGATAAAACAGTCTATTGGTGCATTATAAAATTAAATTTTTTTTTTTCAGATAGATTATGCTTCGTATATCTTAGTAAAACTTTGATACCCGCGTAATTCGTTCTGTGTAAATTACTATAGCATTCCGAAGTCGAGTTACACGAAAGTCAAGTTTGTGTTAAAGGTTTGTGAGATATGCCCATATCCGTATTGACTTTCACGACACAGACCACACAAGGGGGAGGGGGTCTCGAAAAAAAGTGACGAAACGTTTTGTGACGATAGAGGAGGGGCGGGGGGGAGTCGCAATTGTGACGTGACACATTTTTCATTTTTTTTTAAAACCTCACGCAAAATTTTGCAAGCTGTTGGAGAATTTTTTTAAATTTCGATTTCAAAAAATGCGCACGTTGTGTACGGCGCATTTATCGTTCGACTATGTATGATATATATATTGTAACGGGAAGCTCTACACCTCAAGTCCGAACGTCCACATATACACGCAAGCAGCATGACGTCACCCAAGGGAGGAACGCTCACCGTTTCCACTCACACCTCTCAAGACCAATTGGCACTGGTGGGGGACAGAGTATGTAAGCAGGCCGCGCGGAGCATTGATACCTGAATCTCTTCTTATCTATCCTACCAAACGGATCTTCTAAACCTAAGTCCTCTTGTGAGCCCCACACTGCATTGGCCCTCGTAAGATTCCTCTGAGCTCCCCAGGCTCACCCGTGTGTCTCAGATTGCACTGACCCGCACGGTTCCTTCCCTTGAGCCCGTCCAGCTCCAGTAGACCCTGCATTGCGTCAGCCCTTACTGCCCTCTTCTATTCTTTCCTCTATCCAATTATCCTCCATGATAAATGAAATTGCATAATTGTTTAGTTGACATCAGCAATTAAGAGCCCCACATTGCGTTGGCCCTCTTGGTTTGTTGATAAACAATGGAATGGTGGAATTTGATTTATCATAAATCTTTAGATTAAAAAACAAAAATATAAGCATTTTCAATAAAAAATAAAATGTTATAATTATTAAATTGGGATCTGCTATTAAGAGCTCCACATTACGTTGGCTCTTTTAATTTGTCGATAGATAATTGAAGAATTTATTTTATTTATTAAAATCGATTATTTTATTAAAAAACGAAATTAAGCCCCGAATTGGTCCGGCACTTGATTCATATGAATTGGTGAGTAGGACACAACATTGGGTGGTTACCTAGTATAAAGCCAATTAACCCCTTCGTTGGCAGAAAGATTTCAACAAAATGTGCCCAAAATGGCAGGAATTTTTTTTATCCTTGATTTTGATGCCAACCTGCACTCATGGGTTTTTGAGGTCACTGATTACGAATTTGAACTCAAAATTAATGAATTCAAAATGGCGGATCCAATATGGCGGACCAAAATGCAAAAAATTATTGAATCAGGGTAAATGTTGGCACTCGCGGGTTTTTGAGGTCGCTGATTACGAATTTGAACTCAAAATTGATAAATTCAAAATGGCGGATCCAATATGGCGGACCAAAATTCAAAAAATTATTGAATCACGGTAGATGTTGGTACTCGCGGGTTTTTGAGGTCCCTGATTACGAATTTGAACTCAAAATTGATGAATTCAAAATGGCGGATCCAATATGGCGGACCAAAATTCAAAAAATTATTGAATCAGGGTAGATCTTGGCATAGTTGAAAAAGTTCGGTTTAGCAAATTTCACCGAAATCGATGAAAATTTTTTATTTCGGTCCACCATTTTTAATTTTCTCATTTTGCGTCCATACTTGTAATCAGCGACCTCGAAAACGCTCGAATACCAGTTTTCATCATAATCGAATGGAATTTCTTATTTTGGTCCGCCATATTATCACTGCCATTTTAAATTTGCAATTATTCAGTTCGTATTTGTGATCTCCGACCGCAAAAAGTCTCGAATACTGGGTATCATCAAAATTTAAAAAAAATGTCCGATCTGGTCCGCCATATTGGCCCCGCTATTCTGCGTTTGCAATTTTCAATTCTCTAATTCTCGAGCGGCGATACGTGGTTTTGCGCGACTTTCGAGCCACGCTTCTCTCTATTTTTGGAATCGAAAGGGTTTAATCCTATTATAATTACATAATCCTGTTAGTCTCTTCCTATTTTGGGAATCGAGTAAATACTTCGAAATCCAGCGTTTCCTTACAGGAACTACTAGAGATATCCCAACTCACGAGGTTTTCTTACTATCTTGCGAGAATCTTTTTATAGGTAATTTGAGTAAGAGACTTCCGATAAATTATACGCAAGGCAAAATATTTTATCAAGTTTCTATAAAGAATTCCTGGAAATAGCCAAACTCCCATGTTCCTATATTTAATTCCTTTCACCTATATAAAATCAGAAGTCCTAAAAAGTCTTATTTACATTTGTTTTTCGATTTCATTTATACCATTCTGTTTTAGACACCAGATTAACTAACTAACAATTGAATCCAGTATCCGATGACGAAGGAGAAGCACCCGCATGTACTTCACTGAGGATTTACTCTTGATCCCCCCCATCAACTCAATATTACCAAAAGGCGTTCAATATGAAAACGCATTTATTAGAATCTTTGGCGATGAGCTATGCAGGCATATCCGTATACAGTCACCAGCTCTGTATACGACCTTTGCCGATTGCGCTATTTTTCGATATTTCGCAATCAAATATTACTGTTATTAGATGTAATAACAGGAATATTTGATTGCGAAATATATACCAAATTTAGTGATAAAAAATCAAATATTACTGTTATTAAGTGTATCATTTGCCGGCTGCCAAAAGAAGTATTTTTTTGAATTTTCGTTCAATCCCATTTAACATTGAAATAATGAAATATTATTTTACTTATTTTAGAGTTATTGTTTCGATATCGTATGGAATTGGAGGAATTAGAATTGAAATTAAGTTGATAACGCTTGTCTTTGGCAGCCCGTAAACGATGAATTTATTGAATCAATGACATTCTTTTTACTGCGGGTGGGGGGGGGGGGGCTCAGGCGAGATCGCGTGATGTCACGTTGGGGGGGGGGTCTTTGAAATTTTGATGAAACGTGATCAGGGGGACGTGGGAGTGGGGGGGGGGGGGGGTCCAAAGAGATCGAATCCGTGGTAACGTCATTTATGGACAGCCCCTTAGCTTGTAGTAACACACGCCAAGGTATCTCAGACATGACGAATCACAGTGGAAGGTGACATTTCTAACTCTGCTTTATGCATACCAGAAAGTCAGTATAAAATATAATTGGGTGTATTCGCCAGGATTTCTGCAGTTTCTCTATTCCTTCGTGCAAAAGTGATATAAGGAAGCTGTGGCTTTATTGCGTACTACGACGAGGAATTCTCTAAGGAAAGAAATGGAATGAAATAAAAAGGGGTTAAAGGGAGCAATTATGTCAAAACCTGAAGAAGCTATACTATGAGTAATAATAATAATAATATTTTGGCTGTATTCATCGCTACAATGCGCTACTAAGAACGTTGTACTATCATTTTTTATCCTCTTATGGGGCAAAAGCAACGCTATGGATCAATATCGCCGTATACTCCTGGCGATGTTGATCCATATTATGCAATGAGCATGCCTAATTTACTGGAACTAGAAAACTTCCGCACGCTGCGTGAGCGAGTAGAGTGCGCGTGTCGATACAGCGATCTTATTTAATATATATGAGGCATTTCATGCCAATTCGGTCAACGGTTGAACCTCATATTTTTTTTCGCGGCGATTTTTTATGGTATTCTTTTAACTAAATAATGAATGTAGAGATTTTGTCAGATTTTTCAAATCGAAATTTCTGAGTTATAAATAATTGAAGCTATCTTAAAAACTCCCTAATTTTAAAAAACTCAAAAAATTCTCAAAAATACTATAACATACAACGAAACGTTTGAATTATAGGCCAGAGTGGGCCAAGACCTGCTGCTATTTTTTTTCCATTCTATACATTGTTGAAAGGTTTTTTAAACATTAAATAGATAACGCTTCGATTTAAAAATCTCAAAAATACTGTGCACACCCGCACGCATACACGGACACACACACCGACATTTTTTCGACATCACTTCCCCCATGGAAATAAAGTGCAATGGAAATTATATTTTTCGATGTATTGAAAAATACATTCAAAATATACTTGAGATTTATTGTTTATATTTATCATATATGTGAAATATATAAAAAATAAACGTGATATATATTTCGAATATATATGGAATATCTACTTTTTCGTAAAAAAATATAATTCTTGAATATAAAAGATGTATATCTGAAGTATATATTGTATATACCTCGTATGAACTTATGTATATAACCAAGATACATCTGAAGTATATTGCATATGCATATGAAATATACGTAAACTATACATTGAATATATTCTCAATATTTCATATATATCCTAAAATTATATTAAAAATATATTTGAGATACATATTAAATGTATACCAACTGTGCATTTAGTATGTTTTCAATATATTTCATGCACATACTAAAGTTATATATAAAGTATATTCAGCATGCATGTGAAATGTTTCCCAACTGGACATTTAATTTACTTCCAATGTAGTCAGTATATATCCATATGGCTATATCCGTATGGCTATATTTATAATATAGCCAATTTGATATTAATTTTTCTTTTAATGCAGTGTCAAAATCGTATTATTCGTAGTATTCTTTAGTAATAAATCAACTTGTAATCAACTGGTTCTTTAGAACAAAGAAATGTCCTGTCTAATTTCAAACGCATGAGGCATATTTTCTTCACTTAAGGTTTTATTGACATGCGATATTATTTAACATATCTTTTATGCGCACGTTTACATAGTTAGTGAAATAATAAATATATTGAAATGACATTCTGGATATATCTAAATTATGTAATAAATATATTTTCCGTATATTGAAAAATATATACACATATATACAAGAAATGTAATTTTAACGTAATTTGAATGTACATTTGAATATACCTCAACGTATACTTGTCGTATGGAAAAGTATATATAGAAGTATATATATAGAATATATAGAAAGTATGTATAGAAGTATATATAGAAGTATATATAGAATGATGGAAAAGTATATATAGAAGCGTACGCGGTATGCAGTATCAATATAATTTCATTCTATTTTTGAATATACTTCAACATATATTTTTCTATGTGTTGAGAAATATATACTATATACAAAAGTGATGCATAATACATACATTTAGAATAAATTACATATGTACATTGACTATACCAGCTACTGTATATTGAATATATTTTTACTTACATACAAAAATATATCTAACATATCTAATTTTTCGTAAAAAAATATATGTATTATATAAAAAATATATTTTCGAATATATTTCAAGTATACTTTTTTTCCATGGGGGTTTTCTGCATGTTTTGGACAATTCTAAGTGTCCTACAGAAAAATCTCGAATTTTTTTTTTTTCATGAAAATAAAGCTTTCTCTAAGAGGAATCAAAAGTATGAAAAGTATAGTATCTCAAGTATGATCTATTGGACTGAATTAATACTAAAAAGTATTAGACCGTATTATTAGTTTTCAGGTTCCGGGTCGATATTTCCATAGTTTTTGATGTCCAGCTTGATCTCTATAGCTTTAGGTGTCCACGTCAATATTCCCGTAGCTTTTAATGTCCAGGTTAATATTTTCATAGTTGTTGGTGATCAGATCGATATTTCCATAGTTTTCAATGTCTGGATATATTTAGCTACAGAAGTCCAGGATAATTTTTCTATAGTTTTCGATGTCTAGATATACTTCCACTTGCTTTTTAACTGTCTAGACCGAACTGGATACTGAAAATTGAGGCGCGATTAACCTCCAGCTCGAAAACTGTAAACGAATATAATTGTACAGCTGAAATTATGAATCGATCGATCTGAACCCCGAGAACTATGAAGATATCAACCTGGACACCTAAAACTCTGGAGCAATTTACCTAACAACTAAAACTATGGGCCGGCAACCTGGACATCGAAAGCTATGGAGATCTGGATACCGAAACCATGGACATATCCACCCGGAACCTGAAAACTAATAAAACGGTTTAATACTTGTTAGTATTAATTCGGTCCAATAGGTCATACTTGAGATATTAGACTTTTTATACTTTTTTAAATGCTGCTTTGATACTTTCCTTTTTGCACGGGGTATTTCCAATTCTGGAAACCTAGGATGGATTTTGTTAAAAGTAATAGTGAACAAAGAGGTCGTACTGATTTATTTGATTGCAGAATTTCAATACTCCTCGATCTCTTCGCTTATCGTATTATTCACGATCGTTCTGTTGATTGGCATGTAGTGACTCCGCGTACGCCTGGTTTTACTGCTGCCGTAGAGACTACGTCGCACTTTGTCGTTTGATATCTTAAACCTAGTTTAATATTCGCAATTAACACATAATCCGGAAATCGAGAAATATTGTAAAGTCTACTAACTTGGGAATTCAAACCTCGCCCGCCCGACATGCTTAACAAAATTGTCAGAATTGCAACTGTGAAACATGTTAGACACGAACTCCGTCGCGGTCTCGATCTGATCTCGCGCCAATTTGGACCAATCACAACGCGAATAATACAATGACAATGGATCAACTCGCACTTTGATAAAATCTCGCTACATATTTTTTAGAGAAGGACTAGGCTAATCACAAGCGTTGACCCGCGTGCCTAAAAAAACTTTTGCACTGTTGTGCTCTTACAAAGCTTTAAAAGGTGGATACTGTTACGTGTCGCGTAACTATAAGTATCACACTGCTGTTAAGAAAGATTGCTGTCAACGCAGACGCGAGCCCCTCATCAAATGTCGTATGCTACTAGCAAGATTCCAAATAGTACAAGTAAGAATCTCTTACAGACCACATGTTGAACTGTAGAGTATACACGCGCCGCAAACCCTTCAAACGAAAGCCCGCGATTAACGGAATGTATCTCAACTTTATATAAACACGTATGACACTTATTTTCCCATACGCCTCGCACCATAAATCTGGACCCTCATTCTCGGGTATCCCTACCACTTTATCTAAAAATCATTAGGCCGACAATAGTATATAAGCAGCGTACAACCGGTGCGATGGTCTAGTGGTCAGTGTACTGGCCTTTAGTCCAGAGCATCGGTAGGTCGCGGGTTCGATTCCCGGTGCCGTCGATTTTCGTCGAAAATATAAATACGGGCGCGATGAAGCTCCAGAAATATACATGAGACCCACACAGGTATTTCTACCTGTGGAGGTCACATGTATACAGCTGTAGTCCGTGTTTACGTTCTCGACGAAACGTGACGTAGCTCCAGTGCCGGGAGGCGAACTCGAGACCGGCTATATCGGCATAGGTTTTCCGCAGTTTCCCTATGCCCATAGCAGAAATGCTATGGCAAATGCGATGTAGAGGGGGAAGTCGGATGCGGCCGCATGGGGCTTGGTTACTGATCCGGACCAGACCCCTGGGGGGACTGGCTCCTGATCCGGGCCGACCCTGTAATAGGCGTAATGCCTGCAGACGGGGGGAAATGCAACATAAAAAAATAATATAAGCAGCGTACAATTACCCAAAATTCAGTTATTCTCCGACCACCGATCTGCTGTAACACTTCGAATGAGCGCGCAAAGCTCCGAGCTGCGACATTAACCCTGCGTGGTTAATCTCTTCGAGTAAATTAAAGTCTGTATTCTTCTGATCAACGTTTCGACAAATAAATAAATTGTGAGTATAAAAGAATATATCTCTGCGATTGGAATTATTTTGCATTGCATGCTGGTCTTCCTACTTCGAGACTCTGTCTCCAAGTCTCCACCTATCCCAAAGAAACATACGAATTGAGGTAGCGCATGGCGAGGTCTCCGTCCCCGATGTAAAGGGCCAACGCCTTGACTCGAAAGAGAGACCGCCGTTACGACTTCCAATAGGGCAACTCAGGAGAGTCTGCCGCCCGGACGTAACCAATATAGTACGTTTCGGCGCGAGCGATTCGGCGCGACCGTTTCGGCGCCAAATATTTCCATGCGAGATAGTACAAAATAAAAATATGAAGTTCGACGTCAAGTGTCCCGGAGAACAGCAAATGAAAATAGAATCCTAAATTCTAACCCAAAGAATCTAACCTAAAAAACCTAATCCAAAGGAACTAAAAAGAACAAATTTAAAAAATAAAAGTCATAGCTTTTTAAATTTTTTCAAAAAAGAGCGTGAATGCTCTTTCGTAAATGATATGATATGAATGATCTTGGTCAATAGTTCTCCATAAGTGCAAATACATTTAATGCTGTTTGATATTGAATTTGGCGATATCAATAAATCGCTTACGATATTGTGGAGTTTTTAAATAAATAACTAAATCTGAATTATTAGATTAACTTTAGCAAAATATAAACTACCAACCCAAGATTTTGGGTATTAATTAAGTATTATGCAGGTATGATTTTATTTTTAATTGGGGTGTATAAAGTCGGTCTCCAAATTTAGCATTTGGTCGGTGTGGGTGCAAAGTCAGATTTTATTTGAAACTGGGGTGTATAAAGTCGGTCTCCAAATGCAGCATCTGGTCGACGTGGGTGCTAAGTCGGATTTTATTTGAAATAAAACCTGAATTTTAAGATATATGTTATTGAAAATTGCAGTAACTAAAGATGGGCTGCTTAAAAATTGATTTAAAAATTGAGTACTTTTTTTCCGAGGGACTTTTTTTCCGAAATGTCCTGAGACCGAAACGTCCTGGCGCAAAAAAATGCTCGCGCCGAAACGGTCGCGCCGAATCGCTCACGCCTAATCGTCCTCTGCCGTTAAAAGGTTACGGACGCTGCAGCGCCCGTCCTCTTATGTCAAATTTAACACCAAATAGAACTTGTTTACTACGGGCTTTCCTAGCAACCAAGCACAGTACGAATAAAACGATGACAATGTGTTCCGTTACTCATGAACTTTGTAGAAGAAGATTTCACGGTCAAACTGCCCGAGCAAAAATTTGTTCTGACTGAGGTCCGGGCCTCATCAGGTTTTCCTTAATTAGTAATCGGACCCAGATAAGGCGGCTCTATCCGGTCCTGATATGGCATATAACGCCCTTTCTGATCCGGCCGCTAACAGGCTCCCAATCCGGCCGCAATCAGGCTGCTAAACCGCACCGAGAAAAAAAGTTTCATTGATTCACGGAAATCTTTGCCAATGAAATGAAATACTTGAATTTCAATACTATCTTTTCTTTGAATGATCTCAAACTCAATGAAAAGTAGTGACATTGATTCGAAGAAACATTTCTTTAAACCAATGAACCTTTTTCATTGATTTCAATGATACTGTCTCTGATTCAATGAAACCTTCTTCTTACTAGCTCAAAATTTCGAAACCTATTTTTTCCTGAAGTACGCGGCAGATAAAGCTCAAATTTTGTGAGTATGTAAGGAAGTACGGCAGAAATAGGCTAAGCTTCTGGCTCCTCGAAACTCGAAGCCGTTCGTTCGGGAGAACCGGAAAACAAAAAAGTAAGGTTAGGTGCGAGAGAGAGATCAATAAAAACGTTTCTTTGAACAAATGAAAATGTCTTTTTAAAACAATGAAACTGTTTCTTTATTATATGCTCACTAAGTAAATCTTTATTTACAGGCAATGAAATGTTCTCTTTGAAATTCAAATGCACTATTTCATTGAAATCAAATAAATATTTCTTTGATTTCAATGAAAAAAAAATCAATCCACCCATTTCATTGGCGTCAATGAAATCTTTTCTCTCGGTGCGGCCACGATCAGGCTCCTGATCTAGTCCATCGTAAAAAATGAGAAGGTCCAATATATATAAAACTCATAAGGCCAGTTAAATTATTGGAAGCTTTAAAAATGAAGTTTTGCTGTTTCATTTTTGAGCTAACCAAATTGAAATATAAAGGTCTGATAATCTCAAACAAATGGCCAAATAGTGGGGTTGGAATCAATTTAACTTTTTCCAATTTCGATATATTCTAATTTTTATTTAATTGAGGTATCATTAATAATAAAAAGAAGCAAATGAATTTAAATAAAAATGCTTTTATAGAATTTACACTGTTTCTACAACACATTTATTAAGTCTGCAAGTTTTTTTACACAAATCTAATATGTTAACATCTTGCAAAATAATATTAATTTTATTATTAAATTCGAAGGTTTTTCAAACGTTAAATAAAAATAAAAAATATCAAAAATACTGTGACGAACAATAACATTTTTGTTCAGCAGGAAAAAATGAAAAAAAAACCTCTTTCCATTCTTTCTATTCACAACGTTATTTAAGGATGTTATGCAGGTTACCGCGGGGAGGATAGACAAGGTCTCGTGCAGAAATATAGTTGGGGCTCCAACTTGGCCCTTTTTAGATTGCCCTAATTGTAGTAGGGGCCCTACTAGGCTAGTGACGCTTGAAAGGACTACCCTTTAGAGGCTAAATATGGGCGACCCTAGTAAGGGTTCTACATTGAAGCCTGATTAAGCCCCGAAGTTTGTCGTGGTCGCCTCTGATGAGCCTAGTAGGGTTCTAGAGTAGATTCCTTATTATGGATGCCCCGTTTATACCTAAAAAGGCCACTTATTTAATCGCGGCTGCCCGAACTAATTTCTGCACGGGGTGGCGCACGGCGGGAGATGGAGGTACTGTGCGAACGGGCTGCCCATACATGAACAAGAGCGAGGCGAAAAAGACAATGTTTACTTTTAACGTAATATCTTTCTTAAAATGTGGGCACACACGGATTTTTAAATTTCTATGCGAAGCCAAGACTTCAATGCGTACGAAAAATACATATTTATCATTCTAAGTTCTCTGCCAACATACGCTTTTGCTTATTATATGACAGTCCTCATGCTCTATCGCATACTGCCCATGTTAATTACTGCATTTTGTTAATTTATATCTTAGCAACCATGTGGATAAAAACATTTTTAAATATATTAAAAAAATTGTCGTACTTCGCTCTACAAAAAAAAAAAGAATCAGAAAAAAATCTTCAAATCTATTAACCTGTATAACATCCTTAAAGGTATTTTAAGCGTTCAGTAACCTAACCTAACCTAATCGAGCACGCTAACCACTAGACCAAACCGACTATGTGAATATCTCGTACAGTAATTCCATAATAGTTCAATTTACTATTTATTTAAAATAATATTTCAGTTTTTAATGTAGTTAATTACGAATTTGAACTTAAAATTTGTAAATTCAAAATGACGGGTTTAAAATGAAAAACATATTGAATGCGATATTCTGATTTTATAAATGATATTTTTAATTCCGCCAATATTTCGATCAGGTCTACCTTATCTATGCCAGGTCTGGACATGAATATGGAATACCTTATCAGGTCTACCTTAATTTTTCCCGATCTGGCCCTGAATAAGACACACCTTATCATGTCTACCTTAATATTTCCCAATCTGGCCCTGAATAAGATACACCTTATCAGGTCAACCTTCCCCCCATGGAAATAAAGTATACTTGAGATATACGCACGGATATATAAATTATATATGCTATATATAGCGGCAAAAAATTCTGTATCCTCTGTGTATCTGATATGTATCCGGCGGATATATAACGGATATAAGATACATAGATTTTTTATATGTGGCGGATGTATGAAAGATATATTTTGTATATATTGCTCGTATATGACGCATAGAAGCTGCGTATATAATGTATGGATAAAAAAGACAATTTTTACGTACAGTAAGTATATAGAGAATAAATTCTCTGTAAACAATAAATATATGAAATATACATTCTTGATGTATAGCTAATATGTCAGCGATATATAATTGACATATAATAGTTTTATGATAGATATAGATCCTATCCATAGCCGGCATATAAAACAATATATTCTTCTTATACAGTACATAGATAAAATATAAATTTTAATATAGTGAACGTATATGGCCATTATATTCTGAATATTCCTCTAAAATGTAAAAAGATCTCGCCGCCGCCGCTGCCGCCGCTGTGTAGGATAATCAAACAGGCCGGGGTCAAATGACGCACCTAATTCTGAAATTTACTAAGTCCCTCAAGGAATCCTTTCACGGATAAAAAAGGAAAGAAAAAATCGATATCAGCAGAACTGCAATTTGTATATTAGCATTAGGTTAACAATTCATATTTGTTAGGATGTATGCAAGCAATTCACAGCTTCAAATGCTCTGCATACAACATAACGACTTTCTCTTCAATCGTGGCTATATCTATGACCGCCAAATTATCTATGCGCTCTTTCAATACAACCAGATTACTTAATCTTCTATTTTTAATGAATGGTGTGTTCGTCAGCGACGAAGAGATGTAGAAGGCAGATTTTTCGTAAAGTTCAATAAATACGACCTCAAAAATATTTTCACAGCGTTTAGATGTTTACTCAAGTCCCTGCCTCATCTCGTTATTCTAAGTATTTACTTATTGCATGTATGAAATGTACATTTTCATATATGAAATCAGTACATGATATACATAAAATATTTGGGTAATATATACCGAATATCTTACATAAATATAATCCTTATAGATTCTAGATATATAATTTTTATACTATGAAGGCATAAATAATATATGTATTATCTGTCTCAGATGTATACCGAACATACCACGTATCTAATATAAATGCATTCTTCATATATCCAAGTTATATAGTTCACATATCATGAAAACATAAATTATATTACAACTATGCTAAATATAAATAATATATATTGTTGTATATCAAAAATGTTTTCAAAATATATTGATTATATGACTTTTATATACCCATGCAATATATAAAGCGGCCAAAAGTTCTATATCTCGGATATATGGGCATATCTCACAAACCTTTGACTTTCGTGTAACTCGACTGCAGAATGCTATAGTAATTTACACAGAATGAATTACGTGGGTATCGAACTTTTACTAAGATGTACGAAGCATAATCTAACTGAAAAAAAAAAATTAATTTTATAATGAACCAATAGACTGTTTTATCCTAGTTTAAATGCGGAAATTAACAACGTTTTCGCTTGTAATTCTGATTTTCGCGTCACTTTGTACGGGTGTAGCATTGATATGCACCTTTAGTAAAATAAGAAAAAAATCATGAAATTCTGGTAAGGTGCAATGAACATAATGTACCTAATTGTAATCACCAAACATGTCAGAAAATTAAGCGGTTATCCTGTGAAAGCTGTCACTCGATTTCGATGGTGAACCTGACATCCACCGTTATATGGTGCAGGAATATCAGCACAAGCTAATTGAGCCAAATGAATTAGATGCACATAAAGGTAGGATCATCATGGATTGAATGAAGTGAAATTTATGTCGGAGAATCAATTATTTTCCTCGCCACGTTCTGCGACATGGACTCATATTGCTGCGTCGAGAATAAATGTCAGGTTTTTCGCATCGTTATCCGGCCGAACTAGTCAAGTAAGATAATTAAATTCCATCTGAGTACGTTCTTCTTATCACGAATTAGATGTGCGCAGATGTGACCGACCTCTCGACGAAAAACAATTTTTTTCTGGGTCCAAATGTATGCAATTGTCAGGTTCGAGAAGGTTAGGTTTATAAATTCGCATAATAAATTCAAACTATTATCGTTCCTAAATTATCTAAATTATATTTTGAGTTAGTGGAGTCATTACCAGTCATACTTTTCATTGTCTGCATACGAATTGAGTAAAATTGAATTAGAAAAATGACCTATTGGAAGGGATAAAACTATGCTCTCAATGGGTCATTTACAAAAAAAAAGTTAAATTGAAAGTAAATTAAACACTTGTAGAACACAATAACACATAGTTCCTACAATGAATTAATACCAAATAAATGATTTTTAGTTAAAATGATAATATGAATTTTTATGCGAGCACCCTGTATCATATACAGGGTGCTTTGTCCATAAACGAATATTGCTTTCTAAAGGTCTTAAGACGAGTGCAAAAAATTGGCGATCCTGTGCTCCTTAACTAGATTTTTATTTTTTGAGGCCGTGAAAGTCAAAGGTTTGTGAGATACGCCCATATGTATCATACATAAACAATATATAGTATGAATTTCCTATGTATCCAAGATATATAGTAGATACATCAAAAACTATACTTCCGAGTGTACTTTTTTCCATGGGGGGATCCCTTTGCCAGATCCACTCCTATTAAGGTACATCTTATCAGGTGGCGTACAAAAACTTGGCGTGCTATTTTTTCTTTAAAGAGCTGTCGTCCATGGTTCATTAAAATAATCAAGGGAACAGGGGGAACGCCAAGAATTCGAAGCCAGGATCAGAAAAGAGAAAAGTGTAGACCATGAAAAACTCACTATGGAATATTGATAGTACTGTTAAACTAAATCGCCTCGATACAAATTATGTAATAAAATGAAAAGAAAAGCAAACACGTCACAAATTTACTACAATTTCGGAACTCTATGATTTATATCAAGTGAGGAATATTTTAAACAAAATGTCTTGCATTCGACTTGAAATTTCATGCTAATGGGAAATATAGAAATAACTTGCAACGAAAATGTAATGACCACTGATTTGTTTTAGAAGTTTTATATGCAACAAAAACTTTAAAATTATAGGTCGGGTATAATTATGCATATATATATGGTCACCAAAACAGAAGGTACTGCTTTTTTCACTACTATAATTTCGGCTCTTGTCGAGATATCATATGCATTAATATTGGATGTACAGTTGGACTTCAATTCCATAGACAATATCTACTTCTTTCTCCCACTTAAGATTATCCGAGCGGTGGAGGGAGTATCTAACGTAACATCAGAAGCTAAGCTTACAAACTCGCAATCCTACTGAGGTCCGGCCTTGACTTGTCCGTTTAATTGAAGCCCAATATATGTATGTTCCGATGACTTTTCCCCTCTCCCTCGACCATTTTAATCAACCATGGACGATAGCTCTTTAAAGAAAAATAGGACGCCAAGTTTTTCTACGCCATATCAATGTACCATTGTTCAATTGATAAATGCGATTAAAATTAATATATATATATTATTTGGCGTGACATAGGCATTTTTTCTTGATCCTTGATCTATATGAAAATGTATTTTTCTGGCTTTTTCTACAATACTACATGTAATTTAGAAGAGACCCCACACTGTAAAAAAAATCTACTTGAAATTTAGTGTACTTTTACTCGAAGTTTTTATTTATAAACTAGTATATTAAATTTAGTATACAAGTGTAATGTAAAATTAATGTATGGTACAGCACATTCAATAATTTACTTTAATTTTAAAGTAAAAGTACTTGAATTTTAATAATTTGCTTTAATTTTACTGGAAAAGTACATGAATTTTATACTACAATTGTATATTAAATTTTGATGACGAGTTTATGAATAAAAACTTCCAATCTTTTCTAACAGTGTACATTTCTGGTATTTGATTTATACGTATTAATATACCTACTATGTCTATTGCACTTGGCTAATATGACATCCTTCTTTTATTATTTATTTTTTATTGTTGTAAAAGGAACATTTTTAGTATTTTTTTTTGGAAAAGCACTTTTTTTATAAAAACAATTTTACGAAAAACGATTTTTTTTCAAGTACTTGGCGTCTGTTTTTAACTTTTTTCTAAAAAGTAATTATAACTTCTCATCCGCATTAATTACTGGCCTACGAAAGATGTTTATTTGAAAATCGCTTTTTACATTACCCAGACAACACGAAGGTGGAAACTTTTAGTGTAGCGGTGATGTAGAAGCATAAAACTAGGTCCCAAATGGGTGTACTTCACAAATGTTTCATTGTAGCGTACGAAATGCTCCCTATTAGGATGCATGAAAATGATAATCAAGAAATATGTACTATTAACGACCTTCTTGTTATGTACGTATAGAAGTCTTCAGTGCTATCCTTATTGTAGACGAACAAATCTAAGGTTTCCATTAAGTAACCTAGGACTAGCTCACTATTAGCTGTCAACAACCAGTGTTGCATGTGTGCGTAGGTTCCATTATTCAATATATCGGTGAACTACTAAAAGTCGTCTACAACTAGGTTACTTGTAGATCGGTACGTAGAGCAGCGAAATTTTCGTTGCGCAGATGAGGTTCCAATAAGAATTCATTTTAGTACTAGAAAATCAAACCCACTGCTAGTATACTAATGAATTCTAGTATTTGTCGACATGTATATTCCTACATGTAGTGACGCTAGCTATTGCTACCATTTACATATATATTTTTACTCTAGAATATTTTTATCATATTTTCAAGATTTTAACCGAAAAAAACCTCTGAACACCGAGTTTCATGCAAATCAACTCATTTTTTGCATTTTGATCCGCCGGACAGGACACCCCATTTTGTTTTTTTTAACGTTTTTAAATCAATTTCGTAACCAGCGACCTCGAAAAACTCCAATCAATAAATGTTACCTAAATCATGTCTATTTTTGCTTTTTCGCCCGGCATAATTAAATCCGCCATTTTGATTTGACGAGTTTTGAGTTCAAGTCACTTGTGTGCCAAACAGATGTCTTATAAGGTTGGCCATTTTCAATTCGAAGTTTTTGGCAGAATCACCTTAGAATATTGGTTCCATATATCACCCTGTCACATCACTCCCTTATACTGTTATCGTAAAATGAACTATTATGGAATTACAGTATGAGATATCCACATAGTCAGTTTCGTCTAGTGGTTGGTGTACTCAGTTAGGTAGTTAGGTAAATAGGTAGGTCCCGTAGGTCTTGGGTTCAAATCCCGCGTGCATCATTTCTCGAATAGTGTTAGGAAAAGCCGTCTCCGAAGACGATTCGTTTTTTTTTTTTTGTAATATTAATAGAATATTATTGTTAGTATTACTATATAATGCCCTGAAATTAATAATTAATTGTAATATTAGTTATAATGAAGTGAAAGTTATTAGTCATTCTCAGCGCCCAAATAAGTTCACACAATGCGATATAAATGTATATCACATAATGCTCCCTACACGCTGCCTAGCACTAGGTCGCTTGTAGATTATTGAGACTTGACAGTTTAAAGTACTCTACTATT
Source organism: Ephialtes manifestator (assembly GCA_963970395.1). Classification (NCBI taxonomy): domain Eukaryota; kingdom Metazoa; phylum Arthropoda; class Insecta; order Hymenoptera; family Ichneumonidae; genus Ephialtes; species Ephialtes manifestator. Next base: position 22,219,697 of record OZ019974.1, on the reverse strand, counting down.
GTTCTAATACTACCATTCAACAACGAATGCTTTTTTAGACATCGTAAGCTTATAAATGGATGGACAGGAGTAGAGCGATAGTTTCCTACAAATGGGCCCTTTCGTGTTGTCTGGGTTAGATAATCAAGAAGTCATTCTTCCCACTCAATAATTAACATTCAGTAAGGCATTCTGAGCTTGGCTACACACAAGAGTTTTTGCATAATTTCATCGAATGTTCGATCAATTGGAACGTTGCTTCTCTCACCGTGCTTCATCTTAATGGCAGCGAAGAAATTTCATCACAAATTTCCGTCACGTTTATTCGACATTGAAAATTCATTCAATTGAAAATAACAAAATCAGCGTCGTAGGCATTTTCCCGGTTACGTCGCCTTCCTGATTATCCGGCTTCCGTACAGCCGTTATGTTCATGCTCCGAAGGGTTGAAACGTCGACTTCAGACCAACGGTAAAGAAATCAACCACTATCGCTACAGGAAGACAGTATTTAAAATCCGTCAACGGCAGAACGAACAAAGCACATTTGCTTCTACCCGAGCAGAAATTAGTTCAAATTGCCTGAAGTACCGGACATCAAGTCCGGATGAGGCTTTTTTATTTATGTGCCTCACACAATTAATTATGTATACGGAAAACAGCATAAATTTTCTCGGCTACTGCGTCACTTATATCCAAAATCATCATTTTTCGGTCGATTGATTCTATCGTATACATTTTTTATCATTGCGTTTTCTTTTACGCGCCATATTTAATTACTTGTCTTGAGTTTTGTATATATTTTGGATCTGCAAGATAGTTCCATTATTCAAAACAGGCGATTTGTTTGAGATTATCAGACCTTTACATTTCAATTTGGTTAGCTAAAAAGTAAAACAGTAAAACTTCATTTTTTAAACACCCACGGCCATGTATGGTACCAGAATAAACTTCCGATAATTAAACTGGCGTGGTGCGTTGTATGTATATTGCATCTTCTCATTTTGCTTTCATAAAGGAAGCTTTGATTTCGTGAAATTTTATTTTTTTTTGAGATTTTGATATCAGGACACTCAAAATGGTCCAAAACGCCGAGAAAAGTTGTTTAGAAAAAAAGTGGTGTGTGCGTGTGTGCAAGTGCGCGCGTGTGCGTGCGTGTGTGCGTGCGTGTGCGTGTGTGCGTGCGTGCGTGATATTATCTAATTCTTTATTGTAATACAACCGCACTAACAATAGCATTTTTAGTAACACGAGTGTAGTCTTTTAGAACAATAATATGAATTCAACTGTCCAGATGTACTCTTTCTTTAACAATAGACTTAACAAATTTGTTTTCACTTGTTATGCACTTGACACTTTAGACCATTGATTTATTTACCTAGCAGACCCGAGCGGCCGTCATTTTTCGGTTGCTTTACGGTCACTTACAAAAGTGACTGAAATATCATTGAAACAATAGATTAAAGCAAAGCGTTTTCGATTAATATGCAAACGGACAATCAACATTATTCGAACTTACTATGAAAACTATTATATACGAAAAGCATAGTCAACACACAAAGTGTTAAATAGTAATTAGAGTTCATTCATATGTGTTCACAATATTTTCTTGGAGCGAGATAGTGTAACGTATATATATATTGTATGGCGCGCAACAGTACAACATGCAAACTATACGGAGCGCGCAGCGCGACGTCCCCGTGAGTGCCTAAAAAAATGGCCCCAAGGGCCATTTTTTTGGGGGTTTTGGGGGGCGGAGCCACCCAACAACAACCGGGCGCCCCGCAGGGGCGTCAGGTTGCTTGTTTGATGCTGCTATCAGTCAATGGATTTTGCTTGTCAATCTAATGAATATGCATTGAGTCTAGAACCAAAGTCAGAACCAGCGTCAAATAAAAAAAAACATTTACAGTGTTCTTCAGATAAAGCTGGTCAATGGATTATAGTTATCGATGCAGAGAATATCCAATCAGTCGAAAACAACAATCTACTAAACCGTGTAAACACAGTGTCAAATGAAAAAGGACTCTTATTCGCTTTCAAATCAAGTGTTCCACGGATTTTGGTTCTCGATTCACTGCATATTCCCTGCATCAATGACTGTAATCCATTGGCTGGCTTGATCCGAAAGCCACTGCTAGTGCTTTTTCATTTGACGCTGCTTGTGATTTTGGTTTTCGACTGAATGTATATTCTTTAAATCGACAAGAAACTTAAAGCAGAGTTTTAGGGAAATGTATACAATTTCATAATAATTCTGGCATCTGAGACAGGGATCTTTTAAAATATGGTCTTTAAAATAAATTGCTTTGCTTAAATGGTGTGCAGTGTAACAGCGAAGAGAATGAGACCTAACGAAGGTCAATCCTTGGAGCAGTGTTCTCTGGATCACACGCAGAGTGTAAACTTTAATGGGTAAACCTTAATTCTTAAAGTAATGGGGACTTACAATACTGATCTGGTCAAATCATTTTCGAAGCAATTAGTTGTCCCAAGCGGTTGGTCCATTTGGAAAAAATCCTTTGGGTTCATCCTGAATGAAGGGGACTATTTTTTATTGCTTCCTCATAGAGGAAGCTTTGTTTTCATGAAATTTTTTTTCGAGATTTTCATGGACACTCGAAATGGTCTAAAAGGTCGAGAAAAGTGTTTTAGAAAAAACGTGTGTGCGTGCGTGCGTGTGTGTGTGCGCGTGCGTGCGCGTGTGCGTGCGTGTGTGCGTGTGCGGGTGGGTGTGTGCGTTGTTTGCACGATAGCCGTCGCACTTTTTAAGATATCGGGCTAAAATTTGAACCACGCGTAAACTGTCTTTAAGCAAGGTATGAGATTAAATTTGGAGTTAATCCATCAAGGTGTTGAACATTTATGGCATTTTGAATTTTTTGGAGAATGTCAGCTCGGGCTCTAACTTCCGCAATTTTTATGATATTCGGCTCAAACTTGGACCAGAAGTGAACTGTTATAAAATAGTATTTGAGATTAAATTTGGTGTCAATCCGCTAAGGGTTTCACAATTTATGGCATTTTTTAATTTTTTGACATTTTTTGTTCGTGCTTTAACTTTCGCAATTTTTAAGATATCGGGCTCAAATTTGGTCCACAAGTAGAGTGTGGGTAAACTAAGCATAAGTTCGAATCTGGTGAGAATCTGTTAAGGGGTTCAAAACTAATGTCATTTCAATTTTTTTTAAACAAGGCTGCAAAGTAGAACTTTGCAAATTGCTTCCTCATTATTGTTGTATTTCTACAAAGCTTTCTCTATGAGGAAGCCAAAATAGATTAACATGCTTCCTCATAGAGGTAGATTTGTAAAAATTCAACAATGATGAGGAAGCAATTTGATTTTCTTTGGTGTGGGGTAGTTATCCTTATAGCGAAAACCAATCCTTTGAGCAGTATTCTCCGGATCATGTGCAGAATGCGAAACCCATAAATCTGATTTCGATGCAACAAATTGATCCAGCCGGTTAGTCGCACACACGAAAATCCTTCAGGTTCATCCTGAAGGGAGGGGATTATTAAAAAATTTACTTCGATGGGGAGTGTAGTCCATACAATTTGAAAAAAAACTTTTTACACGGACTCGCACCACTTAAATTAAATTGGTATGGAATAATTACCATAATTATGCAAAACTATAAGTAGTGAGTCTAATCCCATATAGCATTTTCACATACATTGCATATACATCGTATAAACATTTGCGGATATACAATGTCCTATGTATATACGTATGCACATCGTGTCACATCATATGTATATGAAATGTACCTGTAAAGGAGACACCTATTCATGTACATCGAACATACTCTGTATATCCATGAGGATAAACATGTTATGTGCACCGTATGTACCCATATGTCCTGTCTAAAAAAACGGAAAAATTAATTATAAAATAATTATCTGCATTCATTGAATTCGGTTTATCTTGCACTTTTAGTTGGATATTCGGATTTATTGCATTGATCGGTACATATTTATTGCTGAATAAACACATGTAAATTTATTTACTGTTAGTGGGAAGCAAACCTGGATCCTCTGGGTGACTGCCGGGTGCCTTAGCCCACTCGGCCATTGACATCTTAGAAGATTTTTATTTTTATCGTCTATTTGAAGTATACTAAAAATAAAAACGCGTTAAGACTACATTCATTTAGAGGGTTGCAACCGAAATATATAAAATATTAACACAGTGGGGCGGTCATCTATCAATGTACTGACCCTTAAGGGACATTGAAAAATTCGGCTGTTAGCCGGTCATTCATCCAACTACTGAACTTGAAGAACTTGGAAAAACTCGGATGCGGAGCGATCACGAATGCAAGTACTGATCCTTGCGGGAGTCCAAAAATTTCAACCGTGGCGCGGTCACCCATCCAAGTACTGACCTACGAGGCACTTAGAAAAATTTCTTGTCATTTTTTGGACTTTTTTTAAAAATAAAAACCAATCTTCAGTAATCGCGAAGAAGTCAATTTTTTTAAATCTTTGTGAGACAAAGATTTAAAAAAATGCAGATAATTATTTTGTAATTAATTTTTCCGTTTTTTTTAGACAAGACATATGAGTACATACGGTGCATCAAGAGTCGCGGTAGCGACTCGACGCCATTAAAAAAGAAATTAATATGTATACCCTCATGAATATCCAGTGTATGTTCGATACATGAATAAGCGTTTCCTTAACAGATAATTTCATATACATAGGACATTGTATATCCGCAAATGTTTATACTATGTATCTGCAATGTATATGAAAATGCTATATGGGTACATCCTTAGGTAATTAATTCGTGAACGTTTGATTCTCTTCCTATGTTCATGGATTGCATATACATGAAAAATCTGACGAATATGTCCGTATCTGATACTCAAATTCGCATTTTTCAAGTATGTACATAGAATGTGTTCTTGACATTCATATGTGTATATACCTGCATGTATGTAGAATAAATATCCATAGAATATACAGGATATACTTTTCACATTAAGGACCTAAAATGGATATACATCGAATATATGATGCTATATGGGATTGTATCTTTGCATTGTACTTACTTATTGGTGATATATTGTGCCTCTGCAGTAGATCTTCAATCAATCATGCTCGTACAAGGTTATCTATGTAGCACTGATTGACTTTTCTCTTCTTATTCACTACTCCGTGGAATTCGTAGAATATTTTTAAATGTTCTTCAAGCATTTGGGGCTTGTCCGGTGACAGGAACGGCTGGCAGGCAGTCTGTCTGTCAGAGGGTTTCTTTAAAGCAGATATGTGTGAGGTCGTACAAAACGTGAAAATTAATATAGGTACTCACAATTATTATGAATATCACAATAATTGTCTCATAAAAGGAAAAAATAAATAAAAAATATTGACGCTGGTACATTTGACGTGAAGAACGTGTTACCTGAGATAATTGGCGTTTTATATTCGATAGCAGACAAAATGAAACGTGCGTGTAAAACATCAAACATGGACATACTCCTATATCCGAGAGGACAAATCGTGCAACATGTGTGAGTTCGGGCAAATCGTGAAAACTTTTTGACAGTTTCAAAATTAAGATTTACCAGATATCAGTATTGCGGCATCCGATTTCATTGCGGCAGGACTCATATGAAACAGAAAAATAAATAAAAAATATACGACCTAATACATTAGGCGCCCGCAACGTATTGCCTGAGATATTTCAAGTTGCTGTTTGGTAGCAGACGAGAAAGGGCTGACGTCGGGTATAATAAGAGTGGTAGTGCCCAGACAGGCCTTTTAATACTTGGCGCCGAGTCGCTACCGCGACTCTTGATTAATAATGTATTTAGTCAAAGCAACTATCGATATGTCGGTAAATTTCGATTTTGGTGAAGAAAAAAGAAAAAAATGCCGTCACGAAACAAAAAAAAGGATGCAAAGTAGAACCTTGCACATTGCTTCCTCATTATTTTTCGCGTTTTACAAAGCTACCTCTATGAGGAAGTATGTTATTCAATTTTTGGCTTCCTCATAGAGGAAGCTTTGTAAAACGCGAAAAATAATGAGGAAGCAATGTGGAAGGTTCTACTTTACATGCTTGTTTTAATTAGATAAATATACATGTTGTGGATTCGCTTTGTCTATTTCGTTATTACGTTATTTCGTGATTATTAGAGCGTTTCCGAAAGTGAATGTGATGATGTATATTTTTAAAAATAATTCAACATTCCATAAAATCAAAAATTTCATACCGTTCGTCACTAAATTATACATATATAATGGCTGAATATTGTTTCATTTATATACAAAATTTGAGCTCGCTATCTTAAGATTTGCAAAAGTTACAATAGAGCGATAATGTCAATTTTTTGAAACATTCAAAACATCATAAAATTTTAACGGTTCAACCGATCTTAACCAAATTTAATAGCAGTCACCGGCGTATGAAAGCTCAAATTCATACCAAATTTAAGATCAATATCTCGAAAATTGAAAGAGTTATCGCGTAAACAGACATTTTTGAAAAAATTAAAAAACGCATAATGATTTAACGATGAAGTGGATTTTAACAAAAATATGTATGAGCGATGAGGCTTGATCCCTCTATTTATGGTCCAAATTTCAGCTTGATTTGTCAAGGCAATCCGAGTTATCAAGGTTAACATTTTTCGATCGTGTAACATACACACACACACACACACACACACGCACACGCGCACGCGTGCACGCACGCACGCACGCACGCACGCACGCACGCACGCACGCACGCACGCACGCACGCACGCACGCACGCACGCACGCACACGCACACGCACACGCACACGCACACGCACACGCACACGCACACGCACACGCACACGCACACGCACACGCACACGCACACGCACACGCACACGGACACGCACACGCACACGCACACGCACACGCACACGCACACGCACACGCACACGCACACGCACACGCACACGCACACGCACACGCACACGCACACGCACACGCACACGCACACGCACACGCACACGCACACGCACACACACACACACACACACACACACACACACACACACACACACACACACACACACACACACACACACACACACACACACACACACACACACACACACACACACACACACACACACACACATACAGACACACACATACAGACATTTTTTCTAAATCACTTTTCTCGACGTTTTGGCCCATTCGTCGAGTGTATTGACAAGAAAATCTCGAAAAAAAATTTTTCATGAAAACAAAGCTTCCTCTATGAGGTAGCAAAATTGAAATTTTTCACAGATTTATCTTAAATTTTACGTCATTGCGGCACGGAAAGTGAGGGTTTCTGTGCGCTTCGCGCACGAAAAGCTCTTTTTCCTCGCCTTGTAACGTAAAATCGTATGTAAGTTTTCACGATTTGTCCGAACTCACACATGTTGCACGATTTGACCCCTCGCATATAGGGGTATGTCCGTGTTTGAACATTTTCTCAGCTCGTGTGAGTGCAGCAGTATCCTTCGACTCGTGCTGCAAACTCACACTCGCGAGAAATATGGACTATCATCGAAAAACATTTGAGTACAAATTTGATGCAGATCTGACCAGGTTCAAATTTTATGGCATTTTGAATTTTTCGAAATATCTCATTCTCGCGCTGATTCCTGCAAATTATGAGATACCGAGTTTTAATTTGGTCCACATATGGACACCATGATACAAGGTTTAGTACAAATTTGAGAACAATCGGTTACACGGTCACAATTCTTTGACGCTTTGAATTTTTAGAAAAATGTCTAGAGTATAAACAAGCCTGCAAACTAGAACTTTGTAAATTGCTTCCTCATTATTTTTCGCTTTTTACAAAGCTTCATCTGTGAGGGAGTCAGAATCGATTAACATACTTCCTCATAGAGGTAGCTTCGTAAAAAGCGAAAAATAATGAGGAACCAATTTGCTAAGTTCTACTTTGCAGGCTTGTTTTACTCTGGACCAGATCAGGAGCCTGATCGTAGACGGTATAGTAGCCTGAGCGCAGGCGGATTGGGACCCTGTTGGCGGCCGGATTAGCAGTCTGATAACATCGAGACTTGTATCCTGATCGCTGCCAGATCAGAAATGGCGTTACATGCCATATCAGGACTGGATAGAGCCGCCTTATCCAGGCCCGATTACTAATTAAGGAACACTAATGAGGCCCGGACCTCAGCCAGAACAAATTTCTGCTCGGAGAGGTTTTACGGTAGTTTTTACTGTATATGGGGTATTCCATCCCTGGGTCCGACCCTCGACCTCCCTGATTTGGCTCATAATTTCTCGTACCATTTGTTAGACCCTCAAATGCACCAGATTTTAATTTTTTATTTTTTCTATGCAAAATTTTAAAAATATTTTTTTACAGTGATATATCGAATGCCATAATTTAAAAACCTGGAAAATTTCTGAAAAATAGTTTGTTGAATATTAAAATTTTCTAGCTTATAGCCAAAGTGGACAAAATTTTTCTTCTCATAGCTTTTTCGATTTTAAAAAGTTATTGTAAAATAGAAAAAAAATCTACTACAGGCGACTGGTCAAACGTTTATTTATGTCAACTCGGGTTTTTTAGAATTTTTTTAGATTTTTAGGAGTTCCTCAAATTTTTCTGAACTAAGACTATGCCAGCACCATACAAGCCACATTCTAGCACCAGTATGCGATAATTTAAAAATCTGAAAAAATTCAGAACAATTTTCTGTTGAATATTAACAGAACTTAGCCAGCTTAGTTAGCTTAGAGCCAAACCGAAGCCTAATTCAAATTTCACTAATCCGAATCTTTACAGGTATCGACTGTAGCTGCTTAATAAATTAAATAAATTCATCAAGCAGCCACAATCGACGAATATTTATCTCAAAATAATTGTGAAAAATAAAGTTGAATTAGGCTTCGGTTTCGCGCACTTTGAATCTAGCGATCACTGCCTCAGACCCGAGATGTGCTTCGCAAAAATTTCATCATTAAAATTGATCGATAAAGAGTTAATATTAGAAATTTCTACTTACAGTCGCTCTGATTTCGCCAGACGCTTTCGTTTCGCTTTTAAACTGCGCCGAGCGAATATCGCACAAGGAACGCGCGGGAAACCATTTCACTTTATATATGGTAGAAGTACCGGTTGTGGCCACTTTAAGAATTTTCCCATTTTCAAGTACTTGTGATTGGGACCAAATATCATAAAACTGTTTTGGACCTATACTTTTCATATCTGAGAAGAATATAATTTCAGATTTCTAGCATTAAAATCTTCATAGGTGTCGAGAAAACACTGGAAAATAGAAAAAAGTAGGAGCATAGCCATTTCACCAGTTCTGGCCACCTATGCACCGGTTTTGGCCACAGTAATGTACCGGTTTTGGCCATGCATAAAATTAGAATAACTCAATATTCATTACACTTGAAACATTTTTTAAGGTGTGTTTAATAAATCAAAATCGTATTCTCATCAAAGCATCCAATTAATCTACACGAAAATGTCTTTAAAGCACAGATGCCATATGTGAATCTAACTAACCTTTTTTGACATTCGTCTCCTTCGTTTTGCACTTTTTCGTAGCAGCTTTCTTTGTCACAAATAGTGATACATTATATTATTGTTTTACTCTTTACACTTTTATTTTTATTTTTACCAGAGTTTTTTCCGAAAGTAGATTTTCGCATTGCATAATGATGGGAATCTTCGACATGAAAGGTGTTCCACCGCTTTACCTTCTTTTTTACTATACATTTCTAAGGATATATTTTTCTTAGCGTTTTTTTTTTTGTTTTTTTGTTTCTTCTTTACGAATTTATGAATTGATTGTGTAATAATTAACGAAAAATTAATGATTATATTATCATGGCCATATCCGGGGCAACATGCTTATTCCATGTACCAGTTGTGGCCATCGTATTTTTTATAAATGTATAGCTTTATTTCAAACTTTTAGTACATCAACATTTGCAGTGATGACTCTTAAGATTGATATGTGCAAAGCTGCATGCAATTCGCCAACTATATAATCCGAATATGTATCTAGAGCTTTCGTCAAAATCTTGCCGAATTCCGTAAGGAGTTGAGAATTTGATGAATCAGCTGATGATACTTTAATTAATGATACAGTACTTTTTGTACTGGAGACAAACGGACGTCAAAATGACGATAAATGTTTCCAAAATACACAACGTTATGAAAAATAATGATTAAATACAGGTACAGAATTAAAATAACCACGAAAAACGTATTTAAGTGTGGGGGTGGCCACAACCGGTGCAGTGGCCACAATCGGCACTTCTACCCTACGATGAGTTGGACTTTGCTCTATTATCTAGAATTATGATTTAGCTTATTATTATTATTTTAATAGCTCATCGTGACTTGAGCGGTACCGATTAGTAAATAAGCAATAAAAGTAAAACGTGCCTCTATCTTTTCTATCACATTTTTAATAAACTTTCGCGAAGAATCTATTTTTTGTTTATAATTAAAAAATGTATACATTTATATTTCAACATGGTAAAATATTCTCACAATTGGTAAACAAATAATGTAAAATTATTTATAAAGTTAGTAAACAGATAAACGCGTTGGAACCATTTTATTTTATTTTTTCCGATGTTCCTGCGTTAACCCTGGAATGGGCTTTTACGACCCTTCCTACCCTTCCGTCTGTCACTCCGAACTCGCACTTTGCTAAGCTAATCTAACTTCCGTTACGTCCGTGGCAAACTTAGGTTACACTGTATCTCATTCTTCACAGGCAAGGGGGAACTGTGGAAAATACTCATAATTCAGCGTATTTTCACAAAATTTAAGCCCCATTCATCAAGCCACTTTGAATAAAATAGGTTTCAACATTTTGAAAGGTCTGGGGGAAGTGGCACTTTTTCTTAACTCGGTTAAACGCCGGAGCCGTACATCGACTGCACAACCACCAGTGTCAGTGCGTCAAAAATACCGTTAAAAAACGTCTCGAAATAAATATATGGCACAAAATTTATAGTAATAAATATGAGACGAAAATCAATCTGCCGTATAAAAAAAAAACATAAATAAAGCTTACCACTATTTATCACACACTATAATTTTGCACTGCCGGCATTTTGAATATGCTGTCTGGATATAAAAAAAAGTACAAACTGACGAAAAGCAACAAATTCGTTGTTTCTACTAACAAGCCAAAACTATTGTCTGCATTTTTTTTAAATGTATCGATTTTTTTTTCGAAGAAGATGTATTTCTTGACACAAGAAACAGCATTTCCAGTAAACCTCCAGGTCCAAAATTGGTGTTTTTACTCGTGATCAATAATTTATAAAATACGTCCTTCAATAAATGGTGAATTTTTTTCTTCATTCAATATTTTACTCATATAATAAACAGCTTACCCGCATGGAAATTTAAGAATTTAAAATATATGCGAAAAATATATTGCTAATATATCAGGAATATAAGTTGCACATATTTCGGATCAATGTCGTACATCGGAAATATATGTGGAATATATTTTGAATAACCAACATTTTGCCGCAAAAATATATCGGAAATATAAGAAAATATATGGTACATTAATATATTATATATAGAACATTGAAACTCTATATATGAAAAATATAATCAGGTTAACTCGTACGTATATCGAGAATGTATTTTGCATATATATAAACTCCACTTATTCTTATAAACGAAATATATAAAATATCTATTATATTTTCATATCGTGATATCTCCGTTGTACCTCACATGGAAAAAATACATACGTAATAAATTTCCATTATATTATCTGTAAATTTCCAATATTTAAAAAATATACTTTTCATACAAGTAATTTCTAAGTATGATATATCCAGAATTGAGTCTCCGTTAATTAAAAGCATATTTTCCATACTCGTATGATATATCTCGAATATGTAAGAAATATGCCCAATATACATCGATTTTGTAAGTATTTTATAAGAGTAATGGAAACAAAGTATATGTCGGCCTAAATGCAGCATATAAAGGGCATGGATTTCAAGTATGCGATTATTATATAAAAATATTATTCCAAATATATTTGAACATATACTAAAAATATATTGAGCATATCCATGAAGTATATAGTTAATATACGTAGATTTTACATAACATACTTATGATGTATATTTATTATAAATGTGAAATATATTTACGACATATATCCAAGATATATTCCGGATACTATAGATTTTGCCGGAATATATCAAATTACGTCACATATATTTTTTGCGTATATTCCGAATAGATTTATTTCCATGCGGGCAAGCCAGACTTAAATTTCTAGATCTATATTCTGAAGTTAAGAATTTTTTTTTTTCCAAACTCGTTAAAAAATATACGTCATTTCCAGCATGGATTTTAAAAACTGTCAGAACCAGATGTTTCCTTCTCTTTCTCACAGAGTATTTACGTAAAAACAACTTTAACAGGAGTAATACATAACTTGGATATCCTGATAGTCGTTTCAGTATTTTCTACCAGCAAAAGTTCATTATCGTGATACGAGAAAATCGGAAAACGTGGTTCACTTTTCTGGGTAAGTTATTAATTTTATCCTTGAGACTTCAACCTTGTATACACTCTGAAAACCAAGCGTGTTGCAAGTGTGTTGTTTCCTATCATTGTGACGAGGTTTTACACACTTTCAAGCGTGTTGGTACTTACATGGTAAATTATATGTATAGAAATCTTTTACATCACAATGTAAAATATAGGAAACAACACACTTGCAACACGCTTGGTTTTTAGAGTGTAGAGATAGAATCCAATGTGCGAAGTTCTCTAACAAAATAAATCCGATACGAGTGGAGTGGTCACGTTAATTTATAAAATACGTGCTTCAAAGCTCAAAAAATTGTACGTTACTATAACATTCCGACAGACAGGAATTCCAGCAGCAATAAGCAAAGCGTCGGAATATGCGCTGGAAAAAAAATCGCAATCTGCGTATACTGCGAGTCAACTGTACACTGTATCTGTTTACCGAAAAACTAATTTTCCGTATAAAACTATTTGTAATCTGATTCATTAGTGCTGAATAATTAGCGGCTACGTACTCTTTTTTTTAAACACGTATACCGAAAAAATATGATAATAATAACGTCAAAAAGACGTAGTTTTGAATTAAACTGACAAATTGTATGTCTGGTCACGATTCAGCGACTACGCATTGGAATATATGAAATAAAACTCCATCATTGTCACGAATATCCTCTTTTAATATTACTCCAGAAGAGGGTGAAATATATACATCATTAGAAGTTAGAGCTGATTATGTATTACGACATAAATGTCTTTACAAGATTATTACAATACTGATGCTTTTAGCCTTATTTAAACATTAATAATCACATCAAATGGACGGACCATGCACTCCATAATATAATATTTGTAACACCTAATATACATATTTCACATGGTTCACATATTACTTTATTTTTCATTTCAATTTTCTTTTTTCTTTATAAACAATACTTCAAAATGTTATACTTATAAAAATATATAATACACATTTTACGACGTTACAAAGAGGACTTGGCTCTTATTAGAACTAAAAAAGCAGCTTCGGATCTTAAGTATACATGGGAATGAAATTTTTTAAAATAATTCACAAAAATTGATAAATTAATTTTGTCTTAATCGCAATAATCACAGCATAACACCATCGATTTCAACAGCGAGTATCGACATTTTTTTAACCATATTTAACGATTACTTATAGACAACTTATATTATTCTTATAGTCGAGTTGTTCTTTTTCGCAGAATGCATTATTTCTTTTCGCGGAAATGTCAATAATACAATAGTTCGAACTTTAAACAGCCGCTGAGACAGAAGTAAGATATTTACTAGACGATTGAACATTCCTCGAGAACTGTGCGATTGAATCGAGACATTCCTTGTTGCCGAGATATGCCCACCTACAACAGTTATGCGACTTGGCTCAATGAAGCCTGGATGACGCTTAGGATTTCAGGCAAGCGAAATCCATATATCTTGACAAACTCACTTGAGTTCAAAGCTTTCGTCCGTAAATCCATTGAAATAGCTAGACGGAGGGACAGGGTTTGGATACATATATATTACATACACTATACACTATTTTATCCTTTAGTATATTATGCATATGAATGCGTATTGTACGTAAATTTAGCCACATTTTCTTTATCCTACCAAATATTACGCATAATGAACCAGATTTCTCTACTACTTTAAAATACACTTTGTGATCTATTATTTTTTCTTCAGATTTTCAAGTTTATCCTTGGTAAATATCTTGCCTTTTTCAAATTACCGTATCTCGAGAACTGTAAGTCACGGAAAATCTTGACATTTTAGTTGGCCATGTTGGACTGGAGACCTCGGGATTCGAAATTTTGTATTCAGATTCGTAATTAGCGAGCTCAAAAATTATCCGGGTATCGAGTTCCATTCAAATCAAATCACTCATGCCTTTTTCTCTGCGATTGTGAATTTTGCAATTTTGAGGTCGGATTTATTATGAGCATCCTCAAAAACAATTTTATACGCCATACTGAATTCCTCAATTTTGATGTTGGTGTATTTATGAGCACCATCAAAAACCTCTGTGTATCTCGTTATTCCCAAATCAAGTCACTTTTTGCAGTTTTATACGTCATATTAGAAACGCCATTTTGATTTTCAGAATTCTGTATGAATTTGTAATGCGATGATCATATAAATAAAAAGAGATAATAATTGGTGAGATACTTTCGTGACTTAAAATTTTGAAGACCCAATATTCACAAAAATGGCTTTAAAATAGTATTGAAATCCGGCTAATTATGAAAAATATCTGAGATGGTCGAAAAAGAATAGCTATAATGACAGAGAACGGCGCATATTCAAGTTGCGCTAGAATCTCAACCAATATACTCAAAGTATCTTACTCTATATTATCCCGTCGTCCTTCCTCGCCCCATAATATCCAGTAACTAGCCAACTCAATTACCGAATCGCTTCAGACGGAAATGACTTATCAGGTCAGGACTTCATATACTATCAAACGTATTACTGTCACGTGGATCATTAGACATTAATATACTCCACATATTCAATGTTATGGGCACTAAAATTTCAAAACAGAATAAGAAGTTCTAACTATCCTTCAATGAAAGTGTAGTTGAAAAACCGTTGTGACTGATGTTTTGTAGATTATTACGCCAATTAAATGCTAATATGAATTGCAAATCGAATATTTATCCAAATAATTCATAATTATTTCAGAAATGTGGAAATTTTAAGTCTTGAATAATAATTAACTATACTTATTCGTTTAAAAAAGAATCTAAAATACTATTTCATTAAACGCATGCTATTTTTGCGGTTTTTCTTATTTATTCAATATTTGATTCATATAATATAAAGTCCAAGCTAAATTACTTGAATCTCTAGATCTATATTCCGAAGGTAAAAGCGCCTAATTTCTCCACATGCGTTAAAAAATGTATGTAATTTCCAACGTGGATTTAAATCAAAAGTATTACTAAAAGTAAAGTAGAGACAAAACGATTATCTGCATATCAAACAAAATTGACGATTTCTTTTCTGGGAAGATTTATGTCCGAGAAAACCGACCTTCATCTTCAGTAAACCTCCAGACCCAAGATTGTTGTTTTTTCTCGTGGTTACAATAATTTATAAAATATATCCCAATGGGCACTCAACATCCTAAAGACGTTCTGAGAATGTCTTAATATGTCTTAAGACATCAGGGACATTGCCGTTAATATCCCTGAGTCGCCCTGAGGACTACCTTAGGACGTTTTTAGAACGTTCTATGTCCGGTCTTTTGTCGACCGAAAGACGTATCTGAAGACGTCCTTAGAGCATCCTAAAAAAGACGCCTTTAGGACGTTGACAAAGAGGTGTCGTTCGGACGTCGGAAAACAGACTTCCACGGGACGTTCTAAAAAAGACGTAATTTTCTGAAAGTAATCAATTAAGGGGAGGGAGTCAGGTCAAAAAAATTGATTTTGGAAATTCAATATCATCCAAATCCTATTGCATATCAAAATGCCCAATGCACTACATTGTTGGTACTCGATGAAAGGATTTTTTACTGTCGTCTGACTTGCATTTGCTTTTCAATATTATCTTAAGCAAAGTTCTTAGGTTTTCCATTCTGCGCATGATTCAGATCAAACTACCAGGCAGGTTGGAATGGTTGACGTCTCATTTTTTTCTTCATAAAAAGATACACCGGCTAAATGGAGCAAATGTTAATAAAGGCTAATATTTTTCAAGTGACACAATTATTAATAAATAAATTTTATGCTATTTTCTAAATCAGTGATTAACTTTGCTTTCAGAATGAAAAAAAATAGTTTGCTCCATTTAGCCGGTGTATCTTTTCATGAAGAAGAAAATGAGATGTCAACCATTCCAATCTGCCCAGTAGTTTAATCTGAATCATGCGCAGAATGGAAAACCTAAACCCGTTTGAGAAAACAATATTGCAAATATGTATTGAGAGGAACATATATTTTGAAAAAAAAATCTTAATGTACGGTTGTTATTTGAATCAATATTGTACTTTAACTGTAAACATAATTTGCTTGAATCAAGCAAGATAGTTTTAAATCACGCAAATTATTTTTGAAATAAATTAATTACATATTCCTTGTGAGCGAAGCTTTGCAGTTGTGATAAAGATAAAAAATTCAGATCGATATGCTATAGTTTTTGTACCTTAAATCGCCATAAAATCATGTTTACAAAAACTGTCTGTATGCGTGTTTGTGTATTAACCTCTAAAAATTTAAGCAACTGTATCTCGAGAACGGCCAGACCGTTCTTACACAATTTTCGGACATAAGTGAATCATTCTTTGATAAAATCAGTCAGTATCTATAAACAGGTGCATAGAGTATATTAACAAGTGTACGCTTGTTTGTGAATTGGTTATAAGAAGAATTAAAAATGTGAAATGGATGTGATTTGTATAAATATTTTTATAAATAAAGAATTTCATTGTTTAGTTTGTTTCTATGTATCATTCAATTAAGTAACTCTAATGTCTACACTGAGCTACTTTTTTCTTAATATAGAAAAAATAGTTATCTCCCTGGCTTTTATTATGTGTCAAAATCAGGAAAACACAATTTTCTCGCATTATATACACTCAAACGTCAAAAACCGTTCATAGCCATCAAATTGTAGACTAGAAACATTTTTATCCGAATTTCGTATCACTGCTTAAAAATTACGATTGATACTAATAGAAACCGATAAAATGGACAAAACTCCGATTGAAAAGTAATTGGTTGTAATAGGTTTTATTTTATGTTTGTTTATTTTTCGATATTCTCGAAAAGACGCCTTTAGGACATCATTGAGACATGAGTGTCCATTGTGTACGAGCATCGAAGAATAAGAAATTTTGAACAAAGCATTTATCCGTCATAAAATGGTGATTTTGTTCATTTAAAAAATGGTGAATTTTTCCTTCATTCAAAATGTTATCCATTTAATAAAAAGCCCAAGTTACACTGCATAAATTTCGAGATCTATATTCTGAAGGTAAGAGCGCTTATTTTCTCCAAACTCATTAAAAAATGTACGTCGCATCTAGCAAGAATTAAAAAAAACGCCATAACCCGGATATTCTGATAGTCGTCTCGGTATTTTCTATCAGCAAAAGTTCGTTATCGATGTAATAGAAAATCGGAAAACGCGAATAGCATTTCTGGCTAAATTGACAACTTGATACGTGAGCTTTGAACCTTGTATAGGGATGAAAGCTAATACACGAAGTTCGCTAACGAAGTAAATCAGATACGAACGGAGAATTCTTTGAAGTTAAGCATCATGCAACATTTATTCAGAGGAGTATTGTCCTTTATTCAATTGGACACCAAAAGATTTCAGCTTCAAAAGTACGGATTCGATCATTTTTTTCGGTACGAGTTCTGTTAATTAAATTTCTATCCTTTGTGTTGAACGAAATGTCCATTCGATATTGTCCACATATCCTCAAGCATTTTATTTCAATGCCACTGCTTAATCCCAAGTTATAAGAAAAAAACGATGTCAAGAAAGAAAATCGTACAGATTCAATTATTTTATTTTGTCGGGATCTGATTTTTCAATGAAAAAGGCCGTTTTTAGGGAATTTTAAGCTCGCGATGCCGCTAAATATTTCAGGGCCTATGTTTTGTGCAACAATAAAAAAGTTTTGTATTAAACCTCAGATTTGTGTGATTTTTTAAAAAAGTATCATCGATATCAACATTCCGGGAAATTTTTTTTTATGCCATACCCACCATACCATACATATTTCGCGCACGCTCCGCTTTGCGTCGTGTGTGCGAAATCGCACTTCGCACACTGGTAGCATAAAATTTTGTTCGGAACTCGTGCGAGAAACTTTTTCTCAACTCATGTGATTGCAGCACTCGTTGAAAAATGGTTTCATCGCACTCGTATCGAAAACTACTATTTTCACTCTTGAATATTACAATTGTTTATTTCTCTTCTTTTATGACCTTTTCTTAATGATGCCAATTTCTTCTAAATATAATAAGTGCTGTATATAATTCGACGACTTCCTTACTCTATGAAATCTCACAAATTATTTGACTACGTTTTCACACACCAATTTGTTTTTCTCGTTTACACAAATCTTGTTACATAAATGTAGAACTCTTTGAGCTTCGCTTTTCAGCGTTACTATTAATTAACATATATGTTTAATCAATTACATTCCTATGAATATTTTCATATTTTAACATAACACACATATAGTTATGCGGCATATATTATCGAACATTAAGCTTGAAATTTAAATAAAGTGGACGTTGTTGATCCACTGGCTCCCTTTTTATAACTGTACTCAAGTTTTAAACGTGTTATAAAGTCTATTTAAAAGTAAATTATCGAACGAAATTGTTTGATAATTGGTCCCAGGAAAACCCATTGGATCCCACAGGTTTTTCTGGAGTGTGATTTCAAAACCCAATATTCCAAGCACCAAGTGCTCATTCAATTAACGAGATTCTATCGTGGCTCTATAGATTTTATTCCAATGCGAGCGAGATAAAAATTCCTACAAAGGAATTTCTCATTTCACAGTTAGCACAGTGCATGTCATTAACAGCTGGAAATGCAAAAGCTTTAGATTTATAAACATTACGGGCGAGAAGGTTTGGGTTTAATTCCCGGTAGTACCACTGTATTGTCAATGTCGACTGTCTGCAGGTCAGACTGGATTATGCGTTTCAATGGCATGGTTCGAATATGCTTTTTTGTATTTTGGTTATATTCTATAAATCCCGTAGACTTTAAATATCAAATAAAAATCAGCAAGTATCTAAAAAGCCACTTACGATGACGTAAAACATATAGTGGACATTATTTTGAGACTGCTTTATTGTTTTCAGATTTTCAAACCCGATTTTTATTTAATTTTTTTTTTAATTTACGACTTTGCGAAATTTGTATTTTATAGTTATGTGTGATTCTGAGGAAAAAAAAATGCTTTTTGCAAAGAAAAGAAAACATATTTTTCTACGTAAAAATGTCAGAAGTTCAAAAAACGTATTGTCGAAATAATTTCACTTGAGGAAAATCATAAGAATCTCAAAATATTAACGAAAATTCATTAAAAAGAGTTTCTTTTTAAATGTTCCCATCAATGATAAATTTCAAGCTTCGTTAATTTTATTGTATATTTTTACACCGACTGTGATATTTTCAGACTTTATCGTAGTCCGTAAAACCAAATGTTTATTGTAGTGATAGACTCGCTTCATACTATCTAAAATAGTCAAAACAATTAAAGAAGGAAAGTTAAATTATATTCCGAATGTGCGATTAAAGACCTTGTCTGCTTAGCAAGCGTTATGCCGAGGATTAAATAACTGGGAATAGTCGTTACTTGAAACATTGCCCGACATGATATTTCCCAGTAGTCACATTCCCTAGTGTAATATTAAAGGTCCGATAAAATTCGCAGAAGATGAGGAACAAGACGGATATTAAACTAAATTTGTCCTGTATGTACTGCTGCTTCCTAATATGGGACTGTGCAAACTGGCGCTGCCCCTGGAGCTTGTGCTGATTCTGTTGCTCCGAACAATATTTCCCGCACGCATCGACTGAGTGTATCCGACATTTGATAGACCGGTGCTTTGCCGTGGTACCTGATAGTCTGCCATTCCCACTACGTCTTCTCCTGTTCTTGTCAGTCCATGATTAGAGCAACGGAAGTAAGCGCGAAGACGTTCCTTGGTTGACCTGCAACAGAAAAATGCACTGGGGTTAAGGTAGTCGTCTCGTTATGTGATAATCATTTAGGTTTCGTGACGAAAAATGGTCCAAAGACATGGGGAAGCCTCGACAGTTATAGATAGATAGATATAGATTTTCATTAATGATCCTGAGATATAAAATCCCCTAAGCACCTGAGTCAAAAAAGAAAAAAAATACATGATCAAAAAGTGGACAAAAAAGGGGAAGTACAGAAAATAATCATAAACGAAATCGGGCGATCCATACGAGAAGATCAGAGGTGAGCAAAGCAAAAAGACTAGAACAAAGATGCACGCATAATACACGAATACACCGATTTAAATCTTATGTCACTATGTGACAAAAGGAATTATGTGACAGTAAAATTTGGTGATGCTTTACGCGGAGAAAAGAATCTGGTAGTCATTACTCGATTTAGTATAGTAAACTCCGTTTATTCTGCGATTCTGGCATTTTATTCTAAAAGAGGAAAAACTAAAAACCACTTTTTGCAGGCACGGAATGCGGGTCTTTTCGTGCATGAGTTTAAAAAAGAATTTATTTTAATCGAAAATATATTTATTTCTTGTTAATAACTCTTCTTGTTAATTAATCAATTGTTGGTTCTTGAGTTATGACCGATTGAATTTTTGCACGCACGCACGCACGCACGCACGCACGCACGCGAGCACGCACGCACGCACGCACGCACGCACGCACGCACGCACGCACGTACGCACGCACGCACGCACGCACGCACGCACGCACGCACGCACGCACGCACGCACGCACGCACGCACGCACGCACGCACGCACGCACGCACGCACGCACGCACGCACGCACGTTCATACACGCACACGCACACGCACACGCACACGCACACGCACGCGCACCTTAGTATATGCACCTTAGTATATGCAGGGAGTTCACGAGGAAATAGGACAGGCAAATGCACCTGCACGTTAAACCGACGGTTCTCAGTCTCGCTGCATGCAGACCAAGCTATCGGCCTCGCAGGAGAGACCGGTAAGGGAGTATTGAAGGGCTCGAGCGAGTACTGATAACTCAGTTGACTCGAGCATAGCACAAACCCTTACCAGAAGTGTACGAACTGGCGACCCGTACATGCTGACCAAGCCTTATGATTTTTATGACACTTTTGTGCACGTTATATGATAAATTGCCAAATCTACCAACTTATTAGCGTGGTAAGGGGTGAACGGCTGAGATCATTACCGATAAAAAAAAATACCTTTAGCATTTTTAATAACTCACATGCGCTTACAAATCATTGTGGACTCTGCATATTAATCACAAGTTGCACTTAGTTAGTTGACTGACTTACGAAAGGGTAGTTCGTTGTGACCTGCAGAAAATTATTCATTTAGTTTGTAACAGCTTACTCGCTTTTGCAAATCGCCTTAAACTGTTAAGATATCTTGAAAGATCTGTTGAAATCAGATCAATTAGGATCTGGGTTGTAAATTTTAATTACTTCATTTAGTACACTGAATGAGGCCGTAGCCTATCAGTCTTCCCGATTCTTACGCAGCCGCGTTGGCTTGTTCTATTTCCTCGTGAACTCCATGTATATATTGTAACAATGCATTTGGGATCGCCTTGTCACATGTTGCAACGCTCCCCCCCCCCCCCCCCCCCTTTCGGCGTCACTTGCATTAGAGCCGGTCCAGCTAGCAAGCCGGGACATGGCTAGGCGACTATCAGGAGCGGAAAATTCGGGCGAAACTGCGGCGGCGAGCGTTAAATCGACCACATCGACGCGAGATAGTATTGGAATTGTTTTTATTTATGATTGGGAACTATTTTCATGTGCGACACCGGAACCATCTCTCGACACGTTATGTGTGGAGGGCCACGCATTCGGAATATTGTCGCGGTACGACATCGGCACCTATATCGGATTTCATCTTAGAAAAAAGCTTGCACCAAAGGAAGAACAAAGGCCCCGGAGCGAAGAAACTTCCACGGTCCAGCTACATCGACCGACGAGGCAGTAATAAATCTGCCTCTAAATTATCGCGTTAGTCTGTCCTCGCGACCGGCCAATAATTTCGATTGTTGCAAAGGGATGCGTACCCCTCCGCGCTCCTCTGACCCAGGGTGCTAGCTTGGTGAGTCTGGCACGCGCCGCGACTCATCACTTGTTGGCTGGACACGCATGAGAGCACGACGTACCAAAATCACACGGTCTTACATACAGGTCTTCAAACTCCTATGGTGGGCGGCGGTCGCTTAGGGATACCAATAGTTGTTCATCTTTTAGCCACGAGCGTCGCTGCAGGAGGGTAATAAACAGGGATAGAAATACATTGTCGCTCTTTGTCCCTCTTCCTCAGATAACCAAGCTAGCTTGGTAGGTTCACATCAATATTTGAGCAGAAAAAAACCGTACGGCGATAACAAAATAAAAAAATAATGGTTTATTTATGAATAGTTAAATTCGACGTTCAACGACAACCAAAGCTAGTCGTTGAATTCGTAATTTGAAGTTGATGGGTATGTTATTATTTAACCAGTATTTGCATTCCATTATGGGTACTATTACCCTATCGAAGCGCCGTATCGTGGCAGCTTCAGAAAGTAAAATAGACATCCTTAAGCGATCGCCTCCCACCATGCAAATTCGGCGGAGTCTCAAAACCTGTATGTAAGACCGTGGCCAAAATTGTATCAAATATTCGTTGGAGAAAAGTATATTCTAAAGGAATGAAGCGGAGATCCCTTCCTCTCGTCGAGTACGGAATCATTGCCCGGAATAATCGAAGTGGATCAGTGCAATATTTTTGGTACTGTAGAGGTGTCGTTGACATATCGTTTTTTGGGAAATAATACTTTTTTTGGTAATCGTGGGAATAAAAGTCAGGCCTTTAGCCACCACGAGGCGAGACGATTTTCGTCGCGGTAATAGCGTATCTCGCGGGGTCTGCTCGGTTCGGCTGCCCGGCCGACCGATAGGAAGAATTATTGTGGTTTTTTTGTATCATATATTGTACTTTTCGGACCCGTCTAAATACTCGCGAGACGTGCCTCCGCCATCCCGTAAGAGTGAGGAAGAAAGCTTTTTCCCTACGACAATTATTATTTCGGATTTATTTTTAGTTTTTTTTTTATAGAGTCAGTTGCCACAGTGAGCACGGGTTCCCCTCCAGTGAATCATATTTTGTAAAATATTCTTTTGGGAAAATATTGGAGACCTCGCGTCTCCAATCGTATTTGATTTTTATTTATAGAATTTAATTGTTTACTTAAATCGAATACTAAATGGCAAATTGGTATTGTGGTTATAATTATTTTCAATTTTTTTTACTAACTCCAGGGTATCATATCTACTCGATCAAATGTGTGCCATCTCGAAAAAATGTGAGCACAGCATGAAAAAAATAAGAAATAATAAAAGATTGAATTAAAAATTACTAATAAAATCCACTATTTTTCAAATAGACCGTTTTTATTTACCTTAAAATTGTGACGTTTATTAGTTATAGTAGTATACAGTACGTGTAATATAATTAGCTAAATAATATTACATTAAAAATATAATTTTTAGAGGGAGATCCATATCGAGAAATTAAATGTAATGTTACATGGTATAAGGGCAATGGAAGGGAAGAAAAAATGGGTACTAAAAATTAGTTAGAGCATAGAGTTTCTATTAGAGAATTCCATAGGATTCACTCATTTAAAAAAATGACGTTTAAAAAAAAAATTTTTAAAACGTTAGGAAAAAAAAACATTTTTTTGTATGCTCATAAACTCATTGTTAAATTTGACCTCCATCTGATCAAAGTTATTATATTGAAACATACAAAAAAAAGTTCCTAAGAATATTTTCATCATACATGTGTATAATAGCAAAATTATTATTAATAAAATATTAATAAAATATTATTAATATTTCCAAACCATCTGATGTAATCGATATTCAAGAAGGCCATTTTTTGAACGCTTCTTCATATTCACACAATATTATTTAAGCCTTTAAAGTAGTTTTCCAAAGTTGAAACGGATTAGTGGACGGTAAGGACACGGAATTTCGGTAAATAAATTGGTCTATAAATATAGGCTCCACGGAATAGTTTTTGCGTTGGATGGTAAGGACATAATATTAAATCTTACCCAAATTTGGACAGACTTTGTTAACGGACCATCGCCCTTGAGGTATAAAAATTAAGAAGCGAGTGAATTTCGTAATGTCTACTTTCGTTCAGATTAGGTGTAACCGAGAACATTATTTATTGTACCGTGTTTGTCACTGCGGCCGCCCTGAAAAGTGCGGACGGTAAGGACACCGAAACCGCGGGATACACACTTATCAATTCCTATGACTATACAGAGTCAAACACGCTTAATTTGCGATTGCGTTTATTCGACGACGACCGTGACAAAAACAATAATAATTTTTTCAGAATAGTAAAGGTACGCCACAAAAGTTTATTTGATCATTAAACAATAAATGTCTGTATCAGGGACACGGACGATAAGGACATTTCAGTCACTTTTACCAAAATAACTCGTATACTCTCGAAATTTTGGCTATACCAACTGATGTTAACACCAAAAACATGTAACAATTTATCGTTGATGTACCGTTAAAAGCAGAGGGACATGCTTTTTCAAGATCCATGCGGAATTGCTCATATCCTAGGATGTTATTGTGGCTCGCACGCTCGCAATCTCCCCTGCCGAACTCAGAGTATTCATCATAGAGATATAATATTAGGCAGCCCTTCTTTCCTGCACAATTCTATCCACTACAGCAGCGATCCTACACATTAATTCCTTCACAAACTCCATTCTACACATCGTTTTTCGTTCACGTTTCTCATGTTCACACGCTCTTTCCACAACATTTCGATCCTACATATTTCGATACTACACATTTCTTCCCACACAAACAGTTCCAATATACTCGGTTTACCGCGCATTCCGATACGATGCATCTCGTAACTTCACATTCGTTCCTGTACAAAGTCGATACTACGTACTGCTTTTTTACCACATTTCTGCCGTTCACAGGCCTTTTCCTCGACATTTCGATCCTACACATTTCGATTCTACACATTCCTTGCTATACAGACATGATCCCGCACGTTGAGTTGTCTGCACAATCAGATTATCCACAAGCACTTATCAACACATTCCATTTCAACTCAAATCAATCGTGCACAATCTTTAACAGACAACCCGATTCTACGCAGTAGCGTTCCAGCGCGTTTTAATCCTTCACAGTCGATCCAATCCAAAGTTTTGCAACACATTTCGATCCTACACAGCTTAGTCGGTATCAACTGAAGAGAATACCTGTTACCGGTAAGGAAGAACTCCGAGCAATTTGGTCCGCAGACAGAAGTTCTCACGCGAGTCCGTAGGCTACCTGAGAACCTCTCACAGATTCGCGAGGCTGAGCGACAGCCCATACTGATACGGACTCACGTGAGAACCTCTATCTGCGGGCCAAATTGCTCGGAGTTCATCCTTACCAGTAAGAGGTATTCTCTTGAATTGATACCGACTAAGCTAATGTGTAGGATCGAAATATGTTGCAAAACCTTGGGTTGGATCGACTGTGAAGGATTAAAACGCACTGGAACGCTACTGCGTAGAATCGGGTTGTGTATTAAAGAATGTGCACGATTGATTTGAGCTGAAATGGAATGTGTTGATAAGTGCTTGTGGATAATCTGATTGTGCAGACAACTCAACGTGCGGCATCATGTCTGTATAGCAAGGAATGTGTAGAATCGAAATGTGTAGGATCGAAATGTCGTGGAAAAGGCCTGTGAATGGCAGAAATGTGGTGAAAAAGCAGTATGTAGTATCGAGTTTGTAGAAGAACGAATGTGAAGTTACGAGATGAGTATTGGAACTGTTTGTGTGGGAAGAAATGTGTAGTATCGAAATGTGTAGGATCGAAATGTCGTGGAAAGAGCGTGTGAACATGAGAAATGTGAACGAAAAACGATGTGTGGAATAGAGTTTGTGAAGAAATGAATGTGTCGGATCGCTGCTGTGGTGGATAGAATTGTGCAGGAAAGAAGGGCTGCCATAATATTATATTTTAGTGTCTTTGTTAAGGGCTTGTGGGTCGGAACCCCCCCTCCCCCCCCCCCCCCCGGCGAGTCATTGTGGTACTTAGAAAAACTTGGGTTTGGGGTCGAAATTGCCCCCACTCCTACCCCCCTAACCCCCCTAAACCCGTCTCGCCACCCCTCAGAAAGCTCCCTTCCCCTCAGAAACCCCATATTTCTGCCTCTCAGAAACCCCGTCCCTCTGCCCCGCAGAAACCTCTCCTACGCAACAGCAGGTTTGCTCGACGGCGGCGGTGGCGGCGGCGACGAAATTTTTTTATAATAGAGGTATATATCTATTTCAAGCCCTCTTTCTCGACGTTTTGAACAATTGCAACTATGTTGACATGGAAATCTAAATTAAAAAAAGAAACATTTAATGAAAACAACATAAAACACTACACGCTAAAAAAACGAAATAACGCTTCAAGGGAGAGAGCCTCGGTGATGGAGAAAAGGAGTGCATTCCAAAAGTGAATTCCACACACTGTAAACAATTTCTTATAGGAAAGATCCTGAGGTAGATTCTGGGGGACCGTACAATTTGTTCTAAAAACGAAATACTCAAATCTTTAGATCACTAATTAATCTCGGCATATCTCTGCAACCGGTATTTTCACCCACTCATCCCTACGTGTCCGCCTTCCCGGATGATATATTACGGGATCAGAAGCTTTCCATATCCTGTTACGTGATATTCTCCATGTAAACAGCGATATTATCGCGTCTCCACTTTTTGTTGATCGTCATACACTAGAAAGGTCTCGACACGATGTCATCCTACAAATTGTACACAGCCTTACTGTTGTATTCTATCAGCATTCTGCAGTAGTACGCCCACCGTGCTATGCAATGTAAACACCATATCGGCATTCACCTTGAATTCGATTATTTTTTCAGTTCTCAATTGTTTGCTCGAATTTATGTACGTGCATATTATGCATTGAGTGTGATTGGGGGCGCAAAGCTTACATTAAGCGGGAGCTACTGTAATCGATCCTGTTGTTTGTCCTTGAATATGTCCATTTATATGCGAATTACAGATATGTTATGTCAGCCCTTCCAGATCCGGTTTTCGGACATGATTCAAGACCCCGCAAATACCAATTTGACGCTAGCGGTGTTTCTGCAATCTTATTCCGAGGTTGTGATTATGGTGATTATCATAGCTGCGACATATTCTGCATTTTGATTAGCTCCCGGCGTTGGGTAGAGAATCAGACAGCACAGGATGCTATTAGATTTTTAAAAAAAGGATGCAAAGTGGAACTTTGCACATTGCTTCCTCATTATTTTTCGTATTTTACAAAGCTACCTCTATGAGGAAGTATGTTAATCAATGTTGGCTTCCGCATAGAGAAGTGTGTGTACAACTCCATAAATTCGAACGCTGATACAAATTTGACGTAAGTGTAGCACCAGACCCTCTTCAACTGTAGCAATTTTTGACAAAATGTGTGCGAAAATTGCGATTTTATGCCGTTCTGAATTTTTTGAAAAAAGGAGGTGCGCGTTCTAACTTTCGTAAAATTTACTCTATTTTGCTAAATAGTTGGTTGTGAGTGCAGGTGCACTCAATGTTGTTTGGTATTGAATTTGGCTCGAATCGGTAAAGTGGTTCAGATGTTATGGAATTTTGAATTTTTGAAAAAAATTGACATTATCGCTATATTGTAACTTTTGCAAAACTTGGGATAGCGAGCTTAAATTTTGTATGTAAATGAAACAATATTCAGCCCATATATATATATATATATATATATTGTAACGCCAATTATCACGAGCCTTACCTTGTCGCCACAAAACTTCTCCTCGGCAGTTTATTTTACTAATAAGGGCGCCAGCCACGCTTATAGCGCGACACTGCCGGGAAAAAAGATCGAAAAATTAAGAGAAGCTGGATGTTGTCCGGTTAGCTACAGTCTTGGCTTCTGGTAGAGGGGCGGTTCGGGAATCTCGGAATTTGCATACTCACGTGCTCGTTTTGAACTCAAATAAATCCCATCACAAACGCCAAATTTCCACAATAATAATACCGGTCTTTATTCTTCCAAAATCACACTAATGGTTCCCGGAAATCAGCTGTGCGTAATTCTAATTTCACACCAAAATCACCCTGCTAAAATCGCGGACAGCTACTCAGTTCACTGTCCGGGATTTCCTATTCGCACGACAACAAAAATAATACAATAAAAAAAACGCAATTGAACCGCGCACACGAACTAAATTCTCAATGACCGGGAAAAACTCCCGCGCAAGCCTACCTACTATCTTATCACACGATTCCGCGAGACTTTACGCGATTACTACGCGACCAAACGGAAATCGGACAAATCACGAACCAATTACAACAATAAATACGCGAACAAATGACCACAACGCACGACTGCAACACACGCCGGCAGTCCAGGGATGCTATCGCGGGCCCGACACGTGTTCTCTCCTCAGCTAATATTTATTACCGGGGATTAATTTTATTCCCCAACTTTCTAGTGACTCTATACTATTTTCCACTGCGAATACATTTTTATAAAACGAACATCTCGCGAACCGAACTGAGGCACGAATTACCGAACACGCGGCACACACGCGAAAACAACCGATACGAATAATCGAGCACGCTTCCCGTCACGACGGCTGCAGCCAAAGCTACGATCACCCTCTCCAGGGATACTCGCACTCGATTTTCCGTATTCTTAACACTATGATTGCTCGTCCACGCACTTTTCCCTCAGGCTACACTCGGCAATCCCTGAGAACTATGGAAATCGCGAACCGGCGGCACTTTCCACACGAAAAAACTGAGGCACATGGCCGGGGTCTGTAACAATTCTGTCCCACGACTTCCGACTTTCCTCTACCTACGCGGGGCCACCGACACGGCCACTTTTTCCAAATCGCCGAACAAAATATACGCGTTCCCGGAAAATTACGCGACTCTAATAAGACGGAAGAATCCTACCTTGCATCCTGGGACTTCCAAATCTTTCGCTTGCCGTAATCCCGGGTATCTCGCTCGAACTCGTTCCCCGCGACAAGTGCACCCTCTCTCCAGCACGTACGACGAAACAATGCCTAGGGCTTTTCGGCAATCTATCACGACGCCGGCCGGCTTCCTCTCCTACTCTTCCCCACTTACGCAAATTTCTTCCGAATTACTGGACACTACTACCGCCTAGCGTGCGAACTGCGTTCCCACGGGGACTCGCATATATTGGCGCCCGATTCAAAAATGTTTCGATTTTATTTCTCTCGTAGTAAGTGTCTCAGTAATCGTACCTCGCAGCTCAAGGGCTTAAAATTTAGCGGGGAAAAATAGTAATACGATTCGAGCTTATTTTCTAACAACGAAATCATGCAACAGCCATAACAATCGTGAAACGGAAAAGCAAGCGTGCCAAAGATATTGCTATTATGCGATGTATTGGCTGATGTAACGAAGTAGCGTGGATGGTCAGCTGCTCTGCTCTCGCTCGGTGTTCGGCTCTCGTGCGGTTCCTGGGAAGCGAGAATGCCCAAGCGCAGCACATGCATCGAGATATGGGAAGATGCAGCAAGAAACTCCGTCTCATAGCGCCGTTACATAAAAAAAATAAAGAAAAATCCTGAAATTAATACTACATAAATATATAAATTCTTATAACGCCTTGTGGAATCGCCTGAGGGAAGTTCCGTGTCGAGAGAGGCGGCAGCCAGTCACGGGAAAAAGGCGGCATATACGAGCCTGATTGTAACGCATCCAAAAATGAGCGTTACAAATGGCCCCCCCCCTACACACAGGCTGTCCTCAGCCGTAGGACCCTTCCATCTTTTGAAAATTTCCGGAACTAATACGCGACGGCTCGTGTCCGTAACTTCCGTCGCAGATTCCACAGGCTCTTTAAAATGTTGGCCTTGCCACAGTCATCAATGGATTTCATGCAACCGGTTCACGCGATTAAGCGGACCCTTAATTCTATACTACTGACATGCTCCTTAAAATTACTGGGAAAACAGGGGTAAATAACGTCGCATAGTTCACTGCAAATTTCGTCTTATTCGGGGACGACACCCTTCAAACATTTCCGGACGTACCGGGTAGAAAAGAAAAACGACAAAAAAACAAAAAAAATATATAATACATGTTTCCTCAAAACGTTAAACAAAACAAAGTTCGCTTTTGCCTGTCGGCCTTCAACTAAAATAAACATCTTTTTGGGCCCCCATCAGGCTTGCGGCACCCATCAGGAGGGCTAATCATCTCCCCCAATGCTTTCTGGAGCGGCTGGCTATTTCCTCGAGTCCCGGGTATACGGGAACTTTGGTCCTCCCTCGGCCCAGTAGACGGGGGAGCATTCGGGGCAATTGGCCAGCGTGTATCCTTCCCATCCGCACCATCTACAAAATTTTTCCTTCTTCCTTGGCTGAGGGCATGCGGGAAAGCGGTGCCCATATTGCCCGCAATTCCAACATTTTCCGGGGGCACCCCGAACCCTCGAACGCCCGACGAGAGCCGACTCCGTGAGTTGCGCCGGACGCTCCGATACTCCCGTCCCCAATTCCTTCGTCTGCTCGGCCGGGGAACAGGCCGACTCGCGAGGTTGGGTCGGAAGCTCTGACCCTTCCGGCCCCCCCTCGACAGCCATCGCCTCCTCCCCTTCCCGAGAGTACTCGTCTGGCGGTCCTTGCACCACCTCTTCCGGGGACTCCTCCAACCGCTTTTCCTGCGGCTCCTCCTTCCCTTGCTCCAACTCTTCTTCGTCCATCCCAGCTGGGTTGCCTCGTCTTCCGCTCCAGCGAAGGAGAGCGTAGTAGGCTCTCCCTATCCATTCCCGGACTTCTGGCGGTTGGTCGCCTCCTTCCAGTACTCCCAGCGCCTGACGACACAGCGTCAGCGTCGCCTCCTCCAGTGTGCGTTCCCGGGGAACTCCTGTCACCAATGTAACATCCTCCGCCCTCATCAATAGTTCCCCGGTAATCCGGACTATCTGCGCGGCGTCTTCTTTGCCGGTGTCTGTGAAATGATTACAAGGGATTATGATAAACTTTAAGGTCTTCTATCGCAACCTTGGAAATTCGACGACCGTTCTCATCTTCCAACTCATACACAACCGGTGACAACACCCTCGCAATCGTGAAGGGTCCGTGATACCTAGTTGCTAATTTCGAAGCTACGTGCTGCGCAGCCGAGGACAATACTCGCTGCCGTCTCAATACCAGGTCTCCTACTTTAAAAGTTGCAATAGTTCGATGCTTATTAAATTGTCGTGACTGTTTTTGGTACGCGATCTCCAGTTCGTGCTGGATTTTCTCGCGCAAAGGCTGCAGTTGCCGCACGTGTTCCGATCATTGGTCGGGTGACAGCGGTGTCACTTCTTTCTCACCCTCCGCCCTACCGTAAAATTGGTGAGGTTTCGGGGATCGGCCAAAATTTAAATAGGCTGGACTGCAGTTAATGGATGAGTGGTGCGCCGTATTGTACGCAAATCTAAACTCTGACAGATGTTCGTCCCAGGCTCTATGATCGTTCTCGAGAAATGAAATAATCATCGTTTTTAGCACGCGGTTGACCCTTTCCACCGGATTAGCCTGCGGGTGATAGGGAGGGGTAGTGGTGTGATAAATGCCATACTCCTCAGCTAACGCCCGCAGACTTTGGTTCGCAAACTCAGTGCCATTGTCAGTTAAAATTACTTCCGGGGTCCCCCAACGCGAAATAACTAACTCCTCGAGGGCCGCTTTTATCTTTTTCCCGGTAGCTTTTCTCAACGGGCAACACTCGATCCATTTGCTAAATAAGTCCTGAATGACCAACACATACGCGAATCCAGCACGACTGGGCGGGAACGGGCCCATGATATCAGCAGCGACTACCGTCCACGGCTGCTCAATGACGCGGCGTCCCATTAAGCCTAGTGGAGGCCCTTGCCTTGATTTGGTACGCTGACAAACGTCACAATGTCGGACGTAACGTGCTATATCGCGAAGCATATGCGGCCAAAAATAAGAATCCGTAATACGACTAAATGTTTTATCTATTCCCAGGTGACCCGATTGAGGAACATCGTGATTTTCGCGCAAAACCCTTCGGCGCTCCGATAGCGGCACGACTAGCTTCCACTCCGATTCCTCTTGTCCCGCCACTAACTTTCGCGTAATACGACGGAGGACATACATGCGGTCGTCCACGATCTTCCAATCCCGGTGACGCAACGGATCTTTTCCAACCTCCGGAAAACGCTGAGTGTACCAGAAATCTACCGGTCGTTGCAAAGAGGCGTTCTCTGACGCAACTGAAGTGTTCGCGGGGACAACCGCAAACATTCTCGATGCTATGGCCTCTCCTGGTTCTTCCGAACTATCAGAAGGTTCCAGAGACTCGTACATGCGAGACAACGCATCGGGAACCGTATGCAACGATCCCTTTCGGTGACGAACGTCAAAGTTGTACTGCATCATGGCATACGACCACCGGGCTAATCGTCCCTTCGGATCCTTCAGTGATCTTAGCCAGCACAAGCTGCTGTGGTCCGTGATAACGGTGAAACGGTACCCCTCCAGGTACGCTCGAAATTTATCCACCGACCAAAGAATGGCCAAACATTCTTGCTCGGATACCGTATAATTTCGCTCGGCCCCGGAAAGAGTACGACTCGCATACGATATTGGGTGTTCAACACCTTCCAACTCTTGCGTGAGTACCGCTCCTAACCCACAGGAACTTGCGTCCGTTTGTAAAACAAATGGCACTGGAAAATCTGGACGTGCGAGCGTGGGTGGATTGGCTAAAGCGACTTTCAATTTTTCAAACGCCTCCCGCTGTTCATCCTCCCATACCCACGGTTGCGATTTCTTAGTAAGCCTGGAAAGTGGCTCGGCCACGGTAGCAAAACCCTCGACAAAACGGCGGTACCAGGAAGCCATTCCCAGAAATCTACGAAGCTGAGAAACCTTCTCTGGTGCCGGGAAATCCTTAATTGGTGCAGTCTTCTCCGGATCGACTTGAAGACCGTATTGATTTACAATGAACCCGAGATACTTGACCTCGTGGCAGCAGAATTCACACTTTGCTGGATTGATTAGCAATCCCGCCGAGACAATTCGGCCCATAACAATTTTAAGCCATTTCAAGTGTTCCTCAAACGTCTCAGCGACAATGATAATGTCGTCCAGATAAGCAAAAGCATGTGGCTCCATATCTGGTTCTATTAGGTGATCTAATAAGCGCTGGAAAGTGGCTGGAGCACTCGACAACCCGTACGGCATTCTTTTAAATTGGAAAAGTCCTCTACCGGGGACTGTAAAGGCCGTGATGGCTCTCGAACTTTCCTCCAAGGGAATTTGATGATAAGCTTGCCGTAAATCAAGAGTGGAAATGTATTTGGCGAGGCGTAATTTGTCCAATATCTGATCCATGTAAGGGAGAGGATACGCATCCTTTTTAGAAACCTCATTCACCTTACGAAAGTCAAGACAAAACCGATACGTGTTGTTTGGCTTTTTGATCATTACCACAGGAGTGCTCCAATCACTCTCCGAGCGCTCCACTACATCATCCGCCAACATACGATCCAATTCCTTATACATTTCGTCACGTACGACTGGAGTAACCGGATAATATTTTTGCTTTATTGGCGCACTGTTAACGACTTGAATTTTATGCTCCACTAAGGTAGTGAGTCCCGGTGCTTCTGTTAACTTTGGAATTTCCTGTTGCAAAAATTGCTCTAAACGCGAGGCTTCACTTGGTGTTAAAGTGGAAATGGCGGCACAGATGTCAACGCTGTCTGGTCCTTCCACTTTTTCAAAAGGGAATTGTTGTTCCGGTTCCCCGGAAAAGTGCCACACGCGCTTAAGGTGATCTACCACGAGGCCAAATCTCTCCAACGAGTCCAACCCCATTAGTAACGGCACGGGCAATTCAGGGAAAACGCGAGCTGTAAGCGTTTGACGACGACCTTCCAGCGACGCTGGGAACTCAATCTCCTCCTGACAACTGATCTGCTCACCATTCGCAATCGTTGATGGTTTTCCGATCGTCTCCCGTCGGAAAAATCCAAGTTTTGTCGCTAACAAAATACCTTCTGGACCTACAAACGTATGGGTGGACCCGTTGTCAACCATAGCTGGCAAAACATGACCTTCGACATCTAAAAGCACCACCAAAACCGTACGACGACGCTCCTCGGGTAACGGGCCGCACGCATATACCGGGACGCTCACCTCCCTCCTTGGAACCGTCAAGGGAACCACCGAAGCTAGAGGAGTCGCCATAACCTCTACGGGCGACTCCCGATCGCGTTTCCCGAGCAATCATGCGCTGTGTGAGCGGTGACGTCTCTTTTGCCACACCGAAAACAGTAAATTCTTTTAGGCTGTCCGCATCCTCTGGCAAAATGGCCTTTGGCGTCGCAATTCCAGCAAGCGGGTTCCCAGGCGGGCAGATCACTCGTTCGATTCGTAGTGTCCTGAGAAGATGTCGACTGAGGTGCTGATGATCGTGGAGGAGTACGCGGAGCAGTACTCGGCGGAGCGTGTCTGGAAACGCGCGGCGAAACGGGTGCCTTATCTCTAGGATAGGGCCGCGACGAAAACTTTCCGGGACTCTCTCGAGGTGATGAGTCTGCTTGCGTACGTTTGTCCACTTCATACGGTTCGTCTAAAATTGCAAACGAAACTCTCGGCGTTCGCGACGGTCGCGACACAGGATGGTACGCCAGTCCCGGATACAGCGATCGCTCCGGCGGCGGCGGCTCCTGGTAATAATCAACCGAATTGAAGTTTTCCTCAAGGCAAACGGCGCGGTACTCAAGATCATCCAACGTTCGCACGTCTGGTTTAACAATCGCGACTTTATATTTCGGTAGGAGGTTACGATGCGCGTAGGCTAGTTGTTCCGATTCCGTTAATGCCGGGATCACTCTCGCGAACAATGTTCTCATACACGTGAGATAGTCCGCGACCGATTCTCTTCCACCTTGCGTACGTTTAAAGATCTCTTCGCGAATGGAAATCTGCAAGTCAGGGTCACAAAATCTACGCCGGAAAGCTGCGATACAATCCGACCAACTCACCCATTTACGACGCTCATTCCGGTACCATGTTAACGCGGGACCGGGTAAAAAGAAAGGTAAACAGTTCATAAGATCTGCGTCCGCTACGGGCATTAAAGCACGACCTTCCTCAACACGAATCAAAAAATCTTCCGCGTCTTCCCCTCTCGCTCCCGCAAACCTCAAATTCCATTTCCGCATGATGTCATACGCGGCGACTGACGTGACCCGCTGCGAGGGGCCGGTACGAGTCCGCAGCGGAGAAGCCAGAGGTCGCGCATTTCCCGGAAACAAAGGGGACGAACGACCAGTGGGAGCACCCCATTCTGGATTAGACCAGAGATTCAGATGAGAAAAAGGTGGATCCGCGAACCCAGTAACCTCGTAAACTGGTGGCTGATTCGGATAAACGGCTGGTTGGAAACCTTGCGGAAAACTCTGTGGAAAAACAGGTTGGCTGTTCGGCGGCAAACCCCACGCGTATCCCTGTGAATAACCGGCGGGCGGCGGCCAGTAACCTGGGAAATTGCCCGCAGATGAAGGCGGCGCAGCAAGCAGACGACGATACGACGGATTAACGCCTCTTAGTTCAGCACCTGGAAATACAAGCGGTGCCGATGGCGCCGAAGCTCTTGGCGTCGCGGATCCCAGTGGCGCTAAACCTGGCGCGTTCCCTGGACCACGATTTGCCACCGTACTTCTTTGATCGATTTGATGACAACGTAAATCCAATGGTTGATTAGAAGTGGGATAATTTTCCCGGACCGGATTCGCCATTTCTGCCGAATCGTCAGTAGGAAGGCCCGGCCCTGAGGACTGCTGTGAACTGTAACCCGTATCACCTCTCGACTGATTCGATGTGACGGCGGGATGCGTTTGTACGTGCGATGTTCCGGGATTCGCACGATTATCGACATGTGGGACGCTGTGAGAACCTCGAAAAATATCCGAAGTCGAATTGGGATCACCGAACATTGTTTGGTTAACGTCAATATGTGCCGGGACACCTTGATAAATGTGACGTAATTGGTCGGCTAGCACGCTACGCGGACCGTCCATCGTAATCCCGTATCGCTCCAACTCCGCCCGCAATTGTTCGTATGATAAGTCTGCAACCGCGACCGATAGATGCGAAAATGGAAGCATCTTATCAAAACGCAACCTCACAGGTCACCCACAAATAATAATAATCTGAAAACAAATTCAACAAGAATCCCCGTGGACAAATATCCCGGGAGACCCTCCACCAATGCAAGCACAGTCACCGGTCGTGGCAGCGACAAAAGGGCGCGCTCCGGTGAAATTACATAAACAAGACAGATTGTAAATAATATCGCAAAGAAACTTAATCCTAAAGCATGTCAGGTCAGATATCAACATACACAACCAATAACGGCGATAATATTCGTAACCGCCAAAATATCAATCGATTAAATCAATACGCTCGCAAAACTTAAAAAAACAAACATCCAAATAGCGCTGTACTCGCGCCACGCAAAGCTCGTGATTCGGCTCTCAGCACAGTTTGAAAATGTTACTTTCCCCGATCTTCCGGGAAGTCGCCAAATTAAAATAATTTTTACTGTATAGTTCCAAAAAAAAAAACAAAACGGAATCAATCTTAAATTCGAGGATGTCAAACAAACGCGTACCCAAAAACAAGTTGTCAAATCACATTCAAAACTCAAAGTCAGTAAATAAAATCCAAAAAGTCAAACGCAAGAAAACTAAGTCAATAAATGAAAAGAAAGGCGGAGTCCCCAATTCCAAAGAAAAGTCAAAATTTAGAATTAATAAATAGTCAATAACTAACAAAAGTCGACAATTAAAAATTTAAAAATAAAAAAAAAATTTTAAAAAATCAAAACTTAAACTTTTCCGGAAAGTCAAGGTTGTCAACCGAAATTGTAGTCAGTTAATTAAAAAAAAAAGTCAAAAGTCCAAAGTAAAAAAAAGAGTTTTCCGAAAAAGAAGTCAAGAATTTAAATAAGTAAAGTCCCAGGGACAGCAATGTAAACTTTTAAAATAGTCGACAAATAAAACGAACGAACGGTCAAAAGATAAAAAAAAGTAATTGTCAAAAATAAATAAAATGAAAAACAAGATAATTTTAAAAGTTAGTCGAAAATTTCAAAAATAAATAAATAAATAAGTCGAAAAGTTTAAATAATTCAATCGGCCAACGGCACTCCAAACAAACAGTGAATTTAAAACAAAAAAATTCAAAATCAAACAGAATAAATCCAATAAATAAACCAAATCATTAAATAAATAAATAATTGAAACACTCACGTCTATTCCCAATAATAAATAAATCCGTTTAATAGAATTGGCAAAAAAATCTTTCCAATAATTCCGGGACCTGTCACTTC
Organism: Ephialtes manifestator; assembly: GCA_963970395.1. Taxonomy (NCBI): domain Eukaryota; kingdom Metazoa; phylum Arthropoda; class Insecta; order Hymenoptera; family Ichneumonidae; genus Ephialtes; species Ephialtes manifestator. The sequence continues at coordinate 22,181,965 of OZ019974.1, read as the reverse complement.
AAACGCCTCGGCTGAGCGCGCGTGACGTCACCACGGATCACTTCGCCCCGGTCTCCAGAAACTCAGTTCCCAGGGACCTGTCAAAATCGCTTGACGAAATAATATTTCTCGCTGAAATATTTTCAATGGTAAACTGTAACGAGTCTTAAACGGAGCCGAATCCCAGACCTTCGCTAGGCAGCGACGACACAAACAACAACAAACATGTAAACACTGGCCGCGCGGTCTACCCGTCGTACGCGAGCTACCGGTCTCTACGCGCAAGCCACGAAAAATACTTCGATTATTTCCGAACGAATTCTATCCATTCCAATTCTTCCTAACACGCCCACCAAAAAAATATTTTATTACTCAGCTAATTATCAATTTTATTCGGATTGCAATTTTGAAATTTTATGCCGAAAAATGAATAATGAAAATTTTGAAAAATTTCTGAAATTAAAAAAAACTAATGTGAGACGAAAGTTCCGAGATCGATGTTTTATCGCCCCACGTTGGGCGCCACTTTTGTAACGCCAATTATCACGAGCCTTACCTTGTCGCCACAAAACTTCTCCTCGGCAGTTTATTTTACTAATAAGGGCGCCAGCCACGCTTATAGCGCGACACTGCCGGGAAAAAAGATCGAAAAATTAAGAGAAGCTGGATGTTGTCCGGTTAGCTACAGTCTTGGCTTCTGGTAGAGGGGCGGTTCGGGAATCTCGGAATTTGCATACTCACGTGCTCGTTTTGAACTCAAATAAATCCCATCACAAACGCCAAATTTCCACAATAATAATACCGGTCTTTATTCTTCCAAAATCACACTAATGGTTCCCGGAAATCAGCTGTGCGTAATTCTAATTTCACACCAAAATCACCCTGCTAAAATCGCGGACAGCTACTCAGTTCACTGTCCGGGATTTCCTATTCGCACGACAACAAAAATAATACAATAAAAAAAAACGCAATTGAACCGCGCACACGAACTAAATTCTCAATGACCGGGAAAAACTCCCGCGCAAGCCTACCTACTATCTTATCACACGATTCCGCGAGACTTTACGCGATTACTACGCGACCAAACGGAAATCCGACAAATCACGAACCAATTACAACAATAAATACTCGAACAAATGACCACAACGCACGACTGCAACACACGCCGGCAGTCCAGGGATGCTATCGCGGGCCCGACACGTGTTCTCTCCTCAGCTAATATTTATTACCGGGGATTAATTTTATTCCCCAACTTTCTAGTGACTCTATACTATTTTCCACTGCGAATACATTTTTATAAAACGAACATCTCGCGAACCGAACTGAGGCACGAATTACCGAACACGCGGCACACACGCGAAAACAACCGATACGAATAATCATGCACGCTTCCCGTCACGACGGCTGCAGCCAAAGCTACGATCACCCTCTCCAGGGATACTCGCACTCGATTTTCCGTATTCTTAACACTATGATTGCTCGTCCACGCACTTTTCCCTCAGGCTACACTCGGCAATCCCTGAGAACTATGGAAATCGCGAACCGGCGGCACTTTCCACACAAAAAAACTTAGGCACATGGCCGGGGTCTGTAACAATTCTGTCCCACGACTTCCGACTTTCCTCTACCTACGCGGGGCCACCGACACGGCCACTTTTTCCAAATCGCCGAACAAAATATACGCGTTCCCGGAAAATTACGCGACTCTAATAAGACGGAAGAATCCTACCTTGCATCCTGGGACTTCCAAATCTTTCGCTTGCCGTAATCCCGGGTATCTCGCTCGAACTCGTTTCCCGCGACAAGTGCACCCTCTCTCCAGCACGTACGACGAAACAATGCCTAGGGCTTTTCGGCAATCTATCACGACGCCGGCCGGCTTCCTCTCCTACTCTTCCCCACTTACGCAAATTTCTTCCGAATTACTGGACACTACTACCGCCTAGCGTGCGAACTGCGTTCCCACGGGGACTCGCATATATTGGCGCCCGATTAAAAAATGTTTCGATTTTATTTCTCTCGTAGTAAGTGTCTCAGTAATCGTACCTCGCAGCTCAAGGGGGAGGGAGGGAGGGAGGGAGGGATGGAGGGGCGGATGGGAGGGAGGGGAGGGGATGGATGGGGATGGAGGGGAGGGAGGGGATGGATGGGATGGAGGGGCGGGAGGTAGGGGAGGGAGGGGTGGGAGGGGAGGGGCGGGGGGTGGGGAGCACCCTACGGGGGGCACCCTTGGGGGGGGCACCCTTCGGAGGTGGCACCCTTGGGTAGGGGGCGATTGCGAGCGCGCGCAGCGCGCGAGCCACAATAAAATCCTAGTATAAATATATATATATCTCTCTATATTATAAAAAGATCTCGCCGCCGCCGCCGCCGCCGCCGCCGCCGTGTCAAGAATCGAGGGACTTAGAAAAATTTCAGGGGTCTTTCCCATACTTCCTGGAGGTCCTTCCCATACTTCCTGGAGGTCCTTCCCATACTTCCCGGGAGTCCTTCCCATACTTCCTGGAGATCTTTCCCATACATCCCAGGGAGTCTTTCCCATACTTCCTGGATGTCTTTCTCATACTTCCTGGAGGTCTTTTCCATACTTCCCGGGAGTCTTTCCCATACTTCCTGGAGGTCTTTCCCATACTTCCTGGAGGTCTTTCTCATACTTCCCGGGAGTCTTTCCGATACTTCCTGGAGGTCTTTCCCATACTTCCTGGAGGTCTTTCCCATACTTCCCGGGAGTCTTTCCCATACTTCCTGGAGGTCTTTCCCATACTTCCCGGGAGTCTTTTCCATACTTCCTGGAGGTCTTTCCCATACATCCCAGGGAGTCTTTCCCATACTTCCTGGAGGTTTTTCTCATACTTCCCGGGAGTCTTTCCCATACTTCCTGGAGGTCTTTCCCATACTTCCCAGGGGTCTTTCCCATACTTCCCGGGAGTCTTTCCTATACTTCCTAGAGGTCTTTGGGGAGATTGCACTTTTTTTGGGGGAGATTGCGAGCGCGCGCAGCGCGCGAGTCACAATAAAATCCTAGTATATATATATATATATATATATATATATATATATATATATATATATATATATACTAGGATTATCTATATATATATATATATATAGATTTATCACTACGACTGAGGCGAGCTGACTACTTCTACTTATGTATATATATATATATATACATAAGTAGAAGTAGTCAGCTCGCCTCAGTCGTAGTGATAAATCTCTCTGCTTTGAGACATTTGAATTTACCGCGCGCGGACTCGCGGAGTTGTTGCGTCCGCGGCGCTGTCGCGGGTCGTGTATCAGAATCCGTTACAGATGTGTGACGCATGCGTCACTTTATCATTATCTTAACGCGTTTTATTCAAAGAATCGTATTGCAGAATAATGCTATTGCCCAAATCCGTTGAATTAAATAGAATAATTATACCCTGAGAGATTCGAAATTAATAAATGGTGACTTATAATAATATGTAGCAATAATATTAGATATTTCTTAAAGGCAAAGAATGAATACAAAGACATGATTGTCTTATCGTATGTATATTTAGTTATTATCTTTGTTATTGAAAAGACGTCGGACGCATGTATGTTTATTTCAGAGTTTCGAGTTTATATAAATGTTTATCCCTAAGTCTAGCCTTCGATAAGTGGAGTGGGGACGGCTGGTCCTGCTCTTATCGAGTGCGTGAGAAAATGCATGGAATAGAAAATGCTCCCTTGTTCTTATTGAATTCGTGCATGATTGGCTGCGAGAGCGTTGGGTAGGCGAGCCGTTGTGTGGTCCTCCAAGCCCAGACTAAACAAAATCTTCAAAGAATAAAGCAGAATAATTTTGATACCCAAAGCAAACGGATCTCACTTTATTCTCTGACAATTCTTCCTGATTCACAAGGTGGTTTTTTATCCTTTGTTAACTGCACCCAGGAAAGGATATCGTTGGATATAATTCAAACTTCCCGCGAATCAAGACGCTCAGGCGTTACGGATGGGCTTCTGTGGTGCCATCTACCGTTATAATGATGATTCTCGCGATCTCCTAGCTCGCTCGTCTACACAATGTAAATTTAAAATAAACGCTTTTTACCTAATCCTATGCTTTTATCGGTTGTTATCCGCTTTTATGTGATAAATTAACGCGATACTTCCTACTGACTTCGCATGTTCTGGCTACTCTGCTTTTTGCTCTTGTAATTGAATGATTGCTTAATTAATAAATAATTAATTATTCTCTGCTTCGCTTCATATTCTTTACACCGCCCTAACCATCCTAACTTATCCTCGCACGCAAATATCCCTGGCTACTTATTCGATTTTCAATTACTCGATATAATCTCACTCGCGAATTGTTCCGGCCGGTATTTCCCAAAAAGCGTGCTACTAGCTCGGCGGTTCGAATAGAAGCTTCCCGCTTCCCACTCCCGAAATTAGGCTGTTGTTCGGCTTTCAATGTCCCCTTGCCTACGTGCTAATGAGCACGCAGGCCCTGTTTACGTGATTTTCGCCACGTAGGCCTCTGTTTCACCGATGTGCGTGACCCGACGATAACCGCTGATCGTGAGTCAGCGGTAAACGTCGGGTCACGCACACCGATTTTCAAACCGATCTCGTTCGCTTATCGAGGGGCTTTGTTTGAAATCGAATTCTCTAACTTTTATATTCTCGCGTTATTAATATTGCAATATGTTTCAACATATAGAGAGTTACATATCGAGAGAGATACGGATGTCATTGAATTTTTTAATGCGTGAGTTTGCACCCTACAGCTAGCTTGAAAAGTTGACTCTGGGTATTTTATCAAAAATATCCAACAGTAAATGGTATCATTCAAATATCATCGCCTGGAATGACCTAAAATCTTATCAGCACCCCTTTGACAAAATTCAAACAAATTCTGACCACAAATTCAAAGTTTCTGCAATGTCCCTTACTTCGTTAATAATTGATTTTTAAATTCGAATCGGATGCTTGCTAGATTCTAATAAGGATACTCTATTTAAGATGCCCCTGCGATATCCCTAACTTTACTAATGGGTAATTGGAAAATCCAAATCGGGATCTAGCTGGAATCTTATAAGGACACCTCACTTTGAGATGTCTTATAATTCCCTCAGTTGCGCCAATAACTGATTTTACTTTCCAAATTGGGATCCGCTTGGATTCTTACCAGGACACCACTTTTAAGGAGTCCCTAACAAATCCAGATGGGAATTCGATCGTAAATCGGGACTCCCCGAAAGATTTCTGCACAGGTTTTAATTTAAAAAATGAGCAATACTTACGATCTTGATGCAAGCACGGAACGTTGTTATTCTTTAGCGAAAACGGAAATTAAATATCATATGCTATTATACGGGAAATAGTGCGATTATCAGCTCAAGTGATTTTTGCATGAACAAACTTCACCCTCAGCAAATATCACGCGCGTCCCTTCCTTGTAGCATAATTGACTATTTTGAGAGATCTCAGTAATTTTTCAAATCCATTTTGGAGAAAGTCGATTTGTATGAAAAGTTAACGCTTTACATGGTGTCATTCTTCTAAATTTCGATAGGTACCTTCACCGTGCCACGTATTAATATATATTCGGGTACTCTACCCGTATGAAATCTTAAATGCTCGCGTCGACGGGATTTGCAGAAAAAGTCTGATCACACAACCTCACCGGATGGTGCCTCTCGTGATTCAGGTGTACCACGACCTTATTGTCTTCCAGGTTTATTAGTCAAGAACTAATAAACAAAAAAATCAACTCCTATCAATTCCGAGTCGGAATTGTGAGAATTGTGTACAGCAATCGGGGAGCAATATTATTTGAACAACCGAGTGTGATTTATCAATCACAGAGATTGTCTAATCTCTCTCTGTGATTGTGATGCGTCTGCAGGTATGAAAATATGTCTTTGAGACAGTTTAATAAGCAATGATTTATCGGAGGAGTTGGAGGACAGGATAACCAAGGAAGTGTGGGTAACAATCGGAGAACCTATTGTGTGGATAATTGAGAGCGGTTTTCATTAGACCTACAGAGAGTTTAGACACAAAAATTCAAATATACCGGTGGCCTGGAAAACGGTCGGCAATATTCCAAGAGTGGAGATAGAGAAGTGGATTTTGAAGCAAGGTGGAATTATCGTGAAACCCGCAGAGGTAAAAAATGGATGGTCTAGAAAAAGTGATTCCACTAGAAGTAAGAGCTAGGGTTCCTATATTAAGCAGGGGCAACACAAGAATTGGATTGAGATATTAGAAAAATACTGGAAATATACAAAATGGGAAAGTAAGACATTTTAAGTCACTTGGGAAAATAAGTTGGCAAGACGGGAATGAGGGGTAATTTCAAAAAGGGCAGAGCTTAACAAATAGTTAGTTAATAAACATTAAGGGTATAGAAAAGAACACTTTGGAAGAAACTGTGTGAAGTACAGAAATACTTAACAGGTCCGGATTTGTGTAAAAACTAAGCGCTGCTTGAGCACGGCAAGCGAAAAGAGTTTGCTCTACACCAAAAATTGTATGGAAGTGTGTATCGGAAATTCTAAAAAAGTACAGTAGAACCTCGATTATCCCAACCTCCGTTATCCGTATCCTCCATTATCCGAACTGTGAATTGTTTTATCCGAATTTCAATTAACCCAACTATGCCGCAAAATTTCGATGTTATCGCCGAGCGCTACTTTATTGAAAATGTGTTTAGACTTTTCTCGTGGCTTCGACGAACACTTCTTCCACCTCTAAGCGAAAACATAACGTTCTCACGTTGAAAAAAAATTACAAAATTTTTCAAAACTGGATTTAGGGTGAAACCGGCATATCGCTAGTTCTCTGGTATGGTTATGGAAACGCAATATACTATAACCAAAAATTGACGTTTTTATGAAAAAGAAATGTTAAAGTAAGTATTCAATAGTATTCATGAAAGTATAACATATGTATAATGTTATTATTCAAATATATATTTTAAACAGACATGTATTACGTACGTATGTTGTTATTCTTCAAATCTCCGTTATCCGAATAATCGGTAATGCGAACTGATCGCGATCCTAATTAATTCGGATAATCGAGGTTCTACTGTAATATGAAAAATGTATTGAATGATGACATGTAATGGGTTATATAATGATTGTATGTTTCTGGTAAATCAGAAATTCGAAATGAATTATATGTAATAGGCCATGTTATTGATCGTATAGACTTTAAATTGGAAAGAATAAGGACACCATATTTATGGAAAATCTTATAAAATGGAATATAGAAAGATATATCCCATAATTCTGGGATGGACGAATGTATGGAAGTTATGTAGAAAATATAATGTTTTTGAAAACGTCCAATATCGACATGGAATACGTTATTATATAATGATTGACGGTTTGACGGTTAATCGGAAATTGAAATTAAATTATATGGAATAGACGACTTCAATGATAGTATGGGATTTTTAACTGGAATGAATGAAGACATTAAATATATGGAAGGTATAAAGTTTATATGGAAAATTATTCGCTAAGAGATTTTAATAAAACAAAAAGGTCATATGCTGGAAATATACTGAGAACAGAATAAATACTTTTGTAGAATAAAGACATTTGTATGGAACTGTGCGTTGGAAAATTATAAGGATATTATATTAGTTTAAGCGTACACAATAGCAGTATTATCTAACTTTAATCTTGTATGTTTTTGTACCTATAAAATAAGTGCGATAAAACAAATTTTATAATGTGATAAAGTAATTGAAGTCATAGAATAGAATAAACTACTACTATACTCCATTTTATATTATTATTTTTTTTATGGAAACCCAGTATAATTTTTCCACTCTTAACGTTCGTGAAATCAATTATACACCGGCCTGATACTGCATCAGCACGTACACTCTAAAATACCTCTATTTAAACTACTTGGCCCGATACTGCATCGGCACATGTAGATCCTTCTATTCCTGGTACTTATCTGTTTCAGAAAAATTACAATTACTTAAAATTCCTAAATTACCTGTACGGCTTGATACTGCATCAACACGTACATTCCAAAATACCTCTATTTAAACTACTTGGCCCGATACTGCATCGGCACATGTAGATCCGTCGCTTCCTATGCATTTGTCATCTAACTAACAACAAAATATATCCTTAAATTACCTGTGCGGCTTGGTACTGCACCAACACGTACGCTCCAAAATACCTTATAAAAACTACTTGGCTTGATACTGCATCAACACTTGTAGATCCATCTATCCTAGAATTGCATCGCATACATTACTCCCGATAAACCTGTGCGGCCTGATACTGCATCAGCACGCATACTCAAAACCACCCGCACTAAACTACTTGGCTTGTTACTGCATCAACACTCGTAGATCCATCTTATTTCCTGGTCCATTTAACCTTTGATTGTAACGACGTATTATTTCGTATAATACGTTATTATAATCATCGAACTCACCGATTCTCGTCTAGCCCGGACTACGCTCCGAGCTAGAGGAAAAAAAAAGGTAAACACCCGATCCCGTATATGCGCGCTTGGCTTGGAACTGCTCCAACATTCGCCCGCGTCTCGCAATCACATGTTACCAATGATTATACTGCTAATTAACGTCTACTTGTACCATTGAACTCTCGCGCAACCCTTTAAACCCCGCGGGATACTTTTCATCGAGAATACTCAATCACTTCAATCCAATTCTGTCGCGTGTCAATCCTTTTAAACACTAACAGGATTACAACGGATTAGGTGTTTTTGTGTGTCTGCGATCCGGCGTCGAGATAATCTCTTCCTAGAATAATTTAAAGGGAAATATAATATCTGAAATTCGGAATATAAAATTAAACGTCCTATTCCGAGTTGCGTATCGAGTTACAACTTGCATGTAGTTGCATTATTGGAATATCCTTATCTTCACACTCAAAATACGTGCAATTACAATAACTTCGCGTCTGATTTAGTTTCAAACGAATAGGCTATCTTCCGATGATGAGATAAACTGCTCCCTGGAGCTTTTCTCTGAGGGAACGCTTCTCTTATTTTGACTCCCTTTATTATTGTTGGTGGCGTGTCCAAAAGTGACAACACGCATTGTAACTTCCTTGCATATGAGCATTGTGCTCCTCGTAGTGTCGTCAGCTCACTACGTGAACATTAGAGTCATTATTTCTTTCTTTTTTTACTAACAATCGGGATTACCCGCATAAATTGCCAAGTTTCAATTTGTTCTACTATTCCTAAAATAAAACCAATGTTGAGAACTTCTTTTTGTATAAATACGAAAACGAAATTCTGAGGTTTATTTCCATTTCAAATAAAAATCTTGTCTAGTCCAGTACACGAATTCCTCATTTTTTATACATTCAAAAATCAACTATCTTTTTCTATATCTAATACGTCAAAACAATAAATTTAGATATTTTAACAAACTCCCGTTTTGTTACACTATATAACCTATTTTATTTTACTAATTTTTGTACGTAAACCCACTATAATTTTTCAACTATTAACTTTCTTGAAATTAATTATAAACCCACCAATTTTGATGATAGGTTTATGATTCTGTAAGATTTCGGCTCGATTACTTAAACCTAAAGCAAAAAGCTAATTATTCAGAAAAGTTTCAAACTATACCTTCCCATATAGAAATAAAGTATATGTCAGATATATAAACGATGTATCCTACATTTACAAGATATACCCCCATGGAAAAAAGTATACTCGGAAGTATAGTTTTTGATATATTTACTATATATCTTGGATACATAGGAAATTCATACTATATATTGTTTATGTATGATATATATATCCGAGATACAGAACTTTTTGCCGCTTTATATATTGCATGGGTATATAAAAGATATATAACCAATACATACAGAATGTATCCTTTTGTGTATACCAAAAATATAATCAATATATTTTGAATACATTTTTGATATACAACAATATATATGATTTATATTTAGCATAAGTGAGAAATATATAGTTGATATATAATTTATGTTTTCACGATATGTGAACTATATATCTGGTATATATGAAGAAGGCATTCATATTAGATACGTGGTATGTTCGGTATATATCTGAGACAGATAATACATATGGGGGATTCCACGGGACTTTCGCCACCCCGAAAAAAAAAATCTCAAATTTTTTCTAAAAATCAGATTCAATGGTGTCTATTGATGGACCAAATTTCAAAATTCTAAAAAAATATTTGACCGGATATGCAAATTTTTTCGTTTTTTATCATTTTTCATTTAATCTGTAATATCTATGAAACTATTGATCGTATCGAAATCATTAAAAGACGAAAATGTGCATTTTTTTATTGCCAACAAGAAAAAAAATATATTCAAAATTAACCGTTTAATTTCAGGTCACATTTTATGGAAAAAACAACAACATTATTATTTTTTTATGGTTGGACTTCAGATTTTTTCATCAGACAAATTGCCTCGGAATTTTTGAGTGATCGCCGAATTTTGAGAATTTTTTTTTTCACGGGATGGCCAAATGCTGTGATGTTACACCAATTTATATGTTTTTAATATCTAAAAAAATCCATATTCAAAATTAAAATTAATTAAAATGGTTGGACTTCAGATTTTTTTCATCGGACAAATTGCGTCGGAATCTTTGAGTGATCGCCGAATTTTGAGTATTTTTTTTTTCATGGCATGACCCAATGCTGTAACGTTACAGCAATTTGAATGTTTTTAATATATAAAAAAAATCCATATTCAAAATTAAAATTAATTAAAATGGTTGGACTTCGGATTTTTCCATCGGTCAAATTGCCTCGAAATCTTTGAGTGATCGCCGAATTTTGAGTATTTTTTTCTCATGGGATGGCCCAATGCTGTGGATCTTACAGCAATTTGAATTTTTTAAATGTATTTAAAAAAATGCATATTGCTGTAACATCACAGAATTAAGCCATCCCATGAAAAAAAAAATACTCAAAATTCGGCGATCACTCAAAGATTCCGAGGAAAAAATCTGAAGTCCAACCATTTTAATTAATTTTAATTTTCAATATTGATTTTTTTTATATATTAAAAACATTTAAATTGCTGTAACGTCACAGCATTGGGCCATCCCATGAAAAAAAAAATACTCAAAATTCGGCGATCACTTAAAGATTCCGACACAATTTGTCCGATGAAAAAATCTGAAGTCCAACCATAAAAAAAAAAATTTTGTTGTTTCTTCCATAAAATGTGACCTGAAATTAAGCAATTAATTTTGAATATATTTTTTTCTTGTTGGCCATTAAAAAAATGCACATTTTCGTCTTTTAATGATTTCGATACGTTCAATAGTTTCTGAGATATTACAGATTAAATGAAAAACGATAAAAAACAAAAAAATTTGCATATTCCGGTCAACTATTTTTTTAGAATTTTGAAATTTGGTCCATCAATAGACACCGCTGAACCTGATTTTTAGATGAAATTTGAGATTTTTTTTTTTTGGGGGTGGCGAAAGTCCCGTGGAATCCCCCATATACATATTTCTTTTCCCTGGGAGTTGCTTTGAGCAGTCGCTTTCACTCCTACTACTGTGTATGTGAAAAGCTGTATGAAACGCACTTTTTCTCAATGATATATTCGTATTGGTTTATTGCAACTCTTTTCAATACGGAAGTTTCCTCCATCGCTCCATCGATTCATGAAAAATCGGAAGCATTCACTGAGAAACGCAGGAAAGAACTGCGACGACCTTACATTGCATACAAGAAGACGATTCGAATGAGAGAGAAACATAGTTGACGTTAGCGCAGTGGTTAGCGCTCTGACTCTGTACCTGAATAATCCGAGTCCGATTCCCGGTGATCACCATATGTTTTTCTCTCTTCAATAATTCACCAGACCATCCGCACGACGAACACACACCGTCTATACTCTGCACTTTCCGATCGCTACAGAGCTGAGCTTTCTGAAATAGCATTAACCCTTTGAGCCATACATTTTTCGTTTCTAAAATGAAAAAACTTGTTAATTATTGTCAGAAATTAGTTAAAAATATTAAAATCTGAGCGAAAATAGATGGGTCGCTCAATGACCCACCGATATCTGTATGCTTTTGAACGTTCTGTAGGATAAAAAATAAATGAGAAAATACTGTGTGAAAAACTAGATCGAAGAATTTAATATCCAGTCAATAAATGTTGCGAAGAATCTGTTGTCTCACCGAGAAATCGTCGGTACTGAAAATACGTAAAAATAATATTATACATATATGATTTGCATAAATATTCGTAATATTTTATTCTTTAGTCGGAAGCGAAATCATGTTTTATACATATCAATAATTTTTTTTTATATCTCTCCATGCCAGTAATCAAGTTAATAAATATCATGGAAGACTAAAAAACATGCGTTTTATCTCCTGAATTGCTTTAATACACTGAAAGAAAAAAGTAGTTGGGAGAACCATCTCCAGCATATGCTGTACCGGAGAATAGTTGCAGCAACTAACTCGCTCCTGTAACCAATCGCAGTGCTGTTGCAACCACAGCGGTTCGTACAATCAACAACTAGTTTCTATAACCAACGAATAGTTGTCATAAGCCACTGAGTAGTTGACGCTATATCAACTCTTTCGAGTGGTTGTCGGAACCCATTTATTGGTTTGGCCAACTACTTTTTTCTCCGTAACTTCCGCAATTTTTAAGATACCGAGCTCAAATTTGGTCCATAAGTAGAGTGTGGGTAAACTAAACATCAGTTCGGATCTGGCGAGAATCTGTCAAGGGGTTCAAAACTAATGCCATTTAATTTTTATTGCAACTAAAATTCAGATACTTTCATCCAACATACATGTCGTTATTATGTGTTTATTACATATCATTAATTTATTAATAGATTAATTAATGATAGATAATAAATAACAATAGACATTTGAAAAAATGAATAAATAGGGTGCGCTAAAAAATGATGTAACCGTTATAACAGTGCTGGATGCTGTAAATTCTGAGTCGTGAATCATTTGCTTTGAGTGATCTCCTTTAAGGGACTATTGAAGAGCCGATATTACTCGTGGTACCATGTATTCCTTAGTTTTCCTTTCAGATAAGCTCCGTGTATCACTGAGTCACAAGAGACATGCTTCCACGAGTGGAAAGCATAGCCTTGTACTCAAGAGTACCCACGCATCCGATTAATAGCAACTATACTACGGCGACATCGCATCACCGAGACCAATGACCTTTATGCGCACGAATTGTCACAGGAAATATTTACCGTCCAAGTGGAAAATTGCATATATTCTTATCCCGTTATTAATACTACAGTATTAGCTGTGAAAGCAGTTCCTTGTGCAATGTCAATTGTGCCGCTGATTTATTGGTGAATAAAGAGAGTTTGACATGCTGCCGATAAAAACAACCTAGACCATAATAAATTCAACAGTGTGACCTCGTCACGTGTAAAAAGATTGAATAGAATTTTCAGAAAATAACTGCAGAAATGTGAAAAGCTACTTGACAAACATTTACCTTGAAAAGATTACTTTTCCTGGCACGTACATTATCTAGCGAATGTCATACATCGTAGAAATATCTTATATTCACTTGAATTGATAACAATGCTTTGCAATATGGAAAACATTAAATCGATATTTCGTTTCGTTTACATGGTTTACAATAGAGGAGCTCCAGACGATAGAAAACAAGAGCCACGCGAGCTTTAATATTCAGTTTTTGGTTTGGAGATAAATTTAAAAAGTTTAGAGTCTGCAAGACAACTTTTACTAGTAATTGCGGCTTTATTAAAAATAAATCAATCATGAATGCCAATCTTTTTGTGCTTTTTAATGCACAATATTGATTTCTGGATTAAACACAAAACCGAAAAGTGTTGAAAATTGCGATTTTGGTAAAAAAATTCAGGATTTTGCAAAAATGGCTTCAACTTGAAAAAATATGGAGTAGCAACTTCTTCTTGCACTTTCTTCTTCGCAATGAATCAAGCTTTACAACGTCACATGGCAAATTAGGAAACGTTAAGTTTTCATCTTCTTATAAATTTTTTTAATTGGTGCACCAGAAACTGCAAATCTTTGCATAATATTTTCTTTATTTTCGGTTACTTATCCAAGCGATTTTACGGATGAATGAACTTTGCATATCTCTCTTTGTTTGAGCAAGATCATAAAAAAATAAAATAATAAATTGAAAATCATTCATAAAACTGTTATGACTAAATAAAAATATGACAGTTGAATATTCCGAATACCAGTAACCATGATTTTAAGGGGTCCAAAATGATATAAACAAATTTCTCTTTTTACGAAATTTTTAATAGCTATATAATCGAAAATTTCCCGCTAATTATAAAAATGGTAAAATTTTTGCCGATATCTACAGAATTTCACGTAAAACCACACAAATCCTCATGATTTATACGTTTTTTGTAGTTTTTCGATGGAGTTTGTTTTATTATCGACAGAAAATTTCTTTTTTTCGCAATCAGCGAGAAATTTCAACATAAATCTCGAATATCATACCTTTCAAAAAAGGATGCAAAGAAGAGCTTTGTACATTGCTTCATCATTACATTTGAATGTTTACAAAGGTACCTTCATGAGAAAGTATGTTTATCTATTTTGGCTTCCTCACAGAGGAAGCTTTGTAAACATTCAAATGCAATGAGAATGCAATGTACCAAGGCTCTACTATTATACGTTACGTTTATATATAATTTCCTGTTATTTGGCAACACTTGAATTGATTTCCTATCAGTTGACCTGAGTTGGAGCAAAACGTCGATTAAAAAAAAAATCAAAATCCCATGAAAACCGAACCTATGTATAGATTCATCCCAAATTTAATACCAGTTTCCCTTTAGCATAGCTTTATTTGTAAAAAATTATCTAGCTCTAGAGCGACAAAATTGCGAACGCTAGAAAGCATACAGTGATTTTTCTAACAATGCAATTCAATTCATTCAATTCAATATAATAAAATCTGGAGTCTCCAAATATCATCGCTCCCCCGCTCGCGCTCGGTTTCGATAGTCTTTTGTTTTTCAATCTGTCACCTGTCTAACGTAACTAACGGAAATTGTTATTTATGTTTAAATCTTTGATTTAAATATAAACGGTCTGAGATATATCTAAAACTATCCAGTAATTTGACATATTTCAAACTTAACCTCTTTACGTTTGTATCGGTAGTTAGTCACATGTTTTTTTTTAGGCAGTTGCTTTTTTATCTGTCTATTTTGCGATGACAGTTTTCGGTTGGCAGTCTTTTCTAAGACCTCCAGCGACCTGTCGTGCGATAAATACGATTTATAAATATGACTCAATTAAAAATATACCCAATGGAAAGAACAACGACGTTTTCTACAAT
Organism: Ephialtes manifestator; assembly: GCA_963970395.1. NCBI lineage: Eukaryota > Metazoa > Arthropoda > Insecta > Hymenoptera > Ichneumonidae > Ephialtes > Ephialtes manifestator. The sequence continues at coordinate 22,166,640 of OZ019974.1, read as the reverse complement.
TGTATAAGATACCACTTGGATTACGAAGGTTGATACGTGGTAAGAATATTATAATTATAATAATAATATAATCATGGCTATTGCTAATATTTATTAGTCTTTGACATTACGTCCCTTGAACATCCACTAAATTGTGATTTACGATATCATTCAATCATCCTATAATTTTGTTAGCGGTAAAGGAATATCGATTATCGAAATTATATTCGAGATTAAGGAATCTTTCCAGTGTGACGGCCCGAAAAATAGCCTATTTTCACAATTTTTTTTTCGGACGGTTACTATACGCCGATCAATCTGAAATTTTTATGACATATGAAGATAATCATGAATGACAGAAAATGATTTTTTATAAGACGATTTATATTGTTTAAACATTTTTTTTTAATTGTTGAAAATAATGCTGATTAAAAAGATAGCCTCATGGTAGGCATCCTAGGGACCGCAAATTTGATCTGAAAAAAAAAAAAAGAAAACCAAAGGATTATTAATTACTATGCGATTGGTTATCGCACTTTGGAGGCTTTTTTAAATCAAAATTGACAAAATGACGGCTGCTTGAACAAAAAGTACCGAATTTAGCCGTTTCTTTTTCGACAGTTTTTCTTTTAAAAAATGGGAACATTAAAAAAAAAGCTTCCATTTCATATACCTAAATTGTGTACCTACGACTAATCGGCGATGCCAGATCCATAAAGTATGCCAGCAAAGTATGTCGAATTTCACTTTAAAAATTTGAGTGTATGTTTTTGACCGTATATACTAATGGATAAGACAAAAAAAAATTTCGATTTTTTTTCACACTGGAAAGATCCATTAAGGTATCGACCGTGAACAGTCAAATTACGCATGCGTAAATATCATTTACGCGATTGAGAGGAAAAAAGGACTTCCGCCCGCAAGGGAGTCGTCGTCGGGACACGAGAGTGAGAAGTGTGCGTAAAGACTTGCTTAGATTTGAGCAAGAGACGACACGCGTAAAAGTAACGACGTTCGCCATATTTAGCAGCAAAGATAGAGATTTTATTAGTAGTTTACCGATAAGGATTTTGACGAGAGCAGGCCCGCTCCTTTAACAACAGATCAACAAATATTGCTTTCTACTGAATAAAATAAATAAAGACTACGGACAATTTACATATAGTGAAGTGTTTAATTATAATAAAATTTTCCCTACTCCTCCACGTGCTCTAGCCGCAAGCCTGACCCCATGTTGAAATAATTACTCTAATAATTTGTTGCATATCGATAACGATTTATGGAATTATCATCCCATTTCAAATCAGTTTTTATTTATCGATTCGGGTTCTACCGATGTCACCTGTCAATGTCACCACTAACCTTCTTGTCTCTGTATAATTTTTTTCATGTCGATAACAATTTATGAAATAGTGAATATAACGTTCCGCATTTCAATTATTGTTTTTAATTAATTTTTAATATATAATATGTGTTATATATTTTTAAATGATGCACGAAGTTGACATACTTTTAACATAACCTCTTGATGTTACAATATCGATGTAGTCGTAAGTTTTCGTATGCAGTTGTCTGCGTATGCGACCTGTCAATTTCACGATGACAATTTTTGGTTATCAGTATTTCCGATATTCGGTTATACCAGTGTCACTTATCAAGGTCATTTCGATGGTTCTTGAGTCTGTAAAATTTGTGGCATATAGTTAACATTTGAAATTACGCCTAAAGATAACATATTTGAATATCATTTTTTTTGTAAGAAAGAGTTTATTGATTTCTCAATTTTACCATAACAGTTGCAGTTCGCCTTCCTTTTCTGATGACGAATCGGAAAGATTAGACTTTAATCATGATCGATACAGAAGTTGAGAACGTGTGATACTGAAGATACAGTTACGAGGATTATAAAAATTACGGATACGTTGTATTTAGTGAATATTACGTATTTTCCTTTTGTATTACCAAATTTACTCTAAAATTAAATCAATTTTGTAATACGCTGTCGATTGCACTGCGTGTTTATAGACACGTATCAAATTCGGGTAATACTCATTTAATTTAATATATAATAATAATAATAATTATTATTGTTATTATTAATTATAAGTATTAATTAATTATAATTATATTAGTGCTTAATAATCAATAATAGTAAGTACGGTCAAAATTATAAGTTTGGTTTATGTGGGTCGTTAGTGGCTCACATGGCCCTCCTACTCACAACAGGTAATCGTCAAGATAAGTGCTCAATTTTCCTGACTGCTGTCAAGAGAAAACAAATTCTCGATCAAAATAAGATGTGAAACGACGAACCCATGGAAAAATCCCCATCCCCACTACGCTACATTTCTGAATCGGTTGTACCCGTTCCAGCCAGAAGTCAAATTCCATAGAGTACAACAACAACAGAATGCAATCGATTGTGGACTTTTCGCTATCGCATTTGCCATTTCTATTTGTTTTGGGAATATGCTAGACACAATCGTATTCGATCGACAGTTCATACGGAGGCATTTATGTAGAATGATTTCTGAACTTTATTTCGTAGAGATTCTAAAATGTGATGGTAATTTGATGAATATCGAATTAGGACGTCATACAGTGCAGATCATCGAAAATAGTGGATGGGGAAAATGCCGTAACGTGACCACAGAAGACAAAAATGATAAAGTTAAAAAAGTCACAGAATGTAAGAGAAGGAGAATTGTATATGCAAGATCATTATTGTGTGGACTGGTAGATGGTAACACAATTGTTGAAGAGGAAATAGAAAATCACTACCTCGGCAAGATGAATGTCGAGTGTGAATTTTGTGGATCGCTCAACTTCTTATGCGAACAATCTCTAAGAAAAACTTTGCTCTAAAAAAGGTTTGCCAGATTTGGAAGAATACCATCAGCGCTTGAAGGAGGTATTGTCAGTTAAATCAAAGGAAAATCCGAACTTCAAAGAAACCATTCAAGCCTATAATAGTGCGCTTGCATTCGTAAATATAGGTACGAAAGTTATACAACCTTCTATAAATTGTAAAGGACCCTATGTTTTCCGAGTATATGGACAGATATACCATAACATCTTTGCATTGCACCCTAATAAGGATGAGAGCAGTAAATAAGGGCAATTGTATATATACGATGCCGATCAAGCAACTCAGGAACGCCTGAAGCACTGCAACAACGGGAAATGTTTGAAATCATTACTGAAAAAATTAGATACTTTATTAAGACAAATTAATCCTTATGCACAAGCATTCAAAATTATGGGAGAAGTAAAAAAAGAAGACGAAAATCGTGCTCTCACGAAGAATGGGGAATCAGACTGATCACAATGTGTATCAAGAGGAATAGATTACTGGATAAAAATACGCATAACTTGCCTGCATGTAACGAGGTAGCAGTGATTTTTGTGGGTGAAAATGGGCTACCTCCAAGTGAGCGAGATATATGTATTTATCCAAAGAACAAGGCACCTATTCCAATAAGTACTTTAAGTGCAAACGTCGATCCAATGAGTTATTAATTCCCACATAGAGAGTCTGGATGGACAGTGAACATCAAGCACGAAAATAGTGTTCGAAATGTGGCGCCGTTATCGTTTATCACATATCCCATACAGAACGTACTGTCCATTAGACGTCCATGAATGGTCCATTGGTCCGTAAAACGTCCACATTCACGATGGACGATATATGTATCTCTATTTAACGTCTATAGTAGTCTTGTAGTTGGACGTATCATAGTGGATAAAAACGGGACATCCATTGGACATACATAATACGTACCACCTTGATCGGTCGGAATGGATATAAAATGGATGTCCATGGAATATTAAGTAGAGTACCTCGATTAGATACCTCGATAGAATCTGTAGTACTTTAACGAGATATTCAATAGACGTTCAAAATTCATTTACAAGGAGATGTATTTGATAGATGAAATGAGAACATCCATTGCATCATTTCTGCGTGATGAAAAATGAACGTCATTCACGGCCATAAGGTGGACATACACTAAACGTCCAGAGGACCGCATTGTATGCACCGTTAATACGTCAATTGGTCATTTAATGTATGTTCAAATTTTATCTTCGCGGAAACGTACCTAATGGACATAAAAGGAATGTTTATTTGATGGCCGCGGCACGACTCTGAATGTATGCCCCGCAAGATCGTTGAGTGGACATACACCAGACATCCGAAAAACCACATTGAATAGCAGCCCGTTTAGTGCATCAGCTGGACATGTGCATAACGGACGTTGTCCTCCATATCCCTACAACATCAGTTACATTTCGAATGAACATCACCCCATGCGGACAATATATGTACACTGTAGTGTAAATTTCCCAAAAACTGCCAAAACACGACAAAGCTAAAGTCCCGTCTTATCCCTAACCTGATTTTTCGCGAACTATATTAACGAATTGGTTGGCGCTTCTGGCGCGAGAAGTCCAAAACGGGAGTTTGTAGCGCAGCGCATAAGAAGGCGTCGTAGACAGGTGATTATCTATCGATGCAGTATAGGGACGGCAGATCTTATGCAGTTCGGGATGCTCGACATCTCCTCGGAATATTTTCCTGCGCCGATGATTACTCGTGAGCGCATCTTAGCGCCTCGTGAATTTTACATCTCTCTCTATGCATCCTATGGGTGGTGGTCGTTGACGCTCTCAGGCGACCTTCCGTCGCTCGGCGTACATAAATAAAGTTTAAAAAAACATATCGGGAATTAGAAAAATAAATAATATCATGTAAGGCCCTATGGATCTGTCAGGAGACGTGGTACTACGAGGATCTGTGCTCAAAATTATCGAGCTTATTCTCGGCCTCAAATTTTAACTCGTTACAACACATGACATAGTATATACGTAAGTCAGATCGTACTGTGGCTGGTCATTGTCTCTACATTATACGTCTAATCTGGATGAAAAGCTAAACATACAGGGGACATCTATATGTATTTACTAAACATCCACAGTAAATAGTAATCAGCACCAATTCTATGTAATATGGTTTTCCCTTGAACATACTCGTAGATGTTTATTGGATATACATTTCACCTCCGCTGAAAGTATATATGAACGTCTAAATCTCATAAAATATATGTTCGTTGAATGTCTTATGGATAGCTGTTTTCACGTAATCGATGACATCCATAAGATATTCGATATACGTCTGTTATATACCTACTGGTACGTTCAAGACCGGCCGCATTACCTAGAATTGGTGCCGACTGACACCGTCTGTGGTTATATGCTGGATGTCCATTGATGTCACCAAGACGATCGATTCATCCACCATGGATATTCATAAGACGTACCACGGTCGATATGATCTGTGTGGATAGAGACACATTCAACCCTTGTCTCTTTGGTGGAAGCTCACGCAACAGTATGTTGTTGACGCTTGGTCGAAGGAGAGCGGTTGAAATATTGTCGAATGGACATAAATACAGACTGATATTTATTGTGGTCTGATGGATTACATAAAAAAAATCGAATGAAGATGGTGTGAAACCCGGAAAAATAGTGAATCTGCCTTCGTCTTTCTACGGTGGGCCGTGGTGTTATCAACAATTATTCATGGACGCTATGGGTCTCGTTCATAAACTCGGAAAACCACGGTTGTTTATAATGATGACATACAACCCAAAGTGGCCAGAAATAGTGAAGAATTTGTATGACGGGCAAACGGCATCTGATAGTCCCGATCTTGTTGCAAGAGTCTTCGAAAAGAAAGTACGTAAAAAAATTGTGCCAGAAACAAATTTTTTTAAAAACTGTTGCATACATCAATGTTATAAAGATCCAAAAACGCCGTTTACCTCACATGCGCATGCTACCCTTCTTAGAAAGAGTATGCGATTCGAGATGCTGAAACAGTGGACAGTTTATCTCTGCTGAGATTCCAGATCAATTGCAAAGTCCAAGATTGCATGCAATCGTGAAACAGTTCATGATACATGGCCCTTGTGGGAATCTGAATCAAAATTCACCGTGTATGGATTACAAAACAAATTCATGTACCGAAAATTTTCCAAAAAAATTAATGAGTGAAGATTAATTATTTTCTCAACTGAAAGTGGTGCATTCAATGAGAGAGTCGCTAACAATCGTTTTATGGTTTCTTTTAATCCGTATCTGAGTCTACGATTTAGCTGTCACTAGAATTTCGAAGTTTTCTCGACTGTACAGTAGGACTGTTCAAAAAAACATAATTTCTTTATAATCGGTTGCTCCTGAAATGCTGTATTGATTATTACAACAAAAATGTTTTCGCCAAAGCTGGGCGTTGTGCGATGATATTAAGTATTGCCGCATCAAGACCAAAATTCATTAAAAACGGCGATTTTTGGAATTTTTTTTTGTCGTCTTAACCCTTCGATGCACAGCGGGATGTTTCACATCCCACCTAGATTATTATCATTTTTTAAATATTTCAACGTTTTCTTTCTCGATTTTAAATAAAAGTAACTTTTTAAAAATAAAAATGTGTGCATCAAAGGGTTAAAGCACTCATGGAGATTGTGGTTGCTTTCGATAGACTATCAAATTGTGTAAAGCCAGAAACATGTTCGATAATATTTAGTACTGCCGCATCGACAGTGAAGTTAACAAAATAAAAAATGAAATCCTATAAAACATTGAAATATTCATCTGCTCGTCGACTATTTCGCGCGTTTTCAAATGACAAAATGGCTCATGAAACGGAAGTCCTGTATGATCAAATTTAGTACTGCCGTATCGATATCGCAGTTTCCCAAAATTCGAAAATCGCTTATCATCATCATGATTATGATCATACATGACTCCGGTTTCAAGTGTCATTTTTTCATTTGTAATCGCACGAAATAGTCGACGAGCAGACGAATATTTCAATGTTTTAAAGGATTTAATTTTTTGTTTTTGTTAACTTCAATGTCGATGCGGCAGTACTAAACATTATCGAATATGTTTCTGTCTTTACACAATTTCATAGTCTATCGAAAGCAACCACAATCTCCATGAGCGTTTCACCACGTCAAAAAAAAAAATTTCTAAAAATCTCCGCTTTTCATGAGTTTTGGCCTTGATGCGGCAGTACTTAATATCATCGCACAACTCCCAGCTTTCGCAAAAACATTTTTCTTGTGATAACCAATACAGCATTTCAGGAGCAACCGATTATAAGAAAATTATGTTTTTTTAACAGCTCTACTGTACAGTGCATAAAATATCTATTCAAATACTGCTATAAGGGAGATTGCGCTATAGTTAAACTGAAAAACAGTGACAAATAGCTTCATCACGATGAAATCCATCAGTATCTCTCAACACGATACGTCTGTCCTCCTGAAGCAATGCATAGATTCTATGAATTTAAAATGCATGAGCAATCTCATGGAACTGACCGTTTAGGAGTCCATCTGAAAAATCAATAGCATATATACTTTAACGAAGGACTGGTATTAAAAGCCATCGGAAATTTTAACAACACTGAGTTAACTGCATGGTTTGAATTGAATCAAAGAGATAGCGATGCAAGACAATATTTGTATTCAGAGATACCACATCACTATCTTTTCGACGATCATAGGAAATCTTGAAAATAAGAGAAAGGAACAACAAACCGATTGTTAACAGATTGTACTTCATGAGTCCAAACGAGACGGAGAGATATTTTTTGAGATTGCTGCTCTTACGCGTACGTGATGCTCAATGTTTCAATGATTTAAAAACCCATGAAGGGATGACCTATAAAACGTATTTGGATGCAGCAAAATCGTGCAACCTAGTAGTAGATGATAAGGAAATGAAAAAATGTTTGGAAGAGGGTATTCAAATAAAATTTTCAATTCAATTGTATCATCTGTTTGCTTACATCTGCGTATTCTGTTAAGGTAGTTCTGTCGTGAAGGCAATCCAAACTCATATGCTTGAATTTTTGACATGTTGTAATTTAGCTATTCAATTTTACTTGCACAAAATCTTGAAGGATTTTACCGAGTATTTGAATGAACAGTTAAAACTTGAAAATCAATCTTTTTACACGGTGCCAACGGGAGGGGTGGAAAAATTGATCTTTAAATCGAAAATTAACATACTTAGATCAAAGATAGAGAAAAAATGAATAGTACTACAGATTCGCAAATCATTCAGGAATTGATGGATCATGAAAAAAGGTGAAGTCTCCGGAATAATGTTTAATTGAACCAAGGTGAAAGTGCACGATACCGGGCCAAATGACGTTTCCTAACCTAATTATCGTAAAAATGAAGTCAAATCCGCACTGAACATATCAACTATTTACAAATCATTGTTTTAATTTGATTACGACAATTCCGAAGGATTCTCGATTATTTTTTATATTATTATTGAGGCAGTCAAAGTGATGCGTATGATTATTTTTTAATGTCATATAGATTCTGAGATTTATGATTCCGGCGTACCGACAGAACTACCTTAAAGATTAATGCACGCGAACTTTGGGTAGCTAAGGTTCTACTTTTTTCATGTCGGAATTGGAATTAGTGTTTTTCTGAACGGTCAGTAATATCTCGACATCTATTACAATTTTTCGAAAATTCCAAATTCTATAAAATCTAAACCGCTTTATGGATTTCGCTCAAATTCAACACTCACCGTAATTTTTTATTGTTTTATTTGTCAAGAACTATTTACGCTCATTAGTTTAAAAAATTGCGGCAGCTAAAGATCATACAGAGTTTTTGAAAAATTCATTGCCTTATACAATCTGAAACACGTTACCGATATTCACCAAATTCGTTATCCACTAAAATTGAATATTAATTTACCATGCAGAAGATTTGAGAAGGTTTGGACGAAGTTAATTTGAATTAGAACAAAAAAATTTTTTTGTCAAAAATTAAAAATTCCATAAAATCTAAATCGCTTTATGGATTTCGCTCAAATTCAATACCGACCTTCACGTTTCATTGGTTTATTTGTCAAGAACTATTTAGCTCATTAGCTGAAAAATTGCGGAAACTAGAGAATAAACGAACATTTTTCGAAAAATTAAAAGTCTCATAAAATCTGGAATTTTATTTCATTTTTTCGAAAATTTCTCCATAGGAAGGGGCATTGGTCCTCTATCAGTGTACCAAATTTCAGTTTGATTGTTAGAGCCGGTTTTGAGATACAGCGGTTTGAATTTTGCAAGCCTGACACACACACATTCTAAACCACTTTTCTCGATGTTTTGGACCATTCAATCAGTGTTCTGACACAAAAAACTCGAAATTTTTTTTTTCATGAAAACAAAGCTTCCTCTATGAGGAAGCAAAAATGTAACTGACAATAATTTTGCTTCCTCGTGAAGGAACCTTAGTTTTCGTGTGTCATTTTTTTCGAGTTTTTCATGTCCGGAGGGGGGTTAAGAATAATTCCTGGTGGTGAATAAGTCCTGGAAGAAAGCAAGATGATCTATGCCATTATAGGCAAAGGAAAGAAATTATAAAATCTGGAGCATTACAGTACTTATTTATTACTGCCATTGTACAGCCATTTTATAATATCAACGAATTGGTCGTCGCACATGTTTATTTTATTTTCCGTCAATTTTATTGTTTATTGTCATTATAATTTTAGCTATTATAAAGCATGCATTGATTTTAATGTCATACTCTAGTTACACACTTAAGATCGAAATCTATGTTGTTGGTAAAAATGGGTTACCCGCTAATATTGGGTTAGTCGTTCGCTTAGTCAAATGCAGCACTGAAATTTATGATTTCTATTATTAATTTTTTTAACGGAAAATACTCTTCACTCCATTGCATTATTTTTGGTATCAATTTTTAGGCACTCACGTTTTGAAAAAACGCACAGGAGTGCCTATTAAATTTGATCTCTACATGCCTGTTTTAACATTTTATGGAAAATATTGGTGTAATAGGAATTAATCTATTTTTTTTACAGCAGATCTCTTAAACAAAGTCAAATACATATTCTTGGTGTAACAGAATGAATGAATTTTATTATTTAGTATTTTTTTATGGTTTCAGATCATTTTGTGTTACCGGGACGTCCGTATTAATCAGGGGCTCTGGATTGAAGAGACCGAACAAGATGAAATTTGCAGCGTTTCTTAATCTAGCATTGATTAGCCCATAAATTATAAGATATTTCCTATTTATTAATATAGGCATTTGCCTTTAAAAAATGGCACTTTTTAGGTGGAAATTGTGTACCTGCCAAAATCTTTTTAGTGAGCGGAAGGATTATGCTGAAATTTGCAGTGTACTCCTGATAGTGATGCGGACGAGCGAGATGAGCGAGAAAATGTCGAGATCAAGACTAAGACTCGGAATTTGACAGCTTGATTGTCATTTCAATTCGAGATTATCGACATAGCAAGATTTTTCTCTCGTTCTCGTCTTCTTGACAGCTGGATATTGTTTTTCTTTATTTCCCTATTATCTTCTCTAGTTTTAAATTATTTGCAATGATATTAATGTTTCAGAAAATGGATAACGCTGAGAAGAATAGAGTAAATTGTGAAATTATTTATATTAAATATCTGGTGCTGTTATTGTAGCCTTAAATCAATTAAATTATTAAATCATTGGAGTACATCCACCGCTACATTAAAGATGAAGGTCACGTTTTTTGTTCAATATTAAAGAAAGTATTTTCACTTCGTAGAACTACGCTAACTTTTTGAGGTTCCAGGATGATGTTTTCTTAATGATAGACGTTTAGATCGGTTTTTAGGTAGACCTTATCATGTACAGGACACCTTTTGAGGTTTAAGTCAGTTTTCAAGGACGATTCCATGTCTATGATGTCTACGATGATATCCAGAATTTCAAAACAATCCGAAGTCACCTGTAGTCCTCGTATAATTCGAGACTGAAATCCATTTTTACGTAGTTGTCGTATTCAAACTCGACCTGAACCTTGGAATCTAAGGAGACGACGTATCAGAACGTCGTTCTGATACGTATCTTCGCCAATGAAATTAAATACGTATCAGAACGTCGTTCTCATACGTATTTAATTTCATTGGTGAAGGTTTCCGTGATTCAACGGAACTTTTTCGCTCGGTGTAGTCCGTTTACACTAGACGATCAACGTTTAAAGCCCTTGAAGCCTACACCATACCAAAGAATATGGATGTACATAGAAGTGCAGATCCTATACTTCGCCTGAAGCTGAGCAGAAACTGGAGTACAGGAGGAGCATAGGATCTGCACTTCTATGTACATCCATATTCTTTGACCATACTTCTATGCTGACATTTTGGAAAGCTGTTAGGCACACAATTTCATTTTCGTGGTCGGTGTTAGAGCCTAACGGAGCATATCCTATCGTATCGTGCGATGCTGTCGCATTCAGAACCGTAACATAGCCTCTATTTTGTTGACAGTTTATCTGTCATAAGTTTCAAGATCTCGCTCGATTTCACTTGTTATTTTAAGCAAGATCGAGCGAGACTATGATTTTTTTTTCATACTGCAAGCTCGAGACAAGAACTTCAGACAAATGACAAACGCAAGAAAAAACGAGCGAGATTCAAGATAATCTCGTCTCAAGCCGCATCACTAACTCCTGATTTACCTTAATGCAGATATATTTTTTTAGTTTTTTTTTTAAATATTAGATTGGTGATTACCTACCACCATAAAATTTAGATATATGGTTTGAATAAATTTAACACTAATGATAATATAAATACTTTTTTTCTATGAAAAATCATTGCAACCTTTTGTATTATACACAATAAAATAATGTAGTCATTATTTCTTGCGTGTTCTTTATTGTTTCATTTATTCAGTGTATTTGTACACTTTAATTACAATGCAAGTTGATAATCAATATACAATGAATGGAGTATGACTGAACATAACCTATACGTAAAAATCATATTCATTTGCAACATATAACTTATTTTTAAAACTTAATGTTCAATATGTATATTCTGAAATTAACCCTGTTTCTTTGTTAGGTTCCACTGGCACTCGTTAATATATTAACTACTGTTCATGTTTTCATTTCTACATGTTTGGCTGTCGACAACCAGTTTGTGTATGTATTTTACTCAACCGCACTAACAATAGCATTTTTAGCTAACACGAGTGTAGTCTTTTAGAACAATAATAATAATTCAACTGTCCAGATGTACTCTTTCTTCAACAATAGAATTAACAGATTTGTTTTCACTTGTCATGCACTTGACACTTTAGACCATTGATTTATTTACCTGGCAGACCCGAGCGACCGTCATTTTTGGGTTGCTTTACGGTCACTTACAAAAGTGACCGTCTATATAAGGTCTCGTTTTCATGATGCAATAAAAGCCAATCAGCTATGATGTGACGGGCGAAGTATTTAATGAGCAGAAGCAATTGAAATGTCAGTCGGGATTTTTGATGATTCTGAAATATTTAATTAGAAACTGAAATAAAGTGTTACCTGTTTTTTAAAAAAATCTGTGGTTATGTTCACTCAGTTGCAGTGGTTCTTTTGGACTTTCGTAGTCTCGACATTTGCATTCCAGTAAATCTTTGATGTGAAAAGTGGTAAAATAGTGATTGTATATGGGGCATTCCATCCCGATTCCACCTGGGTATGACCCTCGTCCTCCCCGATTTGGCTCGAAATTTTTTGTAGGATTGGTTAGACCCTCAAATGCACCAGATTTTATTTTTTTATTTTTTGAATGCAATTTTTTTTAAATATTTTGTTAAAGTGACATAACGAATGCCCTAAATTAAAAATCTGAAACAATTCTGGAAAATACTTTGTTGAATATCAAAATTTCCTACCGTATTTCTCAGCGTACCAAAGTGGGCAAAAATTTTCTTCTTATAGTTTTTAAGCTTTTTTGATTTAAAAAAAATATGAAAAAATAGAAACAAAATCAATTTACTACAAACGATTAGTCAAGCGATTATTTATGTGAACTCGGATTTAAAAAAAAAATCAGATTTTTAGGAATTTGTCAAATTTTTCTGTATTAAGACTATTCTAGCACCATACATGCCGCATTCTAGTACCAGCATGCCATTTTTTTTTAGAAATGTCTTGAAAGAAAAGATTACTAAAACTGTTCTGAGGGAAAAAATGTTATGAAAGCAAAGCGTTTTCGATTAGTATGCAAACGGACAATCAACATTATTCGAACTTAGTATGAAAATGATTATATACGAAAAGCATACTCAACACACAAAGTGTTGAATAGTAATTGGAGTTCATTCATATATGTTCACAATATTTTCTTGGAGCGAGATAGTGTAACGTATATATATATATATATATATATATTGTATAGCGCGCAACAGTACAACATGCAAACTATACGGAGCGCGCAGCGCGACGACCCCGTGAGTGCCTAAAGAAATGGCCCGAAGGGCCATTTTTTGGGAGGTTTGCGGGGCGAAGCCACCCAATAACAACCCGGTGCCCCGCAGGGGAAATATAAAGTATTATCTTTTAACAGAATTTTCATTTAAAAAATATGTATGTCCACATTCGACGACATTTTTAAGGTCAAAAAGTTAAATAAAGATTTAAAAAGCCTTTTTCGATGATTACCCTACGTTTTTTTTATAATTTTTTTTTAAGTTCAGAGAATTTGCCTAAGAATACCCAATTTTTAACTTGTACTCTCCAAAAATCAATTTCTGACATCACGAAAATATAAAATTAGACAAACCTACAATTCATCATTTTTAGAACTTCAAATGATTAAAATACTCAGAGAATTTTATTTGCAATTAAAATAACTCAAACCTCTACTAACGGCTCAACTATATTTACAATAGTATGCAATTATACTTTATCTTTTTGATTAAGAATTTTTCGTTTTTTACCCGACTGCCAGCAGGGCACAAAGACGGGAGTATGTGTTTTACTAGCGGGGTGCTGTCAGTAGCTCGAATGGCCATAAGCTCGAACGGTAATATGACCCACGGCCGTCAGGTCGACTGGACATTAGGTCGAAGGGACAGTAGGTCGAATGAACATTAGGTCGAATGGACATTAGGTCGAATGGACATTAAGTCGAATGGACATTAGGTCTAATGGACATTAGGTCAAATGGACATCAGTCCATTCGACCTAACGACCGTGGGTCGTATTACCGTTTGAGCTTATGGCCATTCGAGCTACTGACAGCACCCCCGTGCTTAGCATCACTAAATTTCCACTCGCGTTATCCGAACATACCGATTCATTGTCATCGTCTGCTATCTGTCGAGAACTCATTTGAGAATTCGACGGATATCTTGCTTTGCCATATCTAGTCAAGTGGCCGATTATATCGCATCGAAAACAACGCGGTTTTCTTGTTGTTTGTCCTTGAGTCTCACTTTTTTCACCTTTTGGTTTCACACGAGATTCGTGTGACACGCGACTATGTTGTCGAAACTTTGCATTTTTCACATACATTGCACTCGGTTTTGCACCATTCTTAGTCGATTTTCTCGATTGGTACTCTTCAAGTATTTTCACTCACAATATTTCGGATGCCGGCAACTCGTCGCGCGTCTCGTTGGCAAAACGGAAATTTTCAAATGAGTCAGGCAAACTGTAAAGCAGCAAAATGGTTAACACTTCCTCGTTTATTACTAAACCAATTTCTTTCAGCTTCACGACCGCTTCGAAAAATTCGATTAAATGTGGACGCACGTTGTCACCTTCTTTTAACTTCGACAAGATTATTGTTTTTAACAACGTCGCTTTTCGCGCCGGCCCTTTTGACTGGAACGTCGACTCGATTTTTTACCATAATTCTCGCGATGTTTCTACTCTACGGATTATATTTAACTCCAACGTACTTATTGACAAAATCATGTCGGCTTTTGCTTTCGCGTCTTTATTTGTTCAATCCCTTATTTCATCCGTTCCACCAGATGGTTTCACTTTCGTACCGTTCACGTAGCAGCACGTGTCACTTTTCACGAGTATTGCCTCCATTTGGAGTTTCCACGTGTCGTAGTTTTCCGCGTTTAGCGGCTCGATCTTCATGATCGACGACATTTCGATAACACACTCCTTGTTTTTTTAAGTAATATTAATTAATTATTCACGTCTCTTGAGTCTGAACTTTCCAGTGTTTCTCAATTTTTCTTTCGCACTGCGCTACGCGTCGCGGCCACGTTGCCGCCGGGTTTTTCACTCGCGATTCAGGCGCGAGGCGCCCGATCGCTATTATTGAGTAAAGCATAACAAGCCTGCAAAGTAGAAGTTTGCAAATTGCTTACTCATTTTTTTTTAGGAAGGATGCTAATCGATTTTGGCTTTCTCATAGCTTTGTAAAAAGCGAAAAATAATGTGGAAGCAATTTCCAAAGTTCTACTTTGCAGGCTTGTTTATACTCTAAACATTTTTCTAAAAATTTGCAGGTTTGTAGAATTTCAACCGTTTACCCGATTCTTCTCAAATTTGTATTAAAACGTTGTACCATGGTAGTCCACATGTGGACCAAATTAGAACCCGGTATCTCGTAATTTGCACGAGCCAGCGCGAGAACGGGATTTTTCGAAAAATTTAAAATGCCATAAAATTTTAACGGATGGATGGATTTACGGCAAATTTTTCGTTGCAAATCTCGACGCATATCTTATTCGATGATAGCCTACATGTGCACAAGAGTTAAGATAAATCTGTGAAAAATTAAAAAAATTTAAAAACTCGTGACACTTTTTTCTTTTGTATTCACCAAAATCGAAATTTACCGACGTATCAACAGCTCCTTTGACTAAATTCATCATTGATAATCAATAATCGTGAAATCATATAGAAAATTACAGCCGGATATCTCAGAATTTACAGGACTTAAAGTCTTTGCAGATATTTAAAAAAAATGTATTGCAATTGCAATGACCAGGCGGAGAGTTTGGGCAAGTGTAGATATTGGCATTGCGGATGAACTTGACGAAGTATTGAAGAGAGAAAATATATGGTGATCACCAGGATCGAACCTGGATTATTCAGGTAATAAATAAGAGCGCTAACTACTGCGCTAATGTCACCTATATATTTTTCTCATTCGATTCGTCTTCTTATATGGAATCTAGGGCCGTCACACTATAAAATAGAACCACTCTATCTGTTCAATCTATACGCGGAAGAATATTACATACGAGTTAATACCATAGAAAATATACGAACACAATACTCGAAAGATAGAGAGTTTATTGAAACACGACTGCTCGCAAAGCAAGACATATTTTAACTACCAAAACGCTGTTATCTTTCAAACAAAACAATAGAAAAACGTTGCAAGGCAAAATAAATTCATTAGTTCGATCTCGAATCAATCGACTGTTCTTAACATCCTCCCACCGGTGCGATACGACAATACGTCGGCTCACCAACTTTAACGAAGTGAGTAACTGTAATAATGTGAATAATAAATTCTCGTTAGACAGTGAAAACAATTCTTTTAATATTGAAATCGCTCAGGTTTCTTCACTATAGGTCCGCTTGTAGTTGTTATCAGTTCGTCTTTATGATTTGTATTTTTACTTTCTTCACCATCATATATCAAATCTTCGTTATCTTCATGAAATGGAACGTTCTTTCCTTGACGTGATTCGATGACAAGTTTTTCGTGAATTGCATTGTCGATTCCATCAGTGTTCAGCTCCAAAGCATGGACGCGTTGTATAGGTTGGACTAATTTACCTGAAGAAGTTTTTAGACGAACTACATGGACTTCTCCATCTCTTCCTGGGATGATTTCGATGATACGTGCCAACGGCAAATCTAGACATTCGTGATTATCATTCTCAACCAATACAACTTTGCCAACATGAAACTGTCGATAGTGTTTCTTCTTCTCGATTCTGTGAACTGGTTGTCCCAGATACTCGATTCGGAAGCTGTGTGTCAAATCATCTTTCAATTTCTGTCTGTATCGTAATCTTCTGATCAATCTAATGCGATCAACGTGATCACAGTCTGGAACGCAGATTTCTTTCAAATCTTGAAGATGCATGGCTGGAGTCAATGGGATGAAGTCTTGAGATCCTTTAGGAACATATGTTATCGGACGAGAGTTAATTACGGACCCACAGTCGCATAACGTCGTCATCATTGCTTCATAATCGAGACATGCTTTGCCTAAAGTTTTACGCAATAAACGCTTCAATACTGTTGGTGCATTAAATTTGCAATGTATAGAGAGAGATGTAAATTTCACGAGGCACCCGCTCACGAGTAATCATCGGCGAAGGAAAATATTCCGAGGAGACGTCCAGTATCCCGAAATGCATGAGATCTGCCGTCCCTATACTGCATCGGTAGATAACCTCCTGTCTACGACGCCGTATTATGGGCTGCGCTTCGAACTCCCGTTTTGGACTTCGCGCGCCAGAAGCGCTAACTAATTCGTTAATATAGTTCGCGAAAAATCAGGGTTGGCCGCCTGAGTGATCGCCGTCTAAATAATTAGGGTAGGGATAAGAAGTCTCGTGCTTCCGCGAGCGACACATCTCGAGGCATTTCCCGAGGATCCGTGTCACTGCGAGGAATTGTAATATCTCCGCCAAACCCGAAAACTCCCGCGGCTAATCGAGGAGACCAGCGATCGGGACATAGCTCGGGATAATAGACGTAGTGCTCGAGGTAAGCCCTGTCGCTTGACATCTTTTCTTTTAGTATTTTATAGTTTGTTATACATTTGTTTAAAACGTGCGCAGTGACGGTATCTTACGCGTGGTTGAGTCCGCGAGCTCTATTGTGTATGATTATTAGAGTTTCGAGAGACCCGCGAGACCTTACGATGAGCCGTTGATCGACATGAGTAGAGTAGAGAAATGTTTTATAGTCTGGATTTTGATCGGGAGCGATAATCGGGAAATTGCCATTATTTTTAGGGTAATTGTTTTGTGCGCGGGAATGATCGAGAAGCTTTAATGTGTGAGAGTGTTCCGCGTTCTATCTTTTTGATACTGGTGAACTGAGTAGCTGGTTTTTTCCGTATGAGAGTCGAATGTCGCGGAAAAGTGTCGTTATTGTTATTTGTTCGAGAGTGTGATCATTCCCGTGGCGTTAAGTGTGAGTGAGAGAGAGAAAGTCGGGTTAGACCGCGTCGCCTGTAAAAGAGAGGTGTCGAGGCACGCGATCTATTTCATAGGTTTGATTTATTTGGTTACTGAATCGGGCGAACAAGCGAAGTTCTTCCCGAAATAAATAATAGCTTTGTTAGGACTTGGTCCATATTCCCGTACTTTCTCGTGAGTGTGTTTTATAGTGTGTGTGCGTGTGAAGAGAGCCGCGTCGCACGGTAACTCTTGCTAGCCGATCGAGACATTTGTTCTCAATTATTAACGGAAAGTAAATATAATTTTTGTGGGTTCACTTGAGAGCCATTAAGTTTTTTAAAAATAAATTTCTTTTAAAGTAAAATTGACAATCTGTTTTCTTTTTATTTCTGCACGAGAACCTTATATTCGAATCCCGCCACTCTGCAACTTTTGACGGCTGAGGCTAGCTAGACAAAAGCAGCTTGGTCCCTGAACATCGCGAGTTTTTCCCGGCGCGTAATATTTTTCGCGCCTGGCGTCCTTATAAAATAAAGGGAAAAGCTCGGGACTTTAGCTTTGTGGTGTTTTGGCAGTTTTTGGAAAATTTACACTACAATATATATCTCTATTGGGCTAGCCCCAGCCCCTGGGGCTAGACCCCCTTCCGGTAAGGCCCGAGCCCGAATTATTCTAAGTCCCTCGATTTCAGGAGGGTCCGTGAGACCCTAAGCCCGTATTTTTTTAAGTCCTTTTCCAAAAACATAGGCCCTCCAAGGGTGGGAGGGCACCCTGGGGGAGGATACCCTTGCGGGCGGGCATTGTTGCGGGGGAGCACCCTTGCGGAGGACACCCGTGGGTGGGGGACACCCTTGGGTGGCGTTCGCACGCGTGTCCAGCCAACAACTGACGAGTCGCGGCGCGTGCCTGACTCGCCAAAATCACTCGAGGACGAGAGGAGTGCGCGGAGTGTACGCATCCCTCCGCAGCGACACATTTATTAGTGGTCTGTCGCGAAGACAGACTACCGTTCGACGCGGGAGTTCCAAACTCTCGCGTATGGATTTCCAGAATAGGAGGCAGATGTACTGCCGCGACGGTGCCGATTTCTTGATGCGTGGAGCTGCCCTCGCTGCTGGCGTCTCCTCTTCCTCTGAGCTCCTGGATCCCAAAGACCATGCTGATTGGAGGTACTGATGCAGTACCTCACTCGCAGAAGGGAAAGAACGTTGATCGCCAGTGGGAGCGGTGACCGTGACATGTAAAATGTGTTCCAAACAAAATCAATAAATAATTCCTATAATCTCGCGTAGGTCTGGTCGATTTGACGCGACGCCGCAGTTTTGCCCTATTTTGCAGCCCTATTTTGCCGTGCAGCCGTATCCCGGCTTGCTGGCTGGACCAGTTTTATGTCGCGGGCGACGTTGAAGGGGGGAGAGATGCAACGGACACCGCGTAATGCGAAATGCCGCGTTACAATATATATATGACTCGGTATCAATTCAAGAGTCGCGGTAGCGACTCGACGCCAAGTTAAAAAGGATCAAAACTTATACAGAACAAAGAGGGAAATAGACATAAAACGAAGCAAACAAAGTTTAAATAAAGGAGATGATAACAAATTAGGAACTCAAAAGAACGAGATATAACGAATAAATGAGATTCAATAGTTAAACCAAAAGTAATATGGCATGAGAAAGTACATACAGCAAAATCAGAAAAGGCTATATAAAGAAACTAACTCATGAAGAGCAATGATAAGAAAACTGTTGAAGAGTAAAAAGGAGAAATATAGTTCGAATAAATTTGTGGGCACCTATGTACAATGACTAGCCACCGACCCCCGGAAGTGGACTTTGGACAGAAGATTCTAAGAATCACCTCAGGTCAAGCCATATATGGGAGTCTCATGTAAGCGTCTATGCAAGTTAATTCTTGTTGCAACTTTACGTAAAAAGACCACCTAGGGACGAGAACAATGGCCTAATTAGAGGTATAAAAGGACCCCGAACTTGTCGCACGACGTTGAGTCGGTTTTAGTCCAGTTCAGTGATTGATTCAGTTCAGTCCAGCGCAGTCTTCAGTTATCATCGTGATCATCAATGATCATCGTGATCTTCATCGATTGAGGCAACGCCCATGTTCATCACCAACGTAACTCTGATCTGTTTAACGAATATTGATTGAAACTTGAAATATTTTCCATGTAATAATCTTCTGTTTGGGTGAAGACATTGTTTCTTGAACAGTTGATTTTTCCTCAATCTTTGGAGTTTCGCGAACGACACGTTAGACAATTTTAATTAATTCATTCACTTTAAGTTAAGATTATTACAGATTTCTATTTGTTTAATGTCTTTGTAACAGTTTAGAAGTTTTTCTTAATTATAAAATAAATTCAATATTTATAATGAAACAAGTGCGCGAATCCAACTTATTATTTCCGACGAACCATTTGACCCTTCAACCAGCAGAACCAGCCGCCGTTACCAACAATAATAATTACGTAAGTACATTTTTCCCCATTATTAATTATTGCACGAAAGTTTGATCATAACCTGGATAATGGTCAGCAGAAATATTTTCATAACGATAAGTGGCATTCGTAACCCTGTCCCGAGTAATTTTCCGCGAGGTTAGGACTCAAAAACGGGCTTGCGTCTTTCAACGTTTACCGTCAGCAGTGATAGATGGAGGATCTCTTTTCTCCTTGATCACAGTACGGGAACATCCAGTTGAATTGCACATAAGCATGTAAATTAGGCGGTTATCTCGTGTAACCACTAGTTTGACATAAAATGGGCATGAGAACCCAATAGGATCAAAAGCTGTGTGAGGTACAGCCAGAATGGTTCTTTTTGACATCTTCTGGTAAGGTATTAATCGAATTCGACATATTGATTTCCAGAGTATCGCGAACTTTATTCCACACAATGCCCAAACCTTTTGATTGTTCGTTGCCTCATCTATATCTGAATGTTCCTACTCTCTCATATCAAACCCGCCGAAAGCCATAACCGCTTTTGATTCATTTATAAAATCGCGAAGTTCTTCTGACGAGTCGACACTTGTGATACAATCATTGACGTAAAAACTGTTGGACAGTTTGAGAAGAGTAGATTCTGAACACATATATGCATTCTCCTTTTCTTTGTTCTGCAAAGCTTTCTGAACATGAAGCTCGATGACTGCACCCAACAGAAAGGGACTACAAAATACTTCAAAAACCACTTTGCAATGACGATATACCTTGATTTACTGTTTCGGATTTTCATACGACCATAAAAATCGCAAGAAATCTCGGTCTCGAGGGCAGATAGTAATTTGTAAGTAAGCGTTTCTTATGTCGGCGATTACACCGATTTTTCCTTTGCGAAATCTCGTTAAAACCCGAGGAATCAACTCTATCAAATTAGATCCTTTCTCGAGACACATATTCAAAGACAGACAATTCTTTTCTTTAGCAGAAGCATCGAATACAGGGCGTGTTTTGGTCGTGGTGCTATCCTGTTTCACCACGTGCCTGTGAGGTAAATAATGACCGAAGTTTTGTACCTCAGACTCCCGAACAACTTCGATGATTCCATCGGCCAACCATAGTAGTATAGGACAGTTATCGCGAGACAGGGCGTGGCGACACTAGGCCACGCCCATGTCACGCGATAACTGTCCTCGGCCGCTGATTGGCTGTCACGCCCTCCCCTCCCGTTCCTAGGCCACGCCCATGTCTCGCGATAAGGCCGCTGATTGGCGGTCACGCCCTCCCCTCCCCTTTCTCGCGTTAACACTCGCGACTCCGCGATAGGCCGCGACCCTCCCCACCCCCCTTTTCGCGTTAACTGTCTCCAGCCCGCGATTGGCTGGCATAGTCGCGCACCCCACCACCTTTCCGCGTTAACGGCGCAGTCGCGCACCCCACCACCCACCGCCACCCTCAGGGTCCGCTGCTGGGCCCGTCCGCGACAGCCGCACACCCCACCACGACCCACAGCCACCCTCGGGCGCGGACCCCACCACCCACAGCCACCCTCGGGCGCAGACCCCACCACCCACTGCCACCCTCGGGGTCCGTCCGCCCGCCGCCACCCACTCACTCACACTTAACTCACTGCGCTCCCCACTCGACGACCGCTCCCACCTGCACCTGGCGCGCGGCTGACGTCGCATGCGTGCGCTGCCGCACCTCTCCCACCCGACGCGTGGGTGCGTGCGCCGCTGTTGCCCCCCCCCCCCCCCCCACCAGTCTCATGGTTGCGCGCAGCTACGGGCAGCCAAGAGTTAGCTCGGCGCGTACCCTCTCCCCTTTCTCGCGATAACTGTCCCTAGCCTCGAGCTTGGCTGCCAGACGTACCCCCCCTTTCTTTTTCACTATAGCGGTCCGTAGCCAGATGTTAGCGTCGTTTCCTTGCGAGGCTTATCGTTGCGCGCGCAGCTACGGGTGGCGAAGAGTCGACGGAGCGTACCCTCTCCCCTTGTTCGCTATAGCTGTCCCTGTACGTGGCTGTGTGCATCGCTACCTGCTAGACTCGTGGTTGCGTCTAGCAGCGGGTGGCTAAGCGTGGACACGTGCCACGGTGGCGCGCGCAGCCACAGGCGGCTACTGTTGGTCTCGCCGCAACTCTCCCTACCCGCGTGACGGGTCGCTCCACTTAGGACCCATTATGCCCAAAAATTACCATTTTCTACGAATGGCCATAATAATGTTTTTCTAATAGCTAAAGATAATGAAGGCGAGTAAAGAACAGGTTTTTTGATTACATACATATTTATTGTCGATATACGTAAGCATACAATTGGATATTTATTATCGGGGACAAATAGATGTTAAACGCAAGCGGCCGATGGAGTCGAGAAAACGTATATTTATAATGCTTATTCTACGATGCAGTTTCAAAAAAATTACATAGGTTGAGTCGCTACTAATGAAGCGTCTTCGAGTATCTTTATGTAGTATCAGTTGACATTTTTGTAACAGTTTCTTCTTGTCTTTTCAATTTTCGTTTTGCTTCAGTGATACATCCTGGGCATGATCGATGTTTTGGTGGTGGTCCGTCAATGTGGTCCCTCATGGTCTTTGTATTGTAGTGTAAATAGCAGCTCAGGTACGAGTTGATGTCTGCGTCACGCTTCAGGTAGTCGGGTAGTTTTTCCCATAGAATATCCATGGAATCACCCCAATATTTGATAATTAGAGGCTTTGGAATATACTCGAGATCTTTTTTGGTGAGCTCCCATGCGCTCTTGTCAGAATGAATAATTAATACACCACTGACAATCTCCATTGTGAGGGAGAAAATGAGAGAGACGACTGTTGTTACTCTTACTACTACTGTTAATACTGTTGTTACTACTGCTACTGATCAAATCTTATCACAACCAAGGTTTACTGTCAACTGGTCTGTCTCAATGGTGTTTTCGTAATATATATAGTCTACGAGTGTGTATAGGATACTTGTGAGTAGAGGGGGAATGTGTGTATTCAAATGAATGGTATTTTCTTAATGATATACAGTCTACAGGTGTTTTATAGGATGTGCTTAGAAAAGGTTTTTGATATGACAACAAAGAAAGTACAAATATTTTTCGTTTATTCATAAATAGCAGCCGAATCGTGGACTACAAGTTTGAACACGTGTGTTGACATTATTATTATATCCTCTACCCTCGATACAATGGTTTTTTCGATGTTTATTTTTTCGAATTTTATATTTCATTTGTCTGTAGTATCGTGCTGCAATACGATCATTTTTTATTCTATTGGATGAAAAATTTCGTATAAAAGTGCGCAGACTACAACCACGAGACAGACAATCAAGATAACATAAGACAGTATTCGCCACACACTGTAGACTTGACTGATTGTAGTTGTCGTGTGTTCCACTCATAGGTGAGTGTGTTTCTCCGTAAACGGTTATGGTGTTGGCTGATGAGTGGGGGCAATCCATAACTATCGAAAAAGATGCCATGTCCATTTTTGTCGACGTAGATGGCAACCCAATGTTTTCCAGGTCTATTATGGTCGTCCGTGTTTAGTATCAGCGCTGCAGGTCTAGACCAGCGACTCGGTATGCGATCGGCGGGGTAGACTCCTATCGTCTGAGCAGAGACTCGTTGTAGAGCTTCTAATAACTCGAGACTGTTCACTTTGTAGTGGGAGCTGTTTCTGTGTATGGTTGTGTTTCTGCTGTTGACGATTAACACGTGGTGGTGCTGTCTGTTACGAGTCTTTTCGTGGAGGGGGTGGCGGTGGTGTGGGTAGCTCTAACTCTTTATTTCTAAAAAGTCCAACAATTTCTTCGTTAGCCGATTCAGTCCCCGTATCGGTGTTTAGTTCTTCAATGCTACACCATGGTGTATGTTCTCTATATATATTCTCTTTGTTTGATTGATAAGAATTTTTCAGAGAATTTTTTCTTTTTTTCTTTTTATTTATATTTACACCCTCGTTGCTAGATGGTTTTTTATCGACTGGTGTTGATGTAGCCAGAGGTTGTGAATAAATAGGACTCACGGATTTGAGATCTTGCATGTTGAGCCAAGTACGTATTTTTCCCACATTGTTTAATGCACACTTTGCGGTATCTTCTCTCAAAACTCCGTGATGAATGCAGTAAACGTCCTTGAACGTTGGGCCCTCGTACTCTTCCAGATTGATAATTTCACGTCCCAATACTCCACGCAAAAGTTCAGCTTTTTGTGCACCACGCGTATAAATATGTAAAGTGTAACGACACATTATTCGTAGATTTGCGTTCACTTTTTGTAGAGACGTATCACCGTCTGTCCACTCAAGTCCGTGATGAAAACAAGTCAGAGTATTATTACTTGTGCGAATTGATTTAGGTAGTTCACCAAAATCGTAGGGTGGCTCGACAAGCCAGTGACCATAATGTCCTCCTTCAAGAGTAGTCACAGCAATTTCTGTCGGTAAAAATTGTCCGGATATTCCATAGAGCGCTTGAATATCTACTACAACGTCCATTATGAGAGTTTGAGGCGGACTGCTGTAGCATATGCGACTGCTGTTGCGTTTAAATACCCGTTCTAGCAGTGTTCTATCGTGGCTCCCCCTCACGCACTGAAATCGGCGATAACTTGTCGCGTAGGATCTATCTCAATCACGTTGTCATACTCGGCGTAAATAATACAATTTAATGTTGTCGTTAGTGGTTGAGCAAAGCGTACTTCCACTCTCACACTTCCGTGTCTCACTAAATTCCAGTGACTGAAACAGCTTGCAGACAAGTCAGGAGTCAGATCAAATGCAAACAGACAGTAGCCCTTGCGGTATTCATATCGGTCAAGATCTAAACCTTCGTTTTGAAAGTGTATGCCGGTGCCACTAAAAAGAGTATGATAACTCTGAACCCACGTGGTACTATCAAAATTTGGCTGAAGAGGTTTGCTGGGAATTTGTTGACCGTCTATGTATAGAGATAGGAAATTGAGGTGTTGATTATGAAAGTAGAATGGGTTTAGCGTTTTACTGCCGTTGAATGCTCCGTTATTTACAAAACCGAGAATAATACGTTTCGGTAATTGTCCGAGAATAACATTGTCTAACGTATCACCAACTATTCCACTATGCATTGTCTATTCATTACAATTCCTTCGCGAATATCTTGACCCGCATTCGTTCCTTTTTTTCCGTTTGGGAGCACTTCAAATGTATCAGGTGTATCGGCATACCAAAGACCAGTCGATAGATGAGACTTTTTCGCTGCAGGTCCATAATTGAGTAGAGTCTCAATATACGCTCTGTAAGGATAGGCATTGTTTGGTGGCGCTACAAGTTTCTGGTTGAAATATACATCCACCTGATTAAACATGCGGTGTAGAAAGTTATTAACAGGTGCGATGTTAGAAACAGGGTCGCCTTTAATTTTTACACTCACAGCAAGCATTGTGTGAGTGAGATCTAAATATTCTTCACCACGGCCAGGTATGACAAATTCAAGAGGTCCGTTGTCCGAAAGGGATGAGACGGGTTTGTAGTGAACCCATTGTGAGCTCTCTATAGATGTTTGAGTTGGTGGAATTGTAAACAAGTCGAGTTCAGACTTCATACACTCACAAGAGTGTGTATGTAAGAAAGACATTGTTAATCACTTCCGAAAATGTCGGATTTTTTACGTTTTTTCACTGGTTTTCTACTTGTTTGCTTTTTCCTTCTTTTTACAGTTTTCTTTTTCTTGGTTACGGTTCTCTTTTTTCTTCGCTTGGTAACACCGTGAGATTTTTTCGAAATAGCAGTGCGTCGCTTCCTTTTTTGCGTGTATGTACGTGCACGGCCGGTGAGTGACTGCATCAATCTGGTTGTGTTCCTCGAATTATATCCTGATCCGTTCATGAGTAGAGCAATTTTTTCATTCGCTTTCCGTTGTAAATTTTCACCCGATTCAGTCATTCGCCGTCGTAGTGACTCTTTGAAGGGTTTCTGGTGACCGCTCACATCTTCGAGGACGTGCAGTCCTGTACGTAAAGCCTCTTTCCCTACGGCCTTAGCGCCCGATTTCAACAATGGTAGTATACTTCTGAAGAGACCGCCGAGAAAGCTACCGATCCCGTGCCCACGTTGATGAGGGGCACCAACAAAGACGTTGTGTATCCTTCCACCACCCATTTGATTCTCGTAATAACTAGTATAATAGGCCATACCGTAGCACTCTCCTCATAATCAAGTGTCAATGTCAACGATTTATATACGAATGCAAGATGTGTGCATCGTACCACTTTTTATATCAATTTTTTAGCAACGTATATTTTTTAATGTTAATATTCTTCCAACAATCTGTAGATGGAGCTTGCAATGTCTTCAAAAAGGTTTTGACCTTCTAGTTCAGTTATCATATATAAATCGAGAGGTTCAAAGAATGAAAGGCTTTTCGGTGGATCATCCTTTACCATTTCTCTCAAGCTGATGTAGGCTCGATGGCTTGACTTGAGCAGAGTATTTGTAATAATATCAGTAATTACATTGTTGTAGGGAATATCATCCGCTACTTTGACTCTCAAATCAATATCTCCAATTATATTAACCAGCTCATGATCGCGTGGTGTTAATAGTTTTATAGGTTCAAAGTGGGAAACTTCAAAGTTGTCGCCACAGCATCGCGTTATCAATTTTTTTATTTTGCTGACGGTGTTTTCATAACATTGTGGTATTAGACATTTTTTCTGAATTACTGTTTGCCACTTTTCAAGATACTCACTAAAAGTTACAATGATAAAGTCAGTTATTTTTTCTTCTTCTTCACAATTTTCGACTTTTTTAGTAATTTCACTTTGATCCATCGTCGAGTCATCCGTAGTATCTTCAAAAAGCATTCTTCCAAACGTGTTTACTATTTTCACACTATTTCACTTTTACACTTTTTTGAAATGAAGCGTCAGTGTTAATGTCCCGTACTCGAATGGAATCCTTGCTCCCAGATGGTCTCTTATATCTATCTCAATGGAGCGGAAACAGTTGTTGATGAGTGGTATATAGTATGGCGGAGAAAAAGATTTTACCTGTGTCTCACCATATCTATAGTTTGCTGTATTCAAATTAACTATACGGAGTAGTGTTGTTTGTGTGTCGCCTACAGTATGGGGTACACAGATGTCTGTGTAGACAAAGAGCTGTTCGGGTAGTGCCCTGTTTATACAGGCTGGTACAGCGCCCATTCTTCCGACACCTCGAATGAAACGCAGGTAAACACCTTGAGAGGATTGCCAGTCGGGTTTTGGTAGTAAGCGTTTTTCAAGTCCTAGTACCTTTTGCACTTTACTACTCATCCGTATTACATTTTTCGGTAGCGTATTTGACGGGCAATTATTTTTATTTTCTGCGAAAATTGATACGTAACCTTTTGCATTTTTTGATTCAACGAATTGAATGCCAGCCTGGTGCATACCAGGTAAACGATTTATTTCATCCACTAGCTCCATATGATTTTTATATAATCCATGTGGTATTTTTTCAATCACAGGTGATTTACTGTCACAAGATGTCCACTCAAATTCTGTATCAGACGCTTGCAAATGCGTGATTGTGCAGGGTATATGAATTTCAGCCAAACCTACGGTCCATTGTCCTTTGAGAAATATTTCACGTTGAAGTTGAGTGGTAAAACGTGTCGTTGTATTTTCCGGAAAATATATCATGCTACTGTTGCTTGGTAGTACGAGATAAAAATTATCTTGGTCGTTCATTTTGATGTGGTTACGTGAGACTATGTAGGTTCGATGCAGGTATCCAAGAATTAAATTTCGCAGGGTACCCTACCCAGCTCACGAAAACTTGTTTTTTCTCACCTCTACCTTTGGTTTGCAGCACTTTGTCAATTTTAAATTCTTGATCCTCTTTGACACGTGTTTCATGAACGTGTGTCAATTCTTCGGGATAGAAGAAGCCTTCAATAGGTTCATTTTCTAGATCACTCAAAGCATAAATGTACAAACCTTGACGGTTTATTACTTTTGTCACACAAAATATTTCTTCACTCCAATTTTTCTCATAACCCTTCTCGAAGGTACCTTTTGTTCGACTAATTCTAACGTAATCACCACATTTATATTTATATGTAGTAAAACGTCTCTTATTCCGTCGTTTTAAAGCCGTATGAGTCATATTCTGCATAGCTATGTCTGCATTGTATAATGTTACGGCAGCGGGTTGCATTTTAATCGTTGAATGAGTGGCATGATTGTAAGCGTAAACAAATTGTTGTAGTATATCAATGTAGCGATGAGTATTTTTATGTGTAAAGTAGCGCCACATGCGTTCCTTGAGCGTACGGTTGAAACGTTCAACAATTGATGCTTTTATGTCAGGGTTGCGTGCTAGACGGAAGCGAATATCGTTTTCTTTAAGAAATTTCTGGAGTTCATTGCCGAGAAATTCTTTGCCCCGATCGGTTTGCAGGTAGACAGGTTGGCGACCGGCGCTTCGCTCGAAAATTCGTTTAAAGGCCTTTGTTACTTCGCGCACGGTCTTGTCTCGCAAGGGCTCGACCCAAGCATACTTACTGAGAACATCAATAACCATAAGAAGGTAGGAAACGCCATCATCGTAACTTTTCAACGAACGAAGGTCTACGAGATCAGCCTCCCAAACATCATCTATATTGCTAACATTGTAATGTAATCGAGGAAAAAGGCACCGCACGGGTCTATGAATGGTATAGGTATCCTGTTGAGTGAGCCAGTCGTACACAGAATCTGCTTTATTTTTCCCTTTAATTAATCGCCTCGCACCCGCATAACCAGCAGGGTTCGAGGGATCGTAATACACTTTTTCGTATGACATTATGTGCGTTTTTAAACCGAAAGCCATTTGGAGAATCCAGCGGTGCGTGATTTCTTGGTCATTTTACGGATCCTTTTTCCAAAACGAGGGTTGTCTTCGTCGTCGTCGTCTAATGTATTTTCAGTATCTGGCACATGTGGTCGTATTTTAGAGGTACGAAATTTCCCGAGTCGCCACAAAGTATCGTTTCCGATAAATTCACGAGGTATGCCGCTAGTTCGAAGGCTTGTGATAAACTGCAGACGTCCATATGGTGTTACTCCTTTTCTAGATCGTACAGCATCATTGATAAGATCCACGATATTAGAATCTTTCAGAAAAGTTCCGTTTATTGTCACACATCCTTTTTCATCCCAGTACACGTTTTTCTTTGCCTCTTTGGAAGTATGTAGATATCTCAAGAGTGATGATGCAATACGTTTATACGTTACTGGGACGCTACTAATAATTGCGTCATCCCACACTGCTGTTGATGGGGACGCTGACGTCGTTTCCATCGCTGATGACTCGATCGTTGATGGTTCGATCGCTGATGGTTCTTCAGGTACATACTGCGTTCCATTGAGAAATAAATATTGTTGCAACACCTGCATATAGTCTTTCCATTTACGTGAATCGTCTCCGTCATATTTTCTTGATTTTAAAATCTTGTAAAGCTCGGTTTCAAGTCGCGACAGTCTGTCACCAGGTGTCTGCACTGTTTTCATTTTTATCGATGTATCTACAATATTACCGACATCGCCACAACCGATCATCGGTTCTCGACAGTCGGTATTACTGTCGTCATGGTCGGCAATCGGTACTAGAGCCATTTTCTTTGCGTACTCCATAGTTTTCAGCTACTTGCTTCTCCACCGGCAAACAATCGACTAACCAGTGTCGAGATTATTGGAGCTAATAAAAGCGGAATAAACATACCACCTCCCTGTTGAATGATAAGACGTTTTTTAGCTTTCCAATTGAATTGACGTCGAGTACGTTTACGACCACCGCCATGCTGTTTTGTGACGCACGATGCGGCGATTCGTCGAAGCACATTTTTATATTTGCATGCAGAATATTAAGAACACATTCGCAGATACATTTAACCAGAGTTTTATCAGCACTCCGCAGTAGAGATTTGCGCTGTTCTTTATTTCCATGATATAGTGCATTTAGCATAGCAGCACAGTTTTTATTGAATGGAATTTTTTTCGAACGTTTAGTTTCTTTATTTCGCTTCATTGTATCCGTATGGTGAAATTGTATATTTTGTGTCAAGCGATGTGTACACAAAACACGCACGATATTCACTGGTGATTCTTTACTAATGTTTTACCTTTATATACGTTGATGAGTATTTTTCGGCACATAAACATGGATGCGTTTGTCATCGGGAAATATAGTTGTTTGGCATCTGCAATTATCTGGTGTCGACTGTTTCAAATCGAGTAGAAGGTATCCGTGTGGTTTAGTCGTTGCATCGTGAT
Source organism: Ephialtes manifestator (assembly GCA_963970395.1). Classification (NCBI taxonomy): domain Eukaryota; kingdom Metazoa; phylum Arthropoda; class Insecta; order Hymenoptera; family Ichneumonidae; genus Ephialtes; species Ephialtes manifestator. The sequence continues at coordinate 22,135,927 of OZ019974.1, read as the reverse complement.
ACGCCTCCGTTAAAAATTTTGGATTTTCAGGATAAACCTGACGTGCGAGATGACGTATTTGTGCTCTATCGCGTGGATTTTTAAAAATTACTATATAATTGGCATTAAGAGAAATATCTCGTTGTCCGTGGCCTTGATGAAAAATATTCTGCGTTATGAAAATTACGCTTATATTCTTATGATGACTGCCTTTTGTGAAAAGATCGACAATCGTAGCAGTAGACGATTCACGCATCAAATCATCGATAATTATTAATTTTTTCTATTTATTATCGCTGGAATAATCCGACGGCTGCGGCAAACCCTCGTTAAACTCTATTTTCGGTGTTTCTTGATTGTTCACTGGGTCGATTTGGAGAGCGCGTATACTAGGATCGAGCGTATCACCGTAGTAAAAAATAATCCGATCAAATTTTACATCGCTCATCGAGTGTAGAAATTTTAAAAACTTACGCACAAAAACCGTTTTCCCACATCCAGTGGGTCCGCATATTAATGATGTCCATGGATGCTTCCACCGTGCATCCATGATTTCACAAAATTATCCCGACAAGCTTACACGCGGGCGGCGGCGGCGGCGGCCGACCCGGACGTCGTAACAAGCTTTTTCGACGTCTGCGCGCGATCGCGGATCAGCTTATACAGACGCGCACACACTCGTTGATGAGCTTATTAACGAGTGTGTTTTTTACGCTGATTCGCGGACACGCGCACAACTCAGCCTTTAATACGAACTTAGCCTATTTGTCGCAAAGGAAGGAAAGTAAAGGTAGACAAATTATTTATAGGTAAATTTTCTTTTTATTAAAAAACCATTAGGAGTTGTGGAGGATAGAAAATATTTAAAAACGTAAATACATAAATATATTTTTTATTTATTGGACATTTTAATAAATTATTAAAACATATTTTTATAAAAAATATTTCATTTAAATTTACAAATTTTCTTACTTGACTTTTACAATATTTACAATTTCTACAATTTTTACAATTTTTATAATTTTTACTATTTCTACAATTTTTACAATGTGTATTCCGCACCAGGGACACGCAGTCGAGGGTAAACGGTCATACCCCGCAGCTAAGTAAATTTCGCAAAGTTGTTGCGCAACACAATGGGTGACTATATGTTCACGAGTATCCTCACCCACGTTGGGACCGCTATACTTCTGATCCTGTCTTGTCTCGAAATCGTAAAATATAAAAAGCGTTTCGGGGTGTTCTACCTGACTATCTTTACGGGGCTTTATTACCTGCATGTAACACTGTTCGTTGTGACCATGAGTGGTACGACACAACTGACAATAACCGACACCACATTCATGAGACTTGCTTTCTTTGTTTATGAGTTTTTCACAAGTCTTACAAAAGCAGTAGCATTCACAAACTGATTTTCGCGCAAGATTTTCCAAATTACGTCTATTCTCACGTGGCTTGAGATGATTCGCAAAATACGTAGCGTTGTAAAATAATCGATCGCAATTTTTACACAACAAATCCGTACTATCGTTGACAGTAGTTGAAAGTGCTACCTGCTGAACGACCAATGAAGACCCAGGTACGAGTTCTCGTTCGGCCGCAGGGGCAACATCAGCGATACAGGGAGGCACGCTGAAGCAGCGGGGACACTTGCTAGTACACCGATGCTGAGCATCCCAGCGGTAAGCTTTATTGCACGGTATGCAATAATTCCTACCGCCCGACGCACCCATAAGATTGCTAATTGGCGAATAGTGCTTCAAAACAGCACTATACGCAATATTAACAACCTCACTTGCCTCGGTGTTTTGAAAAGACGAGTGTCCATCAAAAACCGGAGGTGCGCCCGTACCAAGCAAATCCCAGTCGTAAATTACTATCGCTACTCTAGAAGGTATGAAGTATCTCTGAAAAGCCTGTATCTCAGGAATACCACAACCTTCTTGAGGGATTTCTACACCAACCCTTTCAACGAGAGTACGAGCTTGTTCACGCTGGTCTCGTGACGCCCCGTGACGTATACGATTCCAAGCAATTGCTGACGCTTCACTATGCTCGCGTTTATGCTTATTATTAGCAAGTCCTACAACAACCGAACGCGGAAAACACAAATTATCGTCGTTACGGATTACCGTTGTGGATTTGCTTTTGAGCATCGATACACGCAGTCCTTGACCAGCTGGTGTCGTCACATATGTGACGGTGAATCGCAGCGTGTCAGATGCCGCACACCATAATACAAACACGAGCCCTCAGTCTATTCATACTGTGTAAACAATAGTTATTCCACTAGATGTTTCTTTGAAAAGCAAACAAACCCTCTACAAATACGTTTAATGAAACACTGTATACATTTATTTTAAAATATAAATTATTAATACATTCTTATAATATATTTCTTATTATCTTGGACTTCTATGTAAATGACTACTGACACCGTACAATCCCTCTATTGAACACTCATAAAATATTATTTGTGAAGATCACACTATGCCAGACATCCAGACAAATATATATCGGAAATAGATTTACATATTTAAAAAAGATAGTGTGAAGATGGGTCATCACCACTTTCATCCGGTTTACCCCACTTATCATACGTAATATGGGGGGGTACAACGCAGTATATAAAACAGAACACGAAAATATATATTTGGCATTCAGGCCCGTGACAACACAGAAGCAATATCTATCTTGAGTAGACACGGCCATCTCATTATATATAACTATTTCATCCAGTTTACAACGTTTGTTCAAACATGAGTCAAGCTGATTTAAGTACAGCAACCATGTATCGTCTGTTGTCAAACGATGAAAAGAAAAAACTGGAGGCCCCGTTGCTTCTGGGGACAACATACAGTCTAAACTATTCGGGAACAAAGAAGATAAGCACGGGGCTTCAACCGCGAGTGAATGGGCATATTGTCCCCGTCGTTGTGTTGCAAAATAATAATTCATCAGGTGGGATCGTCTTCGAGTCAGCAGCCTGGACTAAATTACTGGCTAGTTTGGAGGAAATTTCCAGCTATTTCAAGGGAGCTCCCGTAAATAGTGCATGGAGGGCTGGTTCGCTCGCGTACACAACTATGAAGATTGAAGACTTTGAGGTTTTCTTTTCAACGGCGTTTAGGTCAAAATCCATTGTGTTCGACCGTGCTGTAAACGAGTCAACGTCTGACACCTCTGACGATACCGATCCAGGTAACGATGAGCAAACACCGTTGGAACCCCCGCAGAAGAAGAAGAAACAAAATTATTCACCTGCCGTAGTGATGCAAAAACCGACGTTTGAAGGATTGTGCAACGTTTCGGTGTGTGTGGATGAACGCTTCAGGAGACTTCAACGTTATGCTACGCATGTACAGAAGTGTGCTGACGCTCTATGTGCTGCATTACTCATGCATATTCCGTCTAATGAAGAGGCAGAAAATGTCGATGAACCACGCGTTAAAGAACTTTTAACACAAAATAAAAGTGTTGGAGAATCCCCCTCCAAACACGCGAATTGCTTGAGTGACCGCTGCTCGGCAGCACCTCGCGGCGACTTAATATCTACTGCCGACGCATGCGCCTCGCGCACCGCGCGCGCGACATGCTGCCACGTGGCAATGGCCGATTTCCTTTTTCCGTTTCCGGATCGCGCAACGCTCACTTCGCTCCGTATTACTCACTTACTTTTACAGTCTTCTCACCTCGAAATTCTCATTTATCGTGTGTCTCATCGAGTCGACAGCTCAATAACAACTGTTCGATTCATTTCGGGACATTCTCAACGCTCAAATAATCGCGAATCTATTAATACAATCGGTTCGGTATCTCTCACGCTCAACGGTCAACTCATCGCCACCTTGCGTTCTCAAGTGTTTTTGTTTGAGGAATATACGAGATTACTGTTATGAAAACCTGTGTAGAGGAAACTTTATTTTTATCACCCGTTCCACCATCCGAGAAACCGCTCAAACGATTTCTCAAACATTTGGTCCTTCGAGCCGGATATTGGAACATCCCGGCTGCAGTGTTTCTGTGACAGTGTACAGTGACTCTCGAGGCAGCTCAACAGTGCGCGCTGTGCATTGTGTTCGTGGCTCGCTCGCACGCACAGTCTCACTCAGACTTCTCATCGTCTTCTCTCTCTCGCACCCGCGTGTGCCGAGAATCGTGTTCGCGTCTCACATCGACTCGTGCGCCGTGGATCGCGTTTCGCGTCTCGAGCGCGAGACGCAGCTGACTCTCGGACTCTACATCGACCGCGTGTGCTGGGATCGCGCAACGCTACGCTCGCGCGCGAATTATCCTTCGTGTGTGTCGATCGCGCTTCGCTGCCTCGCACGAGCGTCGGTGTCTAGGTTGAGCTCAACGGACTTCTCAGCATTGTATAGTGTGTTCGAGCATCGTCTCTGTTGTGCACACAGTGACAATTGGCTTCTCATTCCGGGTTTCGCGCGTTTACTACCGCGTCGTTCGGTTCTCGTTCGTGTGGAAAAACTCTGTGACTGCTCATCGGTGTCGCGCGTTACATTGCTCATCGTGCAAGAGCCACGTGTTCCTGCGCGACAGAGAATTATTTTTCGTGTGTTCTTCGAGCGTGTTTCTCGTTCGTTCGCCGAAAATTAATTGACTTCTCATCTCATACGTGTTGTGCTCATCCGCGATAGAGATTTTCGCGCGTTTACTACCGCGTCGTTCGGTTCTCGTTCGTGTGGAAAAAACTCAGTGACTGCTCATCGGTGTCGCGCGTTACATTGCTCATCGTGCAAGAGCCACGTGTTCCTGCGCGACAGAGAATTATTTTTCGTGTGTTCTTCGAGCGTGTTTCTCGTTCGTTCGCCGAAAATTAATTGACTTCTCATCTCATACATTTTGTGCTCATCCGCGATAGAGATTTTCGCGCGTTTACTACCGCGTCGTTCGGTTCTCGTTCGTGTGGAAAAAACTCAGTGACTGTTCATCGGTGTCGCGCGTTACATTGCTCATCGTGCAAGAGCCACGTGTTCCTGCGCGACAGAGAATTATTTTTCGTGTGTTCTTCGAGCGTGTTTCTCGTTCGTTCGCCGAAAATTAATTGACTTCTCATCTCATACGTGTTGTGCTCATCCGCGATAGAGATTTTGGCGCGTTTGCTAACGCGTCGTTCGGTTCTCGTTTGGAAAAAAACCTCTGTGACTGCTCATCGGTTTCGCGCGTCGCATTGAGAACGGATTTCTCGCAGATTTTTGCGTTTTTCCTCAAAACATGAAGGACGAGCTCACCGATTCGGAGGATAAGGCGACGGCGACGGCTCAGCCTGATCCGCCATCCACGCGTTCGACCGCGCCAACTCCAACTCTGACCATACCAGGCGGGGAGGAGGGAGGTAATTCAAGGTCACCGCGCAGCTCATCACCATCGAAGCTGAACGCCGAGATCCAGCTCAAAATGCTCACGCAGCTTGGACGCACAAAGCTGCTCATCGAGTTGGCGGGAACTCTTCCCGAGTCATCTCAGGACTGCTCACTCACACAGCTGTCCGCATTGTCCGAGCAGATGGACTCGGTACACGCGGAGTTCATTGTGGAACACAGACATCTCGAGGCCTCGTGTTCGACGGTTCATCTCAAACATGAATATTTCACGAACTCAATCCATATGCAGACGTGCCGCACATATTCCAGCTTCAAGTGTGCAGCGACGAAGCTACGAGCCGAGCTCATGAAGGACGCTGAGATCTCAACGTCCGGTCATCAACAGGAGACTCCATCTCAGGCACGCTTGCCGAACATCAAGCTCCCAAAATTCGGGGGTGAGTACGCCGAATGGCCGGCTTTTTCCGAGCTCTTTAAGAGTATGATTTTGGACCGCCCCTCGCTCTCGGATGTCGAGCGTCTCCACTATCTTCGGGGATGTCTCGAGGGGACTCCTGCGCATCTCATTGCGAGTTTTGCACTCACTCCTGCGTCTCTGGAGCCGTCCTGGAAGGTACTCACCGCCAGGTATGAAAACAAGAGACTTCATGTACAATCTCATCTGGACTCCATGTTCAGTGTAACTCCCTTGGCTAACAAGAGCGCCTCGGGGTTGAACAAGCTACTCACCACGGTGACGGAGGCGAACACCGCGCTGCGCTCACTCGGCGTAGACGAGAATATGTGGGAATGCATTTTGGTGCACCACATTTCTCGCAACCTTGACCGCTCAACTAGGGAGGCGTGGGAGACTTCACTCGGATCGTCGCAGGATTATCCGAAATTCGAACAACTCGAGGTCTTCCTGACGTCGCGCATCCGCGCGCTAGAACGTGTCGAAACGATTTGCCCTCCGACAGCTCACGCAAACAAGGCGCCTCTCAAGAAAACGACTGCTCATTAGGCCTCCGCCGCTGCTCACCCGACGTCCGCTCAATCAGGCAGCTCAACGAATACATCATCTGGTCGATACCCTTGCGATCTGTGCGGAGCAGAGCATTTTGTGGTGATGTGCCCTAAGTTTCGCGGACTTGGGATCGCAGACAGGAAGAAGGTAGCCGTGGACAAGAGACTTTGTTATAATTGTCTCGGCAGACACAACGTGAGGATGTGCCGCTCCAAGCAAGGTTGCAAGGAGTGCAACTTACGACATCATTCGATGCTGCATGAAGGCGCACCTGCATCAGCAAGGCCGAACAATCCCTCGGCTCACTCAATTCGAAACACGGAGACGTCTCAGCCCGCGACGAATCCTCAATAGGAACTCGGTGCGGTCGTCAACTCAGCCGTGCCTACAGGCACATCTCACTCTACGCTGCTCGCCACAGCACTCGCTCACGTCGACTCATCACTGACTACTCAACGAATTCGATTGTTGGTTGATCCAGGATCTGAATTAACTTTCGTCTCAGAACAACTCATCGCTCAACTCAAGGTTCCACGACAGCAGTCGACAATCCCGATCCTCGGTATCGGAGGCCTGCAGTCAACTCAAACACGAGGAATTGCTCAACTTGTTTTACGCTCAGCTCACAAGGCACTCTCAGTCCCGGTCCAGGCTCACGTTTTGAGGACTGTCACGTCTATCTTGCCGTCCTGCGAGATTCCAGCTCAACGCTGGCCGCACTTAGAACATCTCACACTCGCGGACCCGGACTTTCTCACACCGAGGCCAATTGACGTAATACTCGGAGCCGATTATTACGGCCAAATTATCAAGCCAAATATTATCAAAGGATCGGATTCGATGCCGATTGCCCAACTCTCTATTTTCGGTTGGCTTGTCCTTGGACCCGTGTCTGTTCCTCAGACACACCTGTACCACTCACTCACTGCGTCGGCTCAGCGGGAAGATACTACTCTTCAAGAATTGCTCACCCAATTCTGGGTACAGGAAGAGATCCCGTCCGATAACTCAAGCCAGCTCACTTCAGACGAAGAGGAATGTGAGACTCATTTTCGCACAACTCCCTCAAGAGACTCAACTGGACGATACACTGTCCGTATTCCCATGAAGATGGCACTCACTCATCTGGGTGAGTCTTATGGCGCAGCTCACCGCTGTTTGCGGCAGATGCTCAGAAGGCACGAGCGGGATGCCGACTATCGCATCCTCTATCACCAATTCATGGAGGAGTACAGGCAACTCGGCCACATGGTCGAGGCGTCGACGAGTTCAGCTCAATGCGGCACTCATTATTATTTGCCGCATCATGGAGTTCTCAAGCCGGACAGCACAACAACGAAGCTGCGGGTGGTTTTCAACGGCTCATGTGCCACCACCTCAGGCTACTCCGTGAACGATCTCATGCACACGGGAGCCAAGCTTCAACTCAACATTCCTGACGTTCTCATCTGGATCAGGCTCCATCGGCATCTCCTTGCCACCGACATCACGAAGATGTTTCGGCAAATAAGAGTACATCGGTACGACTGGGATCTGCAACGAATTTTGTGGATCGACGACCACGGCAACCCGGTGCCGTACCAGCTCACTACGGTGACGTACGGGACGAAAGCCGCGCCGTTCTTAGCAGTTCGGACGTTGCTACAATTGGCAGAAGACGAAGGTCATCAGTTTCCGCTGGCCTTGCCACCACTCACACAGGGAAGATACGTGGACGATATATTCGGAGGAGCCGACTCATCCGCTCAACTCATTGAAATCGCTCACCAGCTGAAGAACTTGTGCGACGCGGGGTGTTTCCCGTTGGCCAAGTGGCACTCAACCGATCCAGAGTTGCTCAAGGAATTCTCACCGGCGAGCACAGCAAGTACATCAATCTCACTGGACGATTGCGCGACCAAGATACTCGGAATCAACTGGACGTCTCACGAGGATAAGTTTGTGTTTTCCTCAAACATCTCAGCTCAACCCGGTAAGCTCACGAAGCGACTCATACTCTCAGAGGTGGCTCAAATCTTTGACCCTCTGGGGTTCATCTCACCGGTCACAATTCGAGCAAAAATGCTTTTGCAAGAATTGTGGCTGCACAAGGTCAATTTGGACGACGCCTTGCCGACGGACGTGTCGGGAAGGTGGCTCAAGCTCAGGGAAGATCTCTCAAACCTGGCCAGGATCTCACTCCCTCGTTGGCTCAACACATGGAGCAATTCGAAAATTGTTATTCATGGCTTCTCTGACGCATCTCAATTTGCAATGTCCGCGGTTATTTATATTACCGTGTTCCCACTGTCCACAGGCACTCAGGCTTCTCTGGTGTGCGCCAAAACCAAGGTCACACCGCTCAAAAGGCTCACTATCCCGAGGTTGGAACTCACCGCAGCGCTGCTACTGGCAAAACTTGCCAAATACGTCCAAGCTACACTCAAGCTGGACACGGAAGAAACTCATCTGTGGACGGACTCGCTCATAACGCTCAGATGGATACGCTCTCACGCTTCTCACTGGAAGGATTTCGTGCGAAACAGAGTCACGCAAATCCAGGAACTCAAGCCAGATGCTCAGTGGCGCCATGTTCCTGGCACAAGCAATCCTGCGGATTGCGCATCTAGAGGCGTATCGACTGCTCAGCTCAGAGACCACTCACTATGGTGGACGGGACCACCATGGATGACGCAATTGCAAAGCTCATGGCCTGCTCAACCTCAGCTGCCGGAGAGTCTCAGCGCACATGAGGCTCGTCCCGGTATCTCACTTCTCGTGGCTGCTCCGAAAGTCGATTATCATTGGGACCTTATTTATCAGGTCTCGTCTGCTCACAAACTGTTTCGACTCACTGCCTTGTGTTTCAGACTCGCTCGGAAATTGCGCAAGGAGCTAGAGCAGCCGATTGTTCTCGTGCTGTCTGACGACATGGAGCAGGCCAGGTTTTTCTGGATCAAGGCCACTCAATCGGCATTTTTCTCATCGGAATTGAAAACGCTCACGTCGGGATCGACGTTGCCCAGCAGCCACCCGTTCGCTCGACTTACAGCCTTTGTCGACGGGCAAGGTGTTATTCGAGTTGGAGGAAGACTCACCCATTCTGCACTCACCACGGAAGGAAGCATCCTGCGATCCTTCCACGACACGCAAGGCTCTCACTTCTACTCATCGAACAAGCTCACCAGAGAACCTTGCACGGAGGAACTCAGCTCACCCTGGCGCACGTCCGGCAAACATGCTGGATCATCGGAGGTCGAGCGCCAGTCAAATCGCACGTGTTAAGGTGTGTTGTGTGTGCTCGTCAGAGGGGGATCCGTGCCCAGCAACTGATGGGCCAACTACCTCTCTCGCGAGTTACTCCTTCACGTCCGTTTCTACACGGGCGTTGACTACGCTGGACCGCTTACAGTCAGGAACATCAAAGGTCGAGGCTCTAAAACATACAAGGGCTGGATCGGCGTATTCGTGTGCTTCTCAACATCGGCTGTCCACTTGGAGGTGGTCGGCGACTACTCAACGGATGGGTTCATCGCTGCCTATCGGCGCTTCACTGCCCGAAGGGGAATTCCTCACACCATGTATTCGGACTGCGGCACGAACTTTGTTGGTGCAGACGCAGCTCTACGTCGGCTGTTCAATCAGAGTTCGGAAGAACACCGAGTAATCACAGCGATCATCTCAAAGGATCACAGTCAGTGGAGGTTCAATCCCCCGGCTGCTCCACACATGGGCGGAAAGTGGGAAGCCGTCGTAAAATCCACCAAGTTCCATCTTCGGCGAACCGTGGGAGACACGTTGCTCACTTATGAGGAACTCACCACGATGCTCTCTCAGATCGAGGCGATTCTCAACTCTCGACCGCTCGAACCGCTCACCGACGACCCATCTGACGTCTCAGCTCTCACTCCGGGGCACTTCCTCATTGGGAGTGCGCTCACCACTTTGCCAGAGCCTTCGTTGCTGGATCTCAACACTGCTCGTCTTGCTCATTGGCAGCTCATTCAACAAAGAGTGCAATCTTTCTGGGCGCAGTGGTCTGCTCATTATCTGCAGAGACAACAATCGATCTCAAAATGGCATCATGCCTCTAACACCGTTAAGGTCGGCTCTCTTGTCTTACTTACAGATGAGCGTCTACCGCCATGCAAATGGCCACTCGCCAGAGTCATGGAACTCCACCAGGGCAAGGACGGACTCTCCAGGGTGGCGACCATTAAAACGGCTACCACCACTCTCACTCGGCCACTCAGCAAGCTCTCACCACTACCGACTTCTCAACCGGACCATGGCGACGACTCATCAGCAAACCATTGCTGATGGCGGGGAGAATGTTGGAGAATCCCCCTCCAAACACGCGAATTGCTTGAGTGACCGCTGCTCGGCAGCACCTCGCGGCGACTTAATATCTACTGCCGACGCATGCGCCTCGCGCACCGCGCGCGCGACATGCTGCCACGTGGCAATGGCCGATTTCCTTTTTCCGTTTCCGGATCGCGCAACGCTCACTTCGCTCCGTGTTACTCACTTACTTTTACAGTCTTCTCACCTCGAAATTCTCATTTATCGTGTGTCTCATCGAGTCGACAGCTCAATAACAACTGTTCGATTCATTTCGGGACATTCTCAACGCTCAAATAATCGCGAATCTATTAATACAATCGGTTCGGTATCTCTCACGCTCAACGGTCAACTCATCGCCACCTTGCGTTCTCAAGTGTTTTTGTTTGAGGAATATACGAGATTACTGTTATGAAAACCTGTGTAGAGGAAACTTTATTTTTATCACCCGTTCCACCATCCGAGAAACCGCTCAAACGATTTCTCAAACAAAAAGTGTTCTACACAATGGACTACGCTGCAACATAGATTCATCATTCCTCGAATATTACGATATAATGTTCCTGGAATTGAGCGCGTTTTGTACACCGTTCGTAACAAACGAGTTGAAAAAGATACTCGAAGACGCTTCATCAGTAGCGACTCAACCTATGTAATTTTTTTGTGTGTTTTATCATGGTCTTATTTAAATAAAAATTAATTTTAGTTGAAGATGACCGATTTTTCATTCGTTTTTCGCCAGGAAACTGCATCGTAGAATAAGCATTATAAATATACGTTTTCTCGACTCCATCGGCCGCTTGCGTTTAACATCTATTTGTCCCCGATAATAAATATCCAATTGTATGCTTACGTATATCGACAATAAATATGTATGTAATCAAAAAACCTCTTCTTTACTCACCTTCATTATCTTTAGCTATTAGAAAAACATTATTATGGCCATTCGTAGAAAATGGTAATTTTTGAGCATAATGGGTCCTAAGTGGAGCGACCCGTCACGCGGGTAGGGAGAGTTGCGGCGAGACCAACAGTAGCCGCCTGTGGCTGCGCGCGCCACCGTGGCACGTGTCCACGCTTAGCCACCCGCTGCTAGACGCAACTACGAGTCTAGCAGGTAGCGATGCACACAGCCACGTACAGGGACAGCTATAGCGAACAAGGGGAGAGGGTACGCTCCGTCGACTCTTCGCCACCCGTAGCTGCGCGCGCAACCATAAGCCTAGCAAGGAAACGACGCTAACACCTGGCTACGGACCGCTATAGTGAAAAAGAAAGGGGGGGTACGTCTGGCAGCCAAGCTCGAGGCTAGGGATAGTTATCGCGAGAAAGGGGAGGGTACGCGCCGAGCTAACTCTTGGCTGCCCGTAGCTGCGCGCAACCATGAGACTGGTGGGGGGGCAGCAGCGGCGCACGCACCCACGCGTCGGGTGGGAGAGGTGCGGCAGCGCACGCATGCGACGTCAGTCGCGCGCCAGGTGCAGGTGGGAGCGGTCGTCGAGTGGGGAGCGGTCCCACGCAGTGAGGTAAGTGCGAGTGAGTGGGTGGTGGAGTCCGCGCCCGAGGGTGGCTGTGGGTGGTGGGGTCCGCGCCCGCGGGTGGCTGTGGGTCGTGGTGTGGGGGTGTGCGACTGTCGCGGACGGGCCCAGCAGGGGACCCTGAGGGTGGCGGTGGGTGGAGGGGTGCGCAACTGCGCCGTTAACGTGAAAAGGTGGTGGGGTGCGCGACTGTGCCAGCCAATCGCGGGCTGGAGACAGTTAACGCGAAAAGGGGGTGGGGAGGGTCGCGGCCTATCGCGGAGTCGCGAGTGTTAATGCGAGAAAGGGGAGGGGAGACATGGTGGGGGAGGGGAGACACTTATCGTGAGACATGGGCGTGGCCTAGGAAGGGGAGGGAGTGACCGCCAATCAGCGGCCTTATCGCGAGACATGGGCGTGGCCTAGGAAGGGGAGGGCGTGACAGCCAATCAGCGGCCGAGGACAGTTATCGCGAGACATGGGCGTGGCCTAGTGTCGCCACGCCCTGTCTCGCGATAACTGTCCTATACTACTAACCATTTTCTCAAAACCTTGTCATAATCTTTGAAATATCCTACACTTTTTAAAGTCTTCGTCGTCGACTCGAGTCTTCTATAGCCAATGCTATTTGAAGGTAAAGGCGAATGATCTTCGGACCACGGGAGCTGTACTTCATAACGTCCCTCATTGTTTACACGAACCGTATTAATGAAGTGATTTCTAGTTTCTTCCTCTCGTTTTTCCTGCATTCTCTTTTGCGAAGGGTCAGAAATCCCGAGTACATCGAGACTCCACAAATCTTCAACCCGAGATTCCATTACAAACATCGAGGTTACCGATAAAACTGCATCAGATCTATGACGAGAGACCGGTAATATTCCCATCAATGTCCAGCCTAATAAAGTTTTTCAACAGCAACTGGACCACTCCAGAGGATGTGAAAACGTCCCGTCATTCTTCTTCTTCTTTCATTTTGTCTGGGCCTCCATGGAGTGGAAGACTACCAGACTAGCCACTAGTTGAAAAACGTGTCGGCCAACGTCCGATGTGGCGGGATTTAAGAGACTTAAAACGTCCCGTCATTAGCTTCCCAATTCGCTCCGTGCAAGCTTTTGGAGGAGATAAACGAATCGACATGCACGCGCTGAGTGGCGAAAATGAGAATCAAATTTAGAAACGCCGATGCATGAGAATCGCGTTGTCTAATAAAATGGGACATTCTACTTGTTGTACATCGAATTGTAAAATTAATAGTGTAAATAGCGAATGCAAATTCTACCAATTTTCAACAGCGAAATACATACGTAACCTCAAAATGCATCGAACAATCATGCAAATATGCGTAATGAATATAATTTACTTAAGTGTTTCATTAGATTATATTATAACAAAAAATGCTGTACACAATTATGTGACGTTCATCCCGAAATACGTTTTTAATTTCATTTTATCACATTTTTTAACGCTTTTCCATACCCATTTACGGCCATAGTCTCCAAGTTTTTCGCATTTTCGAGCCAACAGATGGCACCACGGCTGACTTAAACGAAGCGAATAACATCTGCTCTGATAAGTATCTGGATCTGTTCGTTCTTCTCGAGAGTGTCCGATAGTCGTATTTTCTTTTCACTCAGTTCTGGAATCCATGGTCCATACCGTACACTTGGAATGATGCTGCAGATTATATCATTCTCGAGCACCTTGAATTTACACGCGAATTTTCAACCGACACCACATAACCTCATCTCGTATCGATCGTGATTTTGTTCCTGCGACTTAACCCCTCCAAACAAAGCGTGCCTAAGCTTCTGCCGTCCGATTGGTATATATCCTACAGTAGCTGCAGCATCCTGCACGATATACGATCTCTGACAGCCATTGTCGGTGATCGCTCGAACTTCTCGTTCCCTTTGTTCACCTCGTAGTTGCACACGTAAGGTTTGAAGAAGTACCTCTGGAAATATTCGCTAAATTCTTCTCCTCGTTACTGCTGTTTACGTCCGTTGATTTCTTCACAGTAGTTTCACCACGGACTGGCATCTCTGGACACATGAGAATAACATGACGTCTATAGCACTATGGGCATTTCAAATTGACTCTGCTTTTTCCGAAACTGTGACCAATCTTCGTACAGTTGAAACAGCAATTATTTCGTATCAATATATCTTGTTTCTCTTGCAGACTTATTTGTCGAATTTTATCACAGATTGAATTCTCGTGAGCTCCCGAACAAAAAACGCATTCTGTTTTTTGATCCTTCGTAGTTAATAAACCTGTGGCCGTCGGAACACTGCTGATCTCTGTTCGCGACTTAACACTCTTCTTACATTTCTCCGACTCATCGCTCAAACCGAAACCGTTTACTGCCATTGCTATTCTCTCTTCGTTTTCTACCTCAGTTTTGATAAATTTCAGAAGCTTCATAAGACGTTCGGTGGGCTCAACATTATTTGTAAGAGCAACACCCCTTTGCCAAGCTTGAAGTAAATCCTCTGGTAATGACAATTCTATGAGAGGATATAACATTGCCGCACATTTATCGGATGTTACACCCAATGTTTCCAAAGCTCCCAAATGAGATTCGAGTTTATCATACAGAGTAGCTAACTGTGGCATTTCGTTAGTCTTCTTCGCGTTCTGAAGTACCAGTTTTAATCATTCTCGTACGTAAACTTCGACGAGTAAATCATCTCGACCGAAACGACTCTTTAAGCTCGTTATAACCTCATCATAGTTTTCTCTTCACGATGGAAAACTCTGGACCAACTCACTCGCTCTTGATCCAGGAGTCATAGCTTGAAGAAGATATTAGAATTTATCTTCCTCTCCAATCGTTACGTCCTCGTGAATCTTTTTGAATTGAGCTCAGAATTGTAACCAATCTTTGATATCACCGCTAAACTTTTTCAATTCGATTTTTGGCAACTGAAATTTTCTTCTATTCGCAGCGATTCCTCTTGCAGGTTAGTTATTATCGACATTATAGTCGTGTGGTATTGGTAGAATATTTTCAATAGGTGCTTGTTCTGGAGTTCCGATTTTATTGATAATTTGGATTTTTATTCTTATAAATTTTTCTGCGTATTCTTCAACACCGTTATTTTCCTCGTCGATCGTTGCATCTGCAGAATTTTCCTCAATCATTGTGTCGAAGACAACTTTATTTGCGGCTTCGAATTTCGCTGCATTATTTCGGTATTTTCGTAAATCACCTTCATTATTTCTTTGTTGGGATTCGGAACTTGTAACTCGGCATTGACCCGCGTAGAACAAAAGAATCTTGTGAAGAAACTTTTAAACAATCTTAAAAAAGTATTGAAGCATCTTTGAAAGAATCTTTAAAGGAATCTTGAAAAGAATCACATATAAGATCCGGAGCAAGATTCTTTCCAAGATTCTTTTCAAGATTCTTTCTATCTGAAGGCGTTCTGAGAATCATTCAAAGAATCTTGAAAAGCGTCTTTAAGAGAATCGTGAAAAGATTCCGTCCATTAAACAGAAAAATCATTAAAAGAATCATAATGAAATTCTTTAGAGGAATCGAGCGAAACCTGTTGTTGCTTTCCCTTGGTATCGAGAAAGTACATTTCGGTACGTCAACAAAGGATAAACCCCTCCTGTATAGTCGAACTCAGAGCAGTTTTGCAGTTTTATATACGTTCAGGCTTCAAGTCACTTGCGAGAAACGCTTCGACCGCTCGCCATCTCGCGGAGTATTGAATATCAGTGTTTCGTACGATGCCACTAGATGGCGAACCTTTTTTACTGCTCTACAGTACAACTACCGCTCATGGAAGTCGCAGAACCAGAGCTCGGATCGAACGATCGATCGAACAATGTCTTCTCGAGTAAATCGCAATTTTTCTTGGAACATTTTAAATATATGACTAACCACCATGTGATATTCAGAAGAAATCGATATACGTGTTGGTTTTGTTAATGCGTTATCCTTGTTTTTTTAGTTGGTTATATCTGTGACATTCCCAAAATGCTCTGTACGATCACTAAAAACTATCCTTCTGTATTTTTCTCTTTCTTATATTTATTAAAACTACTGCCAAATAACAGGTTATGGGCCAAGGACGTGATGTATAATCACAAGAGAATTATGGGATCAGTTTAGTGAAAAATCGAGGAAACTGCTAGCAAGACGTGGAAGCGAAGAACACGAAAATTTGACGAAAAATGATGGCGACGTCATCCGATGTATTCAAGATTCCGAAACTATCGGCTGAGAATTATCAAGCGTGGTCCATAAGGACGAAAGCGGCTCTGATGTAGACAGGATGCTGGGAAGCGAATGAACCTGGTTAGAACGCACCCCTAACAGCAGATCAAAAGAAGTTAGATAATCGTGCGTTGAATTTTCTATTTCTTATCGTGGAATATAATTATCTTGATGATATTGAAGCCTGTGGTGCTGCGAAAGAAGGATGGATATCTTTAAAGGGTATTTATTCAAGATATGGTGTACTTGACACCCTTCAGCTGATGCGAGATTTTTTCAATATAGAGATGAAAGCTGACGAAAAGATGACAAGTTATTTCAGTCGAATAATGGAATTGCATCGTATGTTAACGAGTGGCAATCGGTGAACGGTTTCAATGACAAAGCAGTCGCCCTGGTAATGTTAATGGGACTCCCTGAGAAGTACGAAACATTAATTTTTTATCTCGGACAAGACGAAGATGGCGTTACTACGAAGAATGAAAAAGCAAGGTTACTTGTAGAAGAGGAGAATAAATCGCCAAGAAAAAGAAGAATAAGTTGAGAAGGAGGAGTTGAAAGCTCTATTTTCAAATATCTATTTTCGGCAGGACAGGCAGTCAATCAAAATAAGTGTAATGGACGTTACGAGGCAACAATAGTTCAAAGAGCCTTATGTGTAAAAGCGAAGCGAGTAGAAGATTCACGCATAAGGTATCTAGACAGCGGAGCAACAGACCATATGACGTCTGACTTAGACAAATTGACAAGCCTGAAGACAATAATATCAAGCGCATCAGTTACGCAAACAAAAATGTAATGCGAGTTGAAGGCATAGGACAAACTACACTTGAGCTTCGAGATGATAACGGAAGACTAAATGCCACACTCAATGATGTATGATGATGATGAATTGAAGAATCGGGTCTGAAGGTCCATTTTGCAAACGGCAAAACCAATATAATTAACGAGGTAGGTAATATTTTACTCACAACTGATCGCAGAGGAAGATTATATTCAATTAACGAACTAGGCCTTATTGCAAATCATATTAAAGCATGCGATGATTCATTATGGTATTGAAGACTGGGTCATTTACACTACGAAGAGATAAAACAGGTTCGAAGCGGTAATAAATTATGTGAGATATCGAACACAGAGACTCATGAAAACTGTCCCACCTGCCAAATAGGCAAAATGAAACGCAAAATATCCCGAGATGAGAAGGTTCATCGAGCAAAGGCACCAATAGAGTTAATTCACTCAGACGTAGGGAAGATTGATTCAATGTCCAAAAGTGGATCAAAATACTACGTTACTTTTATCGACGATTATTCTTTATATACAAGCGCATACCCTATTACAAATAAAAACGAAGGTCTAATTAAGTTCGATGAATATCGCCGCATGGTTGAGAATTTTCACAAATTGAAAATACAAACTCTCAGGAGCGATAATGGTGGTGAATATCGAAGCCAAACATTCGATGTCTATCTGAAAAACTATAGGATACAACGGCAGCTAACTGTGCCCGGAACACCACAACAAAATGGAGTCGCCGAAAGGATGAACCAGACATTGCTTGACATGACTTTCAAAGTCAATGTGGTCAGAAGCTTTAAACACAGCTTGTCACATTAGGAACAAATGTCCATCAAGCGCTATCGAGCACAAAGTTCCTGAAACATTATGGTCAAGAAAGGAAGCAAATACTGAATAACTCAGGGTATTTGGATGCAAAGCATAGAGCACAATAAACATGAGACAAAAGCGAAACAAACTCGATCCGAAAGCATGCGAATATATATTTGTCGGTTATGCTGATGGAGTAAGAGGCTACAAGCTGTGGGATCAGAAGAAAAATATTTTCATTCTCAGGCGAAGAGGAGTGTTTTCCATTCAAGAATATAGAAAAAGGGAAGATGGAATGTGAAGCCGACGAGAAAAACAGCTACCAAAATATCACATTTCGTGTAGAAACTGAAAGTCGCGTTGGAAGATAAAACGAACCTTAATGCACCTTACCTGCAACGTCGTACTCGATGTTGCAGGTAAAGAAAACGCAATGGACGAAATAAATATTCAAGGTCCACAAGTATATGTCGACAACGAAAATTCAGATGAAGATGAAAGACCGTAGTATGTTATAAGCAGTGATCGTGTATTGTTAATATTAAATCTTTATCAACTCTTATCAATCAATTTTAATGATGGAATTTTTGCGAAGCACATCTCGGGTTTGAGACAGCGCTAGATTCAAAGCGCACAAAACCGAAGCCTAATTCAAATTTCA
Organism: Ephialtes manifestator; assembly: GCA_963970395.1. Lineage (NCBI taxonomy): Eukaryota > Metazoa > Arthropoda > Insecta > Hymenoptera > Ichneumonidae > Ephialtes > Ephialtes manifestator. The sequence continues at coordinate 22,117,263 of OZ019974.1, read as the reverse complement.
CTAATCCGAATCTTTACAAATATCGACTGCAGCTGCTAAATAAATTAAGTAAATTCATCAAGCAGCCACAATCGACGAATTGTTATCTCAAACAAATTGTGAAAAAATTCCGCCACGACCCGGGTTCGAAGAGGGATCGATAAGAATCGATAAATAATTAATATTAACAATACACTATCACTTCCTATAACATACTACGGTTAAGATACGAATATAAATTACCGATTGTGAATCAATTCTGCCAGGGCCACGGTGGCGTAATTGGTAACGCATCAGGCTAGAATTCTGGGTGTTCCCGGTTCGAACCCGAGTCGTAGCGGAATTTTCTAACGATATCAAAGAGTAAAGCAAAAATAGAAAGGTTCAAAACGAAAATCAACGAAGTATTCAAGGTAAAGGATCTTGATGAAGCAAATCACATCTTGTCCATGAGGATAATGAGGTACGACGAAAATACTCTCACGTTGGATCAAGTTTCGAATGCCGACGAACTTCAGAAAATCTTTGGTATGAGTGATGCAAAAGGAGCGTCTACTCCCTTATATCCGGGGATGAAGTTTGATTATGCAATTAACGCAGAGGTACACTCAAAGAAATCGTAGTTGTACAGGAAACTATAAAGTAACGACTATTAATTTTTAGTCCATGCAACTATTTTCATAGTTACGGTAACTATGAAAATAGTTATGGTAACTATTTGGTAGTTATAGTAACTATTTGATAGTTATGGCAACTATTAAAAAATTGGTCGCACGAACTAAACATGAATAGTTGTCACTTTATAGTTACTAATACCATAATTTTCTTTCAGTGTAATAAATCACGAAGAAGTTTACAAGTATCGACAAGCAGTGGGTGGGCTTTTATATTTGGCCGGTGGTAGAATACCTGATTTGTCGTTCGCTACTACATATATGAGTCAATTCTCCAGTCGTCCAAGCAAAGATCATTGGGCGGGTGTGAAACATATCCTACGTTACTTAAAACAAACGAAGGATCTGCATCTAATCTTCAAATGTACCGGACAACAAGTATCGATATACGGACTGGGCTGCGGATAAACTCGACAGACGATCTATCAGTGGATACATAATCGAATTCGCAAATGCCGTAATCTCTTGGAGTAGCAGGAAGCAGCAATCAACGGCCCTCTCTACAGTGGAAGCGGAATACTTAGCCGTATGTGATGTAGCTAAGGAAGTTTTGTGGATGCAAAATTTCTTAACCGAGATTGGAGCAAATGAATTCATTTCAAAACCGCAAACTATATTGACCGATAGCCAAGGTGCAATAGCTCTAGCGAACGAAATGAAGTTGTTGAACTTTGATTACGTCCTGACGACTATGAACCTTGCTAACATGCTAACGAAAGTCTTGGGACGTAAGACAGGCGGCGTTCATCGAATCAATTTCGGATTGATCAAGATTAATCGTAAAACAAGTTGAAGAAGAGGAGATTAGTCAAGGAGGAGAGTTGCAACATTTTAAATATGTGACTAACCACATTAGTGTTGCCGCGAGAGACGAGAATGACGAGACGTGACGAGAAAATTTAGTCGAGAGACGAGACGAGACGAGACGAGAGACCGATATTTGTCTCATCGTTTGACTCGAGACAAGACGAGAGAGTCAAGGCAAGAATATCGAGATCTCGTTTTGTCGACACAAAAATCGCACAATTTTTTTGCAAATTGAAGAATTTACACAATAATTATAGTTCGCTGAATAAATGGAGACAATTAGGGGTGCGCATAATAAACTTTATTTTTCAACCACATTCACACATAAACAATTGCCGACGCGGGACGTTTGCATCACTTGCATCGGCCGGTTCTCCACGATGCGCTCGTTTCGAGGTGGACGCAGATTTCTGATCATCGCACTGTTCGATTTGAGGTTCATTATCATCTTTATTGTACTTTCTCACACCGGAACGTGATCGATTCATTCTGGGAACACAGCAACAAATATCACTGTTACTGTCGAACATCCGTTTTACGCTCGCGTGCAGTCTCCAACCGTTGCCGGGGACAGCTAACAGAGGGATACGAGCATGCGGTTTCCAGAAACTAATGGGTGGGGACACCTGACTATGCAGTACTGCCCCGGCCACCGAAGTATACACAAGCCATCGCGCGCTCATGGCGCGCTTTCGGTTCTCGACAATATATACGCTGTTGTACCGACGGTAGTAACCGCTTGGTCGATGTGTATCTTCGTCGGTTAAGGAACACCACTCGCGATCGGTACAACGATAGCTCACTTGGAGAATATTTCAACCCCTCTCGAGATTCGAGAATATTTCGAGACGAGAGAAAAATTCTCTCTCGACTTTTGAGTCGAGACGATACGATATTTTTTTCATATTTGTCGAGACAAGACGAGAGAAAAGCCAATTCTCGTCTCGTCTTGTCTCGCGGCATCACTGACCACCATGTGATATTCGGAAGAAATCGATATACGTATTGTTTTTGTTAATGCGTTATGCTTGTGTTTTTTTAGTTAATCATATGTGTGACATTCCCAAAACGCTCCGTATCAATCGCTAAAAACTATTCTCCTGTATTTTTCTCGTTCTTATATTTAATAAAACTACTGCCAAATAACAAGTTTCTCTTTAAAAAAAAAAAAAAAGACGCCACCAACAATAATGAGCGGTGAATAGTGTCTGTTCAACCCGGCAGAATAATTGAAGTTACCACTTAATTTAGGATCGGAGCGGAGTTTTTACAATTTTCATACAATAGTGGAGTTTTCTCCGGTTCATCCTTTTGCTTCACGATTCGCTTTACCATATCCTTACCAATGACGGCAAATCTTTGTTTAACGAGTTTGACCTCTATAAACTGAAATTAATCGCAGCTTAAAATGACAAACTCAACTTATGCAAATCCTTATCGGTGTTACGTTTACACGGTTACTTCGGAATCAGACTTGGAATCCTATGAAGTTTTTGCGGATTCGAGTCGTTCACGTCCAACTTCCCCTATGGAAATAAAATACATTCGAAAATATAAAATTTCTATACTAAATATATTTGCGCCGAAAAATTGTATATCTTGGATATATTGGAAAATATATGCAAGCGAAAAAAATATCTGAGATATATCGAAAATATATAAAAAATGTACTATCCGCCGAAAAATTGGTTATATCAGACATATTTTTGGATATATTTAATTTTTCATGGGGTTTTGCACAGAATTATCATACAAGTATGTAGTAGATCTAGTAGACGGTTAATTATCCCACTGTTTTCGAACTCGCTCTGTCTATATATTCCATGAATTCTTTGAGATGCAGTATTTTTCAAGACTAACCTACCATATTGATAAATAAAGCTGCAAAGTAGAACTTTGCAAATTGCTTCCCCATTATTTTTCGCTTTTTCCAAAGCTATCTCTATGAGGAAGTATGTCAATTCATTTTGGCTTCCATAAAAAGCGACAGATAATGAGGAAGCAATTTGCAAAGTCCTACTTTGCAGCTTTATTTTATCACACCGTAACTTTTCAATACAAATCTATTATAACTCAATATCAAATATTGTTATTCTATTTTCATATGTGTTGGTTTTTTAGCGAAAACTGTTCATTATAAAATATTAATAATCTCAATATTTCATTATCAACAATTTAGTAAAATTTTTCAAAAAATTTTTAAAAAGAATATATTGTGTATTTCAATATATTATTTTGTGTATATTATAAATCTATATGTACAGTGTCTCCCAAAAGTTATAAATTTCCGGAGGCAGGAAGGTAGCTGATGCTGACCGGAATGCACCTGTGAAGTTTGAGCTTCTAATTCGGAAAAGCATAGAAATGGCAGGGAATTGAAATTTGCCTGTCGGTGAGGGGTGCGCCGGACTCACACAGATGTAAAGCGTCGTAACCTCGGAGTGCAAGTAGCGTCAATCTTTTCTTTTATGACTTCAGTTCGACGCGAAGTTGCTGCACGGCTGTGTGTGTCCGTGTGAGTGATAGTTAACTGTTCGATCGGAGCACGGGTTTTCGGTATCGCAATTCGGTTCCGATGAATAATCGGCCAAATGAATGATTGGATGGATATTGGAACAAAAAAATTAACTAGTTGGTTACAGAAACAAACCAGTTGGTTGGACCACCAAATTCATTAGTTGGCATCTAACGAATTGGGGGTCTCAACTATCAAGCTCGAACCAACCAAAAAATTGATTAACCTAGCCAGCTTTGTCGCTCGAAGAGCATTTAGCAACGCCCATGGCTGGGACAACCAATTATTTCTCTCTGTATACCAATATTTCTTTCTCTCGCTGGTCGAATAGTAAAAAAAAGAAATTCAGTTTTTTTTTTAATTTCGCGCACAGAGCCAAGTGAATTTCGTTGCATACGTAAACGATCCAGCATCGAAATCACAACCTGAACCCAAAAATTGTAGAGGCATCATGAAATTCATTTTCTGAATGAAGAGATCCAATAAAATGTCATATCTCCATGTTTATTTTTTTTTTTTTTCAATCTCTACATGTTTCCAGATGAATTTATTCGTGTTCGCGATTTGTCCACGATCGGGGTGGCAACCTGTCTCAAGAAATGATAAACGCACTATTGAATTTACTTTCCGCATTAAAAATCCAAACTTGGTACCTAAGACTTTAACATTACAAGTTTTTTTTAAATTCCCTATATGTTCCCAGATGATTTTAGCCGCGATCGCAATTTGTCCACTATCGGGTTAGCAACCTGTTTCAAGAAATGGCAAACGCACTGTTGAATTTACTTTCCGCATTAAAAGTCCACAATTGGTACCTAAGACTTTATGATTATACATTTTTTTTAAATTCTCTACATGTTTCCAGATGAATTTATTCGCGCTCGCGATAAAGTCTTAGGTACCATGTTTGGTTTTTTAAATACGGAATGCAAATTCAATAGTGCGTTTGCCATTTCTTGAGACAGGTTGCCACCCCGATAGTGGACAAATAGCGATCGCGGCTAAATTCATCTGGGAACATGTAAGGAATAAAAAAAAACTTGTAATGATAAAGTCTTAGGTACTAATTTTGGATTTTTAATGCGGAAAGTAAATTCAATAGTGCGTTTGCCATTTCTTGAGACAGGGTGCTAACCCGATTGTGGACAAATCTCGAGCGCGAAAAAATTCATCCGGAAACATGTAGAGAATGAAAAAAAAACTTGTAACGATAAAGTCTTAGGTACCAATTTTGGATTTTTAATGCGGAAAGTAAATTCAATAGTGCGTTTGCCATTTCTTGAGACAGGGTGCTAACCCGATTGTGGACAAATCTACCTACCGGAAGTTTATAACTTTTGGCAGACCCCGTATAGATAGTTTCGATGCAAAATTGTAGCCTGGTATATACACTGAGAGAAAAGCATATCGTTGATTGAACGATTTCACATGATAAAACGAATATAGGAAGGCTTGCAATGTTTTATGGTTGAAGCGATGATAATATAGTTTAATAAACGATACTTTCAAGGTTATTGGAAACAAACGTTATAGTCGTATATGCAACGAAACGGCATATTTAAAACTATTAGAATAGTTTTTGGAACAGTTATCATTTTGATGATTGCTACTATATTGTACTTGCTATAACCATAAAATAGAAACGTTCCTCCTGAGAATTATATTAATGGTTAATCCAACTATTTTCTTATAGTTGCTATAACCATGAATATAGACGTTCCTCCTGGGAATTATAGTTTATAGTTATATTATCGTCGGTTTAACTATATTTTTTTTTAAATTTGAAAATTAAGGGCAATTGAATTGTGGTACTTATGAACATTAGAAAGTTGAAAACATGTGTAATCTAAAAAAATAATCAAAGTTGCACACGGGTACAAAACACAGTAACAAATACCGTTGCATTATATTTTTATCATGTACAACAAACAAACGTTAAATTAAAAAAAGTATACAAAAGAGCACAAAACTTTTTAAAAAATAGCGTAATGATGGAAACATTAAGTCATGAAAAACTAATAGGTCATTATCTTTACATTTTTTTTGGAATTTTTCCATGAAGTTTTATTGTAAGAACACTTTTTGTATTTTAATTCAATGTTGATATTATTTTGGAGGTAAATTGGTCAAATATTAAAAACAAGAATGTAAAGGAACTTTGCACATTGATCCTCACTATTTTTCACTTTTTACAAATGAGGCAGGACGTTCGTCACTGTTTTCTTTCCCATAGAAGAAGCTATGCCAACATTTACAAATAATGAGGAAGCCATATGCAACGTTTTACTTTGCATCTTTATTTTAAATAAGTTTTAAAATCCGAAGCTACCGTCATCTTAGTCGTCAAGAAATAATAACGAAAAATTCAAATTCCTATTATTCCAAACCCTTCTATTGATCTCCAATGAATGATGTACCTAGCATCGCTGAATATTATTCCGCTCACGTACAAAATTTGGACTCACTATCTCAAGGTTTGCGAAAATTAATGTGTGACGGCCAAAAATTATTAATTTATTATAACGCATAAAAATCATACCATACATTCACAGTAAGAATAACACTTGTGTGCCAACATACGCATAGGGTAGCCCGGCCAATGAATGAACGGCTACCAACGAATGAACACTGACATATTTTTGTTTCTAAATTGTGGCAGACCATAGAAAATATCCATGCAGTGTTTACGCGTTTATTTTATTTTTTGCCAACAGATGACTTTGGCGCGATTAGTTACCTCGGTTGGTAATCATTTAGGCATGTATCTAATTTTAAACTCATTGCCCGATTAGAAGAACTAAGGTGAGTCATTCATCAATAAATCAGTAATAGGCTTTGCGGGAGAAAAAGGTATATATATTCGATAAATATTATGTTCATATTATAGTTGATGTTCCAAAGTTTCTTTTGAGATTTTAAAAATCATATTTATTTGTGTGTAATTAGCATATTTCGATAGAAGAGGCCAAAGGGGCGTTTTGCAGGATGATCCTTTGGCCTCGTGTATCGAACCATATTTTTCTTTACGAGTGCAATGCAAAATCCGAGTTTGTCCGACGTTTACAAACATGCAAAATGAGCTGCAACTTCAAGCAGTAAGCAAAATCCAGGGAACAGTGTGCAAAATAAGGGAGCCAGTGCGCAAAATGTTTTGCGCACTAGTGCGTCAACCGGCCATTTTGCATGTCTGTAAACGGTGGGCAAACGAGGATTTTGCATGCACGAGTAAAGTAAAGTGCGAAAAAACTTTTTCTGGCGAGTGCGAGTTTGCAGCCCGAGCCGAAGGCGAGGGTTGCAACCACACGAGTTAGAAAAAGTCTTTCGCACGAGTGTCGAACGATATTTTATGTTACGATGTAAGAAAATGCAGTTTAACGCACGCGAAGCGTGCGTAAAATCGCATTTTACGCACAGTGTGACATAAAATTATTTTTCAATGTTCAGACATTGAATGTTAAATTCAATGTGGATCCAATGAATGAGCGGCCGTTCATTTATTGGTGAATCGGGTTTAAATTTAAAAATCAACAAATGAACGGAGTTATTGAACTAAATTAATCGTCATTACGTTTCGTGGCTCAAGAAATCGCGACTTCACACATTTTGGAAAAACACGTAGGTATACATTTATGCAATATGTCTTTACAATACAAAAAATTCAAAAGTACGAGCTTCAATTTATTGCCTGTTGCTAAAACCGTTCATCTATGGAACCCCGTGTTCATTAGTTGGCACATGAATGACCATGGGTGCCAACGAATGAATAGTTCGTTAATTTACTGGGTGTTGCCTGCTCGCTTATTGGTATCAGATATTAATCAGTGTTCATTCATTAACTTTCAAAGGATTTTCAGTATAATCGTAAGATCTTGTTACTACTTAAAATTTTTATTGAATAATACTACTTCAAGTATTCACTATGTCCCTGAGTTATTGAGGAATACTAGAATTCGCGTTGAGTCGCTTAATCGTTCATTCATTGGCCGGACTACCCTACACGCGAAACTTGGCACCGATCGTGGTTTAATATTAGTCCATTTGTGTACAAAATTTCAGCCTTATCTCTCGTAATTTGCAAAAGCTATATCGTAAAATGACTTTTTTCGAAATTTTCACAATTCTGTAAAATGTGAAAGACTCAAATGATTCGCACCAAATACAATCCCAAACACACATGCACACACATACACACATTATTACGGGTATTACTTCCAGGCTACTTCGGCCGTTTCGGAGACCTCTGAATATCTTGAGAGGAATAGGTCGAAAAAGAAAAAAGTTTAATGAAAACAAACTTGCTCGAGGAGGAAGCAATGTACAAGCTTATACTTTGCATCCTTTTCCTTTTTTACTGAATAAACGTAATGGTGTAGACGATTTGCACTCAGCGACAATGGTTTGACGATTTATCGTAGCTTCGGTTGAGAACTGCAACGACTATCGTAGGCCGACCTACTTTTAGATACAACGGACGATTCTAATGAATAATTCATTACCGTCTCAAGAGCAGCAGTAAGTAAAGTGCATCGAGGGACAAGAAAGAGAACAAAGAGGGTTACAAGCGCCTTGGGGGATGCGGAATGCCATGATTAACGGCTGCCTAACTATAGTACCATCTCTTCCCTCCCCCTGCGCTATTATTGTCCCCAACACACGGTTTTTTTTTCATCACTTCTCCCCTAAGGCTAGGTCACGAGAACTGTCTGCAATAAATCGGTTTTCTTATCTCTCTCTCTCCACAATGTGTGCCACAATATATGCTTTGCACGTGTTCCGCTATGTTGTGCGTGGCAGACTTAATCCACTTCCTTCTTTTTTTGTTCTCTTGCGTTGAGAGACTTCCTCAAGCTTCATCAACGCAACTGACATCTTGCAGACTACTACGTTTTTCAGCGCCTCATTTTCATCGAGTTCTTCGCTGGTTGTCCATCTTTAAAGCTAGTACAGTCACGTCAAATGCACCCAGAGATATTGGGAAGTCCTCACGACTGTAAAGTGATAGCTATTCATTTTAAATCCATACAACTTATTTTTGTAGTTACGATAACTGAAAAATGGTTCGAACTATATTTTTACAGGCGTTACGACTATTTTATAGCTATAGTAACATTTGAAAAAATGGTCGCATAGACTTAAAATAAATTGCTGTCACTTTATAATTACTGACGCCAGAATTTTCTCTCAGTGTGGGTGCTAAGATTTAAAAAATTATTTAAAACGTTTTAAAGGACAATCGGATATAACTTTAACCCTTTATAAGTCACAGCGCTTGAAACCGTAACGAAACGGGACGAACGGACGCAAAGGGGGACCACCCGTGCAGAAATTAGTACAGGCATCTGCGAATAAGTACCGGCCCATTATAGGCTTATCCGTGGAAGCCAGAAATAGGAATTCCGTCTTGGACACTACTTGGGCCAACAAAAGCCTCCACAATATAATTTCTGGGCATTCGCATGGAAGCCATGACAGGGCATCCAATATTGGTCCCTAGATGGCCCAAGAAAGCGTCGATAACACAATGAATGGGCACTCTCGTGGCGGCCATACTGGGGGCGTCGATACTTGGGCTCATTGCTCCTGTAAATGGTAACGTTAGACAAAGTTTACCTGTTTCAGTAGGGAAAGGATTATAGGGCCCGTATGGGCACTTTCACGGAAATTCTTCTAAGTGTGTCGAATAAAAAAGGACTGTATCAACCATATGTGTTCCAGTTGTTACATTGCGACCGTCGCCGATGGCTGTGTTAATAAATAAATTCTCCTAAATATCCCAAGGGTCAGTACTTGGATTGGTGACCGACCCATTCCTGAATTTTTCTAAGTTCCTCGTAGGTCAGTACTTGGATGGGTGACCGACCCACTCCTGAATTTTTCTAAGTTCCTCGTAGTTCAGTACTTGGATGGGTGACCGACCCACCCCTGAATTTTTCTAAGTTCCTCGTAGGTCAGTACTTTAATGGGTGACCACGCCACGGCTGATATTTTTGGAATTCCACAAGAATCAGTACTTGCATTGGTGATCGCTCCGCGTCCAAGCTTCTTTAAGTCCCCCAAGTCAGTATTCGGATCGGTGATCGCCTCATGGCCGAATTTTTCAATGTCCCTCAAGGGTCATTTAGATGGTTGCAATCGAAAGGTCGCAACCTAACCTATTTAACCGGCACTTAAATGCAAGTACTGATCCTTGCGTAATTCCAAAAATATCAGCCGTGGCGTGATCACCCATTCAAATACTGACCTACGAGGAACTTAGAAAATTTCGGGAGTGGGACGGTCACCCATCCAAGTGCTACCCCTGGTGAGACTTATAGTGAGATTTTAGGCGTGAGGCAGTCACCCATCTATGTACAGAAATGTAGTCTGAAAGCGTTTTCATTTTTAGTATACTTCAAATAGACAATAAAAATTAGAATCTTTTAAGATATCAATGGCCGAGTGGGCTAAGGCATGCAACAGCCACCCAGAGGATCCAGGTTCGATTCCTACCAACGGAAAAAAAAAATGTATATTTGTTTTTTCAGCAATTAATATGTAACCATCAATGCAATAACTCCAAATATCCAACTAAAAATGCAAGATAAACTGAATTCAATGTACGCAGATAATTATTTTGTAATTAATTATTTCGTTTTTTTATGTGGGGCTTAGCATGGCAGCCTTTATGGGCCCCGCCGAGGAACCCAATACTGGCCCAAAGGTTTAAAGTGTGACCGCCCAATACAGGCAGTAGTTAGATTTCCAGGATAGGCCCCGTAGTTAGTCAGGGAAGATTATACGGGCCCAGTATATAGCCCTGACTAAATTTCTGCACGGGCACGCGTTGCTACGGTATTTCCTAAGCCATCTCTGGCGCTACATGTAACATTCGGCTTCGCATCGTGTCACTGTAGCGCTCGATTCGGCTCGTGCGCTGCTTGCTAACCTTAGTGGAATAATCGCTTTTCCGCACTGGTATCACAATCTACTATAAGAAAAACTTGGTAATTAAGTAATGATGAAATAAATAAAGAAAGTGCGTATTTGAAAGTAGCGAAAACTGCAGATCCCTGGTGTAATTATCAGAGAGATGTAATCTATGTTATACTACTTGTATCGAGATGGATTCTGTAGAATTCGGTTGCTGCCATTCGATCCTATGCGTTAACATGCATGAACAACTTTATCGGGTAAAATATATATATTTTACTTGCGGCACGTCGAGATTTGCAAACGTGAAGTTGAGACAGAGTTTATCACAAGAGAATATGTGAAAGCTCCAAATATACTCTACGTTTCTCACGAATGCAAGTCTATAATATCCTCATGAGATATTGGAAGTGATAATTAACAAGATCTGGCTCAAAGTTAATTTGCAAACTTCATATCTACGTATAACTTTGTTGGATCTTTTTTATCGAATCCAACTATGTATATGTTATGTTTTGAAAAATGTCTCGCACAATATTGCACTAGAATTCTGCAATATCGATATCGGAAATATAGTTTATTTACAAGTTTTGGAGTACAAATACTCACGACTAAACAAAAACAATGATAACAAAAAGAATGGATTTAAACAAATTTATTTGCAGAAATGAATCTAAAACAGATGCAAAGTGAAACATTGCCAATAGCTTCTTTATTATTATTCAGATATGTTATGCCGACAGGGGGGTCAATTTAACATATATTTTATTTATTGGGATCGTTTGTCAATAAAGAGTTGGACTCAAGTACATAACGTAAAATTAAGAAGATTTATTTAAACAGATAACAATATAGTGTATTACAATATCGAGCTCGTCTCGATTCTGTTACTTATGGGCGAGTCTGACCCAAGACCGACTGGTCACTTTGATGTTCGATTGAAGACTAAACTTATTCCCGATTAATTTCCAGCAATTTGCCTAAAATCAGTGCGTATGCATTTATTGCTTCCGCGTACATTGCTTCATCGAACGATGAACTCCGCGCTGAGTCAAAGCGCGAGCTCTTTCGAAATCGTTCGATTGCCCAATTGCTCCAAAAACGTCTGACGAATGAACGTGGTTTTCGTATTTCTAGCTCGCTCCGTGGCGAAGCTTGAGCGGTGCACTGAACATCGATAGTCTTGGTCGGTCGTTGACCGAACAATTTCCTTAAATAATTCTGGGCACAACAGATATCATAAATCGACGTCTATACGTCTAGGAACTATGTTGATAAATTTTGGTTTTCTCGTGGAGGAAGATCTGTATAATTTGGAAAATAATTCTATCGTTTTTGACTTCCAATGTTAGTGTCGAACTAAGTTAACACCAACCAACATTAATTCCAACTTTATTTATGTATAAATATCCATTTTGAAATACTGATCGAACTTATAAATTAAAAAAACTTTTTCAAAGATTCAAAATCTCATCGAATCTGACCCTCTTTATAGAGTTGGTTTAAATTCAACAATAATTGTCCTCGAACATTACTTTAGTTGTTAAATAATATTAAGTCTGATGTCTTAAAAATTTGCGAAGTCTAGAGCATTTGCAGACTTATTTTGAAAAATTCAAAGCGCAAATAAACCCTGCATGAATTTTGATAAAAATAACAGTAAATAAATAGATCATTCTGCTTTGCTTGGCTTAAAATTTCATCTATGTGACTCAAGCCGTTCTCAAGTTATAAACGTTTAAATTTTACTGGTAACTATACACAGACACACACACACATACATATACCACTGCATATTGTTTCTGAAACTACTGACTTTTTGTTTCCTCAAAGCATCCTCTATGAGGAAGCAAAAAGAAATGAAGTCAGAGAGAAGAAAGAGGATCTATACATACCTGCTCATTTGCCATGATGAGTAAAGAATGGGCGTCGTCACGGTCGAGGTGAATGCCAGCCAAACAAACATCGTAAACGTTATATCAAAGTGGCCAGTGTTTTCGTACGTCTCAACCATAGCGAGCTTAGCCAGTCTGTAACAGAAAATACATTGTATATGAAACGTTGAGAAACCCAAACGATGAAAGTGCTGAAAAAACACTATTAGGCAAAGAAAATAGTTGACGTTTCATTTTCGATGTCCAATCGTTCCTGTTTTTATAAGTAACTAGATTATACTTCGGAATCATAATCGACAAAAAAAATGTAACCAAAACTTTCTAATCGTTTTGTCGATTCTGTCTAAATGCAATACCAATTAATCTCGATCGCATGTGCAATCGTGGACAAATTTCCAGATTGTTACGTCGAAACTTGTATGGGTTCAATGTGTTTACGTCGTTTTTCAATAAAAAGAAAAATTGAACGGTGATAAAGTATTAAGGACCCAACCAATTTCAATTAAATTCACAATGATGAAGGAGTAAAAACTGTTGCACTTGTGTGCCAACATTCAACCTGATGCTCCTAGCCGTTATTTAGTTATACGAGAAAAGTGTCATATTTATGACAAACACTCTACAAAGTGATTTTTATTACCACTTTTTAATAGTTATTTTTCAGGATCACTTTTCTCGACATTTCTGACAATCTTTAGTATACTAGGGTTAACCGGCCTCGGGCGCTTAAGCGCCCGATTCTCTTTGTATAAGTTTTGACATTTGATGTAAACAAAAAAAAAATGAATGCATGATCTTGGTCCCGATCGCAGTGTAACTGTCTGACGACACCACCGACCAATGAGAGCGCGAATAACGTGACAACAATGGACCAACTCGCAATTCGATAAAATATCGCAACATACTTTTTAGAGAAGGACAGACATGGAAATAGCGAAAAAAAAATTGTTTACAAACACAAAGTAAAAGCAAGTAAAATTTAAAAAAAAATGTTGTCCCAAATTACTTTATATGTTAGTAAACTTATATATTAATATCTAATTGTTAAAGTGACCATTTCAGTAAACATTATGAAATTCATTTCACATATTAAAGCGTGCAGCGTTCACCACCATAAACTACCTGGCGTAAATGAACATGCAATTCAGACAATAAAATTTCCGATGTACTGTAATTTACAGATCGTAATATTCTTGTTTATTTGAGTGTAGATCGACGCAGTTTGAATGGAAGACTGTACCACGGTTTAATTGCAGTATTTATCGAGCCATTGCGCTCGAATCTATTCTCCATGATGGCACAATTAAATAACGCATGTCAGGCATATCATACGCGTTGTATGCTCCAATTTCCCCACACGTGGTTCATGTAATTTTATCTTCCGCTTCAATATCTGTGCAGCAAAATAGACGAGGTAACAGAGAAATTCCAAGCTAAATTATACTCTCGAGCTCTGCGTCGGTTGTGAATTATTTAATGGATAAGTTATTCGAGCCATGAGGGTTTGCATATTGATCTTCGGGATCTTCGCCCCTACGGGGCGCCGGGTTGTTGTTGGGTTGCTCCGCCCCTAAACCCCCGAAAAACGGACTATTTTTTAAGGCACTCACATGAACGTCGCGCTGCGCGCTCCGCATAGCTTACACGTCATACTCTGCACTCCGTATGTTTTACACGTTATGCTGCGCGCTCCGTAGAGTTTGCATGCCGTACTATTGCGAACTGTACATTCGACATGTTACACTATCTCGCTCCACGAACATATTGTGAACACATAAATAAGCTCTAATAGCTGTTGACCACCTTAGCAAATTTTCTTTTGATAGTTTCAGGAAAATCCAGATTTAGGCTGTTTCAACTCCGAGCATAATTCAGAAAAAGCTGCTCAGCAAATTACTTTTTTATTTTACAACATCATTTCACTAGAGTTCAGAGGAGAGACCCACAGAGAGGCCCAAAATCACGATCTGTTTGAGGGAGGTGTAATAGCTGATGCAAATTCGCTGACATGTATCTGGCACCATATAGGACATCGTATCTATTCACAAATTCCACTAATAAACGCGACGCTTTTTCCAACATTGCCGGGGACACGCTGGATTGATGGAGTGTACAAACAGCAAGAACGTGCATGCAATAATGTTCAAAAAATTCTGGTGACATTACGTCGTACAGGATCGGGAGTGAATAATAAAAAAGCCATGCCTTTAACTCATTTGCCTTCCAATATTTTAAATGGTGTTTTATCAATCGCGGACGCCTCTGTAAAAATGAGGGTAGAGATATTGCTCGTAATCTCGAATCGATAAGATCAATGAAACCGCTCAGAGATGCTGGGTGATCGCTGAAGGCTGGGTCGAAGAAAAAGCACAGTAGTTTTTTTGTGACTTCCGCGAATACGCAGTGCATAGAATCGACGGCCATAGTTCGAATATATTTATGCACGAAGAGATCGAGCACAGACGGGCCTTTTATGTAAAAAACTGGAGTGTTTGTACGCAAGGCCTCCTCGGCATAATTGCAACTGGCTTCCTCTGTCCTTTCGTTTAGCTCTCTTTTAAAAGGGTATGTCCACACCCCTTCTTCGGCCTGCCCTCGCAACTTACATTTTGGACACCCGTATCGGCCATTGAATTGAGTTATATTGAGAAATAAAGCCTTCGCGAAAAGGTCGCAAGTCCCACATATGACAATACCCTTTACTTTTACTGGTATCTCTTTATTAGGTACATTTAAATTAATGCCTTCGGATATTTCTCGAAGCGCTGTGTGAAACGGTTGCAAGAAGAGATTTGGTGGCGGTTTTTGAGGTCCAAACCATAACCCTGCGAGCAAAATATTTTTTGGTTTGGTTCTTTCTCGATAAGGGAGCTCGTTAATGCTAAGATAAAAGGCAAAATTTGAAATCCCGATGATTTAAAAATCGGCACGCCATTCGTATTCCAGGTAAATGATATATTCGAAGGCGTGGCTAAAAATCCATGATAGCGGCAGTGCTCCCTGTACACATCCCCGTCATAAATATCGTCAAAATTCAGAGGATCATTTTTCTCCCGAGTGTTGCAATGCTTTGATGTTCGATTGATGTTGCAAGCTTTCGTAAAACCCTGGTCGATCGTATAACATTTGCAGCTGACACATGACCGGAATTTCGATAAAGTAAGACACTACGTTATGCATATCAGAAACTTCGCATACGGATGTATTCGTAGCGAGAGACGAACAACAGATGGAGCAGTAATGGTGTTTGATCAGTGGGTACCTAATGTTACTGAAATGATTCCGGAACAAGTATAAACTCGTTGTCAGAGTGCAGGTCTGTCCACAGAGACATATAAGAACGAGAAGATCACCGAGCGCCGCTCCAGTCAAATTGTGGCATAAGGCAAACGACAATATTGACAGTAAGCCTTGGCCTAACGTGATCGAAGCTCCTTTTCCTCACCACTGTCGTCATCGTCGAATTCCAGATCTTGGTCATCGCTAAATTGCAGCTTATCACTCTCGATAAAACTATCTTCTGGGGAATCGAGTTCGTCACTCTCGCTAAAACTGTCTTCTGGAGGGATAGAAAGTACAAGGTGAAGTACGAAGATAAAGTGGAAAGGAGAAGAAAAAAAATGTTCAAAGTAAAATTTGGTTACCCGACATTTGACCCCACACAACAATTTCCCAGGCCTAAATATCCCAGTCAAAATATTCCACAACTATAATATCCCATCTCAAAAATATCCCATACCAAAATATCCCACAACTATAATATCCCATCCCAAAAATATCCCATATCAATATATTACTGCTACAAAACACTGCTTTCACATCATTGAAAATAAGTCTAAAAATGACACAGACACGTGGACACACAGGCACACACATACACGCAGGCGCACAGGCCCACAAGCACACAGACACAGGCACACAGACACGCAAGCATATAGACACACAATCATACAGGCACACGGGCACACATATACACAGGCACACTGGACACAGGCACAAGGGCGATGGGGGCGGATTGGATATTACTACTATAGCGGAAAACATTTGTTCCATGTTGCGTTGTTGCATTTGTTGCTTTCACTTTATTGAAAATACTTTTCAAAAATCAAATCGATTAACAAAAATCCCATAAATTAGGATCGATACAAAGTAATTGATGATTCTTACAACAATAAATAAATAAATTACAGAATCAGGATTACAAAAATACGCAGACCAACAAACTACAGGCCACTGCACTCTGCCTTCGTCTTACAGTGACAAATTATGAGCAATGCCCCGAAGATAATCCAATATCTCGCGATTATTATAATCTTCGACAACGTTCAACAATCTTGAATCGTGATCGCGATATTTTGCGCGTCGCATGCGCTTCTTCTCCCCCGCTACAATCCCCTCCAACTTAGTTTCAATTGACGCCTGCTCTGATTTTAATAAGTCTATAAAGCTCCAAACTGACACATGGGCCGCTTGAGCTTTTGAGTTGAAACTGTGATGCCACCCCCCAGCAGAATTATTAGTACGAGGCAGAGCATCAAGAACGGAATCATAGCGATTCCACAATTCGATTGCATACAGAGGCGATTGACGGATGTTGCGACGATTTAGGGCCCCAATCCACGTGGTCTCAAAATACTCGATCACAGGATTGAATTTTTCCTCGTTCGCAACGAAATATTCCGACGCTATTAAAGCCTCGAAAGAAACTACGGCCTCCCCCTGAGGTACAAAAGCAAGAGCACATAACGTTTTAATATTCAGAGCGAATGTTGCATCGGAGCGGTAGGTGTTCTGTAGCCCGGCGGCTTGAATTTGTCTCCAAATACACTGCCCGAAGTGAAAAAAGTACCCTTTGACAACCGCATTAGGAAAAGTTTTGTAGACTGAGTTGATAAATGTCATCTCAAAATCGGCGATAACAATCCCAGGATTCAAATCCGGTTTCAGTTCTTTCAAACGCTGTAACGCTGTTCGATAACTCGTCTGACTCTTTTCGCATATCAAAATAAATACAAGAGGAATGACTTTGCCACCCTTAAGGCCGTGAATAGTATTTAATTGTGGTCGGAACCGTGCGAAAAGTCCCATCGGCAAACCATACGCGGCACGTGCTTAACATTCGAACATTATTTGCCGTCGCAAATATGAGAAATCGCCTCGCAACTGATCGCTTGCCTCTGCCAGATACATTGCCCGAGTCAAAACAAAGAAACTGTTCGCCTCGCGACGTAACAGTGTAGGCCTCGGCAACAACAAACTCCTCGATCGACGCAGGACACGGTGGGACTGGCCTGTCAATATGCTGAACTCTTTCGAGTGTCCGCGATAAACCCGCTCTACCGGGCAGCTGGCCAATGGCTGCCTCGCTTGCTGTGCCAGTAACTGATGCCACAATTTCTGCGACCGTCTACTTGCTCAGTTTCGCTTTCTTTTTCATTTTTCCGACAGCCTTTGTCGCATCGATCGAGACAATTCAGCCACGATTCGATCGATTACTACAATGAAAGTATTAATCTTCATGTTCTCTCTTCCATCAAATTCCGTGTCGTTGTCGTTCCGTTCTCCAAACCGAGATACTCGTCCACGATGTCGTTGTTTTTCACGTACGTAATCATTGATTTCCTTTCTGTTCTAATTCGTCAAAATGTCCACGTAAACTGATGACGTAGTTTTGCAGAGACTCATACAAATTTACGACGGTACCGATGTCAGTCTTGATACTCTGTAACGATTTATTAGTTTTATCGAAGCGATCGAGAATATCATTCCAAAGTACAGTCATTATGCCGATCTCAAGTTGCTCAAATTGCCTACATAAGCCTTCGGCTTCCGCTCTCGTGCAGGGTTTTTCGGATGGATCGTCGACAATTTCTCCGATAGCGTCACATATAGGATCGTAGGATTTTACAAGTGCTCGACAAGCCTCTGCTCTCGCTGACCATCGAGTAGTTGACACACACTTAGGCAACAGTGAACCGGGCGCTTCGTGAACTCGTTTTTTGAGTCTTGTCCATCGAGAGGTAGATGCGCTCATAAAAGTGTACACGTGCTGCACGAACATGAAGAATTGAGTTGCTTTTACAGAGCAATCGGCAGCTGCTTGCCCTACAAGGTTCAATTAAGTAGGCAGCGCATGGTACAAAGATGGCCAATGGATTGTGTGCTTTAATTTTCGCTTGGAGCCCGCCGTAGCATCCTGACATATTGCTCTCATTATTGTACGACTGCCCTTGACAATTCGTAATATCTACATCGATATTCGGTTAGTGTACTGACGACTGCATCCTCCATGTCGATAGCACTGTGGCCTGCAATTTGGATGAACTTGATGAACCATTCTACCGGTTCGCCATTATCTTGTACATATCGTACAATAAAGGTCAATTGATCCGTATGAGAGATGTCTGGGGTCGAATCGACACTTATTGCGTAGTATTTACTCGCCTTTAGTTCAGAAATTATGTCGTTGAGCAGCCTATCATATATAACGGCGAGAAACTCGTTACAAATGTCTTTTGATAGATAACAAACGTTACCTTTTCCTGGGTTAACGAACTTATCGATATGGTTTTTCAGGAACGCATCGTTCTAGGCCATAAGATCCAATATCTCTAAATAATTTCCGTTTTGAACAGAGCCGAATATCTCGTTAGTTCCTCTAAAAGCCAAACCACGTGTAGCCAGAAACTTTATAGCATCCAAAACGCGATGCAGAACTTTTCGCCAGTAATCGCATTCTTCAATATACTGCGGATGCAAAACAGTATCAATTTTGCCGAGAATTTTACTGCGCAATACAAATTGTCTGGTATTTTCGCGGTGTTCGTAGCTTTTTTCATGTTCTCCTAATCGCACGTCATTTTTCCAATCATTAAAGCCCGTTGCAAAGTTATTTACAGATTTTGAAAAGAGTTTGCAGGGTAAGCAAAATACGCAACCTGTCGTTTTCGAGTATAAGAGCCATTCCCGCGTTTTAGATTCACCGTTGGGCATTTTTTGGGAAAACATTTGTGTGGTACAATATCGCGCTTTCGTACTAACGGATCTGTGTTATCCGAACTGCGTGTAGGCCATGTTGCAGGATCCTCAAAATGGATGGCATCGATTTCGCGACCTAAACTAAACGTAGTGGAATATTCTTCTTGACGGTTTTCCGTATCTTCGGTTTCTTCTACCAACGTCGGATATATATTACTCGAATTGGACGACTTGCTATCGTAATCTTCTAATCGGTGTGTCTCATCGTGAGGCAATGAAAGCTACAATACAAACAAAATACTCTATCTAAAAAAGTTGCGCTAAGTAGATTTGTCCCGTCTTTAATTAACAGCGGAAAAAGTTCTATTGTTTTCGTAGCTTATGAAAGGATATTTACAGTATTGAGTGTTTACATGTTAACTATACAAATGAACAAAAAATTAAGATAAAGAATACTTGACACGATGTCTACTTTATGAAACCATGTTTTAGTGCGTTTTGACTCATATTATTCTCTGTTTCGATTTTCTATTTATTGCAGTATTTTTTTTATTTTGTGCATTGTATAAATTAACTATACACAGGAAAAAATACTGGAATAAATAGAAAATCAAGACAGAGAATACTATGAACCCAAATGACACAGAATTCTTTGAGCAGAGAGTTGATTTTATAAAGTAGACATCGAGACGTTGTATCAACTATTCTATATATATATATATTTTTTTTCCTTCTTGCTCTGACTCTGACCTTTAAAGGGTGGTTTAAAAAATCGCTTTATTTTTTGTTAAGCTGCTCATTGAGATTTTAGTTCCTTATCACATAAAAATGTAACCGAAAGGACGAGCTTTAAATCATTTTTACTCTAATGCCTCGCGAATTTTTTAAATTGATCAAAAGTTTGAAAATTGTAAAACGCATATACGGCAGAAATTTTTCGATGAACATGTTTGTAACAAAACGAATATTTGTGCGAACCCTAAAGATGGTGTGTTGTTTTTTAATATTTTTTTCTAATCTTTTTATCAATAAAATTGATTAAACATTAAACAAGTTGAAATCGTCGAAGAAACGACTGCTCTCTATTAATTTTTTTCAAAATTGTTGGAATAGTACAACTCAAGTTTCAAGTTTCAAGCATTTATAATTTATGAAGTGGAAATCTGAAAATTAACAAAATTTGGAATGAACAGTCGTGTATTTAACGGTATGAAGGCGTTAAATATGAAATGTCCACTACTTTGTTGTGTGGATAAAAAATAGAAGAAGACGAGACACTGTATTCAGGCTTTGTAAAAACATTAGTTTCTTCATAATTAATATATTCATAGAAGAATTTCTGCCATAAATGCATTTTTTATTTTGAAAAAGAAAAAAAATGCAGTTTGTACAATTTTTTAAGTTTCATGAGACAGTCAGACAGTAGGAAAAAAATTGTAAGACTCGCTCTTCTGCTTAAACCTCTATTTTGTGACAATGAAGAACAACCTCGATGAGCAGATCAACCAAAAAATAAAACGCTTTTATACTGCCCTAATATATATACATACATAGTCTTTAAAGTCAGAACAGGAACAAGAAAAATTCGCAATAGTAATTTATATCACTTAATCACTGTACGTTGGTAAGATTTAAAAATATTATTAGCCTTCGCGTCCTTCGTACCTCAGGAAAGTTTGCTTACCTCTGCTAATTGTTCGTTTGAAAAACTTGATGTTGTTGTACTCGATTTGTTACTCTGACTCTGAGGAGAAGGATGTACAAAGAAGGAGTCGAGTTTTGGGGTTGTCTTCAAGATAACATTTTCTTTTTCATCCTTCACTTTTATAATTTTTCGGCGTTTGGCGCCACGTAATTTGTTGAAGCTCATCTCTGCAGAAACGGCACAATCGCCTGGTCGCAGGTACGTTAACGATTGATGGAGCTCTTTTCTGCGCGCGAGGCTCGGGGACACGTGAACAGGAACAGACCCGCGACCCGCCTGCGGCGTCTGTTCAGGCTTGAACGTAGCGCAGAGTGGACGGTACCAACGGCATACTTAGTCATTTACTATATTTACTAATACGAGTCGATAATTACTTACATTTATAACTATATTGCACGCGATTATGAATCGCACGTAAGTCTACAGCGATTGACATTCGCCATCATAAAATACAACTCATTAACCAATATAAAAAAAAAAATTATGATAATATTTTTTATAGCATTGTAGAGTTAAAAAAAAAAAGTTCATTTGTTTGCGCACTCCCAGATCGCGGCGCCCTAGGCCTAGGCCTAGTCGGCCTAGTCCGTAAACCGGCCCTGCATATGGGTCATTCCACGATAATTCACACACAAAAAACCCGACGATCTCCAATCTCCTCCTAATTTTTGTATATCGTTGATCATGTGAAACGAAGCATCTACGAACTTTTTTAGAACTTTATGAGGATATTTGTTCGATACATAGAAAAAAAAATTTGTATTTTATTTACGCCTTTCACCCAAAAAAAAGGTACCATTAAAAATATTTTTGTATTCAGGTAAAATACAATTTTTTTCTCAATGCGGAGTATTTTTATCGTAAACTATGTTGAACTACGAAAAAATTGACCTATTGCTTTTGTCAATATGATTTTTCCACTTGGAGTTGAGTTTTTATACATTTACAAAATTTAAAAAAAATTTAGACATTGATGCATCTAGAAATAAAATTGTAAAAAAATTCACACATGCCCGGTTTGATATCATCAATAAAATAAAAAATTAAGGAGATTATTGGAACAAAAAAATAATTACTAATTGCAATTAATTACAGGTAATTAATTGTAATTAATTGCAATTAATTATTATTAATTGTAATAAAATAATTACGATTCTTAATTACATAAATGTAAAAAAAACGATATTACAACGTACCTCGACGAGTTGCGTCGGTTGTGTGACATCGTCCACAGCAGTCACGTTGTTTATAAAGAACACATCTCCAATGCACCTTATCCACAGTCGTTCCTTATCCGCAGTGCACCGAATACAGAAAACCGTTTAAGGCAAGTAAACTCCTACCCTTCTGACTTGCCACGAGAGACAACAGCATGTTTACAACGCGAATAATCGACGACGACTGGACATATCAATATCGAAACAATTGGACTCGCACCGGCGAGACTATTCTCTGCAATTATAATATAAATCGTTCGAGGCATGAGGGCATTTCTTCAAATGAGCTTGAGTGAGACACACATTTTTCGTAACAATAACTTGTACTCCCGTAATATCTTACGGTATACTACTACAGGAATTTTGCACATGGGATATTTCGGTATGGGATATTTCGATATAGGATATTTCGGTACGGGATATTTTTGCTACGGGATATTGTTGGGCCGCAATATTTCAGTGAGGGAACAAAAATCGACGGGATATTTAAGTGGAATATTATGTCGCAGGATCAAATGTCGGGTCACCCACCGGTTTACGTCTTCCGAGTATTTTCCAAGTTTTCCGATTCGCTGGCGGAGTACTAACCGCGGGACATTAATTCGCGAGAATTACCTGACAGGTTTATCAATTCGACGGGCATTGACAGTATCGATACACGCTTACATCATATTTTTTCCCGGCATTATCTACCGCACTAAAGTGGCACGAATGAGTGGCGATGAAAGAGCAGTCGGGGTCGCTCGATTTTTGCTGAAGGTTGAGTCAAAAATTCACTTTAATTCGTTGCATTTGAATCGTACATTTTTCGTCAATTTGGAGCGCGAAGTTGTTTTTGATTTGTTTGTTTTTTCGTTCTATCGGTTCGATTCACGTTGCTGCGTCAACGGGATTCAACTTCGTCACCGGGAGCGACGTCGGTTCGGTTAACGTACACGTGGAAAAATCGCGTTTTTCACGCACGTTTTGGTTTTAATTTTTGTCCCCGCACTAGACGGCGTTTGAACCGCCGAATGAACAACGAAGCCCGTTGTTGTTTGTCACGTCTATTGCTCTCTCTCTCTCCCTCTCTTTCGATGGACAAGTTCGGGGCTCGATCGAATGCCGTTGCTCTATCACCAATGTTCAAATACAGTCACCGAGTCACCAGTTGTGTTACTCAATCTTCACGCAACTCGATCGGCCACGAAAGCAACAGAAACTCAGCTAATAAGTTTTTTATTTATTAAATAAATTATCCCAAGTTATCACGAGGCATGATCAGTTTTTGGTCAAATGGTTAGATGATTTAAAAATATTAACATCATTTTTCATCTTCTTTGATAGATTGCCGGCCCTTCGAGAACTCCAAATTTAATAGGAATGTCTAGAATCGGAGGTGACTCCAAAGTATGTACACGATATATGTAGTCCCGTCTGCTATTGTCAACTTGACGCGAGCGTTAGTTACGCCGAGCGCCAATGTGCGTCTTGGTAGTGGCACACCTCGGTCTGCTGGACGGCCGCCGCGTAGTAGCGGGAAAGAAGCGCGAAGAAGCGCGCGTGATGGCCCGCACTACGATTTGCGTGCCCAATGGGCACACATATTGCAATTATGTCCTATAGACGTCTTTAGGACATCATTGTAACATGTGATGTCCAAAAGATGTCTTTAGGCCATCATTGTGACAAGTGTGCCCATTGGGTGGTGCGTTTGTGCTTCGCCAGAGCACAGGCTCTATGACACGAAGCAGGTGAACGGGCGGGGACGGAAACAGGAGCAGGCGTACGGTCGTCGGCGGTCGGGCTCAACCTCTCCTCTCGGCTCGGGGGCGGTTGGATCCGGCACGGAAACGTGGGGGTCCTGGTGAGAGTCCGCTCGACAACCGGATCGGTCGCGGGACCCGTCGGCCGGAGGGCATCACGCTCTCAGGTCGCGCACCTCGTGAAGTAAAACTTTTGACAATATACGACAGAAAACCTTTTTCTCACCTTGTGATTACACGAGGCAATTACAACAATCGCTTTCGGTTCGTGCAAGCACTCCCGAGATTTTCTTCTCACACGTATCGTAACATACTCTTCTATTTTTA
Source organism: Ephialtes manifestator (assembly GCA_963970395.1). Lineage (NCBI taxonomy): Eukaryota > Metazoa > Arthropoda > Insecta > Hymenoptera > Ichneumonidae > Ephialtes > Ephialtes manifestator. The sequence continues at coordinate 22,092,512 of OZ019974.1, read as the reverse complement.
CTGTGTTTATAGAGTTTGTGAAAAAAATACCGCTGAAGGAGTTGCCGGATTAACCAACAGAGAATACACACGTACCCTAAATCTCATGTGCTCGACGCTCCGATCCCAGGCACAAACTACGGCGATGTCGACTACGAAACCTGCAGGTGCAAGTGGGTCGCACCGTGCAGCCGCTTCTCCTTCTTGAATGCGACGCATTATCGATGCTCCATTCCCACTTATTTCTCATTTACTTATATCTTCTTTTCAAGTGGTTCCAAACTTCCAACTATCTCTGTTCGTCGTTACGTAGTTGAAATCGTTATATAGAATAAATAAATATATAAACACTAAACAAATGGTTCGTCTTCTGTCACGCATATAATATAATTCTGCACAGTATATGTTGATAAATAGTATTGCGAAGCTATAGACATTTGCGGTCTTCATAAAAATTACATATGAGTAGTACTGCTCATACGCAGAACCCTTGCACACTTGACGCATTTGATATAAACAATAAGACTCGCTAATACTTTGTTCATATTTGACGTACTATAATGACTCGTATACTCTTTAAGTCACAATACTTCGAAGCAATGAGAATTTGATATCTTGAAAAACTCATATTTCAAGACCGTGTTCATACTTGAATGCCTTGCATATTTAAAGTATTAAATATGAATAATAAGACTCGTTAATACTTCGAATTTTTAAATACCTCAATCACACTTCACATCTGTAAAGATCTGGGTTCCTTGATTGTGGATAATAAGACATGACAATACTTTAATTATACCCCAAAGCCCAGCTAAATTAATGAACATCTGAAATATACATAGTAATACTTCCGACATACTTACCAGCACTGCGGGATCACACCGTTTTATTTTCTAAAATAATATATAATGAGTCGCTAATACTTACCAGCTCCGAAAAATATCACGGTAGACTCATTAATACTTCTCGAAGTATTACTCGGTATGTATTATTCCAATACGTCAGCCTTGGAATATTTTAATTTCAAGACTCTTTTAATATTTAAGCAATACTGTTTTAATACTTCCGTTTTTGCGCGGGCATGTACGAATTCTGGTACACTGCCAGAGTTGCCAATACGGTCCAGTACTAAAACGGAATTGGCCGCCAAGTGTCGTTGGGCAGTGTTGTTACAGTACTGATTAACAACTGGCACCATGCTGCGCCAGTACTTGTGGCCAGTACTTTCATGATAACATGGACGGCACTTAGCCGGGGTTCGTCCAAGTACTGAGCGTGGGCTTGAACGAAATTCGTCTTAACGTCGGCGAGCAAACTTTACCGGTACTAGCGTGACATGCGACTGAGTACTGGGGTAATACTGTCCCAACAGTTGTGCGTTGTACTGGCTGAATATATTACCGGAACACCGCCGAGAGCAGTCCGAGTGCTGGGCCCGGACTAGGCCGAAACTCATCTTATTCTCGTCGAGTAAACTTTGCCAGTACCACCCTGACATGCGACTGAGTACTGGAATAATACTCTTCCGACAGTTGTCCTTCGTACTGGCTGAATATATTTCCAGACCACCGGCGAAAGTCGTCCAAGTACTGGGAGCGGACATCGCTGAAACTTGTCTTTTTTTCGGCAAGCAAACTTTGCCAATGCTAGCTTGGCATTCGACGGAGTACTGGGGTAATACTGTCCCAACAATTGTGCGTTGTACTGGCTGAATATATTGCCGGAACACCGCCAAGAGCTGTCCGAGTGCTGGGCCTGGACTAGGCCGAAACTCATCTTATTGTCGTCGAGCAAACTTTGCCAGTACCACCCTGACATGCGACTGAGTACTGGAATAATACTGTTCCGACAGTTGTCCTTCGTACTGGCTGAATATATTTCCAGACCACCGGTGAAAGTCGTCCAGGTACTGGAAGCGGACTTCGCCGAAACTCGTCTTTTTGTCGGCAAGCAAACTTTGCCAATACTAGCCTGGCATTCGACGGTGTACTGGGGTAATACTGTCCCAACAATTGTGCGTTATACTGGCTGAATATATTGCCAGACGATCGGCGAAAGTTGTCCAAGTACTGGAAGCGGACTTCGCCGAAACTCGTCTTTTTGTCGGCAAGAAAACTTTGCCAATACTAGCCTGACATTCGATCGAGTACTGGGGTAATACTGTCTCAACAGTTGTGCGTTATACTGGCTGAATATATTGCCGGAACACCGCCGAGAGTCGTCCGAGTGCTGGGCCCGGACTATGCCGAAACTCATCTTATTGACGTCGAGCAAGCTTTGCTAGTACTACCCTGACATGCGACTGAGTATCTCGAGAATATCTCGAAAAATGGTGCACCACATGCGCCTACCTTTTCCTACGCTGCTGGCCTCGATCCTCGCTGCCATGCCGGTCCTCTCGAGTCTCTGCTTCGTACGAAAATCCTAGCGAAGCGGCTGTCACTCAGCCAATTATTATTCTCTCGATCACTACTGCTACCGTCGGCACGCGCACGGTTCGCTAATGCTCGCGGAAACACGTTGTAACACGCTCGACGCGGTAACAAAATCTATCGAAGATGCGCGAGTACTGCTCGAGCGCGATCTTCTTTCTATTCTTTCTCTTTACTCGTTTGGGTTTACACTCGTGTGACGCTCCCAATCTAACTGGAGTTCTAAAACTATAATATAGTACATATAATATAAACTAAAATCTTTTCGATAATTATCGCTCGCTATGCCGGGTTACGCGTCCACAGACGTCCGGGGTGGGGGTCACGGCCTGCCATCGATCGACTTCGACGATCGTCGCATTGTTTCGGTGTCTCTCTCCTTCCATCCCCCGATGTCGCGAGCGTCTTCCCGGCCCTTTGCTTTAATTCCGAGAATCCTGTAAGCGATTTTCACGGCAGTCGAATGTTCGAATAACGCTACGAGTTAACTATGACGAGGAACGATTCGGTTGTTACGCTGGCCTTCGTGAGTAGTAACATAATCTCAATTGTAGGGACAACGGCTGACTGGCGCAGCACTGGCCTAGCGCTGGCGTGATACATCAGCCAGATCCATGCATGAGGACTGGCGCAACACTGGCCCAACATCGGCAAGATACTTTGGCCCGACGCTTGTTTTGAGTCTTCGCCCAACGCTGGCATGGCACACCGGCCAGCTTCGGCCTGAGGTTACAAGCCCAGCAGCCAGTACTGGGTCAGTGTTGGGTCGTATTCCCACACGGAGAAAAAGGTTTAGTTAGATCAACCAAGGCGCTTAGTTATATATGCGCCAACTCAGTTATTGTTTGACCAACTAAATCATTTTGGTTGGTCGATCAATAACTTGGTTGGTTAACAGGTAACTTCATTGGTCTAACCAATAACTTAGTTGGCGCATATATAACTAAGCGCTTAGTTGTTTTAACCAAGCCTTTTTTGCGTGCAGTGTCGACAAACCCTACTTGGGGACCCTTTAGCGTTGTTTAAGCTTGAGCGGTTTGTCTCCTCGTTAGGTCGGCAAAATTGTTATTTCATCCATGGACGCTTCTAGTAGGTACGCTAGTCACGGTGTAAAAACTAATTATGCGTGCTCCGTATGCCGTAACAGATTCGCAGTATATACATTTTTTTACAGCTCGAATGTCACACAAGCCTGAACGAAATGTTCAGCGCTCGTCGAGAGCCTGGTAAATCCGTTTAAATTTGTCCCAGCAGTACTGTACCCGTTAAATCTGCTGACGTGACAACGTTTTCTAGCAGCCCAGCGATGACGGGGAAAGTTTTTTCGTTAAATTCTCGGCATTAATGTTTGAGCTGGTGGCACGGCGGTTTTCCACGTTATTATTACCCCCGAGTCCAGTAACACCACCATGCACACGTAATTGATATTTATCAAGCGACAAATGACCATCGTTAACATCTTAACGAGATACCATGGGAAAGTGAAGGCCAGATAATATGGAGAAAAACGGTTTTGAATAGGTATGAGACATTTTCTTTTTTCGATTCTCTTTAGAATTTTTTATAGTTAGCTAGAATTTAACACTACTTAAAAATACTTTGTGTGTGAGATTATTTGCCGCCCGAATGAGAAGAGAAATCTCTTCTCATTTTATCTAGGAACAGCAATTATAAGAGGAGTACAAGAAGAAAATGTTTTTTTAATGGTATTTTAAATGCATAGTGGTTAAATAAAAATTACTTTTTAAAATTAAACAAAGTTGATTTTATTAGCAAAAAAAAAGAAGAAAAAAAAATTCAGAAAACCCTTTTGGAAATCGTATGCCATTGAATCAATTTGTTTTCATTACTCGGATATTGACTGTCAATTTTTCTTTATTTTTATCGACGAATCATGATAATTTCGATTAAGGTTGCATTCAAATATTTATTAGAAATTCATATTTCTTATCTTGTACTTTTTGGCCGATTTTTCTCTTGTAATATATAAATCGTCTAAAAATTAGTCTCCAAAGTTTATGAGAAAAGTAAAATCTGAAGTAAATCTCAAGTAGTAGTAGCATCTGCCTAATAAGATGTTAATTTTAGGGGGCATTCCTGGCAGGAAATGTCTTCAGGGAACCTCAGCAAATTACCTCAACTTTCAGTGGACGCGCTGTAATTCATACCGCAGCAAGTGGAGAGAGTCGAGTTATGTCACATATCATGCCTTGAATATACCGCCAGCTAATATAGCTGCAAGTGGTCTGGGTCGAGTTATGTCAGACATCAAGTCTTGAATAAAACGTCACCAGTCGACATTAAAAGTAACTGAAAGTGCAGTGAAAACTGCATTCAATAGCATTTAAAGCAAAAAATCCAGATGATAAAGAAATATGCACAGAAAAGATGTTAAAAAAACTCACTTAAAATCTGAATTTTATTTAAAAAATAGTACATTACGATACGAGTGCGAAAGAACTTTTTCTGACGAGTGTGAATTCGCAGCACGAGCCGAAGGCGAGTGTTGCAATCACACGAGTTAAGAAAATTTTATTTCACGAGGTGTGGAAACGATGTCTGACGCACGCGAAGCGTGCGTAAAACCGCGTTCTACGCACTGAGTGAAATAAATATAAATAATTCTTTGAGTGAAAATATCTAGACAATTATCAAACGTAATTACATTGATTGTTCCATTTATCAAAAGACGCGGTAGCGTCTCAATGCCAAGTATTAAAAGAAAATTAATGTGGCCTCCGCACGATGATATATCTCTTGTTTCTATTATGTCTTGACTAAGCGCTACTAGGACTTTTATATTATTCCGAACGTCGACCCCTTGCAAAGTGTAACTCGAATTATCTCTGACCACACGTTGCAAACGAAAATTGTATCAGGTCTAATATTTTTTAATTTTAATTACATGCATGATGCAGAAAAATATTTAGAAAAATTTATGTGAACGTATATTAGATTTTTTAAATCTCATATATTTGACATTATTATATCTATGAAATCTTTTACTTATAAGAAGAATTAATGGAAATGTTTTATTTATTTTTTCCGTTCCCGTCGTGTAACCTCTTCAGGGTTTAGGTCTCGGTTCCATTTGTCTTACGATCCATTTCTTTCGTCGGAGACTCCCTAGAGTGTTAGCCACAGCCACAGCCACTCTTTCCTAATGCACTTCTGCATTGCATTTACACGAGACCATAGGGAAACTGTGGATGCCTTTGGTGGCTATATTTTACTTAGTTTCGCCAGTATAAAGACCAGAAACTCCGAAAAATATGTACCTACGATTATATGTTATATGTTTGTAGTTATATAAAATATTCAATACTCTGAGGTCGTACGGCTCGGGCATTACACGTTCTTGCACATAATCCTATCATAATTTTAACAAATCCCATCTAGTTAGTCACGCTCGGCTCTACATTCCATGGATAATGTGAGAACACCTTCCATAATCCAGAACGTAAAACTCGAAGAACAGAAATGTGCTTCGGTGCTAAGGAAATTACTCCCGGTGATTTTTTTTGGTAATAAATAGAAGATAATAAATGTTTAATTTTTTTAAATGAAATAAAACGGTGCAAAGTGTAACCTTGGACATTACTTTCTCATTATTATTCAGATTTCATTAATCATCGTCGATGTTGAACCATAGTTGAATAATTTTGGCTTTTGCATAGAGAATGATTTGGAAAATCTGAAAAATAGTTATATCAGACAGAAAATCGTCGTGTGAAGGCAATATTAATTTCTTCAAGTTTTTAGAATCTTTCTTTACTATTTCTTTTTTGACTTTTTCAGTTTTAACTTGGCGTCGAGTCGCTACCGCGACTCTTGACAGCCATTATCTGATTTCCATTACCAGTCCCGGATTAACGTACCCCCAACCAACCTTAATTGTATCTGCATTTATGTATAAATATTCATTTTGCAACTTTGAAATTTACGCGATACATGTTTATTCTATTTTGCATAAAAAAAGGAAAGCTAAAACTTGAATGACTCTGCCGTTCCTCATGAAATTTACCATAATAGTCCGGTTAGAGGAATCAACAAGAAGTCAAAGTAATCATCAAAGCGTCAAAGAAGGTCTAAAAAGTAATCTTGTTTTAACAAGATGAGCTCTTTGACGCAGAACAGTCGTTGAATAAAATGAAGCAATGTATTGTTTACTTCTTACGGCAATACTTAAACTAAATAAAGAATTAAAAATAACAAATGTAGTACTGGCGTATTCGCAACACGTGACTTCCCGTGCAGAAATTAGTTCGGACAGTCGCGATTAAATAAGGAGCCTTTTTAGGTATAAGCGTGGCATCCACAAAAGGGAATCTACTCTAGAACCCTACTAGAACTGGGGCAAACTAGACTGGGCCAAGTCAGAGCCCCAACTATTTTTCTACATGGGTTTCTCATCATGTTTATTACTGACGTGAAGTTATAATCATAATGTTACAGCGATATAGTTACGAAACATGCAGACAGAATTTTATATTGGAATCTGCATTTTCCGATATAGTTTGTTGACGTCGCATTTTAAAATTCGAGCCATCCCGTGATGTCAAATGGAGTTTCCACGAGGCATCGTCGCTTGAAAAGAACTTTAATAACTTATATCTTTCGCAACTTGTATGATTTCAGAATTGCTCAATGGAATTCCAGAGGCTTAAACAGTACAATGCAGGGAATCCCTGCATTGATCGATAGCTCTGCCCAGTTGTCTTCTAAAACTATACGAAACCAATGATTAAACACCGCCTAGATCATTATCTCTAAACTAATCTGGTTTTCCCTCGTTGGCAATTTTGTTTTCGGAACGGCCGTACATGCTCCGATAGCGAGAAAAACTGAAATTAATATTTGTAATAAAAATATATGAAATAAAAATTTGAAATGAACATCTCAATTGAAAATTTGAAATGTAAATTAAAAATGAAAATTAGTAACGAAAATAAAAATTCAGAATGAAATTTGAAATGAAAAGTTTAGTTGTGAAACCAACATATGACAGTTCTACACAGTAATGGCGTCGAGGTATTTTTATATTGTAGTGAGATAGTGCGAAAAAATTTATTCCCAAAAAAAAAAAAATAATAATTCGTATATAATTCTTATTTTATGGTACATTTATGTCAAGCAATACACTGTCTTAAAGCATTTTTGTTGACTCCCAATAATATATCAAATATTCTCGTCCACCATATATAACTCATATTGAAACAAAGAGGAGTTATTCTCGAGGATTGAGTCGAGAATCGATTATGTAGCGGGGAGTGAGGATAGAAGCGCGGTTTTCTCGAGTATACCTATAATTTCGTTCCGTACTCAGCTCGAACTTGACTCTTATCCAAGGCTTACCTAGTGGAGGGATACGGGAATTAGAGGGTACATAAGAAACGAGATCGAACGCGGTGAAGACAGTGGAGAGGGAATAATCGATCGCATAGTGAGTTTCGTACCGGCTTTTCGCAAACTGTTATCCGATCCTGACATATTATTTGCTCTACGAGCATCGGGATAAAAGGGAAAAAAATATTGACCTTATGTCGAAGCAGAACAAAAAGCTCCCGTGACTTTATGTCGAAGCGAAACAAAAAGAATCTTCGCTAGAACTTTGATTGAAATAAGTAGTTATCTTATTCTGGAAATGCGAGTAAATTGAAGGATAAAGAAATCGAATTTATCGAATAGCATGGTTGGCACAATTTCAACAATTAGAAGAATTAATTACAAAATAATTTGTAAACCATTTTAGCAGGTTTTAAATTATTTTAAACCTCACAGTTTATAAAAATTGAGCAAAAATTTGACAAACAGTAACGTTCCATTGGGAATTCAGCGCACATTTTTATGTCATGAAATCAAGACAATAACACACAAAAAAATAACGAGTGTGTTAGGTCCGGGCTTATTGGTGATTATTAAAAAAATTAAGGAACAAATAATTAAACATTATAAAAAAATATTCCAAAATTATTATTATTTTATTAGGTAAAAATAATATAATAATAACAATAAACAAAAAAATTCATTTTTTGAAACACCCAGTAGCGCTTTTCGCTGCTGGATGCGGCCTTTTTACTTTGATCAGCATTCTCACGCTGTTTTCAGAAAAATAATTTCTGCACCTCAAAGTTGAGGACTGCTTTCGCTGCCCTTATCAGCAGAGCGTCAGCTTTTCCACGCGAAATAGCATGGCACACATATGAGTTTTGAACTTTTTTTATTAATGCGCTGTGACTTCAGCTCCACTTTTCAATTTCTTATATAGTCAGTTTTGCTCCCGGGGCCGAACCCGACAGTTGGCCCTCGTAATTAAGAATCTTCAAACATATTTTCACCCATTTCGACTAAAATATTTACATACAATAAATGTTTTTGTATACGCGATCGTGCAATATGTCGACACGAGTGCACGTTTCAGTCTTTAATATATAATATGGTACTGTTATTAGTGTTTCAATAAATTAAGTGTTTTTATGAAGAGTGTTTAAAAAAAATGATTATTAATAGAAAAAATCTCCAGACACATGCTTCGATCCCTGGCCGGCGCATTCCGGCCTAAAACGAGGCAAATCAATTTGGCTTCGTTGCGTTCATGGGAAGTAACAAAACCTATGACGTAACAGGTTATTTTGTGGTGGCAGCGGTGGGATGAAGTGTCTGGTGATTCGAAATAAATAACAATTCTAGAAAACTTTTGTACAAGTGATAATTTAATTTCGTGGAAACTGAAGAAAAAGTTTTCCAAGTGAAAATCCAAGAAAAATTTGTACAGGTGATAATTCAAGAAACGATTTTACAAGTGGAAATTCAAGAAAAGTTTTACGAGTGAACATTTAAAAACGATAAATTATAAATTTCCGAAGTGAACATTTTATACATAAAAATCGGAAAAATAAAAAAAAAATTGGAAGTCACTACAAAATAACCTGTTACGTCATGGATTTTGTTGTTTTCCATTTTTACACAACGAAGTTAAGTTGATTTTCTCCACTTTTGAGCGGTATGTGCCGCCTCCGGGATTGGAGGAGTGAACCGGTAATTGAATGTTAAAATAAATAATTTTTCGACACTGAACACTGTTTATAACACAACAACAATGTAATTTTTTTGACTGATTAAAATACAACTATTTTTTCCAACGTATAATTACGAAAATTTAAACTTTTAAATTAATTTTTTAATTTTGGAAATGTTTGGCGACTCGACCACGTTGGTCGAGTCACCGTACAGGACTGACTATAAGAAACTTAAAAGTAGTGCTGGAGGCATAGCACAATGACACAAAAATTTGAAGATGCAGGACATCGCGCATCTCGTAGGTGTACGACGCCCTGCTAATTGCCGTGGGACCGCTAACACTGCGCTGATAAGGGCAGCGAAAGCAATCCTCCGGTTTCGAGATTCAACTATTATCCGAAAATTTATTTTAATAAAACAGCGTGAGACTGCTGATTTAGGTGAAAGTCGACATCCAGTAGCGAAATACGGTACTGGGTGTTACGAAAATAAAATTATTAAGTTTTTATTATTATCATAATTTATTATTATTTTTTTTATATTGCATTTCCCCCCGTCTGGAGGCATTACGCCTATTGCAGGATTGGCCCGGGTCAGTAGCCAGTCCCCGTGGGGGTCTGGTCCGGATCACTAACCAGGCCCCCATGCGGCCGCATCCGACTTCTCCCTCTATATAGCATTTGCCATAGCATTTCTGCCATGGGCATAGGGAAACTGCGGAAAACCTATGCCGATATAGCCGGTCTTGAGTTCGCCTCACGGCAACGGAGTTACGCCATGTTTCGTCGAGAACGTAAACACTGCCTACAGCTGTACGCATGTGACCTCCAGAGGTAGAAATACCTGTGTGGGTCTTATATATACATCTGGAGCTTCATCGCGCTCGTATTTATATTTTCGACGAACATCGACGGCACCGGGAATCGAACCCGCGACCTACCGATGCTCTGGATTAGAGGCCAGTACACTGACCACTAGACCACCACATCGGTTTTTATTATTATTAATAATAATAATGATAATAATATTGAAAGATCATTTATTCAATTTATTTGTTTTTTAATTAAATTTTTAGTAATTAAGAATAAGCCCGGACGTAACAGAGTGTAATTTTTATACTATTTATATTGGAAAAAACATACATGTGAAAGCAACTTTTCTCCTGGTAGTCAGTTCGGGACATAGAAATCCTCACCACTCCACGTGCAGACCCAGTGCGTCGGACCAACCACGGAGTCCAGGTCGGATATCGACCTGGACTCCGTGGTCGGATATCGACCTGGACACCGAAAGCCATGGAGATATCGACTTGGACACCGAAAGCCATGGAGATATCGACCTGGACCATAAAAACTAATAAAACGGTGCAATATTCTTTACTATTATTCAGTCCAATATACTTAACACACTTAAGACTTTTTACTTTTGGAAAGATTTTCAATACTGTTTTAATACCTTCTTTATTTGGGCGAAATATTATTCCGTATGTCTTATTCCACTACGCCAGCCTTGGCATACTATTATTCAAGACACTTTTAATATTTGGGAAATACTTTTTTCATACTTCTATTTTTACGCGGGTTCTAAGTCCATTAAGGAGGGTCGAGCGCGTTTTTTGGAAGGGACAGGCCCGGTAGGTAACGCGGTGCGGTCGCACGAAACTGTGCGACAGAGACGCCGCTCAGCAAGTTTAAGAAATCTGGATCTCGAGCCACATAATTGATTATTGTTAATTAATTGTGAAAAACAAGTATCTGAATTTTTGCATAGAGCATCCTGAATGTATTTTTTATAGTTTGCAATATTTTAACTGCATGGTATCCGTATAAACTATCCTAACTATAAATAGTATCAATTTAAGAAATTTATTTCTCGAAAACCATGAAGATAAACTTACTCAAACTTTGCAGTTGAAGTCAGGTCATCCATATCAATGGGTATTTAGAAAACCAGCATCTATTTCTTGTTACTGTTTTTGCGCTCGACCTTCCTTACGGGAAAAAAATTTCAAAGCCCGCGAGAAGCACAAAATATTTCTAAGTCCAAGAGATCCAAATTATTTATAAATCGAAAGCTAATACTTTTTTTAATACTTAATACTTGAGAATTTTTTTCAATATTTAATATTTGAGACTTCTATTTAATACTTAATACTTGAAGCGGGGTATTAACGGCGTATCCGGCAGTCCAATACGACATACTTCGACTTTTTATACTACTTTAATACTTTTTTCATACTATTCTAATACTTTCTTTTTTGCGCGGAATAACTCCAACGTTTTATCAACTGTTCGTATCGTTAATAAATATACGCCATCATCACGAATAAGTTTCTTACATGATTTTTATTAGTTATGTTGTTCAACATGGGCTTGCTGTGCAAGGGTTGAAACATATTCTACTCATGCCAGGCAGGGTCATATTTATAAAAAAGAAAAGAAAAACCTAACGTTACGCATGGAAACAAAAAAAAATGTGAAAGGGGATAAAGGCGGAAAGGCAGAGGTAACATTTTGAAACTCGCCATTTCACGAGATGTCATAAAAATACGGGTCAGCCAACAGTTCAAATTTTTTTTGTCCATTCTAGGTAGTGCAGTTGAAACTGCACCGCATTTTAACTTTTTGTATGCATTTTCTACTCCTTCAGTGGCACAAACAATTCCTAAACTTCGTATCAAAAATCCAACGCGATACAATTTTTGTTTAAACTTTAGTATAAACAATAAAAATTTCCATTTTTCTTTTAGTTAAAATTCGCCATCAGTAGAATATTAAATTCCATACATAAGTCAATATTTGATGATATTTTTCACTACAGAATATTCAGAAATATAATATTTAATGTTAAGACATGAGTTTGAAACTATTAAAAACATATTTGATCTTCATTTTTAAAATACACGTGATTCTATTCTACAATCTATTCTACAATACACGTGATTCTATTTTTATTTCGTAAATTTACATGACTTCATTTCAGTTTCAAGAATTAACATGATTTTGTCATCAATTTCCCGATGTCATGTGACCTCATATTAATTTTATCAATTCACGTTACTTGATCTTAATTTTATGAATTCACGCTATTTGATCTTAATTTCGTGAATTCACGTTATTTCATTTTCATTTCGTGAATCCACGATTCTATGTTTTTCATGATTTTATAAGGAAGTGGTTCAATTATTTCGCGAGTAAATAATCTCTTGAACCAACCGCTTTTTCCAGAGTGCTGGAAAATTACTTCTTCATGCAACGGACGCGCGGTTGGTATGTGGCCTCGGCGATTCCCACAGTTAAACAGCATTTCTTGCGACCGTAACTTGGATGGGAGACCGCTAAGCCGCGCACTGATTTGCAGCAGTTTTTCTGCAATGTATACTCATACAATAGCAACTTAGTAAAAATAAAGCTACCTGTATCGCTCAGGTTTTTCGAAGATTCCGTATGCCCTCGTGCAAATACGGTACATTCGAAGAAGTAGCCCCGGTAAAAATAACTTATAGAAAACGATTAAGGGGGGGAGTCAGGTCAAAAGTTAAAAAAAATCGATTTTTTTTCTGTGAAAACATTCATTTCCACGTCATCTATCTATTAGTAAAATTCTAAGCCGGAATTCGCAAAAATGGCCAAGTTTCCACGGTACCATTCATATTTAATTTTCTCAAAAGTCGTAAAGAATTACCAGAATATTATATTTAAATTTTAAATTGTTTTATTTATTTATTATTGTTATATGCAGACATTATGACCGATTTTTTGTTCACACAAAATAATTAAGGGTGTTGAAAAAATAAAAAATAAATTTTTTTTTCTCTTCGGCAGTTTCGTTTAGATAAGTATAACCTCTGAATCTGCAAAATCTTAGATATGATGCCGAAAAAATGGCCGATTTCTGCAATATACCTGTTTTTTAATGATTTTTTTCTATATAATAAAAAGTTTATTACGTATTTGTAAATAAATTTTTATTTGTTTACCATTTTTTAAACCAGTTAGTGAAACGCGATGTACATGATGCGATGACAGTGTGATGTCTCCAACGCAATAAGTAACACTTACATTATATTCGAATTCGCGCGAATAATGGGACATGCGCTGTGATATCTTAGCGCGTATCGCATGCGCAGCGTGTTACTGACGCGAAAAGTTACTTCTGCTACACTCGAGACGCATAACCTCGAATTGACGTTTTTATTTTTCGTTCATATTATGCTATTAGTTCGGTTCCGTTGGCCATTTACGGTTTTTTTAAAATCAATAGTGGTTAAAACAGAATCAACAATCATCAGAAGTGGTCAGATTTAATGTTTGTGCAGCACATTTGTGAATGTGTCAACACCATATAAATTTTCAGTGATGTTGGCAATAAAAGTGAACATCCCCATATTATTTACAGGGTTTTTTCAAATTATGCATTCATTCACTTTTTTATTTGTAAAAAAAAAAACATTTATTAATGACATTATTAATAATATTCTGTAATCTGACTTGCAAATAATATTTTTATTTTGTTCATTAAAGGTACTAAGGTGCCCCAAAGATGAAAGCAGAATAAACATTTTTATTTGAGTGGTAAACTTTAGATGCCATTTGCCGAAACTTGGTTTTAAACCTATTCTGCGCGTGATTCAGACCAAACTACTAGGCAGATTGGGCTGGTTGATGTCTTACTTTCTTCTTCATAAAAAGATACACCGGCTACATGGAGCAAATATTAATAAAAGGTAATATTTTTTAAGTGACATAATTATTACTAAATAAATTTTGTGCTTTTTTCTAAATCAGTGATTAACTTTGCTTTCAGAATGAAAAAAAAAAGTTTGCTCCATTTAGCCGGTGTTGTTCTTCTTCTTTTTATGAAGAAGAAAGTGAGACGTCAACTAGCCCAATCTGCCTAGCTGTTTGGTCTGAATTACGTGCAGAGTGAAAAACCTAAGAACTTTGCTTAAGATAATATTGAAAGGCATACGCAAGTCAGATGGCTGTAAAAAATCCTTTCATCGAGTACCAACAATATAGTTCATTGGTCATTTTTATATGCAAGAGAATTTGGATGATATTGAATTTACAAATTTAATTATTTTGACCTGACTCTCTCCCCTTAAAATAAATCCTATCGTTGCGAATACCTATGTTGGTTCGCGAATTTACAAAATATTATCAGCTATATATTTATTCTGTATAATATAATATTTTTATGAACAATATAATTTTCAATTAAATTTGATAATAAGAATATACGATCGTAGGAATAATATTAAAAATATTACATTTTTCGTTTAAAAAAACGTTTCATTCACAAATCTTTGGATTTAAATGTTTATAATATTCAAGATTCATTATCATAAACTTCCTATAGCTGTAAACCGAGTAAAAATTTGTTGGTGTTTGAGATATATATAATATAAGTCAAACATTATGCGTCACTCATGAACGATACATGAACGACGCATATCATTTCAAACATGTTTTACTTATGGGGCACGCACGACTTAAAACAAAGTAGAACCTTGCCCATTGCTTCCTCATAGAGTAAGCTTTGTAAAAAGCAAAAAATAATGAGGAAGCAATGTGCAAGGTTCTACTTTGCATACTTGTTTTAATTAGATAAATAAACATGTTGTGAATTCGCTTTTTCTATTTCGTTATTTCGTTATTATTAGAGAGTTTCCGAAAGTAAATGTGATAGCGTATATTTAAAAAAATAATTCAACCTCCCATAAAATCAAAACGTTCGTACCGTTCGCCACTAAATTATACATATTTAATGGCTGAATATTGCTTCATTTACATACGAAATTTGAGCTCGCTATTTCACCCCGAGTAAAAATTTGTTGGTGTTTGAGATATATATAAAATATGAGTCAAACATTATGCGTCACTCATGTACCAAATGAGACTATATCCGTCATAAGTTTCGATGAATATGTGTCACTCATGAACGACACATGAACGACGCATATAATTTCAAACATGTTTTACTTATGAGGCACTCACGATTTAAAAAAGTAACTATTTTCCTTTCTATATTCGAAGGGAATGAATCCCCATCAAGGTTAACTCATGAACTCTTGTCATAAAGACATGTTTTTAAAACTCAAATTGATAAAGATGTGACGAATTAGTATACGTTTGAAACTTGATTTTATTTATGTTGCCGATAAAATGTTTTTACAAATGTAATTGCCGGAACAGTAAACAAAAATGGCTTACATACGTTAACATTCTTTTAACATTCTTAACAGTCATTCTCTTTCTACCATGTTAACAGGCGCAGTGACGTACATCGCGTTAAACTCACGCATAGTTACTTGGTATAATATTTTTTCCAGTTGGTACATATCGACTATTGCAAGGTTTTCTGGGAGCAACTTTTCACATTTATAGACGAAATTCATAGCATAGTTGTCCCTCGAGAACTCATTTGATATGTCGCATTTGGCTATCACCGCAAAAATCTTACAATTAGCGTTGCATTCGTCGCATAAATCGATACATCCGCATTCAGCAACTCTCACGAAATATTTAATCAAACCGATCTCTTCGCGATTCGCATTGGATTGGTACATGACGCAAGATGAACTAGTTTTTAAACCGTACCGACGTTCCTCACCGGAGTAAATTTAACCGTTTCTTAAAAGTTGGTAAAATTTATGAAAATTTATTTCGTCTTGTCTGTACATTGGGTCGAGGACCCTTACACAATCAGGTGCATTTCTCATTTTTTTGTATTTCCCGACAATACAAACTCCTCGGGTAATATGCACTGTTTTTCGCCTAAATTTGTGTTTTTTTTTCAAGCTTCTCGCAAAAGGTATATGCTGGCGTTCCTGGTATGAGGACGCTATTTTTTAAGTTAACAAAACCTAGAAATAGAGACAACGTAGAACAAACTTGGAGCTCCGCATATCTTGTACCGTGTACAAAACGCTTTAACAATCCATTTGCATTTTCGAATGGGAAGCACGAGATGGCCCACAGAGGTCCTAAATTGCTTACTACTTGCGGTAAGTGCAACAAAAGGTGTACGTTGATTGACATATGTCGAACTCCGTACAGGTTTTGAAATTCTTTGACATACTGCCGTAGGGCTTTTCCAGCAATGTCAAGATCTTGGTCAGAAATACTTTCTTGATTGAGTAAGTATATTCCCAAAACAAGCAATTTATGATGCTCTAAATACTCGTCTTCCATGATATTGCTCAATATTGCAAGAGAATAATACAGCAACCACATTTTGAGCTCCGAAGCTTTCCAGTAAGCAGCATCCGTAACTTTACGCGGCAATCGAGCTACAAAAGAAGGTGGAATTATACTCAATAACACTTTGTCAACCAATCCTGTGAAGCCGGACAACGAGAAAGGCTTATCGTGATATTTCGTTTCAAACCACAGTTTCAAAAGCTTCTTCGTTACTCCTAAATATGCAAGATGCATTACATCGGCCGTGGTGCTCTCAATGAAATTATATACAAGTGTAGCTAGTACAGTGACCCCTTTCACACCAAAAACAGACCAATTTGATTTTCCGGCTGCTTTATTACGCTGAGCTTTGATACCATTCTGTATTGTCTCTGCCGTTGTTCTCAATTTAGTCGGTCGTTGGAAAGGATAGACATGGGTTTTTTCCACGCACTTGCCTTTCTGCAGGCAATGAGGGCATCCATGTTCGCCATTAAACTGTGTCGTATTAAAGAAATGACTTTTCCCAGGCAGATCACAGCAGCCACATAATATCGCAGCTTTTATCGTCACGCGGTCAGTCTCTTCCGGGACGTAGAACTCGACACCTTTCCGAAGTTTGTCGAGGCTCGCGGAAAGACATTTTTCGAAATAGAGATTTACGTTTGCTTTACTTTTTCCAAACCAAAGACCTACTAATAAGAGATTTTCGCTCTTTGTTCGCGTTTGATAGGGTAATTCATTGACCAGAAGGTAAATTGGTAACATGCTATATTTCGATGACGAGAATACCGGAAAACTATCCGAGTTCCATGTGAATGTAATCCACGTCTCACCAAAAGCAAAATTCTCTCTGCTGAAGTCTTGGTAAATGTTTGCATCATAAATATCCTTGTAATTGTCTTTACATTTTTTTAGGCGTGTCGCAGGATAGTCGAGGCTTGTATAAAATCCCGGTCGGGCTAGTAATTTTTGGAGCTGCGCAATGAGGTCCATTTCGAGAAAATAACTCGAGCCTTCGCTACTTTCACCGCAATTGAGACAAAGAGTTTCGGCATTAGGAAGCGATGAGGTGCACGACGAACAATAATAATGCCTTTTGACAGGTGTGTCATTATTTGCAAGATATTTTTTTAGCTTATATAGACTTTTTATGATGCGACTATTTTTTTTACAATGCATTTCTATCAGATCTAATGTGCTTGACAAGCAAGAATTAGATTGCTTAAATCGCAACTGATGAGCCAAAATCGCAGTGACACTTTGATCTACCGTTATTTGAGCGCCATCGTAAATTAGATTACTTCCTTCATCCTCAACGTCCGTGAAATCATTATCGGACTCTTTATCACTGCTCGAATCGAAATATTCGTCGGAACTACTTTCACCACTACTACTGTGGCACGAGGACGAATTATCATTACAAGAAAACTCGCTTGAGCTGTCTAACGTTTCCTCTGCAGCGGTGATTACTTGATGGGAATGATTATAAAAAGTATCATCGTTTTCAATGCTGGATATTTGGCTACAAGAAGCAGGCATTGTTTCCCTTTCGTCTAAATCCACAGCGTCGAAAAATATGTCAGTGTCGTGTTCAATATGCGTTCTGTTTGCACTGTGAACAGGCGACTCTGGGCAATCTTCCGATTCGCCTGATTCATCCAAACTTAAAAGTCCGTCATCACTTGATGAACTATTTTCATCGCCGTTTATTCTTGCTTTTTTGCCCACCGATAACGGGTTGCGCGGGATAAACCGCTTAAAGTTGTCGCCCGCTTTGACATTCTTACTCCATGTTTTTATGCAGTTTCGTGTTGTTACAGTATCTGTATTAATAACTTCTCCGTGACACAATTGACTCTCAGTGAAGCACCATTCGTACGTTTAGTACGAATGGTGCTCGATAATTAGATGAAACACGTGGACGAGGTTGTGATTATCACTCAGCAACTAAAGAAAAATAGGATCGACTTTATATTGAAACCGATATTCTTCCTGATCGCTTCAACATCCATGGCAAAATATATAATTTTGAAATTCACTCACTTTTGAAATTCTGGAACAGTACCACGATCGCCTTTGTTGAATTTCTCGCAGGGGAAGGTTGGCTGATTACCATTGAATACCGGTCAATGTGTCGCCTGAACGCAGTCTCTTTTTTTGTTTTTTTTTTCGTTGCGAACAAAACATCGACGCTAACTTCCGGGCTGTATCGATCGTAAAATATCAGAAGTGACAGAAACGGAGAAAAAACGACCAACCCTAAGAAATAATTGACATCGATCGTCTATAGAGGAATGTTTTCATTGGTATTGTGGAAAAATCTGAAGAAGAAAACTATTAGCGTCATATCGAGCGACGACGTTAGAAAAAATAGAGACGGGAGTTTTTCGGCGAAGTGGAAGAATCGTATTTTTCCAGTGGAAATTTTACGGACGGACGGTAAGCAGGCAATACTTTCTTACGTTTTTCTCTTATTTCGATAATAATTGCTTATAAATAAATAAATAGATAAGAAGGAGTATCTGGAGTCTCTGGACGTAAACGAGGCCAACATAGCTGTCACCCCTCAGAAATTGGGAGATTCCCGCAATCGACAGCTTTTCGAGAGTGTAGCTGCGATGAATCGAAAGAGATGAGCTGCGATGATTGAGCAGGACGAGCAGTTGATACAGAAACTGACCGTTGGTAGCGATGCTCCAACCTCAAATAATGAACGTGAAGCTGTGCAATGCTCCAGATGCTGTCGATTTCCTCAATTTTCGAAAGAAAAGATTTCTATGATGCGTGAAATTTTAAAATTCATGGAGGAGAATGAGTCCCAGCAAGATTCAGCGGAGCTTTCAAATGTGAATAAAACACACATATCTGCAACCAAAGTTCCGCTTATCCCAGGATCGACAGTCTATGTCGACGGCCGATATTTGAAAACCATCACCACAACTTTTAGAAAAGATCCCCGAGAAATAGTCAGGCGTATAATAAAGGCTGTTGTACCTCCCGAGAATTGGGCAACTATTACAAGAACTGGAAGAGGCCGAACAACGAAAATTGAAGATAACGTCCTTGAAGATACGAGAGATTACGTAAATGGCAAAGTTCCGAAGACATTGAAGTTAAATCAGAAGGAATTCAATGACTGCATCACAGCGATGATAAATACAGTGAAGCAAAACCGGCGTAAAACATTTGTGAAGGACAGTACGTCGATAAAATCATCGCAGGACCAACGGAAACTGGACTGCGTCGACAATTCTTTTATCAACACTGCGTCCGTCCCTACTGACTTGGACGATCAGGTCACGATTACAAGCGAGAAGGACGAGCAATCAGAAGGAGACAGCGAAATCGATTTGAGCAGTAAAGAAGACGAGCTCGGAGACAACGAACGGTTGCTAAAATATGTTAGTATTGGCGCCCAAATAAACAAAAAAGAAAGTGAAAAACAAGGATTCCGAGGACGGAAAATAATGGAGATACAACGGCAAGAAAATCACGAGGTACCAGTTCAACAGATTGCTGATAAGGAGGCAGAGGACCAAAACTTCGACCAGCTCGAAAACGAGAAACTGGAGATTCAGAAACGAACGAAGGAGCATCTAGCGACAGAACAAGAGTTCTGGGAACCCGACAACAGAAAAATGACACGAGAACGACGAATAAACATAACAGGGATCCAAACGAGCCCGGTGGAACGACTTAAGGCGCGAGAAAAGGAAGCTTTACATAAAAAAGAGAAACGTGATGAGGAAGGAAAAGAGGAACGAAGAAGAGTAGAAATAGAAAAGCGCGATGAGGAAGAAAAAGAGGAACGAGCAAGAGTAGAAAGAGAAAAGCGCGATGAGGAAGAAAAAGAGGAACGAGCAAGAGTAGAAAGAGAAAAGCGCCATGAGGAAGAAAAACAGGAACGGGAAAAAGTAGAAAGAGAAAAGCGCGATAAAATCGAAAAAGAAAAACCAGAAAGAGTGGAAAGAACAAAGCACGATAAAAAAGACAAAAAGGAACGAGAGAATAAGAAACGAGAAGCACAAGATATGAGAGACAGAGAGGAACGAAATGAAAACGAGAAAAAGCAACGAGAGAGGTATAGAAGAGAACAACGAGATAAGCGAGACAAAGAACAACGAGAGAAGAAGAAAAAGGATGAACGAGATGAGAAAGGAAGACTAGAACGACAGAGGTACAGAAGAGACGAACGAGAAAAGTCGGAGAGAAGCCGATACGAAAGAATGAAGAGCAGCGAAAGAGGAAACAGAGAAAACCGAGATCGAGTCGACCGAAAGCTTATGCTTTCGGTCGACTCGATCTCGGTTTTCTCGATCTCGAAGCAGGAGTCGACCGAAAGCTTATGCTTTCGGTCGACTCCTGCTTCTCGGCTCCTGCTTCTTCTTTTATAAGAAGAAGCAGGAGCCGATCACGACGTTAACAACGGGATCTGCGTCAACCGTTTCGTTTAATGGAAAATTATTTTCCTTTAAATAATTTCCATTATTTTCCATTCCCAAAAATGAGTTATCATTGTTCTTTCCTCTTGGGGACCCTCTTCGATCTTGTACCGTTTAATGAATAAAAATAAGCTAAACACATCTCTGTTTTGAAAAATTATGCCTAGTAAAGTAAGATCGATCATAACATATACCATTTTATTAACAGAAAATAATAGTTTTTCAAACGAAAGCTTCATAATTGCTAATACAAGATATTATCTTTATTCCCACCTTCATTGTCTGAACTCGGTACGCCTGCTTTGGTCCTCGACGTCCTGTTCATTACCTGTTGTTATTCTCGTAATCGTCTGGTCTGCCCCGCGAAGTCTTTTTGCTGGTTTTTAAATACCAACAAATTTGTTTACGGGTCCGGCAATTACATTTGTAAAAACATGTCTGGCAACTTTA
Source organism: Ephialtes manifestator (assembly GCA_963970395.1). Taxonomy (NCBI): domain Eukaryota; kingdom Metazoa; phylum Arthropoda; class Insecta; order Hymenoptera; family Ichneumonidae; genus Ephialtes; species Ephialtes manifestator. The sequence continues at coordinate 22,071,002 of OZ019974.1, read as the reverse complement.
TTATCTATACGTATTTTATCGGCAATATAAATAAAATCAGGTTTCAAACGTACATCTAATTTGTCATATCTTTATCTACTTGAGTTTTAAAAACATGTCTTTATGACAAGAGCTCATGAGTTAACCTTGATGGGTATTCATTCCCTTCGAATATAGAAAGGAAAATAGTTACTTTTTTAAATCGTGAGTGCCTCATAAGTAAAACATGTTTGAAATTATATGCGTCGCTCATGTGTCGTTCATGAGTGACACATATTCATCGAAACTTATGACGGATATAGTCTCATTTGGTACATGAGTGACGCATAATGTTTGACTCATATTTTATATATATCTCAAACACCAACAAATTTTTACTCGGGGTTACTGACTAAGAGGCTATTGAATTTTCGAAGCACTGCACACACGCACATACACACACACAAGCACATACATACGGACATTTTTTCTAAACCACTTTTCTCGACGTTTTTGACCATTCTGAGTGTACTGACATGAAAATCTCGAAAAAAATCTTTTTGACGAAAACAAAGCTTCCTCTATGAGGAAGCAAAAGTAACTATTTCTTTTTATATTCGAAGGGAATGAATCGCCATCAAGGTTAACTCACGAACTCTTGTCATAAATGTTAAAACTCAAATACGTCAAAAACTCGTATACAATTGAAACCTGATTTTATTTATATTGCCGATAAAATACATGTTGAAATGAAGTTGTCAAACATGTTTTTACAAATGTAATTGCCGGACCAGTAAACAAAAAAGTGTTACATATGTTAACATCCTTTTAACATTCTTAACAGTCATTCTCTTTGGTACAATGTTAACAAGCTCAGTGACGTACATCGCGTTAAACACACGCATCGTTATTTGGAATAATATTTTTTGCAGTTTGTACCTATCGACTATTGTAAGGTTTTCTGGGAGCAACTTTTCAAACTTATAGACGAAATTCATAGCATAATCGTCTGTCGAGAGAGTCTGGCTATAACTGCAAAAATCTTACAATTAGCGTTGCATTTGTCGCATAAATCGATACATCCGCATTCATTCAGCAACTGTCACGAAATATTGAATCAAACCGATCTCTTCGTGATTCGCATTAGATTTGCACATGTCGCAAGATGAATTAGTCTTCAAACCGTGCCGACGTTCCTCAGCGGACTAGATTTGACCGTTTCTTAAAAGTTGGTAAAATTTATGAAAATTTATTTCGTCTTGTCTGTACATTGGCTCGAGGACCTTTACACAATCAGGTGCATTTCGCATTTTTTTGTATTTTGAGACAATCCAAACTCTTCGGGTAATATGCACTGTTTTTCGCCTAAACTTGGGTTTTTTTGTAGAATAAACTTGGAGTTCCGCATATCGTGTACCGTGTCCAAAACGCTTTAACAATCCATTTGTATTTTCGAATGGGAAGCACGAGGTGGCCCTCAGAGGTCCTAAGTTGCTTACTACCTGCGGTAAGTGCAACAAAAGCTGTACGTTGATTGATATATGTCGAACTCCGTATAGGTTTTGAAATTCTTTGGCATCCCGTGCAGAAAAATAGTTGGGGCTCCTACTTGGCCCTTTCTAGTTTGCCCTAATTCTATTAGGGGCCCAGTATGGAAATCTAAGTACAGCCCTACTAGGCTGGTCACGCTTCAAAGTACGGGCCTTTATAGATTTCCCTGTTAGGGCCTATAAAGGCTGCCTATTAACCCCTTCGGCGGCATTGACGCCATTTGGCGTCAGATTTTTTCCGTGTCCTAAGCGGCAATGACGCCATGGATGGCGTCATCGATTATTTCGAGATTCACTTTATCGATTTTTACAAAAATTAGTATTCCGGGGTTTTTAAGGTCGCTGATTACGAATCTGCACTCAAAATAAAAAAATAGAAAATGGCGGATCCAAAATGGCATACCGAAATACAAAAATTGTTTTAAATCGGATGAAATTTTGTACTCGGAAGTTTTTGAGGTCGCTGATTACAAATCGACACTCAAAATACAGAAATTCAAAATGACGAATCCAAGATGGCGGACCAAGATGCAGGAACTCATTTAAATGGCAGGAAAATTCGTACCCCGGGGTTTTCGAGGTCCGTGATTACGAATCTGCACTCAAAATGCAAAAATAAAACATGGCGTATTTAAAATGGCGGACTGAAATACAAAAACTGATTTGAATCAGTTGAAACTTTGTATTCGGAAGTTTTTGAGGTTGCTGATTACGAGTCTGCAAAACTTGATTTCAATTGGATGAAAAGGCGAATTGATAACTTTGAATGTTTGGAATGAAAAAATCTTTGTTCATTTTTGTTTAGTGTTGACTTCAAATTTTTGAGTTCCAGTATTCAGTATAAATATTAGTAAAAACTGCCCCGTGCATTAGCTGGTGAATTCAGATTCACAACCCCAGTGTGCCGCGAGGAGGCTGCATTCGAAGGACTTTACACTCCATTTTTAATTTTTAAACATTTTTTTATTTTTATTTTTTTATGCTTTAATATTTTTTCTATTTTTTTGTAATTTTTTTATGCTTTCATTTTTTTATTTTTTTTATGCTTTAATTTTTTTTTATGCTTATTTATTTTTCAAATATTTTCATTGCAATAATTATTTTTCTCCTGCTATTAAATGTACTGATTTTCTAGGAGAATTAATTTGCTTTTTTCCCAACCTTCCAGGTGATCCACTCTTTCTTATTACGCTTACTTCTTATGAAATGGATCGAAACAATCAATGCATAGGGGAACGTCTCCACACTCCACACAAACTAATGTTGTATCCTTCCTTTTATTAGCTCTGTAACAAGAATAGCATCATTTTCTAGTACGCTTGCCGTCTAATTGAGGCAACTTGCTCAGAGTATGTGCCCTAGATCTGGTTCGAAACGCGCTAGGGTCAGGACCAAAATAATTTTACGCGTGCTTCTGTCTTCTCGATCACAATGTTCCTCAATGAGATTTTCTACCAGCTGCGTTACATCTGGTTCATTTGAGTGGAGATCGTTATACACAACAGAGGCGTTGAAAATTGAGATATCGATAAGGTGGTAAAAAATCTTATGGTACCATTTTCGCGACCTTCGCAAAACATCATAGGGCTGTAATAATTGATCTGATCGGTCAACACCTCCCATGTTTGTATTGTAAGATATGACAACATTTGGTTTTTTTATCGTTTCCCCTGTTCGCCTGTTTCTTTTCTCGGTGCTTAACATTTCTGGATACTACATTGTTGAAAGCATGGTGACAACTTTTTTATCCTTCCAGCAAAGCAAAGCGATTTTTGGCGTATGAAACACTTGCATGTCACCAACTTTCATTCCTTTAGTATTTACTTTCGGCAGATATTTGCGATTCCTTCTTACTGTTTCACACGCATTGGTTCCCTCATCTACAAGTTGCTTGAAAAGGATCGGTGAGGTATACCAATTGTCGATGTACAATGTGCGGCCTTGTCCTGCATGGTCTCCAATCATAGTTTTGACAACAGTTCCGGAAATTCCGATTTGCTTGTTAGTCTTGGACTTCTTGGAATTTCTTTACCAGTATAAATTGAACAATCATAGACGTAGCCTGTATTCGACTCACTGATTTTGTAAAGCTTGATACCGAAACGAGCATGTTTGTTCAGATTGCACTGCCTAAAACTGAGCCGGCCTTTGGAATTTCAAGAGAGATTCATCGATGCTAATTTTCTCCCCGGGTCGATAAATGGCCTTGAACCGTTCTACCAAATACTCCAACACTGGTCGAATTTTTTGAATTTTGTTCATCGACTGATTGTCATGTTCACTGAAATGGAGGAATCGCGAAATGATCTCAAACCTTCGGAAAGCCATAGTATTGGCGAAGATTGGAGTTACCAGTATTGGATCAGTTGACCAGATTTCAGAGTTTCAGATTCGGGTTTTTTATGATGCCCATGAGAATAATCAGAGCAAGAAATATATACATTTCATCATCAGTTACCGGTTTCCATGCGAGAATTCTCGATCGAGGCTTCAATTTTCCACTTTCTCGTAGTGCTTTAACTTTTTCCTGCTGATATATGTTAGTCTGTGCGCAAATCATTTCGATGAATTCTGGAGTGAGGAAAAATTTCAAGACGTCGACAGGAGTGCTATGATCATTCAACTGAACGTCTGTTTGAAGACCCACATTTGGATAATTGAATGAATGAATAATTGGATCAAATTTTCCACTTTTGCTCCAAGTCAGGTCGGCTTGAAACTTTTTCCAACGCGTTGCTAAGGGAATGTCATCATCACTACTATCGTCATTCCGAAAAACTTCTGTTTCGGTAACTGCAGTTTCGTTTCCAACTTCGTTCACCAACCTTTCGTCATCATCATCACTGTCCAGTGAAGAAGTATTCGTGTCGGAATCGTCGTCGGAACTCGAAGAGCTCAATATTACTTTTCTTTTTTTACTTGTTGAAGCTCGGGGTGAATTCATGTTGAAAAAAAAGGATTATTGCAAACGTTAACTGTCATACTAAATCACTATTTTTTCGCCGTGATAAAGAAACAAAAACGTAAGTAGCAGTGGATACGCGGAGAGGTCGAGGAGTGGAGCAAGGAGCACCGGTTAGTCGCGCCGCGATCGGATGGTCGGATACGACGGACAAGCGGATCCCTTCAGAGGCAGAAATATTTATTTATCGATATATTTGGTTTATCATTTTTTTTTAAACGAAACAAAAATGCTGTACCCACAAGTGAACTACCTCTGTCTGCAAGAATAAAAACTCCTTTCTCCGTGACCGCCGTAATCAATATCTAAAGCTATTTATACGTGTATCCAACCAACGAAGATGGCAATAAGTCAAGATGACAACAAAACAGTTGAATGATATTTCCAGAGAACTACGTTATTTCCTAGGCAGTTCGCAATCAAAAATTTATACGCTTTGTATTGGCTATGCCTTCATAGCCCGACCGATATTTTTCAAATTTGACAATATTTCAAATTTTATCCGGAAATTTTTATTCAGTAATTCTGAGAACAGATTCGTAGGCAGCGACCTCGAAAACCCCCATGTCCAGTTTCACCGATGCGAATCAGATTTTTTAATTTTGGCCCGCCATTTTGCGTACACTGTTTTTAATTTTTGCATTTTAAGTGCAGATTCGTAATCAGCGACCTCAAAGACCCTGGAGTTCAAAATTTCATCCGATTCAAATCAATTTTTGCATTTTGGTCTGCCATTTTGGATCCGACATGTTGAATTTCTGTATTTTGAGTGCAGATTCGTAATCAGCGATCTCGAAAACCCCGGGTTTTCAATTTTCGTAAAAATCTAAGAACTTTTTTTTTCCGCGTTTTGGGCACTTAGCGTGAAAAATGTCTTGCCGCCGAAGGGGTTAAGCCCCTACTAAAATAATAAAGAAAATTAATTGAAAAATATTAATTTGTGCTTATTAAATCGAGTAATCCTGCATTTTAAGTAGATGTCACATCTTCCTCTACATGATGGTATATATTAATCACTGAATAAACATATTAAAATTTTTTGACATTGACGGGAATGGAACCTGGGACCCTCCGGATGATGTTGTTGCACTGCACTTTAGCTCACTCGGCCATTCAGATCATATGATTATACAATTTTTTTGTCTATTTGAATATCGGTAATATGAAATATAAAATGAAATTCGTGTAATATAGTCCGAACTTTATAGATTTATATGATTGCGTCTGCTGTGGTAATAATAGAAGCACATTTAGTTATTTTTTTACGGCAATCGATTATATAAAAAATGTTACATTGTATCGTTTTTGTCATTTATAAACATATTCGACGAAGTTGCTTATTTCATTGTTTGCGCGCACTAGTTCGTTAGTATTTGGGTGGACGATCGTCTGACTGATCTGAGGGTTAGTACCAGGGTGACCGCGTGGCTGACGACTGATGGTCAATACTTAAATGGGTGATCGCTTTGCTAACTCTGACTGATATCAGTACTAGGTTGGATAACCGACTAGCCTAGCCTGACGGTAATTACTTAGATGGATGACCGCGGGGCTGGCGACTGATGGTCAATACATACATAGATGACCGCTTAGCTGACACTGACCTTCAATAGTTAGATGGGTGAACACCTGGTTAACTCCGACGGGTTTCAGTAAGGGAATAATTTGTCATACCTATTGCAGAATATGTATCGGAAATATTAAAAAATCAAATTATAAAGGGCCTATAAAGTTGCCTATACAGTTGTCTGTAAAGGGTACCTTTGTAGGCAACGAAGAGGCTCAATATGGGTGACCCTAATGAGGGTTCCATATTTGGGCCGGATTACGCCCCGAAGTGGACTTTTTTTTACTATATATTTTGTCGTGGCAGCCTCTGTTGAGCCTAGTAGGGTTCTAGAGTGGATTCCCCATTGTGGATACCACGTTTATACCTAAGAAGGCCTCTTATTTAATCGCGGCTGCCCGAACTAATTTCTGCACGACATACTGCAGTAGGGCTTTTCCAGCAATATCAAGATCTTGGTCAGCGATACTTTCTTGATTGAGTAAGTATATACCCAAAACAAGCAATTGATGATGCTCTAAATACTCGTTTTCCATGATATTGCTTAATATTGCAAGAGAATAATACAGCAACCACATTTTGAGCTCCGAAGCTTCTCAATAAGCAGCATCCGTAACTTTACTCGGCAATCGAGCTACAAAAGAAGGTGGAATTATACTCAACAACACTTTGTCATCCAATCCTGTGAAGACGTGTCAAATCACATATTAAAAACTTTCCTCATTACTCCTAAATTTGCAAGATGCATTACATTGGCGGTGGTGCTCTCAATGATATTATATACAAGTGCAGCTAATCCCGAGTAGAAATTTCATCAGGCATGCCTGCTGCCACACGAGGTCCAGATCAGTTTTAGGTACGGTAACCTTATTTGGGGCATCCGTAAATTCACCCGCTCAGGTCCATGTAAGGCTGAGATATGGCATTCGTACTTAATAATGCCGTCTTTCCACCGGATAGGGCCCATATCAGGCTTTACATATGGTAACCTCATATAAATATGCCATTCATCGACCTTATCGGTTTCGCATAAGGTCTTCCTGTGGCATTTAGACCAAGATTTTGTCCAATTTACATTTACTTTCCCTGGTCAGATCCGCATACAGTCTTCGTATGGCATCGTTTTTTTAAATATGCCTTAAATTTACATTATCAGATTCGCGTAAGGGCTAGATACGGCATTCGTTAAAAACATTTAAAAATTATTGTTATGCAAAATCAATTTTTTCAGCACCTTGCGTGTGCTGGATTTTTTCACATCTTTATCCAATCGAGAAGTATTTTCGGTGAAACTCACGTTTTATGGGACTGTACCGCTAGAATTACTTTGAAATCTATCCAGGTACTAACCGTCAAACGTCAGTACCTGAATGGGTGACCGCCCCATCATGTTTGAATTTTGAATATTTCGGTCGTAGTCACAATAAATGGATGTACAGTCTTGACGTGTTTTCATTTTAAGTATATTTCAAATAGACAATAAATATATAAACTTTCTAAGATATCAATAGCCAAGTGGGCTAAGGCGCAGAATTGTCACCCAGAGGATCAAGGTTCGATTCCCACCAACGGCAAATAAATTTACATGAGTTTTTTTCAGCAATTAATATGTACTGAAAACTAAATAAGCTCGAATATCCAATTGAAAGTATAAAATAAATCGAATTCGATGAGTGCAGATAATTATTTTGTAATTTATTTACCGTTTTTATAAGTAGGGGCTTAGTAGGGCAGCCTCTATCCGGCCCTTATCTGGAAAACTTAATCTGGCCCTGATCATGCGCTGCGTTACTTTCCTGCAAGGCCCGTATAAGGTTGCCAGGCAGGGGCCTTAGATTTAAATCCGGCTATTACGCTAGGGCCTGATATTCCCCGTAGCTGAATTTCTACTCGGGATACAGTAACGCCTTTCACACCAAAAACAGACCAATTTGATTTTCCGGCTGCTTTATTACACTGAGCTTTGATATTATGCTGTATTGTCTCTGCGGTTGATCTGAATTTAGCCGGTCGTTAGAAAGGATAGACACGGGTTCTTTCCATGCACTTGCCTTTCTCAAGGCAATGAGGGCATCCATGTTCGTCATTAAATTTTGTCATATTAAAGAAATGACTTTTCCCAGGCAGATCACAACAGCCACATAATATTGCAGCTTTTATCATCACGCGGTCAGTCTCTTCCGGGACGTAGAACTCGACACCTTTCCGAAGTTTACCCATGTACGAATTTCAAACCGGCTATGTCTTGGCGCAGTACAGTTGCCAATGTTGTCGGTACTGACTATTAGTTCTGGGGAGGTACGGAATCATTACTGACTTAATTCTGGAGCAACGCTGGAATGATCACACCGGTCCAAAGTTTGTTTTCTAACATTGGGATAGTACTAACTGACAGCACTGGTATAGTGCTTTTAGCTAGGCTTGGGCCAGAGTTCTTTGGATGGCGCCGAGGTCTCGTTTCAGAAGCGAGCCAGTGTTGGGACAATTGATATGAACATTTGATGTGATACAACCGAATATTAAAATCCATATTATTATTACACATATATATTACATAATAAAAATATTTTATTATATTAATTATATTGGTAATATTATTTTATTAATATTTAAAAAGTTTAAAAAAGTGATTCCTTCACAATTTCAATTTTTCCGTGATGCTCTCTGAGAAGTGATGTGTGGGGATTTGAACCTAAGACCTATCGACCTACCTAACTACCTATCTACCTAAGGACGTGCACGCTAACCACTAGACCAAACCGACTATATGGATTTCTGATACTGGACTTTCATAAACGTTGTTTCGAATATAACAGTTACAGAAATATAGACAGATTTGAGTAAAAATATGCCACCCGGTATTTTTGAGGTCGCTGATTACGAATCTGATCTCAAGATTGAGAGTTTCAAAATGGCGGACCGAAAATTCTAAAAGTATCGTGGTGTAAATAAGACTTCGTACCCAAAAGCTATTCATGTCGTTGACTACGAATCTTAACTCCAAATTACGAAATTCGAAATGGTGAAACCAACATAGAGGACAACTGCATACGTAAATGATTTCGATGTTGCTTTATACGAATCTGAATACAATTTTTTTCAATCAAAAAGCCGTACATAAATACAAGAACTGACAAATTTAAAGGATGTATAGTTACGACATGAGAAGTATCATCTAAGACACGCTCAGTACTCAGACAATTGTCAGGCGTGCGTTGGTTCTGTTGTTCAGGCATTACGAAACGCAAGTGTCAGGAAAATATGACGCCAATACTCAGTCAGTATCAGGCTGATACTGATGAAGTTTGCTCGCCGACATTAAGATACATTGCGGCCCCGACCACCCCCAGTGCCTAGACGACTCTCGACGGACTGCCGTCTAAGTCAACTTAGAAGTACTGGCCGCCAGAACTGACGCAGTATGGGGTCAGTAGACAATCAGTACTGTAAAAGGAATGCCTCACAACACTTGACAGACAAAAATACTGTTGCGACAATTGTCATCACAAGTCACGCTCAGTACTCTGGCGAGTGTTGGCTGTGCGATGGCTACAATGGAAAGCCGGTACTTAAGACAAGTGCCGTGGCAGAGCCACCTCAGTGCTCAGTCGGATATCAGGCTGGTACTTAAAATTTGTTTGCCGACAATAAGACACGTTGTGGTTTAGGCCACGCCCAATACTTCGGCGAGTCTTGGCTGAGTACCATATATTTTATCTTGGAAGTACTGGCTGCCAGATTCAACCTAGTACGGGACCAGCGATTTGACAATACTGCAACAGCACTATCTAAGAACACTTGCGAGCCAAGCTTGTTTCAATACTGGACCGTGTTGGTAACTCTAGCAGTATACCGGAATTCGCACATGAGTTGTCAAGACTCGCGGAAAGATATTTTTCGAAATAGAGATTTACGTTTGCTTTTCTTTTTCCAAACCAAAGACCTGCTAATAACAGATTTTTGCTCTTTGTTCGCGTTTGATAGAGTAATTCATTGACCAGAAGGTAAATTGGTAACATGCTGTATTTCGATGACGATGTTATATTTCGAGAATACGCGAAAAACTATCTGAGTTCCATGTGAATGTAATCCACGTTTCACCAAAAATAAAATTCTCTCTGCTGAAGTTTTGGTAATTTTTTGCCTCGTAAATATCCTCGTAATTGTCGTTATATTTTTTTAGGCACGTTCGACAAATTTCGAGAAAATAACTCGAGCCTTCACTACTTTCACCGGAATTGAGACAAAGAGTTTCTGCATTAGGAAGCGATGAGGTGCACGACGAACAATAATAATGCCTTTTCACAGGTGTGTCATTATTTGCAAGATATTTTTTTAGTTTATATATACTTTATATGACGCGACTTTTTTTTTGCAATGCATTTCTATCAGACGTAATGGGGTTGATAAGCAAGAATTAGATAGCTTAAATCGCAGTTGATGAGCCAAAATCGCGGTGACACTTTCATTTACCGTTATTTGAGCGCCATCGTAAATTAGATTACTTCCTTCATCCTCAACGCCGGCAAAATCATTATCGGACTCTTTATCACTGCTCGAATCGAATCGAAAGATTCGTCGGAACTACTTTCACCACTATTACTGTAGCACGAGAACGAATTATCATTACAAGAAAACTCGCTTGAGCTGTCTAACATTTACTCTGCGGCTTACTTGATTACTTGATGGAAATGATCATAAAAAGTGTCATCGTTTTCAATGCTCGATATTTGGCTACAAGAAGCAGGCATTGTTTCCCTTTCGGCTAAATCCACAGCGTCGAAAAATATGTCAGTGTCGTGTTCAATACGCGTTCCGTTTCCACTATGAACAGGCGACTCTGGACAATCTTCCGATTTGTCTGATTCGTCCAAACTTGAAAGTCTGTCATCACTTGATGGACTATCTTCATCGTCGTTTATTCTTGCTTTTTTTGCCCACCGATAACGGTTTGCGCGAGATAAACCGCTTAAAGTTTTCGCCCACTTTAACATTCTTACTCCATGTTTTTATGCAGTTTCGTGTTGCTACAGTATCTGTATTAATAACTTCTGCGTGACACAATTGACTCACTGAAACACCATTTGTACTAAACGATCGATAACTAGACGAAACTCTTGGACGAGGTTGTGATTATCACTCACCAACTAAAGAAAAGTTGGATCGACTTTATATTGAAACCGATATTCCACCTGATCGCTTCAACATCCACGGCAAAATATATAATTATGAAATTCACTCACTGTTGAACTTCTGGAACAGTACTACGTTCGATCTTCTTTGTTGAATTTCACGCAGGGAAAGGGGAACTGTTGGCTGATTACCATTGAAGACCGGCCAATGTGTCGTCTGAACGCAGTCTCTTTTTTCGTTTTTTTCGATGCGAACAAAACACCGACGCTAACTTCCGGCTGTATCGATCGTTAAATGTCAGAAGTGATAGAAACAGAGAAAAAAAACCAACCCTAAGAAATAATCGACATCGATCATCTGTTTTCATTGGTATTGTGAAAATATCTGAAGAAGAAAACTATTGGCGTCATATCGAGCGACGACATTAGCAAAAACAGAGAACGGAGTTTTTTGGCGAAGTGGAAGAATCGTATTTTTCCAGTGGAAATTTTACGGACGAACGGTAAGCAGGCAATACCTTCTTACATCTTTCTCTTATCTCGATAATAATTGCTTACAAATAAATAGACGTAAAAAACATTTGTGTCAACATAGATAAGGAGTCTCTGGACGTAGACGAGGCCAATATAGCTGTCGCCCCTCAGAAATTGGGAGATTCCCGCAATCGACAGCTTCTCGAGAGTGTAGCTACAATGAATCGAAAGAGAAGAGCTACGATGATTGAGCAGGACGAGCAGCTGATACAGAAACTGACCGTTGGTAGCGATGCGCCAGCCACAAATAATCAATGTGAAGCTCCGCAATGCTCCAGATGCTGTCGATTTCCTCAATTTTCGAAAGAAAAGATTTTTATGATGCGTGAAATTTTAAAATTCATGGAAGAGAATGAGTCCCAGCAAAATTCAGAGGTGCTTTCAAATGTGAATAAAACACTCGTATCTGCAACCAAAGTTCCGATTATCCCAGGATCGAACCCAGGATATTTGAAAACCATCACCATAACTTTTAAAAAAATCCTCGAGAATTAGTGACGCGTATAATAAACGCTGTTGTACCTCCCGATAATTGGGCAACTATTACATGAACGGGAAGAGGCCGAATAACGAAAATTCAAGATAACGTCCTAGAAGATACGAGAGGTTACGTCAATGGCAAAATTCCAAAGGCGTTGAAGTTGAATCAGAAGGAATTCAACGACTCCATCACAGTGATGATAAATATAGTGAAGCAAAACCTGCGTAAAACGTATTCGAAAGACAGTACGTCGATAAAATTATCGCAGGGTCAACAGAAACTGGACGGCGTCGACAATTCTTTTGTCAAAACTGCAGCCGTCCCTACTGACTTGGACGATCAGGTCACGATTACAAGCGAAAAGGACGAGCAATCAGAAGGAGACAGCGAAATCGATTTGAGCAGTAAAGAAGACGAGTTCGGAACCAACGAACGGCGGCTAAAATATTTTAGTATTGGCGCACAAATAAAGAAAAAAAACGAAAAAGAAGAATTCCAAGGACGGAAAATAACGGAGATACAACACCAAGAAAATCAAGAGGCACCAGGTCAACAGATTGCTGATAAGGAGGCAGATGACCAAAACTTCGACCAGCGCGAAAACGAGAAGCTGGAGATTCAGGAACAAACGAAGGAGCATCTAGCGACAGAACAAGAGTTCTGGGAACCAGACAACAGAAAAATGACACGAGAACGCCGAATAAACATAACAAGTATCCAAGCGAGACCGGTAGAAGGGCTTGATGAAAAAGAAAAAGAAGAAAAAGTGAGGGTTCAAAGAGTAAAGAGCGATGAGGAAGGAGGAACGAAGAAGAGTAGAAACAGAAAAGCGCGATAAAATAGAAAAAGAGAACCAGAAATAGGGGAAAGAGAAAAGCGCAATAAAAAAGAAAAAAAGAACGAGAGAATAATAAAAGAGAAGCAAAAGATATGAGAGACAGAGAGGAACGAAATGAGAACGAGAAAAAGCAACGAGACAGGTGTAGAAGAGAAGAACGAGATAAGCGAAACACAGAACAACGGGAGTAGAAGAAAAAGGGTTAACGAGATGAGAAAGGAAGAATCGAACGACAGGAATACAGTGGAGACGAACGAGAAAAGTCGGAGCGAAGCCGATACGAACGAATGAAGAGCAGTGAAAGAGGAAACAGACGAAACAGAGATCGAGTCGACCGAACGCAAAACGAAGCAGGAGTTGATCACGTTAACAATGGGATCCGTGTAAACCGTTTCTACCGAGACTTTTTGATTTTCCACATTTTTTTCATTATTTCCCATTCCTATCAATGAATTATCATTGTTCTTTCCTCTCGGGGATCCTCTTCGATCTTGTACCATTTAATGAATAAAAATAAGCTAAACACATCTCTGTTTTGGAAAATTATGCCTAGTAAAGTAAGATCGATCATAATATATGCCATTTTATTAACAGAAAATAATAGTCTTTCAATCGAAAGCTTCATAATTGCCAATACAAGATATTATCTTCATTTCCACCTTCATTGTCTGAACTCGGTACGCTTGCTTTAGTCCTCGATATCCTGTCTATTACCTGTTATTATCCTGTTCATCTGGTCTGCCCCTCGAAGGCTTTTTGTTGGTATTTAAATAGCATTTGTAAAAACATGTTTGGCAACTTTATTATCAATATGTATTTTATCGGCAATATAAATAAAATCGGGTTTCGAACGTATATCTGATTTATCGTATCTTTATCTACTTGAGTTTTAAGAACATGTCTTTACGACAAGAGCTCGTGGGTTAACCTTGATGGAGATTCATTCCCTTCAAATATAGAAAGAATAATAGTTACTTTTTTAAATCGTGAGTTCATCATACATAAAATATGTTTGAAATTATATGCGTCGTTCATGTGTCGTTCATAAGTGACGCATAATGTTTGACTCATATTTTATATATATATATCTCAAACACCAACAAATTTTTACTCGGGAAGACGATCAGAAGAGAAACGAGTCAATCAGCATGAAATTATTGTATAAACGATAGAAAACTGTTTCATTTATATAAAGATTTTACGATAGATTATGATAATTCTTTCAGTCTAAACACATACGATTTATTCCGATATACTTTCTAGAATTGTCATACTGATGAAGAAAATGATAGGGTCACTTATTGGTGCCTCTTTGATTACGAACGATTAATGTTTAATCATATATTTATGATATAACACGATAAACCACAATCGGATAAAAATTTACAAGTGGCGAAATGTAAATTCAATATGCAATATTATAAAACCGTTGGTGCACCATACATATCGTTATCGTATCTATCGTATTTAATCCATAGAAAAAAAAACTATACCAAACTAATAACAACGATTCGATTTGTATGTAACGGTTGAACCGGGCGTTTGGGGAAGTGTGTTGGATGGTAGTGCGGATGCATTGCCGAAGTATCGAAGAGAGAAAAGATATGGTGATCACCGGGAATCGAAACCGGAATAGTCTATTCCTAAGCCAGAGCGCTAACCACTGCGCTGATGTCACCTATACTTTTCTCTCATTTGAATCGTCTTCTTATATGCAATGCAGGGCCGTCACATGTATAAGCTGATGAAAAGTCTGAATAGATAGAGATGATATCATACGATTAAATCCCATTCAAATTCTATCAATCTGTATCGAATTTATTTTTACCAGGGAGCTGCGGGCAACACCCTAAGGGCGTTTCTACGAAAGAACGGGGAACAGGGGAGAGAGGGAAATAATGTAAAAGCCTGAACACGATATACGAAGGAAGAACCCAATAAAAAGAAAATACAAAAAAAAAATACAACCGACAGTAGTGGACGCGCGGTCGGTGTGTGGTTTCGGCGGTCCCCAGAGTTAAGTAGCATTATTTGCGGCCATAACTTGGATGGGTGACCGCTTAGCCGTACACTGGTTTGCGCGCCAACTGCTGAGCAGGAGGCAGCTTTTCTGAGTTTCTAATGTATTCTCATACAATAGAAACTCAGTAAACATAAAGCTGTCTGTATCGGCCAGGTTTTCCGCAGTTTCCCTGTGCCCTCGTGCAAATGCGATGCAGTAGTGCATTAGGATGAGTGGCTGCGGACAACACTCTAGGGGAGGGGGGGTCTCTATGAAGTGAACGGGGAAAGGGGTGTCTATGATGGAACGGGGAAAAGGGGAGAGGAGCAACGTAAAACCCTGAAGAAGGCATACGGAAAAAAACAAATAAAAAAAAATACTAAAAAAATACAGCCACAAATGCACGTAACTAGTAATGTTACGCCGGAGAATTCTTATTATTTCATTTTTGATTCCGCTCAGAGAATATCCAGTTAAATTAAAGTGAATAGGTCTTGTCGAAAGCTTTTACATTTATCCATACATCGGTATGGAGCTCTACAATTAATCAATACCTACGTATTATATTTCCACTGTATTAATATTTGTGATGCTGCGAGAGACTAGAAAAACGAGACGAGACGAGAAAAAATCAGTCGAAAAAGACTCGAGACGAGACGAGAGACGAATGTTTCATTTATCGTTTTTTCGAGACACGAAGAGAGAGGTTACGCGAGAATTTCGAGAATTTTGACTTATCGAAACAGTAAACCATAATTTATCATAATTCGAGAATGTTGTTCTAACAGTTGAAGACATTTACACAATAATCTTTTTTAAATTATACAAACTTGTTTTGACATTTTTGTAAATTATTGCTTACAATTGAATGTACGTATGCACAGACTATTGCTGTACTTTAGCTTTTATCATAGACGTATATGAGCTTTGAAACCACGAATTTAAGCATTATTTTCCCCCACTTCCAACCACGTCGTAATTTAAGCATAGAGAAGTAAAACAAATGTAATGAATGAAATTATGTAGAAAGAAAAAATATTTTTAACGTACGAGATCTTGAAGAAAGCAAGGAATGTTGAATGAATGAAATCTTTAAGAAAGTGATGAGATTTCGAACAAATGAGATTTCAAAGAAAGTGAAAACGTTGTGTATGAATGAGATTTTAACGAAACCGAAAATATTTCGAATGGGTGAGATTGTGAAGAAAATTAAAAGATTTTGAATGAATAAGATTTTGAAGAAAATAATCATATTTTGACGTACTTTACAATCTCATTAATACAAAATCTTTTCGCTATCTTCAAAATCTCATTGATTCAAAATCTTTCCACGTTCTTTATAATTTCGCTAGCAACAACGCCCGCGCTCCGCGCGTGCTACGCTTTGGTGACTTTGCGTCTTTTTTAGCTAAAATGATCCTGAAAAATCAATGTATATGTGTACTTTTATGACATACTTTTGATATAATAATTACATATGTTCTTTAAGACCGCTCTAACAATCATCATCAATTTCAGATCCTATAAAAAGGCAGCTTTATTATACATTCCTCAGCACTCATATCTAATGGACAGCATTTCTATTGCATCCCACAAAATTACTTTCGATGTTTTGTGTTTTTAAGAGAAGATATTCCCGAGTAGAAATTTCATCAGGCATGCCTGCTGTCACACGAGGTCCAGATCAGTTTTAGGTACGGTAACCTTATTTGGGGCCGCCGTAAATTCACCTGCTCAGGTCCATGTAAGGCTGAGATATGGCATTCGTACTTAATAATGCCGTCTTTCCACCGGATCAGGCTGACGTCAGGCTAGATATGGTAACCTTATTTAGGGGTCGTCGTAAGTTCACCTGATCAGGTCCATGTAAGGCCGAGATATGGCATTCTACCTTAAAAATGCCGTCTTTCCACCGGATCAGGCCAATGTCAGGCTTTACATACGGTAACCTCATATAGATATGCCATTCATCGACCTTAGCCGTTTCGCATAAGGTCCAGGGTTGCCAGATTTGGCTACTTATCGCCAAATTGGCTACTTCGAAGGCGTCTTTGGCGCCGAAATTTTGAAATTGGCGCCTTGGCGATTTTTGGCTACTTTAGAATTTTCTTCCGTTATTTTTAATTTTCGTCGATTTTCACTGAAATCGAAGCCTCAAAACGCTAATCTACTTTCTCCTCTAAAACTATCTCAATGCATATCTCCACGTAGATGCTCATTAAGATTTTTTAAATGTATTATGTTTACGTTAATTATCCGTTTATCATTTATGCGACGATATTTTGAGACATATTTTGGCACTCCTTACATGTATCTTCAACATTTCTCCATCAGATGACTCTGTCTTCCGTCGTTTATTCCCGTGAACTAATCGTGATTTCTGATTGGCAAGTTTCTATGCTAGTTGTATAAATTTTGCGCCAAATGTTTTGCAATATTACGATGTAATATTTGAAAATACAAATTGAATTATATAAATTATCATACATTCAAGCTTCTTTTTGTTTGTACCTACAAATCACAAAATTCTCAGGGTTAATAAAAAAAATCCAAGATGGCGTCGAAATACAGATATTTTGGTTACTTAGAGATATTCAGTGCCGAATTTTGGCGTTTTTAGGAACCCTGTGAATTGGCTACTTTTGGCTACTTCCGCGACAGCTTTTGGCGACTCGAGGTACTGTGCATCTGGCAACCCTGATAAGGTCTTCCTGTGGCATTTGGTCCAAGATTTTGTACAATTTACCTTTACTTTCCGTGGTCAGATCCGCATACGGTCTTCGTATGGCATAGTTTTTTTAAATATGCCGTAAATTTACATTATCAGGTTTGTGTAAGGGCTAGATACGGCATTCGTTAAAAACATTAAAAAATTATTGTTATGCAAAATCAATCTTTTCAGCACCTTGCGTGTGCTGGATTTTTTCACATCTTTATCCCATCGAGAAGTGTTTGAAATTTTCGCTGAATCTCACGTTTTACGGGACTGTACCGCTAGAATTACTTTTAAATCTATCCAGGTACTGACCGTCAAACGCCAGTACCTGGGTGGGTGACCGGCCTATCATGTTTGAATTTTGAATATTTCGGTCGTAGTCACAATAAATGGATGTGCAATCTTGACGTGTTTTCATTTTAAGTATACTTCAAATAGACAATAAATATATAAACTTTCTAAGATGTCAATGGCCAAGTGGGCTAAGGCGCAGAACTGTCACCCAGAGGATCAAGGTTCGATTCCCACCAACGGCAAATAAATTTACATGTGTTTTTTTCAGCATTTGATATGTACTGAAAACTAAATAAGCTCGAATATCCAATAGAAAGTGCAAAATAAATCGAATTCGATGAGCGCAGATAATTATTTTGTAATTTATTTGCCGTTTTTATAAGTAGGGGCTTAGTAGGGCAGCCTCTATCCGGCCCTTATCTGGAAAACTTAATCTGGCCCTGATCATGCGCTGTGTTACTTTCCTGCAAGGCCCGTATAAGGTTGCCAGGCAGGGGCCTTAGATTTAAATCCAGCTACCGTGCTAGGGCCTGATATTCCCCTTAGCTGAATTTCTACTCGGGTTATACTTGCTGCAAATTACCGACACTGGTGGTTGTGCGATCGGTGTGCGGCTCTGGCGGTTCCCCGAGTTAAGCAGCATTATTTGCGGTCATAACTTGGATGGGTGGCCGTTCAGCCATGCACCTGCTGGCACATCAATCAGTGAGCGGCAGGTCAGTTTTTCTGAGATCTCGGTGTTTACACTTAAGTAAGTTACTTTCGTAAATACACCGGGAAATCAGAAGAATATACGGCCGTCTGTACCGGTACGGATTTTCCGCAGTTTCCCCGTGCCCATGACAAATGCGGTACAGTGTAGCTAAAGTCGGCTGCGGACGCATTGGAAAGTTAGGTTAGCTTAGTGAAGTGCGGGTAGGGAGTGATAGGAGTAAGGGTGGGAAGGGCGGTAAAAGGCGATTGAAGCCATACCATGGGAAGAATGAAAAAAAAATACGTCAAATCAATAAGTCAACAATAAACAAAAGAATTACGGATTTACAATAACATTCATTACTAAAATTGGCGTCGCTTTTGTTTAGAAATAAAAATGAGAACCCTTCGAACCTCTATGGAAAAATAATTATCGATTCATCAATTACTTTTTGTTTGTGTGGAGATAGTTATACGATATCACAACTACGAAAAAGACAGTCATTAAAGTCACTGGCGATACGTGACTCTGCAGCGGCCATGACAGAACAGCGAGAGCGACAGTTCAAAATGCGCGCCATACGCGGCAGCCTCGACAGATTGAAGTTAGCTCCAAAACCTCCGTCGCCGACCAATCGGAAGACTCGAAAAGCGGCTTCAGTCCTTCGAGTTCGATGTACCATGTCTTTTTTAAGAGAGGATTAATTCAAAATCCCTTCTTTTCCATCACAGTCTCATTTATTGAATATTCGCTTACTTTTGTAAAAATTTTACTCATTTAAAATTTCTTCAAAATCTCATTCATATTCATTTTCTTTCACGTTCTTCAATCTTTTTTTCACTTTCACCATTTCATTTCACTTTTCACTCAAATTCACTTTCGTCAATCATTCAAAATCTTTTTGCTTTCTTCAAAACCTGATTCATTTAAACTTTTCGCTATTTGTCGATATGAGACGAGATATATTCATTGAAACATTTTACCAAATTTCGATCATGAACAAATCAAAATATTAAAAACAGCCTAGAATGCATTTCCTCAAAAATTAATTACAAAATGTGATCTATTATAAAATGTCATAACTATCGTCGCAGTTTTGTCTTAATATAAAAAATCTATCAGCTGCGAGCGCTACTGTCGTTTTTTTAAAATAATTTATACAAATTTCAATATATTTCTTGTTGGTGACATCCCATAAACTACTTTTCATTTTGCCTCCTCATAAAGGAAGCTTTGTTTTCATGAAAAAAAATGTTAAATATATTTTCATGTCATGACAAATTTTTTTAAAAATATTTTCATGTCAGTATACTCAGAATGGTCCAAAACGTCGAGAAAAGTGGTTTAGAAAAAATGTCCGTATGTATATATATGTGTGTGTGTGCGTATGTGTGCAGAACTTTGAAAATTCACTCTCCCTTACTCAGTAACAGTTTGAGCAATCTAACTCAAATTTAGGACGCAAGTGAAGCAATTGTTCCTCTTTGAATGTTACGATTTTGACTAAATATATGCATCCATTTTCATTTTATGTAATTTTCTAATTTTATTAAAAAAGGGCGTGGCCGCTCTAACTTTCGTAAAAGTTCGACAATTTTGCTAAATAGTTCTTCATAACTGAAAACACGTTCAATAACTTTTGCAAATCTTGAGATAGCGAGCTCAAATTTTGTATGTAAATGAAACAATATTCAGCCATTATATATGTATAATTTAGTGACGAACGGTATGAAATTTTTAATTTTGTGGAATATTGAATTATTTTAAAAAATACACGTTATCACATTTACCTTTGGAAACGCTCTACTACCCGTGCAGAAATTGTTGTAGGGATCCAGCTGGATACTTACTGGATTCCCTACGTGCATCTCAGAATCTAGTTAGAGATCCAGTCAGAATTCGAAGATGAATATAATGCTCGCAAATTGGATTCCGATCGGGATACGCGATCGGATCCTTATACGGACTCCAGACCGGATCCTGTCCGAATACAAGATGCCCAAAAGTCCGAAAAATTATTAAAAATTATATTAGACTTCACTTTTACGGGGTTACTGCCACGTTTAATTAGATGTATGAATGTACTCTACTGATTAACACAAGAACATCCCCGTAAAAACTCTGATGAATTTGTCACTCACCGGGAATCGAACAACCGACCCCACGGATTGTAGAGCAGGACAGCTGTGCCTTAACTCATTCGGCCACGGTCTTTCATACAGGTCTTGCAACTGCAGTAGTGGGGGTGGGTCGCTTAGCGAAGCCATTTTAAGTTTCCTCAGTCGCCGGTACAGTCGTTGCATGTAAGGTTTTGCATCTACCCGCGTAAAAAACAGTATGGGGTTAGTCTGGCTAAGAGGATGGTTTGGAAGTGTGGCTCGTGAATATTGAAACAGTTTGGCTACAGATCGTGCCCCACTCTCTGTATCCATAGTATTGTTGTATAATATTGCACACATAATTAATTTAAAAATATTAACAAAATGAAAAGAGTTTGTCTGAGAGGATGGTTTAGAAGTGTGGCTCATGAATATTGAAAGAAGTTGAATAAAGATCATACCCAACTTCTTTATCCATGGTATTGCATAAACAATAATAATTATAAATAACAATAAAATGTAGAGAGTAAATTGAAGTGCATTTATTCCACCATCATGTCAAAAATAATGACAGCGTTACACAATTCGTAATAATCAATCATAAACAATAAAGTTTTGAACAATCAAAAAAATCCTCGATTTATTAGTCTTGGGAATTGTAACTCTGTGATTCGACTCTTCTTTTATTTTTTGCCATTCTCAAAGCCCCTTCTGCCTTTGCTTTCTCTCGTCGTTCCGTTCTTATCTTTGCCTCTTCCGCTATCTGTTTCTGTCGTTGGCTTTTGGATGTCACTTTCGGATTCCTCAGTGTGGAGCAAAAAACATTGATAATCCTGGTGCATTCGGTAGGACTAAGATGCCAGGAACAGTGGCTAATCCCATACTCTGAAGTATAAACAAATAATATAAATGAAAACAGCAATTCTGAGGATGTATCTCTTTTACATGACGTACCTTCAACGCAATTATAAATGTCCTAGGTCTCGGTGGATTGACATCCTTTCTCCCATGCCCTAATGCGCTCATCTTACACAAATTCCCTCGGCCAACCAACTGCAGCAGCAGCCTGCGCACCATTTCAACCGGCTTATTGACCCACCTCTTGATATAAGACAATTCAGCTTTATCTATCCATATGTCGTAATCCTTTCGCAAACGAACTTTTCCTTCCTCGCAGACTCGACATTTCTGTAGTACATCATTGACATTCGGGGACTGGCTTCTTTCTTTTGCACTGCGGTCATTTTGTTGTTCAATGTGATTCTGTTTTGATGCGTGCCCCATCCCATCTTCTTTTCGATTTGCCTGCACGTGTTCTCCTCTATTTCTGTTACTGGTAGTAGCTTCTTCAGGATAAAACGCAATCGTATCAATAATGTCGTCATCAATAGCATTCACACCAGCTTCTCGTACCGATTTCTTTTTGGTTTCAACACTTCTACTTTTCTCTGCGCGATCGCTTTCTCTGTCCATAGAAATGCTTATATTTTTGTTTCCTTTTGCTGGTGCCGCTGCTCTAGAATAATTCGCCGTGTCAACGACTTCTTCGTCTGGCATTTTGTTCTCTTCAATGTCATCCCATCAGAATCATACAAATCTTCACAGTCTTGTCTCTTATTGTTTTGTTCCATTGTCTTTTCGTTTCTCTTCGCGAGCATTCCGTTTCTCATATTTTCGTCTTTCCCAACAACCTCATCATTCATCGTCGTCTCATAATCAGATTCACCGCTACTGATATTGATTTTGGCGTAATTTCGCGCTTTCTTCCTTTTTACCTCTTCTCGCGTATTTTCTGCAGTTTTTGCATTACTGCCTCCTGATATTTTTCGTGACTCTGGTTGATCGTTGCCAGTGCAGAGATCAGACGTATCTTGTATCTGATTCTCCAGCAATTGGTTGACATTTTTTCTTCGTAGTACTGTCCTCTGTTGCTCAATGATCTCTTTGGTTTTATTTGACATTCCCTTTTGACTACCATTTTTATCCTTGCCAACAACTTCTTCGCCGTTCTCCCTGTGCGTTCCTCCTTCCTTCCGTTCATTTTTCGCTGCACGCTTGAATTGTTGTTTTTTGGTGGAATGATGTTTCGTTTCTCTTTATCCATGCTCGTTTTGTCTCTTTTTTTCTATCGATTTCATGCAGATCATGACTTCGTTGCATGGTATCTTCCGGTTCCTTTATCGTTTTTTCAGGACTATCCCCGTCACTCTCATTCACTTTATTCACGATTTTCTTTCGCTTCTTAACATTAATTGGGTTTTGATTTTCTTTATTCCCATTGTCGTCTGCTGATAATCCGCCTGTACTTAATTGATCATCGCCCAAGTAGAGATTCGGTACTTCCATCAGCTGTTCTTCCAGCAACATGTTGACAGACAATTACTTGTGTTGGGTATTACTCTGCTGTGTAGCTCGAGCATTTCAGACGACATGATAAACACTGCTAATCGAGTCTTGAATGAATTCGTGTAATTTGCATCATCCGCTACATCTTGCCGATGTGGTGAGAAACTTAGGTCCCTTGTGGATTTCATCCAGTTTTCCATTTGAAGACCTCAACGGGAAACTCAAAGCGATGGTCCATGGCAGTAAAGCGGCACAATTGCAAATAAATTTCGTTACTTCCTTGTATGTACAGATTTTCACTTTAAAAGATGAAAAACTTATCGAAGGTACGCGGGTATATACTTTCTGTAAGAAACTCCTTTCTCCAAAGAGGCAACTTAAACTTCGACCTGTCTCAACCTCAACATTTATGGCTGGACCACTAAAAAAAATGTATGCACTACGGAATGACGTTCGATACGAATATATCGATAATAATATCACAGGCGAGAATTTGTATTGTTTCAAAAAACTTTTCAAGGACAATTTGTTGTACACTTCTCAGTTATATAATTTGAATGAAGAAAAAACCCAGATGATTGAAGAAATCCCAGTCATTTTGCGCGAAATATATTGTTAATGACGAAATTTATTTCGGCCTTATACAATATTTCATCCGAGAAACCGATTGCTTTTGCAACAATATTTGCGATTGCCAGGCGAGGTACTATGCAGCGATCAAACGGTGCAATAGCGAATTCGTTGTGACAGGAAAATTTATTTGCGTCACCTCGACGTCGGAACCGCGAACTGGCTCCTCGACAAACCACGCTTTTATTGTAAGTCGCGCGAATTTGACAATTTTACATGACGCTCACCGCGAGCTACCGGCGCATCGATATATCTACGCGCCTAATCGACGCGCTCGAACGCGTAAGAAGACGCTGGCTGCGACAGCGCGCCGCTTCGAAATAGGCCGGTCTATTGACCAATTAGGGCGAAGGGACGCGTCGAAGTTCCTTAACGTAACGTACGACGCTGCGCTATCGAGCGACGATCGAAAATCACTTGCTCGCCGACGTCTGTAATGAGCTGTCAACGTAAACTATCCTCGAGGAGTCTCGCTGTACTTTGTCAACCTTATTTGTGAAATTATTCGATTTATTGTGTCCGTCGATTATTGTTCGTCGACATTCTAATAGACGATTGTATTCGTCAAATAATATTTATTGGAATTGTGAACCACTCGACCATTGAAGGAAGGTGGAAAGACATTCGACAGTCGAGAGGGCTGACGGAGATCGTCAAATAAATGCAGCAACTGTAAGTTAAAATTGTCAATTGTAATTCTTTATTTCGCTGTCCCTTGCTATCTTTTCCTTGGGTCTCCAACGGAACCCCATGCGAACCGCAGCTGGCCGTAATAATTCGTCAAAAGTATCGTTGTTAATTACGTTAAATTAACTGGCGCTCAACAAAACGTATATTTCTTATTTATTCGTCAAATCAGAGCCCCGGGAGCCCTTGACCCAGGCCGCGCCGGGTGGAATATCGTCGAGAATTGTTTATCACGAGGGTATTCTTTCTCATTTGGCGCCCAACGTGGGGCAACGTTGGAAATAAAAATTGTAAAATCATTAAATCAACGGGAAAATTAGCCAAAGTGTCCAGAAAAATTGTTAGTGTTAAAAATTTTGTATTAAAGTGTCAAAAATTTATCAGCGTCAAAAAATGTATCAAAGTGTCAAAATTTTTATCGAAGTGTAAAAAAAAAAATAATTTTATTGTCAAAAGCGTTTAATTTTTCGTGAAAGTGTTCGGAAAATCAGCGTAATAATTCGAGCTGCTACGAATTTTGTAACGGACGAATACGGAGAGTCGTCGAGGCGAGCGTATTAGGCCAGAGAACAAAAGCACGCGGCGACACCGAGTCTTTCGGTCGAGCCTGAGTGAGCGCAGGAAGTAAACATAAACAAACGCGCGGCGAGATAACGTACGCGACGCTAAGCCTCTCGTCCTCTGCTCACCGTATTCGACTTAGAACGCACGAAATATTATTTGAAAACTCCTTGCTTTATCCTATGCTTCGCTTGAAATATTTATACTGGGTGTACTAATTTATTTTGTATCGAATTGTGCTAACTATTTAATTATTTATTGCATTTATGTCATTCTGGATTTATTGTCGAATAATTGTGTGTTAGTTATAAAAACGAAAATTGGCCCAATTTATCAAGAATTATTTATTAAATAATTGTCAAAATTAGTTTTGAAATAATTATTAAAAAGTCACTTATTACTGTCAATATTTATTTATTTATTGTTGTCAAAATTTATTCATTAATTGAAAATCGTTATTTAATTGTTAACGAAAATTATTATTGACTAATTCATAAAATTTAGTCGATGGGATTATTTAATAAAGTTGAATAATACAGAGAATTGAAATTGTTTGAAACATCTCCCGAAAGATATTGGCAAGACGATTAGTCAAATTACACCCTAATAGAGAATTGACGAACAATCTGTCGAAAAGGCATTGACAGAATTATTAAGTTAGAAATTGAATTATGCTATTATGACTTCGATGTTTATTTCACCACCAAAAAGAACGACAAGAGCGGGAGTAAAAACTATTGCGGGAATTGAAAAGAAATTGTCGAACGTTCAAGGCCCGAACATGTCGCTTAACGACACGCTTTCTACATCGTCTGGAAGGGAAAACGTGTCAAGTGAGGGCACATCGACCGAGCTTGTTGGAGCGCAAACCGCTAAGGGCGCGGGGGCAGGGTATATCCCAGTTGCCCAAAACTCTAACACGAACGTTTTGTCAAAACAGATGACCGGTATCCTCTCTGCAGGAGAGCGGGGAGTTACGCCACATGGCAGGGGAAGGGGATCGCGAGAAGCAACTCCAACGCCTTATGATAATACGCGATGGTTTCCGATAGAGTCAATGGTTGGTTCGATAAACAAAAAATTACAAAACATGGATATTAGAGTATCGCGCGTTGAGACTCTCGAGGGTAAATTAGATCAGATTTTAACCTATTTGAGTGAATTATCGAAAAGAAATGAAGAAACCCAAGTACGACTCAACTCGGCAGTAGAGGGAGGAGCACTTGGTGGCGCGACGATATCGCTCGCAGCGCCCGAGAAACGGTCCCAGCGTGACCAACAATTAATTGATCAAGTAGACGATAGACTGTCGAACGATCAAACAGATTTAGAGACTGAAAACCAGCAGCTGTTGGCTCAGAGGGTTCAGCAGTTGCCCCGAGACAGGTTATCGAACCCCTCGGGTGCGTTTTCAAATGAGAATGTTAGTCAACCACTGCGTCAGGAAGCGCGGTTGCAGCTCCGAGACAGGTTATCGAACCCCTCGGGTGCGTTTGTCTCGTATCGCCAAGAGTGCGGTCGAGATATTAGAAATCTTGAATTGTCAAATGAAGTCAGTAATTTGTCAACCGGAGCCCAAGTCGACGACATAGGATCGGTCGAGCGGGAACTCCGCAGGGTACATTTCCAGGAAAACGTAGGAAATAGCTTAGATAATGAAACATCGGTAGAGAATCGACCGGAATTGTCGAACGGTCGGGAACAGAATTCTACAGACGCGAATTTAACGCAGTCAAATCGACAAATCAATAGAACACCAACGGATTTTGTCAAAATTAAAGTCACCCGAACTACACCGGGAGGCGAGTTTACCGAAAACGAATACGTGACGCCAGAAGCGTATGAACATCTGACGCGATTTGAAAGTGAAACACCTCAAGATAACAATAACCGACAAAGACGCGACGAACGTTCGAGAACACAGAGGAGAGGTGCCTTGTCGTGGCGAAGCAGTGATTCGAGCGATAGTGAATACGAACCACGACGATTAGATGAACGTAACAGATCGCGAACGAGAACTGACAATTATTTGACAAACTCGAACTATGAAAGTTCAACGAATTCGTCTACAAATCGGTACGATTACGAACTCGAATCGGCAATGAAGATCGGCCGAATTGTCAGTAATTGGAAGGTAACATTTCCTAAAACTGAGAAAGACCCTGATCAATTCTTGCTTATTCTCAAAGATCAACTGAATGTGAGCGGGATCAATAAAGATAGATTTGTTCCCTATTTGTCAAATATCTTTGAAGGCCCCTACCATTCCTGGTATTTGTTAAACAAAACGTACTGGCGAACATGGAGGGACGTCACACGTGCATTTCGTTATCAATGGGCAGTACGGAAAGACGATGGCACTCTTTTCGGAGAAGTACGCGACTTAAAGTTTGAAAAAGGCGAAAGCCTCGCGGAATTTACTTGCAGAGCACGTTTGATATTTGAAAGGATGCAACATCCACCATCTTTCCGAGATCAACTTAAACAAATCTTAATCAAATTTAATCCGCGATTAACATTTGAAGTCCTTAACTTGGGTATTAGCGATTACGATCAATTCATGCACTACATCAACGAGCGTAGTTATATTTATCGTGCATCACTCAACACGCAGAAAGGATCGCGAGAAAGATCAACCAAAACCGATTTAAGATATTTACAGAATGAAACAGACGAAGACGAGACCCGACCAACGAAAAACGACGACAGCGACGAAGAAACAACCGAGTTGCATGCAATGAGTATGAACAGAAAACAATCGTCGAACAATTCAAAAACGTTAGTCAACAGACTCGAAAAGAACCTTTCGCGTTTCGAAAGTAGGAACAAATCGACGGTAAATTCGAAGGATCAATCGGGAGGAACAAAGTTCGTTCCAGATCCAAGTAAGATCCTTTGCTACAATTGTGGAGAAATGGGACACGTCTCACGCTTTTGTACTGCCGCACGGCAGATG
Organism: Ephialtes manifestator; assembly: GCA_963970395.1. Taxonomy (NCBI): domain Eukaryota; kingdom Metazoa; phylum Arthropoda; class Insecta; order Hymenoptera; family Ichneumonidae; genus Ephialtes; species Ephialtes manifestator. Next base: position 22,042,995 of record OZ019974.1, on the reverse strand, counting down.
ATGTCACATTTGTCGAACAATTGGTCACGTGAATGCAGATTGTCCGAAGCGTTCGGGAAACGAATAGTGCCCGCGGTAACAAAACCTCTTGTTATCGTCACGAAGGGCACTAAAGAGGAAAAGAAAGTCGCATTTAACATCGAGCAGAGTAAGTCGTTAGACAAATCAGATACTCTCGCCGACACAACGCTCGCTCAGTCTCAAAACGCAGACACTATAGCGGCAATAAATTTAGACGTTATAGACGAAATATTGAGCGACTCAGAACTTTTCGATGAAGATTTAGATCTTCCCACTTTGTCTGCCACAGACGAATCTTCCGACAAAATCACGCAATTTACAACAATAACGTCAAACAAACAACTTGACTCGAAAATTGACAACACGTTAGACGACAAGTTAGCCACAGAAAAACTACGTGACTGGAAACCAGTTGGCTTGCCAGCCCATCTTATCCATCGTCTGACACAAAGGCGAATTTTCCGTGCAAATAATGGCCTTACAGAGCCAATTAAAGTCGTCAAAATACCGGTAGAAATCTCTATTTTCGGTGAGAAAATTTTTGGAATAATAGACAGCGGAAGTGAGAGGTCGTATTTACATCCAGCAACATACGATCGCGTGAAACAATATCAAGTCAAAACCCTTTCACCAGACTCCACATCGGAGAATGGTATTCGATTAGGGGATAAATCGGTTGTCAAAAGTCAAGGCGGTACTTGCTTTGTAATTGACGTGGGTGATATTTATGGCCCACAATGGTTTAGCATTCTTCCGAATTTATCAGGTGATTTAATTCTCAGTATGGACTTTTGGACGTCCTTTAAAGTAAAAACTGATCCGTTGACAGAAACGTGGTCCTTGTTTGGGAGCAACTATTCCTATCCAATGACACACCGATACGTCACGCGACCGGAATTAAAAACTTTGACAATTGACCAGTCTGAGAGATTGAGAACTTTTCTCGATTCGGAATTTGCGAAATTTGACCGTGAATCGACTGGAATTACGGATTTGACAAAGCACGTGATTGAATTGACTGACACCACTCCGCATCGACAAAAACCCTATCGACGTAGTGAGATAGTTCGCGAATTCATCAACAAAGAGGTTGATCGGTTGTTGGACAAAGGATACGTAACGTGGAGTAATAGTGATTGGGCGTGTTCACCGGTCGTGGCTCCGAAAGCCAACGGTGGCTTAAGATTTTGCATCGACTACCGTCCAGTAAATCGACAGACCGTCAGACCCGCGTATCCTCTCCAACACATGAAATCTATTTTGTCTCAACTACATCAAGCGAAGATCATTTCGACTTTGGATATGAGTGAAGCTTTTCACCAAATTCCAATGGACAAAGATAGTCAAAAATATACTACATTTATTGTCGAGGGAAAAGGTTTATTAGAGTGGCTAAGAATGCCATACGGGTTAACAGGAGCTCCGTCCACGTTCCAGTGTCTGATGGACAAACTAAAGCGTCGAATCAAGGAGTTAATTCTTGAACGAAATCTCCCAAATAAATGGGCAGATCAAGTATTTGCGTACTTGGATGACTGGATCGTCGTTAGCCAGCACCTTGACGAGCACTTAGCAATTTTGACGTTACTATTTGAAGTACTTCGGGAAGCAAAGCTGATAATTAATCGCGAAAAAGTAGTTTTGCCTGTAAGGAAGTAAAATTCCTAGGGTATATTGTCGACGAACTTGGTATGAGACCGAATCCCGAGAAAATCCAACCCATTCTTGACTTCCCGGTACCGAAAGATAGAACGCAATTACGTCAATTTAATGGTCTCGTAAATTGGTACCATCGGCACCTAAAATGTATCGCAAGAATACAGGGGCCATTAAATAAATTGACTACTCCAAAAGTTCCATGGAGATGGACCGAAATGGAACAAAAATCCTTTGACGAAATTAAAACCGCACTAGCTAACGCGCCGCGACTCTTTACGCCAATACCGGGACAACCGTTTGTCTTATACACGGATGCTAGCGATTTCGGACTAGGTGCGATTTTGGTACAACAAGATCCGTCGACGAATAAAGAAAACTTAATTGAAGTTTTGAGTCGACCTTTACGTGGCGCGGAACTGCACTACACCACGACCGAAAAAGAATGTCTGGCAGTGGTGTGGGCAGTACAGAAACTGCGTTGTTGCCTAGAATCTATGCCGTTCAAAGTCGTTACAGACAATCAAGCCCTCCAGTGGTTATATGGATTGAGAAATCCCGTAGGCCGTCTGGCAAGATGGGCTACATATCTTCTACAACATACAATGACTGTCGAATACAAACGCGGTACGACAAACGAAGCGCCGGACGCTTTATCGCGAATGTTTGAACTTGATGTTGACCCTTACGGCTGGGAAAAGGTAATTGACGAAACCATAAAAAGACGCATTCAATTGTCAACTATGTGCGACCAAAATTGGTACGAGACGAAACGCAATCTTGTAAGTAACCAACCGGAAAGATTTCCGGAATGGAAAATCGAAAACGACGAGTTGTTCTACCATCGACCAGACTACAGTAAATTACTAATTGACGACGAATACCCGTGGAAAAGAGTAATTAGGCCAAGTGAAGTAGCAGGAATCTTACGCGAAAATCACGAGTCTCCACAGGCAGGCCATCTCGGGAGAGACAGTACATACGATCGTATCCGTCGGGATTATTATTGGCCAGGTATGTCACAAGACATAAAGTCATTTGTCGAAGATTGCGAAATTTGTCTCAAGGTTAAATATAACCAAAAGCCATTAAAGGGCCCGTTGACAACGAGACCTTTACTCACACCGTGGACACAATTGTCAATCGACACCGTAGGACCTTTCACTCGTTCAAAGAAAAGCAACGTTTATATTATTGTCATACAAGATCTTTATACGTCGAGTTATTTCCCGTGCGCAACCAAACCGGCAAAATCGTGATTAGTACGTTAGAAATCGTATTCGACAAATGGGGAATTATTCCGGAATCAATTATCTCTGATAATGGCACGGAATACGTGAATAGGGAAGTGAAAGCATTTCTATTCGCGAATAAAATAAAACACATTACGACCCCGCTGGCGCATCCACAAGCAAATCCCGTGGAACGCGTCAACCGAACAGTAAAACCCATGATTGCCGCGTTTATTAAGGATTGTCAAAATGAATGGGACGTTAATTTGTCAAAACTTCAACTCGCATATAACACCGTACCTCATGCCGGTAGTAGAGTCACGCCGTTCTATTTGAATCACGCGCGCGAAGCCAACGTGACCTCTTTGGGTCACGCCTTCTTTGAGGCGTGTCGTTGACCACAGTCAAGTCATAACCGACGATCTAGTAGACAAATGGGTGAGGAAAATTGCCAAATTCGACGAACTTCGACACAAAGTCGAGAATCAAATGAAGTCTGCCTCCGACAAACGTCTTGCCAAAGCTAATATCAATAAATTAAAACAGTTCGATTTGAAAATCGGTGCAGAAGTATATTACCCAAACAAGAATTTAAGTAATAAAGCCGAGGGTAACTCTGCTAAGCTTGCTCACCGGTATCTCGGTCCAGCAATTGTCAAACGAATAATTGGGCCAATGATCGTTGAACTAGTAGATAAGAGCGATAAAATTGTCGGAAAATATTATATAGGCGATCTTAAAATACCTCGTCGGAGTCTACGTAATTCTTGAACTCCCAACAGATCCGACAACTTGACAACGATCAACGGCGAGATGGACCACGACAACGAGACAACGCTGTCGGAGCTGCTGCGACAGAAGCTCGAGATCGAGACTCGCGTGGAGGCTCTCCGCACCAAAATCGGCAACGAGCGGGAGGAGACTGCGTCGATTTCAATTTCGACTGACCAAGACGACGAGCACGACGATGAGCAAGATGACGACTTGTCGGAAACGATGAGTGAGATGGCCCAGGACATCATGCAGGAATTCGTCAAACGCATCGAGGAAACCGATGTTTCAAGTCGAGGAGCCAGCTCCACCGGATGGCTCTCGGAGGACGGGAACCAGGCCGCTTCGTCCACCAACCCCGAAGCGCTGCAATTGATTAAGGAGATCCGCGATCTTCCCCCTCCCCGACTCAAGTTGACGAAACCGTCAGTAAGAATCACTGCCGCGGAGATCCGTGCAGAGAACATCTGACAAAACCGCATCCTCATCAAGGGTCACCCCGTAAAGATGTCGACAACAGAGAAGAGGGAGTTAAGATCCACCGACGATCCAAAGGCTCAGGTCGCCCCGTCCGTAACCGTCAAATCACCACCGCTGCGTGAGATGCCGAAATTTGACGAAGTGCTCAAGGAGCTCGGCGTTCCCGACTACCCAGGCGTTGCCGAAGGGAAAACGCCACTTTACTTTGCCGATTGTCGTATTCTCAGCGACGCTATGCTGAAGCGCATTATCATCAAGCGCGCTAACATCCTCGTCGAACGGATGCAGTCAACCAAGGTCAACCGAGGTACGCAGACGTTTGTCACCAACGTCGGAAAACAATACGTTATGGGTTGCGTCAACTGCCGCTCAAAGGAACACCAATATAAGGCTTGTCCGCTTCCATACCGACCTGGATTTTGCAAAGTCTGCGGCGCCGACGGGTTCGACACAGACGATTGCATCTACCCGCACGGAATTGAGCATGAGTATGCCCTTGGCCGCTGCCCTGGCTGCTCGACAGATTTGTCGCTCTATTGTCCGGAGTGCCCGGATTGTAACGTGCGTTACGGAGACATCGCCGACTGGCTCCGCCTCAACTACGCCACCTGGCCTACTGCACTGGTGCCTAAAGATCACCAGTACCTTATCAACGAGGGGTCCGAGGTCCTGAAGAGGAAGGTGAAGGCGAAGTTCGACGATCCATCGGACTATCCAAACCGAGTCCGTGCATTCCTCATTCGTGAGAATACTCTCGGAGTAGCTTCGACGAATGCTAATCCGGCTGCACCAACCGCCGTACAGTTGTCAGAGGAAAAACGGCTCCTGGCTCTGCAAGTGCTGTCGTCTCCGCCCGTCAAAAAGTCCTTGGACGAAATTATGCGGGAGAGACCCGAGTTACAGAACGGAGAAGAGGTCCACGTCATCGTACCGACGAAATACAAGAAGTAATCGACGACGCATCGACCGCCTGATCAACCACTTCGACGATCTCAACTCGCCAACTGGCGCTCTTGCCAATGACTATTCCATAGTTCCTATTACCAGTTAAGTTATACTACTTTAAATGGAAATAATCGACGAATTGCCTCGAGAGTTTTGTTTTGTTTTAGCTTGTCGTATGTTCAATTCAAGGGCAAGAAATATTCGCCCGAATCAAGCTGTTTTCGGCAATTTCGTCTTTCCCGAAACATTTCGTCAATCAAGCTCCTTATTTTGCTATAAATCCGACATATTTTGGTCGTCGAGAATTCTGTTTTGTTTACGAGCTTGTATTGTTCTTTCTTTATAAATTTTGTCGCTATAAAAGACGACTATTCTTATTATATTCTTAAGTGCTGCGCATATCAAATGTATTAGACTCCGTTGCGTCGTGAATATATCTTTTATATTTGAAATTGTCATCCGTGCGTCACCTGTTTCGCTTCATCCTACTACCCTTCCCATAACTAATTGCAAGGGCCAGCGAAATATACCATCGACATATGTCGGTGAGAAGAATTGCAGGTGACCAGCCAGATCAACGGACAGTTCCCTCGACAACCGCGAAATTCGTGTTCCCGACGTCAAGGTCCGAAGGAGGGGAGTGTGACAGGAAAATTTATTTGCGTCACCTCGACGTCGAAACCGCGAACTGGCTCCTCGACAAACCACGCTTTTATTGTAAGTCGCGCGAATTTGACAATTTTACATGACGCTCACCGCGAGCTACCGGCGCATCGATACATCTACGCGCCTAATCGACGCGCTCGAACGCGTAAGAAGTCGCTGGCTGCGACAGCGCGCCGCGTCGAAATAGGCCGGTCTATTGACCAATTAGGGCGAAGGGACGCGTCGAAGTTCCTTAACGTAACGTACGACGCTGCGCTATCGAGCGACGATCGAAAATCACTTGCTCGCCGACGTCTGTAATGAGCTGTCAACGTAAACTACCCTCGAGGAGTCTCGCTGTACTTTGTCAACCTTATTTGTGAAATTATTCGATTTATTGTGTCAGTCGATTATTGTTCGTCGACATTCTAATAGACGATTGTATTCGTCAAATAATATTTATTGGAATTGTGAACCACTCGACCATTGAAGGAAGGTGGAGACATTCGACAGTCGAGAGGGCTGACGGAGATCGTCAAATAAACGCAGCAACTGTAAGTTAAAATTGTCAATTGTAATTCTTTATTTCGCTGTCCCTTGCAATCTTTCCCTTGGGTCTCCAGCGGAACCCCATGCGAACCGCAGCTGGCCGTAATAATTCGTCAAAAGTATCGTTGTTAATTACGTTAAATTAACTGGCGCTCAACAAAACGTATATTTCTTATTTATTCGTCAAATCAGAGCCCCGGCAGCCCTTGACCCAGGCCGCGCCGGGTGGAATATCGTCGAGAATTGTTTATCACGAGGATATTCTTTCTCATCGTTTTCCAAGTGGCCGGAAGAGTTCTATTGCTTATTCGAAAAATTAGAGATGTATCACCTGACATTACTCTGGTGAACATGAATTATCTTAAATGCGTCTGTTTTCTTATAAAAATTATAGATTCAAATAACATTTACACAATCGAACCTGTAAACTGTATAGAAGAAGAATAAAAAAAAATTACAGCTGGAATAAATGTCCTTTGATTTGACTTATTTAGTACGAAAAATAAAAATGTATTTATTTGCCATACTCGTAACAACACTATGGCTAAAGATTTTGGGTACGATCTTCAACCAAACTCTCCCAATATTCATGAACCACACTTCTAAACCATCCTCTCAGCCCAACTCTTTTCATTTTCTTAATATTTTTAATTATTTATATGTGCAATACTATACATCAATACTATGGATACAGAGAGTGGGATACGATATGTAGCCAAACTATTTCAATATTCACGAGCCACACTTCTAAACCATCCTTTTAGCCAGACTTTCCCCATACTGATTTTTTTTATGCGGGTATAGGCGAGGGACGAGGAGGGGCAGAGCGTATCTGTCTGTCTCAGTCTTACACATGGTCTTCACTGCACCTCTACTTACACGTTTTTTAAACTGTAAAATGTTTGAAAATACCATTTTTTAACTGAGCCACGTCTCTCATCACATGAAACACAGAATACTTTTCCTCAGTACTACTGCCGGTCCTGCAATTCGGCACCGCACACCACTTTGTCATTTTTTTTAAACTATCAACGAAAAACTGTAAGCAAAACACGCTCCAGATTTTAAGGTTAAGTTTAACTGCGAACCCGATGATGGCGACGAGTTGCGGCTGTGCTGGAAACTAAATTCAACCTCACTAAGTGACCATACCCCCACCACAGAATTCTGAGGGAGTCTCAAGACCTGTACGTAAGACCGTGCACTCGACTATCCAGATCCTAGAAAATGTTGATACTAATTTGATACTTGTTGAAATATGTAGTGCAATTTAGCATTTGCAGATGGCAGCACTGGTCAGTGCTATGCGCCGGAGCTCTCGGATAGCTTGCTTAGCAACGGCAGTTGGTCTGAGGACGCGCTGCGAGGCAGTCGTAATGTAAATCTATGTAACACCTTTTTTATCTTTTCTTTAACAAACTATTTAATATAATTAGTAATTATTCCTGCCTACCCAGCTTAACGAACTCACGTGTTATCAATACTTAATCCGTTGTATACAAATATGCATTTTTCCATACGTGTCATTCAAATATCATCATCTGGAATTACCTACAATGTTATGAGCGCCTGTTTTTGAGAAAATTGGAACAAATTCTGACCACAAGTAAAAAGTCTCTACAATATCCCTCACTTCGTTAATAACTGATTTTTGAATTCAAATCGAATTTCAGCTGGATTGTAACAAGGATACTCGGTTTACAATGCCCCTGCGATATGCCTAACTTTACTAATGGGTACTTTACTAATCTCAAAAGGATACGTTACTTTGAGATGTCTTGTAATTTCTCCAATTGCGCCAATAACTGATTTTACTTTCTAAATTACTATCCGCCGAGATTTTTATAACGAAACCATACATCGGGGTATCTTGTGACTTCCCCAGTTACGCTAATAATTAGTTTTACTTTCCAAATTGGGATCCATCTGGATTCTTACCAAGACACCACTTTTGAGGAATCCCTAACAAATCCAGATAGGAATCCGATCGTAAATCGCGACTCCCCGAAAGATTTCTGCACGGGTAATAACGAAATCATGGAATAACGAAATAGAAAAAGTGTATTCACAATATGTTTATTTATCTAATTAAAACAAGGATGCAAAGTAGAACCTTGCACATTGCTTCCTCATTATTTTTCGCTTTTTACAAAGCTTCCTCTATGAGGAAGCTAAAATTGATTAACATACCCAGATAGACATTTGGTGGCACAGGAACAGCATAAACGCTTCACACAACAGATGCCATATCGGAATTAACATAGCGATGTACGTCTGAATTGAGCTATTATGTGACGGCATACCGTGCCATCTTTTCATGGCGCCAAGGCAAAGCCATATTTGTGGTACTTAAAAATTATGGCGTGGTGCACTAGTGGCACTACAATGTCGCCATGCTTCAAGTTCAGATCATGTCTCTATGGTGCCATAATTGCTACATGTCGTATCACTGAGTGTCTGAGGTGTGAACGTCATTCTGTTACTATAGTGCCATTTTTGCAGAATATTTGGGATGGTAATTGCAGCACGGTGACAGCATAATGGTGGCACACCATGCTGTGCTAAAAGTCGTTATCGATCTGAACTGTCAGTTAGGAATCGTAAGCGTTTTATTTCTTTGTATCTGTTACTTGCATTATGTTTTGGTTTTCTTTCTTGTCTAACATTTCAAATCGCGAGTCAAAAGTGTAAGACAGAACAGAATCTTTTATCTTCTCCGATATTAAAGGGTTGGTACGCCCGAGAGGTTTGACACACTCGAAGAGTAGACCCTTCGTGTGTAGTCGAACTCAGGCAGCTTTGCATTCTTATATACGTTGAGGCTTCAAAACACTTGCGAGAAACGCTTCGTCCGTTCGCCATCTAGTGGTATCATACGAACATCAGTCGATATTCTATTCAGATGATGAGTTATATAATAAGAAATGATTCTGCTACGTGAATAACTACTCGAACTGTTAATTAAACCACTGGAAATTGTTTTTAAAAATGTAGCACTGATTTGACCAGTGTGAAGCGACTAAAGCGAAATATATCTACACTGTAAAAAATTTATGTTCGAAAATTAATATACAGTATATAAAGGTCGGATGCATATACCGTTATATTAATTTCAGATGCATTCGTCATTGAAAAATACTAATTTTTAGTAATTTTCAAATACCAGTAGCGGAGAATTCTTATACTATTTTTAAATTTACTATAAAAGTATATTAATATGGAATTCATATACCCGTTTCGTAAATCTCATATCGTTTGGTATATTAAATTCACCTGCATTTTTAACAGTGTAAAACATTTGTTTTTGAAAATTAATATACCGTATATGAAGCTCGAATGCATATACCGTATATTAATTTTCAGATGCATACGTCATTGACAAATACAATATTTGTATATTAAAATGAAGGTTACAATACTCACGTACTGTAAATTTCAAATACTTGTATCGGAGAATTCTTATACTACTGTAAAAATGTACAATAAAAGTATATTAATATGGAATTCATATAGCCGTCTCGTAAATCTCATATCGTTCTGTATATTAAATTCTCTTGCATTTTTAACAGTGTATAGTTATAGCGTTACGCGTACCCCTGGTCCAAGAGCGAACGCAACGATTCGATTGGTACCTTTCTTCCGAAGAGAGTCAGCCAGTTCCGCGATTATCTCTCTCTCGCTCGAGCCCCGAAGCACTCGAGTAGTTGTCTCCGTAAACCGACACGATACGCACGTTACGAACAATATCTTCTACCACGCGCTAATTGCATAGTAAATATAATTGCAAATTTACGACTCGTAATTACAACAATCGATCGCAATCATTGTACCAAATTGATCCGGTTAATACTATGAACATTTTGTGGACAATATTTCGGAATAACTTTGCGTTTACGGTGAATAAAAAAGGTGATTTTTATCCAAAGTGCCCGCGCATTATCCAGCTTATTTCTCCTCCATCGAGCGATCCGAACCCTCCTTTGCCCACGATAATCTCGTGATACCTTCTCTGATAAAACCCTTCGGTGAAAGGAAACATACTAATACTGGTAATTGTGTTGCGTTCGCGAAGGCGCGCACGACGGCCCTGTATTTTTTCCATTTCCTGCACGGAGCTAAGCGTCAAGCTGATAAAATCCGATTTTCACGTTCTTTTCCTTTTTGAGACGTCGAAAGCTCATCGACGTTTGAAGCGGGGAGCAATGCGGATTAATGTGCTGCTCTCACTTCGTTTTCTTGCCTCACGATGTACCGACAACGACGATATAGCGTGAAACAATAAAACGAAAAAAAAATAATTACGTGAAAAAATAATTACTGCGTCGACGCCTCAATAAACTTCCTTGCTCGAGGGTCAGAAATATATGACGCGTGCAAATAATGAATGACTGAAGTTTATAACTACTTGGGAGAAATGCCGGAACACGAGAATCTTCTCCAAAATTTATCAACCGATATATCATATGAAGAAGAAAAAAATTGCTGTTGCAAAAAACTGAGATTTTTGTTATCATTGTAATTCAAAATATTACTCATTAAATATTATCATAAATCTAAGTTATGTACATTAATTTTTATTACAAATCAAAATTCTATTAAAAAATAAAATAATGTTAATTCTTCTTTATTATTAACACAAATGCAAAACATACCAAACCTTGTTTTAATTATAGTAGAAGTTTCATAGATTACGTAGACAAGATAGGATGCAACGGATTTTTTTTTCAATAGCATATATGACGCTATTGCAGTTTTAGTTTATGTGACGTACATTATTATTATGCACTCTTTCCAAGTAGTATAATAATATTAATATTTTATTCCAATTGTAGTAGGAACATTTTTAAACAGTTTAAATATATTGTATGTACACACGTCTTTTTTTTTTTTTGTTTTTTTTAAATAATAAGAATATCGATGGGCATACGAAAAAAGTTCCACACTTAAGATAAATATCATAAATAACATGAATATTGCAGGATAATTAACGATTACGGATTGCTGTATTTTAAACATTTTTGCCAATTCTCTTAGTCGGTGCTACCCAATAATTCATTCTACATTTTATTGCTATCACACAGCGATACAACACAAAATGTCAATATCGAAGTAATATTGCACAGGAATATGCATGCCTTACATTCATCATATTAACCAAACGGTAGCGAATTAACAATTGATGAAAAAATTCCATGTTCGAAATTCGAGGCACTCCAAACTGGCACGTGTACCATTGTGTGATATCTGGTATTTAAAAAAACGTTCCAGTGCAGAGGCAAAAAAGAAATTGGATCGCCTGAACAGACAAACTTGGTATCCTTCAACTAACATGATTTTGTAAGTTGGAGCAAGAAAAGTTTCAAATTTCTGCATGCATACCATTTCTTTATTTTCAATCATATTTCAAAGCGATCTCGCGGTTGAAAAAATTGGATATTGGTCATCCTAAAAAATACTTACGGCCAATTGAGAATTCCGGATTTTGGTAATCCTGTCAGGGAATCAGAGGTCGACATGTTTTTTTGCCGAAAATAAAAAAATTTGTAGTGCGAATGTCAAAACACTCATTTATTTTTTAATTTATCATTTTTTCTATCAGCAAAAAAAAAATTCTACACGAAAAATAGAGTTAATAAAAAAATCGAGTAGATTCTCAAAGCATTTTGTACATTTCCCAGAATTTCTCAATATGCGTGTAGGAGAATTAAAATCTCCAAAGGAGATTGAATTACCTTAAAGAGCGATAGATGGCTAACATAGTGTTTTATCTGTGCGTTGCCCTCTTTTCTAAAACAGCTATACCTTTTTGTCCTTCGAAGTTGCTGAACAAAGTGCGGAGTGGGGAAAGTGCTGAAAATTCAAGCTTGGTAAGTCACGTACACCACCGAACTAAAGCGAGGGTGCTTCCCTTATTTCTCCGAGGGAATTCTTTGTTGGAGGAAGAGAAAGTGCACATCGGAACTGGGACTGAAATTTAAAGCTTTGCTGAGAACGTAAACTCTTAAAGTTGAAAGTACATTGGGGACATTCGTGTTAGTTGATGGATACCACGTTTGTCTGTTCAGGCGACCCAATTTCTTTTTTGCCTCTGCACTGGAACGTTTTTTTAAATTCCAGATATCACACAATGGTACACGAGCTATTTTGGAGTACCTCGACTTTCGGAACATGGAATTTTTTCATCAACTTTTAATTCGCTTCCGTTTGGTTAATATGATGAATGTAAAACGTGTATATTCCTGTGCGTAATTACTTCGATATTGGCATTTTGTGTTGTATCGTTGTATGCTAGCAATGAAATGTAGAATGAATTATCGCGAGATCACTTTGAAATATGATTGAAAATTTTTAAAAAAGTATACATGCAAAAATTTGAGATTTTTCTTGCTTCAACTTGCAAAATCGGGAAAAATCAATAACGCGACGAGTCCCAATTTGAAGTTCACTATTTTTTAAAGTTATAACGGTTTTGGTGGAACCCTATCTTTTTGGCCAAAATGTCATAAAAACAGTCTTTTTTTATTTTGTATTTTTTTTACATATGGTGTAGTTTTTAGCAGAAGTAATTTTTAGAAAGAAAATATCCCATTATGGAAAGTTGCTTTTTTATTTAACCTTTTTGCAGATCCGTCGCTATTGGTATTTCTCTTGTTTTTAGCTACATGCCGTTATTCAAATGGCTTTCTATTATCGACCATTTATGTGTAGAACTGTGTATAAGTAATTGTAAAAACTTAGCACTCATATGAATCGCGAAAATCTCGCAAAAGTTTTTGTTCTCTACTTGTGGTTCACAGAGGGGTTTCACGTGTTCGTATTCCCCTTAATCTGTTCCGCCTCAGTCACGCTTCTCTTTCTTATTGTAGTGAAACAACTGCACGAGATCGTAACTTTCGCTTACCCATTCTACAGATACGCTTGAAAGAGCTCACATTCTCATCGGTAGAACCAAGAAAAACGAGCAAAAAATAGAGTCGAGTAAAGTTCTTTTATTAAGGTTCAAGGTATTACAATGAAAAAAATATTTCGTTGAACCACCCTTGATTTTACACAAAGCCCCAGATGCTCTGAATTTTGCGAACATATGAATATAAATATTTTCATAATACAAATACAAAAAATCAGAAATTGTACGCGTTTTTGGGTTTTTTACTTTACCTTCCGTTTAGGCTTGTATCCTTTGTAATGAAACAATGTTTACGTTCCCGCTCGGCGAATTCGAATGCGCTGAGATTTGAATTTTTTGTAAACTTTAAAAAATTGAGCAACGAATATTGAAAAATTTTACGGGGTCAAAAATTAGATTATCTTAATGACATCAATATTATTCACTTGGTTTTAGCGAGTCCTTTCTCTTTTTCTAAAATTCCGTATTTTAATAATCCTGAATAGTCAAAGTAAAAGTACAAATGTAAAAAAAAATCGTCTTTTATTAAATTCAAGAATATAAGCTTCGTTGAATCGCTTATTAAGCTTTATATGTCGAACTTTATTTGATATTCAAGAGTTTGCGCTGTTGTGTGCAGAAACCATTCAGCCCAAAATGAAATGGGTGCTAAGGGATTCGGGGAGTCAACGAAGCAGAATATCCGTCCGAACGGGTTGGCCGTTCTCCTCCCACTCGCTCGTAAATCACTATTCGATTGACAGCCTCCATTTCTCATCGGTACTTCAAACTATACGCTGTTAGCGGGCGAACTAACAAATCATAAACCGATGATTGTATTCCGTGGAAGCACCAATAGCTACAGAATCGCAAAGATTTAGTTCTCACGTTCGACGCAGCTGTAACGAATAAAAGCCACCGGCACTATTACGTGCATGTACCGAAATAGGAGCCGCACTTTATTCGAACGTTGTGCAAATAGATATTAAATTCCGTATAGATTACACTGAGAGAAATTGGGATGGTCCTGGTAACTATTCAGTGATAATTATATTTTATTAGTCCAGGTGACTATTTTCGTAGTTACATTAACTCTCTTCATTGTTAACGTAACTACGTTTCTGTTAATGTAACTACAAAAACAGTCACCTGGACTAAGAAAATATGATTATCACTGAATAGTTACCAGGACCACCTCAATTTCTCTAAGTGTATGAACTAGGTATTATTACTAATAGTAATAATAATGGTAACTCCACCGTTAGTGGTTTAATATCTCCAATATCATAGAAAGATACATACGAGGTATCCGGGCCAACTCACTAAGTGTTCAACTCTGACCCCATCCAATTCGCGCCAAATTTTTTTGTGGTATTCTATATGGTCGAAAAAACACTTTCAATTAATTTTGCTTCCTCATATAGAAAGTTTTTGTTTCGTTCGAACTTTTTTTTCGAGTTTTTTGTCACTCAAAATAGTCTAAAACGTCGAGAGAAGTGGTTTAAAAATAATGTATGGATGGATGTGAGTGTGTGTGTCTGTGCGTGTGTGCGCGTGTGTATGCGTATGTGCGTGTGTGTGTGTGTGTGTGCGTGTGTGCGTCTGCGTCTTTATTTGACTACAATTTTCGAAAAATGTTTGTACGCTCTCTAGCATCCACAAATTTTTGGATATTGAGATAAATAATTTTTTAAGAATAAAACTATGTTAAAGGAGGATTGGTATTGAATTTGGAATAAATCTGTAAAATAGTTCGGTTTTTATGGGATTTTGGATTTTTGAAAAATGTATTCTTTTTGCTCTAACTCGTGCCACATCTCACCAATTCAACGGAAATTTCTACAGATGAAAAATAACATTCAGCGCTGGATTCAGGTTTGGATTTTACGTGATTTTTAATTTTTCAAGAACTATATAGGTAACGAAAACAGTTGCAAAGTTGAACTTTGCACATTGTTTCCTCATTAATTTTCAGCTTACTCATAGAGGTTGCTTTGTGAAAAATGAAAGTAAAAGAGAAAGCAATGTGCAAAGTTCTATTCTGCAACGTTTTTTTACTGAATATTTTTTTCTCAATTTAAAAACTTGAAATTGTTCTCAAAAATCCGGTATTAGATATCAACATTTTTAAGTTTTGACCCGGAGTGGGAAGAGGTTTGCGTCGATTTTTTTTAATAGAAAAGATTAGAATTATTATACTAACAGGCAAAAAAATGGTACTGTGTTAAACTCGAATGACCACAACGTCGAACCATATATATGACCAACAGCTGTATAGTCGAATGATCGTAAAATCTAGGTAAGATCACTCCAGAGTAGTTATCGAATGAGCACAATTCACAAAAACCATTCATTTTGCGATATATTTGACGTGAAATTACTATTAATAAAATTATTTATTGAATGATAAAAATAAATAAAAAATATGTAATTTAATATATTTATTAGTCTAATAAACGAGGGGCCATTCACTTCCGTTTTAGATGCACACAAGATTTCAATGAGGATCTGATTTAATGCGATTTCTTGTGTGATTTCAATCATTGCAAATCCTTCGTGATTTCACAGAATTTGTATATTATCGGGTGATTTCACACGATTTCAAATTTTTCAAATTATTTAAGAGAATTTTTGGAAAATTTAAGAGGAAATTACTTTTGCAGAGGGTTACGTAATATGACGTCTTAAAAAACCACTTAAAACTTATAAAAGGTTTTTTATTTCCTTAAGGGGTCACATCCCATGTACGAATTCTGGTATACTGCCAGAGTTGCCAATACGGTCCAGTACTAAAATGGAATTGGCCGCCAAGTGTCGTTGGACAGTGTTGTCACAGTACTGATTAACAATTGGCACCATGCTGCGTCAGTACTTGTGGCCAGTACGTCCATGATAACATGGACGGCACTCAGCCGGGGTTCGTCCAAGTACTGGGCGGGGGCTTGAACGAAATTCGTCTTAACGTCGGCAAGCAAACTTTGCCAATACTAGCCTGGCATTCGACGGAGTACTGGGGTAATACTGTCCCAACAGTTGTGCGTTGTACTGGCTGAATATATTACCGGAACACCGCCGAGAGCCGTCCGAGTGCTGGACCCGGACTAGGCCGAAACTCATCTTATTGTCGGCGAGCAAACTTTGCCAGTACCACCCTGACATGCGACTGAGTACTGGAATAATACTGTTCCGACAGTTGTCCTTCGTACTGGCTGAATATATTTCCAGACCACCGGCGAAAGTCGTCCAAGTACTAGGAGCGGACTTCGCCGAAACTCGTCTTTTTGTCGGCAAGCAAATTTTGCCAATACTAACCTGGCATTCGACTGAGTACTGGGGTAATACTGTCCCAACAGGTGTGCGTTGTACTGGTTGAATATATTGCCGGAACACCGCCGAGAGCCGTCCGAGTGCTGGGCCCGGACTAGGCCAAAACTTATTTTATAGTTATAGAGCAAACTTTGCTAGTATTAGCCTGACATACAACTAAGTACTGGCATTATACTGCACCGAAATTTATGTTTTATACAGACTTCATAATATTGTCGACGGATATCCAAGACTCGTTAGAGTACTGGAGTTACACTGTCCCAACGCTTCTGCTTCGTGCTGGCTAAACGATATTGCCAATGCACGGCCGACATTTATATTAGTACTGGGGTCATGTTGCCCTGACATTCATGCTTTGTACAGGCTGCATAGTATTGACAATGCATGGCCGAGAGTCATCAGGCTACTGAGGTCATACTGCCCCAGCACTTATGTACAGCACTGACTAAACAATATTGCCGATGCCTGGCCGACATTCGTTTGAGTACTGGTCGTGGATTATGCTAAAGTTAGTGTTTTGATCGGCGAGCAAACTTCGCCAGTATCAGCCTGATATGCGACTGAGTACTGCGGTTATACTGCCGATATTTATGTTTTATACAGACTGTATAATATTGTGGACGCATTGCCGAGAGTCGTCAAAGTACTGGGATCACGCGGCCCGAACACATTTCTTCGGAACTGGTTAAACAATATTGTCAACGCTCGGCCGACATTCGTTTGAGTACGTAATGTATCTTATGTTCACACGTATCATGTGTACGGTAAGTACATTATTATAATTCGGCTCGACGGATCGCACAGTACGTACTGTGCGAATTCCGGAATACTGCCAGTTACCAACAGGGTCCAGTACTGAAACAAGCTTGGCTGCCAAGTGTTGTTAGGTAGTGCTGTCGCAGTATTGTCAAATCACTGGTCCAGTACTAGGTCGAATCTGGCAGCCAGTACTTCCAAGATAAAATATATGGTACTCAGCCGAGACTCGCCGAAGTACTGAGCGTAGACTAAACCACAACTTGTCTTATTGTCGGCAAACAAATTTTATGAGTACCAGCCTGACATTCGTCTGAGTACTGAGGTGGCTCTGCCACAGCACTTGTCTTAAGTAGTCAGAGTACTGGGCGTGTCTTGTGATGACAATTGTCACAATACTATTTTTGTCTGCCAAGTGTTGTGAGGCAGTCCTTTTACAGTACCGATTAACTACTGACCCCATTTAATTAATATCATAACATATTTTTATTATGTAATATATAAATTTAATAATAATATGAATATTAATATTCGGTTCTGGTTCGGTACTGGCTCGCTTCTGAAACTGGACCTCGGCTCCGTCTAATCAATGAACTCTGGCCCAAGCCTAGCTAAAAGCACTACACCAGTACTGTCAGTTAGTATTATGCCAATATTAGAAAACAAACTCTGGACCGGTGTTATCATTCCAGCGTTGCCCCAGCATTAAGTCAGTAATGATTCCGTACCTCCCCAGAACTAGTACCGACAACATTGGCAACTGTACTGCGCCAAGACATAGCCGGTTTGAAATTCGTACATGGGTAAGCGTTGGCACAACCCTGCGGTAATATACCAGCCCAACGGCTCACACTCAGTGTCGGCGCAATACCGTGAGGTAAGCGTTGGACCGGTATGATCATCCCGGAGTTGTGCCATCGTTCAGTCAATACCTCTTCAGTATTGGTTCTGTACCTTACCAGAATTAGTTGCCAGCACCGGCATCGTTAGAAAAACCGTACTGGCACTGTACAGACTGAAGATTCTCCTCGGGACTACGGTTCAACTCTGGTCCAGTAGTGGCCCAACGTACTTCACCAGTACCGCTAGCCAGTACCATGCCAATACCAAGGGGCAAACATAGGACCGGTATGATCATCCCAACGTTGCGCCAGCGTTGAGTCTGTAATGTTACAATACCTCCTCAGTATTACTCGCCAGTACCGTCAACGTTGGCAACGGTACTGCGCCAAGACCCAGCCGGTTTGAAATTCGTACATGGGATCTAGTCAGAATTTTCGAAAAAATCGATTTTTCGTTTTCGACGGATTCTTAAAGTATAACCTTTCCAAAATAGTCTCTAAAAATTTCAAGTCGATCTGTTCAAAATTGAGCGAGTTACGGCCGTTTTTACAGTTACGTTCTGCGAGCCGCGCGACGCTGGTATCACGGTGCAGGTACGCGCTCCGAAAAGCGGCGGTACATTGCATACAATGAGGACCGTTATTGACAATAAAGGACCCAAATTTAGGGTGGTGGTAGTTGTAACCACGAGAGGTATGTATATTCGAAATCGAAAATCGTCACAGTACAGCAGTTGACTTCGAAGCGCTCACTACGTTCAGTTATACGTGTTCTTCTAATAATTGAAGTTTACAAAAACATTAATCGTGCGAAAGGCTCGTGAGAATTACGAGAGTCGGCAAATGTTCGGAAGTTGTGGCCGAGAAAACGTAAAATCGTTTTCAATCCAAAAACTGTCGAACAAGGGAGTGCCAGTCTTAGCGCGTCGGCGAAAAAAAATTAAGCGCAAAGAAGATCTGTTTGCCCCCGAGGACTATTCGATTGAATATCGAATACTACGTTTTATAACAGTTTTCTCGACGATTGCGATTTTCGTGAACTGTAAAGACTGCGGTGGTGATGTGAAATTTCAAACGAGCGCAACGCGTGGACTAGGTTTAAAAATTGTGATCATGTGTGACAACTGCGACGATCGCGAAATTCCATCCTGCTCGTACGTTGGCCACACGTATGAAATAAACAGAAGGTTTATATTTGTAATGAGGCGTCTTGGCCTCGGATTGGCGGGTGCTCGAAAATTCTGCGAACTAATGGACATGCCGAAATTTCGTTATCAGTTCACCTACGATATCGTTGTAAAAAACAGTTACGATTCTGTTATCACCGTTTCCGATATGATTTCTAAAAAAAAGCTGTTGCCGAAGAAAAAGAAGCAGTCAGTGAAAAAGGCGAAGGTGCTAGATCGACTGAATTGATGGTTTCTGGTGATGGAACGTGAAAAAAACGCGGCTTTACTTCGTTATTTGGAGTTTCTTCAATTATCGATTACCATGCTGGAAAAGTTCTGGATATTGTCGTGAAAACTTTATTCTGTAAAATGTGCGAAGCTTGGCGTGACAAAACCGATACTGCCGAGTACGCGGAATGGTATGAAGAACACGAATCTGTGTGCTCAGCAAACCACACAGGATCTTCCGGAAAAATGGAGGTTGACGGTATCGTCGAAATGTTTAAACGTTCAGAAGAAAAATACGGCGTACAGTACGTTAATTATATCGGCGATGGTGATTCCAAAACATTCACCGGTATTCTAAACGCCTCTCCTTACGAGGGAATTACTGTAACAAAAAAGGAATGCATTGGTCATGTCCAAAAGCGAATGGGACGTAGATTGCGTGAATGTTTAAAAAAAAATAAAGGATTGGCGGCAGAAACAAACTAAATGGGAAAATGATTGACAAATTGACGGTACATTACGGTTTAGTTATTCGTCGTAACACACCCGAGTAGAAATCTGTCAGGGCTTGCCTTATCAGGGTCAGACCCCGATCGGGGAATCCCACGGCTAGCCCTATTATGGAAAGCCTTCCTTGGCCCCGATCAGGCGATGCCACGGCTAACCCTATTATGGAAAGCCTTGCTTGGCCCTGATCAGGCAATGCCACGGCTAGCCGTATTATGGGAAGATTGACCGGGGCGTGATCCGGCGCAATCCGGAACCGCCGTATTAGGTGTAAGATCAGGCAACCGTGACATCGCGCTGATTAGGCTTGCCTTACTTAGGGGTGCCTCATTTTCTATTTTGTGCCGTGTGACGCAAAGTACAATTCAAGCAGGTATCATATTCCATACCTATTATACTTATGGATTGTTACCGTAGAAATAAATGTTGATGTCTGTTCCAAATAACCTTTTAAATCGAAATTGTTCGTCGGCAGTCGAATTGACAATGCTCGCAGCGTTCGCTGCCACAGATACGCCGGTGTAAAAACATAACCTTACTTTAGCATTCTTGGAATACTAGTGTCAGGTCAGTCAAATCAACTGTTTAAATTTTACTCTTCCCAAATATTGTTTGTCCGCCATCTTGACTTTCTTGAGATTGACAATCTTGAGATTGTTCATTTTCGCCCGACGTTATTGCACGCCCATATTAACTTTTCGAATGAAAAATTCAAATTCGCAATCGTCGAATTAAAAATATCATTTATAAAATCGAAATATCGCACTCAAGGTGACGGACAACGATGCTTTTTGCAATAAATAAATTTTATGCAAATAAAGTCAGTTTTTGCTTTTTCGACCGGCATATTAAATCTGCCTTTTTGATTTTACGAGTTTTGAGTTAAAGTCACTTCTGTGCCAGAGAGATGTCTTATAAGGTCGGCGAATTTCAAAACAAAGTTTTTGGCAGAATCACCTTTAAATATTCGTTCCATATATCATACCCTTTACTGTTACCATATAATGAACTATTATGGAATTACAGTATGACATATCCACATAGTCGGTTTGGTCTAGTGGTTAGCATGCTCGGTTAGGTAGTTAGGTAAATAGGTAGGTCCCGTAGGTCTTGGGTTCAAATCCCGCGTGCATCACTTCTCGAATAGTGTTAGGAAAAACCGTCTCCGAAGACGATTCCCTTTTTTTTTTTTGCTGTATTAATAGAATTTTATTTTTCACATTACTACATAATGCCCTGGAATTAATAATTAATTGTAATATTATTTATAATGAACGTGATTACAGCCTTTGGAAGTTATTAGGCATTTTTCAGCACAGCCTTATAAGAGCCTGGTCGGGCAGCCTGATCAGGGCCATATAAGACACAGCGTTACAGTTCGATTCAGGGCGCTACCAGGCTGCCATAAAAGCGCCCTACTAGGGCAGTCAGGCTGCCTGATAACGCCCTGGCTAGGGCCCGAAGATAATTTCTACCCGGGCAGATTCGGTGGAAAATATGAAAAAAGCGATATGGGCAACTTTCGATCATTATAGTTCAACCGATGATCATCCGCATCACGAAAGTTGTCCGCTCGGAGATGAATCTTGGCAACGCGCTTCCGCGAACGGAAAACTTGCTTCTTATCAACACGAGTGTACAGCTCTACCAGTCAATGTTTTAGAAGCAATAAAATCAATCTACACAGAACTCTCCAACGAAATCTTACTGGAAAGATGTAAAGGTGGTTTTACTCAAACCGATAACGAATGCTACAATAAACTCATATGGAAAATAAGTCCGAAGATTTTACCGAGTGGGTCGATAGCGGTAAACATGCCCATGTAGCTGCATGTATGTTCAACGAAGGATGTGCTTCACCTTTGCCAATGCTGCAAGCAATAGGAGTAAGCTCCGGCCTAAATTATCACGCGTACGTGACGGAATAAGACGAAAAACGCGTGGACACGGCTGAGCGCCGCGCTCAATCTAACACTCGAAGCAAGATTATCACGAAGACAGCACCAAATTGGAATTTTAGAGGCAGCTACGTCTGCAGAAGGATTGTTGTATGTGCCGGGCATAGATGATTCAATTTAGAGGTAATAAATTACACTTTATCTATGTATATACCCGACTTTAACCGCGTTTTTCTCGAAACGGCTTTTTCAAAATCGGTAACCACGATATCTCAAAAACGAGTGGACCGATTTACTTAAAATTTTGCACACCTTTTTTTTATATCAAAAGGCAGTCCTTAATCGAAGGATTTTTTTTATGATGCATATAAAGGAAAATGAAGTGAATTTTTCACCGAAATTTAGACTTTCACTTTCGATCGCCGACCATTTTTTCAAAAATTAATATTTTATAAAATCCTTCGATTAAGAACTAGATAATACGATAAAAAAACTTAATTTATTTGGTGTTTTTATTTCAGATCATTGGTGTGGAAGTTACAGTGGTCACCGCGGAAGCCTTTTTTTAACAGCGGTCCGGGAAATATATTGTATCTGCTACATTTGTGAATTTTTTCCAATAAAAAAATTATGAAACATACTCAAAGATATACCCTTTACTATGAAAAAAAAAAACAGTTCGAAACCTGCCATAATTTTCCCCAACAAAAATCACAAAAACACGCCTTTTTTCGGCCGCCAACTACCCGAGTAGAAATTCAGTTACGGGGAATATCAAGCCTTAGCTTGGTAGCCGGATTTAAATCTAAGGCCCTTGCCTGGCAACCTTATACGGGTCTTGCAGGAAAGTAACGCAGCGTATGATCAGGACCAGATTAAGTTTTCCAGATAAGGGCCGGATAGAGGCCGCCCTACTAGGCCCCTACTTATAAAAACGGCAAATAAATTACAAAATAATTATCTGCGCTCATCGAATTCGATTTATTTTGCACTTTATATTGGATTTTCGAGCTTATTTAGTTTTCAGTACATATTAATTACTGAAAAAAACACATGTAAATTTATTTGCCGTTGGTGGGAATCGAACCTTGATCCTCTGGGTGACAGTTCTGCGCCGTAGCCCACTCGGCCATTGACATCTTAGAAAGTTTATATATTTATTGTCTATTTGAAGTATACTTAAAATGAAATCACGTCAAGACTGTACATCCATTTATTGTGACTACGACCGAAATATTCAAAATTCAAACATGATGGGGCGGTCGCCCATCCAGGTACTGGCGTTTGACGGTCAGTACCTGGATAGATTTCAAAGTAATTCTAGCGGTACAGTCCCGTAAAACGTGAGTTTCAGCGAAAATTTCGAATACTTCTCGATGGGATAAAGATGTGAAAAAATCCAGCACACGCAAGGTGCTGAAAAGATTGATTTTGCATAACAGTAATTTTTAAATGTTTTTAATGAATGCCGTATCTAGCCCTTACACGAACCTGATAATGTAAATTTACGGCATATTTAAAAAAAAAAACTATGCCATAAGTAAAGGTAAATTGGACAAAATCTTGGTCCAAATGCCACAGGACTTATGCCACAGGCCTTATGCGAAACGGATAATGGGGCTGATCCGGTGGAAAGACGGCATTTTTAAGATAGAATGCCATATCTTGGCCTTACATGGAACTAATCCGGTTAACTTACGACGACCCCTAAATAAGGTTACCATATCTAGCCTAACATCAGCCTGATCCGGTGGAAAGTCGGCATTATTAAGTACGAATGCCATATCTCAGCCTTACATGGACCTAAAACTGATCTGGTCCTCGTGTGACAACAGCATGCCTGATGAAATTTCTACTCGGGTAGGTGTAACCCCTAAAGATAACATCATTTATAGGTAACTTTTTATCCTTTCGTCGTTATGTTCGGTGGAGAAATAGTAATATGATATTAATTAATAAATCGAAATGATGAGCGAGATACTCGAGAGGGTATTGGTTAAAAACTGGAATTTATTTGATTTAGATTTCGTGAATTCATATGACTTTAATGTGATTTAGAGGAAAACGTAAATCAAAGATTTCGAGTGATTTCTTGTGATTTTGTTCTTAGTTTCATACGAGGTGCTTCAGTGATTTCGCTAGTGAATGGATCCTCGATAATAAAATGATATAATACTAAATCAACGAAATTCACTGGAAAATCGGACATAGATATATAAAAATGATTGGTAATAAAATCATAATTTTGAAGATCACAGAGATACTTACTTTAGTACCATCAACGGGCAGAATAGAACTGCAAATACAGAAACCATGAAGATGAGATACTTTTGAGTACGTTTTTCCTTGCGAACGTCCAGCTCAGCATCGTAGAGATCATAAGTATGCGAGAGGGCAGAGAGACCAGCTGCTCCACTTGTGACAACGCTGCCATTTTCCCTCTTTCCATCGCGTATGGATCTAGAAAAGAAAAACGAACGGACGTATGATAGTTGATTATTTGCTATATTTTCAACAAGGTTTTTTGCAAGCTGTGCATCTCCAGATATTGAAGTATAGACCAGCAGTATGCATTCCTGAATTCTACTTGCACAGAGAGAAAAATATAATTGCATTCAACAATTCGTCCAAGTAAATCATTTCCTTGGAAACATTTTATTGAAATATGTATTTGTATCAATCATGTATTTAATTCCTCCATTTGCGGAATCAAAACCATATTTTTTTCAGTCAACAAAATATTTCTACGTTTTGACTAAATATTTTAACGTATGCATTGAATAAAACTATTCAATGCATACGTCTGACAACGTATGTTTTCATATTATACCTGTAATCGGAACCGATAAGTCTATATTTAAATAAAACAGATATTTCTCCAATGTAAACAATTTATTTGAACCTGTTCAATATTTACTAACTTTAAAAGTCGTTCACTCAGAAAAATTAATGAGATTGCTTTTTTTAATATAATGAGTTCTAGTATACGAATAGTTAGGGGAGATATGGCAACCATGTGACACAGGGAACATGTGACAGTGAAGTTTGTTCATCCTGTATTGGCAGAATTAATTCAACTTTTTATGGCACTTTAGTGAAGCGAAAAGCTTTATGTTAATGCAAAAAAAAAATTTGTCCAGGCCTACATAAAACAGTAAAAAAATGATAACCGATTTTGGCCATACGAAATTGTTTTCGCTTATCTTATATATTTCGCGATATCTCATAATATAAAGCGGTTGTGGTACCCATGTACGAATCTCAAACCGGCTGGGTCTTGGCGCAGTACCGTTGCCAACGTTGACGGTACTGGCGAGTAATACTGGGGAGGTATTGTAACATTACAGACTCAACGCTGGCGCAACGTTGGGATGATCATACCGGTCCTATGTTTGCCCCTTGGTATTGGCATGGTACTGGCTAGCGGTACTGGTGAAGTACGTTGGGCCAGTACTGGACCAGAGTTGAACCGTAGTCCCGAGGAGAATCTTCAGTCTGTACAGTGCCAGTAAGGTTTTTCTAACGATGCCGGTGCTGGCAACTAATTCTGGTAAGGTACAACCGATACTGAAGAGGTATTGACTGAACGATGGCACAACTCCGGGATGATCATACCGGTCCAACGCTTACCTCACGGTATTGCGCCGACACTGAGTGTGAGCCGTTGGGCCGAGGTCCAGTTTCAGAAGCGAGCCAGTACCGAACCAGAACCGAATATTAATATTCATATTATTATTAAATTTATATATTACATAATAAAAATATGTTATGATATTAATTATATTGGTAATATTATTTTAGTAATATTAAAAAAAGAAAAAAAGTGATTCCTTTACAATTACAATTTTTCCGTGATGCTCCCTGAGAAGTGATGTGTGGGGATTTGAACCTAAGACCTATCGACCTACCTAACTACCTATCTACCTAAGAACGTACACGCTAACCACTAGACCAAACCGACTATATGGATTTCTGATACTAGACTTTCATAAAGGTTGCTTCGAGTATAACAATCACAGAAATATAGACGGATTTGAGTAAAAATATGCCACCCGGTATTTTCGAGGTCGCTGATTACGAATCTGATCTCAAAATTGAGAGATTCAAAATGGCGGAGCCAATATGGCGGACCGAAAATGCTAAAAGTAACGTGGTGTGAATAAGACTCCGTACCCGAAAGCTATTTATGTCGTTGACTACGAACCTTAACTGCACATTAGGAAATTCGAAATGGCGAATCCAATATGGCGGACCAGATATTAAAAACCGTTTCGATTTAGATGAAACTCAACACCCATAGGTTTTCGCAGTCCCTGATAACGAATCTGAATACGAAATTCACGAATTAAGTCACGGGTCCAAGATGGCGTATCGAAATGCAGAATTTCAAAATGGCAGACCAAAATGTAAACCGTAACTAAATTTCAATCAGAGACTGGATACGTAAAGGATTTCGATGTTACTTTATACGAATATGAATACAATTTTCGGCCAGCGTTGGGACAGTGTAACTCCAGTACTCTAACGAGTCTTGGATATCCGTCGACAATATTATAAAGTCTGTATAAAACATAAATTTCGGTGCAGTATAATGCCAGTACTTAGTTGTATGTCAGGCTGATACTAGCAAAGTTTGCTCTATAACAATAAAATAAGTTTCGGCCTAGTCCGGGCCCAGCACTCGGACGGCTCTCGGCGGTGTTCCGGCAATATATTCAACCAGTACAACGCACACCTGTTGGGACAGTATTACCCCAGTACTCAGTCGAATGCCAGGTTAGTATTGGCAAAATTTGCTTGCCGACAAAAAGACGAGTTTCGGCGAAGTGGGCTCCCAGTACTTGGACGACTTTCGCCGGTGGTCTGGAAATATATTCAGCCAGTACGAAGGACAACTGTCGGAACAGTATTATTTCAGTACTCAGTCGCATGTCAGGGTGGTACTGGCAAAGTTTGCTCGCTGACAATAAGATGAGTTTCGGCCTAGTCCGGGTCCAGCACTCGGACAGCTCTCGGCGGTGTTCCGGCAATATATTCAGCCAGTACAACGCACAACTGTTGGGACAGTATTACCCCAGTACTCCGTCGAATGCGAGGCTAGTATTGGCAAAGTTTGCTTGCCGACAAAAAAACAAGTTTCGGCGAAGTCCGCTCCCAGTACTTGGACGACTTTCGCCGGCGGTCTGG
Organism: Ephialtes manifestator; assembly: GCA_963970395.1. Classification (NCBI taxonomy): domain Eukaryota; kingdom Metazoa; phylum Arthropoda; class Insecta; order Hymenoptera; family Ichneumonidae; genus Ephialtes; species Ephialtes manifestator. Next base: position 22,015,896 of record OZ019974.1, on the reverse strand, counting down.
AAATATATTCAGTCAGTACGAAGGACAACTGTCGAAACAGTATTATTCCAGTACTCAGTCGTATGTCAGGGTGGTACTGGCAAAGTTTGCTCGACGACAATAAGATGAGTTTCGGCCTAGTCCGGGTCCAGCACTCGGACGGCTCTCGGCGGTGTTCCGGCAATATTTTCAGCCAGTACAACGCACAACTGTTGGGATAGCATTACCCCAGTATTCTGTCGAATGCCAGGCTAGTATTGGCAAAGTTTGCTTGCCGACGTTAAGACGAATTTCGTTGAAGCCCACGCCCAGTACTTGGACGAACCCCGGCTGAGTGCCGTCCATGTTATCATGGACGTACTGGCCACAAGTACTGACGCAGCATGGTGCCAATTGTTAATCGGTGATGTGACAACACTGTCCAACGCCACTTGGCGGCCAATTCCGTTTTAGTACTGGACCGTATTGGCAACTCTGGCAGTATATCAGAATTCGTACATGGGCAAAATAGAATGTTTATCGAGGGACAGGTTTTAACAAAAAAACGGAATGCTTTTATCGAACCAATGCCTTCCTCTGAAATAGGCATTTTCAAAATCGCGCTGCCTACTGGCTTAGGCATTATATTCGCATTAATGCTATTTCTGAAAAGTGCATGATATTGCCAATTCGTAACCGTACATACGTTATCAGCCTTTTGCATATGTAAGCATTGCTGATGGATAGAAAGAAGCGAGACGATTTATGTATCAGTAGAGCAAAAAAAAAACGAATAATATTAATGAAAAAAGTTGTCAAGCGAAAAATACATTTTTTTTGTATTATGAAAATAAAATACGTTTACAAACCAGAAGATTCCAATTTCTTTCTTGAGCTAATACTTAAAAGTAATCTTGAGGCATGCGACGGAAAGACTATAATATTCTAGTATCCCATTAAAGGAAATCCCATACAAATAACCCAAAACCCACACCTTACTTTGACTTCAGATTCGTAATTAGTTCAAGATTCAAAACCATCCAGCAATGCAGTTATGCGATACGTGTAACACGTATCGCACCAGTATGGTCACATTGCTGGACGACATGTCTGGCGACAGCTATAATAATTTACTCGGCAACTATATGACAGCTTTCTTACAAGCCATGGCCAGTACTGATTCGACTGGTAGGCCGAGTGTTGGTGATATTTTTTAGCCAGTAAGAACAATAAGTGTTGGGGCGTTATGACCCCAATACTGAGTCACAAGCCAGGCTGGTACTGGCAAAGTTTGCTCACCGACAATAAGACGAATTTTGTCCTAGTCCGCGCCCAGTACTCAGACGACTATCGGCAGTGTTCTTGCAATATTTTTAGTCAGGACAAAGCACAACTGTCGAGACAGTATTATTCCCGTACTCAGTCGCATGTCAAGCTAGTACTGGCAAAGTTTGTTCGCCGACAATAAGACGAGTTTTGGTCAAGTCCGTGCCCCGTACTTGGACGGCATTCGTCGGTGGTCCGGCAATTTTTTCAGCCAGTGCAAAGCACAACTGTCGGGACAGTACTGCCCCAGTACTCAGACGCATGCCAGGCTAGTATTGGCAAAGTTTGCTCACCGACAATAAGACGAGATTTGGCCAAGTCCGCGCCCAGTACTCCGACGACTTTCACCGGTGCTCCGGCAACATTTTCAGCCAGCACAAAGGACAACTGTTGGGACAGAATTACCCCAATATTGAGTCCTAAGCCAGACTGGTACTGGCAAAATTTGCTCACCGACAATAAGATGAGTTTTGTCCTAGTCCGCGCCCAGTACTCAGACGACTATCGGCGATGTGCCGGCAATATTGTCAGCCAGCACAAAGCACAACTGTCGGGACAGTACTGCCCCAGTACTCAGACGCATGCCAGGCTAGTATTGGCAAAGTTTGCTCACCGACAATAAGACGAGTTTTGGCCAAGTCCGCGCCCAGTACTGCGACGACTTTCACCGGTGCTCCGGCAACATTTTCAGCCAGCACAAAGGACAACTGCTGGGATAGTATTACCCCAATATTGAGTCGTAAGCCAGACTGGTACTGGCAAAATTTGCTCACCGACAATAAGACGAGTTTTGTCCTAATCCGCGCCCAGTACTCAGACGACTATCGGCGATGTGCCGGCAATATTGTCAGCCAGCACAAAGCACAACTGCCGGGACAGTACTGCCCCAGTACTCAGACGCATGCCAGGCTAGTATTGGCAAAGTTTGCTCACCGACAATAAGACGAGTTTTGGGGAAGTCCGCGCCCAGTACTCCGACGACTTTCACCAGTGCTCCGGCAACATTTTCAGCCAGCACAAAGGACAACTGTTGGGACAGTATTACCCCAATATTGAGTTGCCAGCCAGACTGGTACTGGCAAAATTTGCTCACCGACAATAAGACGAGTTTTGTCCCAGTCCGCGCCCAGTACTCAGACGACTATCGGCGGTGTCCCGGCAATATTGTCAGCCAGTACAAAGCACAACTGTCGGGACAGTACTGCCCCAGTACTCAGACGCATACCAGGTTAGTACTGGCGCAGTTTGCTTGCCAACAATAAGACGAGTTTCGTCCAAGTCCGTGCCCAGTACTTGGACGACCGCTGGCTGAGTGCCGCATATTTTGTCTTGGAAGTACTGGCCACCACTACTGGCGCGGTACGGAGCCAGAGGTTGATCAGTACTGTAACAGCACTGCTCAACGACACTTGGCGGCCGATCCCGTTCCAGTACTGGACCGTATTGGTAACTCTGGCAGTATACCTGAATTCGTACATGGGTACTTTCAATGAACATTGATCATTAACTATAGATAGGAGTAAGCCATATTGATCGTATTACGGACTCAAAAGCCTGCGTATTCCAAAATTATGAAGAAATACGGTTCATGCAGTTGTGAGGTCTCATGTAACATGGTATAATTGGACAATATTTTTACATTTTACAAAGCATTCTGACATATGAGAATCAATATATTGACGATAAAAGTGAATATTTGCATTAAAAACCTTTAAATTAATTCTTAAAAGTGTTATTAGCAAAAAAAAGTCCATATATTGTGCCATAAGGTTCCCGGCTCGACATATGGGCATATCTCACAAACCTTCAACTTTCACGGCCTCAGTGAATAAAAAACTAGTTATGGAGCACAGGATCGCCAATTTTTTGTACTCATCTTAAGACCTTTAGAAAGCCTTTAGAAAGCATTCGTTCATGGACAAAGCATCATCTACAGGGTGCTCGCATAAAAAATCATATTATCATTTTAACTAAAAATCATTTATTTGGTGCTAATGCATTGTAGGAATTATGTGTTATTGTGTTTTACAAGTGTATAACTTACTTTCAATTCAACTTTTTTTTTTAAATGACTCATTTGAAGGCAGTTTTATCCCTTCCAATAGGTCATTTTTCTAATTTAATTTTACTCAATTCGTATGCAAAAAATTAAAAGTATAACTGATAATGACTCTACTAACTCAAAATATAATTTAGATAATTTCGGAACGATAATAGTTTGAATTTTTTATACGAATTTATAAATCTCACATTCTCGAACCTGACAATTGAATACATTTAGACCCAGAAAAAAAATTGTTTCTCGTCTTGAGGTCGGGCACATCTGCGCATATCTAATTCGTGATAAGAATAACGTACTCAGATGGAATTTAATCATCTTACTTTACTAGTTTGGCCGGATAACGATGCGAAAAACCTGACATTTATTCTCCACGCAGAAATATGAGTTCATGTCGCAGAACGTTGCGATCAAAATAATTGACTCTCCGACATAAATTTCACTTCATTCTATCCGTGATGATCCTACCTTTATGTGCATTCAATTTATGTGGCTCAATTAGCTTGTGCTGATATTCCTGCACCATATAACGGTGGATGTCAGGTTCACCATCGAAACCGAGTGACAGACGTTTACAGGATAACCGCTTAATTTTCTGACATGTTTGGCGATTACAATTAGGTATATCATGTTCATTGCACCTTACCAGAACTTCATGATTTTTTTCTTATTTTTCTGAAAGTGCATATAAATGCTACACCAGTATGAAGTGACGCGAAAATCAGAGTTACAAGCGATAACGTTGTTAATTTCCGCATTTGAACCAGGATAAAACAGTCTATTGGTGCATCGTAAAATTAAATTATTTTTTTTTTCAGATAGATTCTGCTTCGTGCATCTTAGTAAAAGTATGATACTCGCGTAATTCATTCTGTGTAAATTAATATCGCACTTCGCAGTCGAGTTACACGAAAGTCAAAGGATTGTGAAATATGCCCATATATTGTCTCACAAGGTTTCGTACTCGACATTTTACCTATCAAAAACTTGACATTAAGAGCGTACACTACCTAAGACCGCGATAAGCATATAATCATCAGCCAAGAACCTCATTTGATGAATAAGAAATCGATTCTACGGAAAGTCGGCAAAAGAGTCACATGCTACCCCACCACCCGGTGCCATGTGACACTTTGCAGACTCTCCGTAGAAATGATTTTTCATTAATCAAATAAGGTTTTTAGCTGGTTGTTTCATGTTCATAACGTCCTTGAGTGTTGCACGTAGACATTAATTGGTATCATTTATAGAAAATGTATCGGAAAAATTAAGATTAACGGGCCGCAAGAAAAAGTGTCACAAGGTTGCCAGACCTCGCCTACGTGTACCATAATTTAGTTGCTGGTTACATTAATTATTGTTCCGGTAACAATAAAAACTGGTCGTCCTCTCAGGGAATTATGTGTATAGTAGAATTAACCACACATTTTTCTGTGTGTTGTTTTCTATTCTATTGCACGCAAAGAAATAATTGGTTGACCTAACCAAGTGCCATGGTTAAATACGCTCCAAGCGACAAAATTGGTTGGGAGAACCAACTATTGGGTGTCACAACCAACCGATCGGGCATCACAACCAATCCATTGGACATCCCAAACAACCGATTGGGTGTGACATCTAATGGATTGGTTGTGACACCAATAGTTGGTTCTCCTAACCAAATTTGTCGCTTGGAGCGTATTTAACCATGGCACTTGGTTAGGGCAACCAATTATTTCTTTGCGTGTGATTTGCATTGGTTTGTTAGCTCATTGAATAAAACACTTTTCCGTTGTAATAAAACATTTACTTCGCTTAAATAAGGTATAATTGAATCAACCCTGAATGAATCTCAAGAGGTATGCCAAAGCGAGAAAATACCTCAAAAACAAAAGTCTGCTACTGTCTTAGCTTGAAAATTTGGAAGAGGGAATGCCTCGGGCCATCTTGTGAAATAATCGGTGACAACCAACAAATATCTATTGTCTGAAGATGATTTAGGTAAAGGTCCGAGAATGTCAACCGCGATTCTCTCGAACGGGTTCCCAACGTTGTAAATTGAAAGATCTCCGTTTTGTTTGGAATAAGGTCCCTTTGTAAAAAAATAAACTGCACTTGTTACACCATTCTTCGACATCTGGTTTACACGATGCCCAGTAATATTGTTGGCGAATCTTGGCCTAGGTTTTGTTGACACCGAAGTGTCCGCCATAAGGCGAATTCTGTGCCACTGAAAGAATTTTATGAACGTTTTCTTTCGGTACAACTAATTGGCAAACGAAGTAAGACATATCTGGTGATTCCCGACGCCGAAATAAAAGGTTATCTTTCAACTCCAACGAATCCCAATGCATGAGATAAATGTTGAATGAGAGATCGTGATGGGAGATCTCAGACCATTCTGGTCGTATATTTATTTTTTTTAAATTAATTACCGATTTAAGAACTGAATGTGCTCGTTGTTATATCGGTAATATTTCGAGATCTTTTCGAATTGTTTATAAAACTGATCCCACGATCCCGAACCGTCAAACAAATCGTGGTTCAGACGAAGATTAGTTCGGTTAGAAGCTGAGATCGAGGGTGTGGCCGAATCGTTCGAATGATCGTGATTGTGAGGCGGAATATCATGAACGACAGCGCGTGTTGTAAACGAACTGTCATTCCGAGAAGCGGAAGGAATAGGTAAAGCGGAAATAATGGGAGGAACGTTATCTTTTTTGTTGAGTTCGGCGATGATGATGCGTGCCGACTCCTGGGTTGCTTCCCTCGCCGCGATCTGAGCCGCTTCTCCCATCGCCTCCCCAATCACGTCGCGTACCGATTTTTTGGCTGCTTCTCGTCCCGACTCGATCGCGACTTCCGTCAGTCACTCCATGCTCTCGGCCATCCGACGATTATTTTCCTCCATGGCCTGTTGTAGTTCTTCCCTCAAGCTGTTGATCGCGTCCGGTTCGCCGTGTCCGACCTCGGGGCGCGCAATCTCAGACTATGCCGTCCGTATTCAGACGAATACGGACGGCATCGAAAAATGAATACGAACTTCTCGTATTCATTGTCGCTGGTAGTCTTCGTCTCTGAGAATCCCACTTCTGACACCCATGTTACGGCAATGAAACACGGAATACGAAACACGGCAATATCGTTTATTGTAACACGACCCGTCAGTTGGCACCTCTGTCAAGTTCACGGTGTCAACCGAAACTGTCTTGTTTAACTGTCAACGTTACTAAGATTATCCGTTGTCAAGTGCGTCGTCCACCGAGTGTCGCGCTCGGTGCAAATTCCCAAAAAAAAGAACTAACGCGCACCATTCGTTACAATATGAATGTATTATTTTTTTATTACAACATAAAATTGTCAAGAAATCGGCACCGCGTTGTCAGTACATCTGCCTCTCGTTATAGAAATTCATACGCGAGAGTTTGGAACTCCCGCGTCGAACGGTAGTTTTTGTCTGTTTTTGCGACAGACCACTATCAAATGTGTCGCTGCGAAGGGATGCGTACCCTCCGTGCACTTCTCTCGTCCTCGAGCGATTTGGCGAGTCCGGCACGCGCCGTGACTCGTCACTTGTTAGCTGAACACGCGTGCGAACAGTAGCGCACTAAACTATTGTACTATATTGGAAATTGTATTGGAAATATTATATAGCAAATCAATCGGAACAGAAGGAAGGACGTTTTCGGTCCTTTCTATCTCAAGGAGCATCGCATAATAAAGGTGGGTCAGTGCATTTCACTATAAGGTGCCGGGACATTAAAAATAGTTTTTTTGGGTAATTGTTAGGTAAAGTAAATTCAGGCCTTCAGCCGCCACGAGGCGAGTCGATTTTCGTCTCGTCACTAAAGTATATCGCGGGGTCTGCTCGGTTTGGTCACGGCCAACCGAAAAAAAGAATTTAGCTTGAAACAAACATTGTAGTTATCGGATTTAATTTTGGATAGTTTTTGGGAATCAAGTAAAATTTATAGGACAATACGAGATGTGCCTCAGCCGTCCCGTAGCGTGGGAGAGAACTCTCTCCACAGTTTGCGGCGTGACGCGTGGCATTCACGCCAATAATTTGCGTAATGGTAATATTTGGTCATTTTATTTTAGGACTTCCTTATAATAATTACATTTTTTTGGGAAATATTGGAGCCTTCAAGCTCCAATTTGTACTCGCTTTTTATAAAAGAGTTTTTTTTTATTTAACTAAAGCGAGCACTACATATTGGTTTCAGGCTTTGCAGTTATTCTCAAGACTCCCCTCTCATACCCCCCACTACGCAGTCTCTTCATCTGAGCAGCTGGCGCGAGAAAAATTGCGTCGCAAAAATCACCTCTTGTCCGAATGTCTTGTTGTTGCGAATTGAAAAGGCCTGGTGCCCTAGTGTTTCGTTGGGAAATCGCTGGGTGACTGATGTCGAGCGGTTTTCCGTGATAATTCTCCCGAGTTATCTCGGAGGGAAAAATCGTGTCACAATATATAAGCACATAGGGCATTGGATTTCAAGTCTCCCCATGTACGGTTTACGTGGCCCGAATTTGTCTGTCCCACAAGGCCCATCGAAGCCTGATTTTTTCTAAATACTCTATGAGAACAATAACAAAAACGCCAATGCAGTTTCAAAAATGTTTCCAAATACTTAACCGAGGTTTTGAGAGCATGCGCAACGCGCGAGCCACAATAAAATCCTAGTATATTGTATATATGTAAATACTAGGAATTCATTGTGGCTCGCGCGCGCTCGTAAAACCTCGGTTAAGTATTTGGAAACATTTTTGAAACTGCATTGGCGTTTTTCTTATTGATCTCATAGAGTATTTACAAAAATTCAGGCTTCGGGAGGCCTTGTGGGACAGAAAAATTCGGACCACGCAAACCATACATGGGGTGACTTGAAATGCGATGCCCTATACGCCTATATATATAGGTATCTCTTCGTTTATAATAAAAGGATCTCGCCGCCGCCGCCGCCACCGTCACGTAGGATAGTTCTTCGAGATCGTCCTTTGTTACTCCTCCCGATCATCTTTTGCTTTACCTTACGATTGTGTTTTGTTCCCATTCCATATCAGACTTTGTTTCCCCTCCAGATCGTCTTTTGTCTCACTTCCCGATTGCCCTTTGTTTTTCCTTCTGATCGTGGAGTTAGCTACCCAGTCGGGTTAACCACTCCGTGATGATATCCGCTCTGTGACGTTGGCCACTCCGTGGCGGTAGCCACTCCGTGACGTTAGCTACTCCATGCAGTTATCCGTTCCGTGACGTTAGTCACTTCGTGATGTTAGCAAATCCGCGATATTAGCAACTCCGTCACTTTAGCCGATTTACTAACCGACCGTCTTGTACACGGCGGCGGCGAAATCTTTTTGTAATATAGAGAGATAATAATATATGTATAAATATTATTAAATCAATAATGTTTACATTAAAAAGCAAAGTTCTATTTATTATTTACTTGTAAGATATGTATTTGTAAGATGACTGTCCAATTCGAGTATACACATTCAAATTTAAATAACTTTTGCAGGCAATATACTTACTTTACAGTCAATGCTCTGTTATGCAGTAACTATTGAACTAAACACCGTTGTAGCTTTTGCAAGGAACTGGAATTTGATATTTCTATACTCATTTAATTTTATAAATGGCATTCCTTCACTTTTTTATGCTAGCCTAATGGCATTAATTTTCGAACGGTGAAAGATTTCACATAACCGAGCAGAAAAAGTGAATCATTATTACAAGATTCCAACAATTTATTGTTTTGGACAGTATTTATTTTTCGAACATTCAATAATAATTCTGTCTGATCAACGTGCAAAATGTCAGCTTAATTACTAGAACTGCTGATGCATTATTCAATCGAAGAAAAAAATCTCATGTAAAATTATAAAATAATAAATAATAATTCTTTTATAAATCGTAAATTACAAAATTAGAAAATATACTGGATTGCGAAAATTTGTGAACTGACCCAAAAATACCTATGTAGGAAAAATATAGAAATGAAGCTAAGAACCTGAAAATGAGCGTTCCCAAAAGAGATATATGGTATTCACTGCATTTAAAAAATTAGCGAGATCCACCAGAAATACTTTTTTTTTAATTTAAAAACGGACGCCAAAAGCTTTAAAAAAATCGTCTTCCGCAAAATTATTTTTATAAAAAAAGTGCTTTTCCAAAAAAAAAAAAAAACTTTCCAAAAAATGTTCTTTTTACAAAAAAAAATTAACGAAAAAGAAGGATATCATATTAGCCAAGTGCAATAGATATAGTAGGTATATTAATACTGTGACACGATTCTTTATTCCGAGATAATTCGGAAAAATTATCTCGGAGAAACGCTCAACAAATTCGACACCCTAAAATACACCAAAAATGCAATAGGGCGCCAGGCCCTTCTTTTACTGCCTGAAGGGCCAAGAGGAAGAAAACTATCAATTATTCGACGCGAATACTCTTCGCGCCGGCAGCTCAATCCGAGAGACTAGGTAGTGGGGGGTTAAGAGGGGGGAGTCTTCAAAAATAGCTGCAAAACCTAAAAACCGATATAATGTACAATGCTCGCTTTAATTAAACAAAATAAAGTACTCTTTTATAAAAAAGCGAGTACCAATTGGAGCTCGTAAGCTCCAATATTACCCAAAAATATACTTTACAAAATAGGGTTTCCTGAAGGAGAACTCGCGCTCGCTGGCACAACTGATTCTATATAAAATAAAGTATTATAATTAAATCCAAAGTAAAAATACCAAAAGAATTACAATTTTGCGAATAATTGGCGTGAACGCTACGCGCCACGCCGCAAAATAGTGAGAGAGTCTTCCCTCTCACTCTTACGCTACGGGACGGCTGAGGCACGTCTCGTAATTTTACAATAATTAAATATTCCCAAAAAAACGATTTCCAAAATTAAATACAATAAATACAATGTTCTACTAAAATTAAATTCTTTCTCTCGGTTGGCCGTAGCCAAACCGAGCAGAACCCGCGAGAAACTTTAGTGGCGAGACGAAAATCGACTCGCCTCGTGGTGGCAGAAGGCCTGAATTTCTTCCAATAATTACCAAAAAAACTATTTATTATGTCACGGCACCTAACAGTACAATATCAAAATGCACTGGCCCACCTCGGTTGTGCGATGCTCCGTAATAAGGACCCAACCAACGTCCTTCCTTCTTTTCCAATTAGTTCCCAATAATTTCCAATACAATTTCCAATATAATACAATCGTGAGGAGCGGATCGAGCGGTGACTGAGTAAACACGTATCAGTAACAGCTCCTATCAATCAACCTTATTACGCGGTTTAAAGAATCGCACCGGCCACCATGGCGGGAGAAAGTGAAGGTGACAGTGAGGAGAGTGCAATGGCATGGACAGAAACCACCGGGACACGCGCAAAAAAGAGAAAACACAAAATCGACAAAACCAGCACAACCAATACCTGGGACATCAGGATCTACACAGCCATCACAACCATCACAAAGCAACTCACACACACCCAACACACGTCAAAGTGTCAACAAGAATCCACGCACAATCAACCACTCGCCGCGTACGCAAGTAAGAGCAAACAAACAATTCCGAAACTACTACTACATAGAAGCCGCACACGTAACTTCGCGAATTCAAATGGCTGAAAACTGGGAAGCTGCATTCCCGAAATCCCAAGACATCATCCTTCAAACAAAAAAAAGGATTTCTAATCAAGACAGACACCGACAAAAATACAATTCAAAAAACACTAGAGAAGCTCACGAATCTCGGCAAGATCACTAGCTACGCTGAAACAACGGCAAAAACAAGCAACGAATCTAAACACACACAGACAGCCACATATTCAGCGGTGATAGCAACCGTCGAGCTCGACATAACAGACACAACAATAAGCGACACACTCAACGCACAAGGCGTTGACCACCGGTACTGCAAACGAATAACAGCAAGAGCGACGAACAAACCCACACAACTAATCAGAATCATAACGAGCAACCAAGAAGCTATAGAGAAACTAATGAACAACGGCTTGTTCTTCATGCACAAACACTACCCGGTGTACCCAAGCACCCCCCCCCCCCCTCCTCCAATTCCACAAGCATGCGGAAAATGCACGAGCTACGAACACACGACCAGCAATTGCCCAAACAATGACATATGTCACAAGTGCAAAGGCGGCCACAAAACTGGACAATGCCCCACAACGCTACCGCTCAAATGCATCACCCGCGACTCCGGAGATCACGTTGCATGGTCCGTCAAATGCCCCAAACGACCCAAAACCCCACTGCCAGGAATACCGAACACACAAGTCAAATCCACAAACAAAAAATCGGCAGAAATACAAAAAACCAAGACAAAAAACTCGAGAATCCACACTGCAATAACAATCCACGATCACATCATCAAGACCTACACCTGAAAAATTAATAAACCGACAACAACAAACAGGGAAGAACTCGTAGAAAAATTAAAAAATCGGTTTATCAAAGAATTCAACGTCGACACGGCAGCAGTCTTCTCCGGTAACCGAATGTACATCTTCATGTTCGATCTGACAACCCCGGAGGCCGACTCTCCAACTGAACCTACACAAGGACAAACCCATGTACGAATTCTGGTATACTGCCAGAGTTGCCAATACGGTCCAGTACTAAAACGGAATTGGCCGCCAAGTGTCGTTGGACAGTGTTGTCACAGTACTGATTAACAATTGGCACCATGCTGCGTCAGTACTTGTGGCCAGTACGTCCATGATAACATGGACGGCACTCAGCCGGGGTTCGTCGAAGTACTGGGCGTGGGCTTGAACGAAATTCGTCTTAACGTCGGCAAGCAAACTTTGCCAATACTAGCCTGGCATTCGACAGAATACTGGGGTAATACTATCCCAACAGTTGTGCGTTGTACTGGCTGAAAATATTGCCGGAACACCGCCGAGAGCCGTCCGAGTGCTGGACCCGGACTAGGCCGAAACTCATCTTATTGTCGTCGAGCAAACTTTGCCAGTACCACCCTGACATACGACTGAGTACTGGAATAATACTGTTTCGACAGTTGTCCTTCGTACTGACTGAATATATTTCCAGACCGCCGGCGAAAGTCGTCCAAGTACTGGGAGCGGACTTCGCCGAAACTTGTTTTTTTGTCGGCAAGCAAACTTTGCCAATACTAGCCTCGCATTCGACGGAGTACTGGGGTAATACTGTCCCAACAGTTGTGCGTTGTACTGGCTGAATATATTGCCGGAACACCGCCGAGAGCCATCCGAGTGCTGGACCCGGACTAGGCCGAAACTCATCTTATTGTCAGCGAGCAAACTTTGCCAGTACCACCCTGACATGCGACTGAGTACTGAAATAATACTGTTCCGACAGTTGTCCTTCGTACTGGCTGAATATATTTCCAGACCACCGGCGAAAGTCGTCCAAGTACTGGGAGCCCACTTCGCCGAAACTCGTCTTTTTGTCGGCAAGCAAATTTTGCCAATACTAACCTGGCATTCGACTGAGTACTGGGGTAATACTGTCCCAACAGGTGTGCGTTGTACTGGTTGAATATATTGCCGGAACACCGCCGAGAGCTGTCCGAGTGCTGGGCCCGGACTAGGCCGAAACTTATTTTATTGTTATAAAGCAAACTTTGCTAGTATCAGCCTGACATACAACTAAGTACTGGCATTATACTGCACCGAAATTTATGTTTTATACAGACTTTATAATATTGTCGACGGATATCCAAGACTCGTTAGAGTACTGGAGTTACACTGTCCCAACGCTGGCCGAAAATTGTATTCATATTCGTATAAAGTAACATCGAAATCCTTTACGTATCCAGTCTCTGATTGAAATTTAGTTACGGTTTACATTTTGGTCTGCCATTCTGAAATTCTGCATTTCGATACGCCATCTTGGACCCGTGACTTAATTCGTGAATTTCGTATTCAGATTCGTTATCAGGGACTGCGAAAACCTATGGGTGTTGAGTTTCATCTAAATCGAAACGGTTTTTAATATCTGGTCCGCCATATTGGATTCGCCATTTCGAATTTCCTAATGTGCAGTTAAGGTTCGTAGTCAACGACGTAAATAGCTTTCGGGTACGGAGTCTTATTCACACCACGTTACTTTTAGCATTTTCGGTCCGCCATATTGGCTCCGCCATTTTGAATCTCTCAATTTTGAGATCAGATTCGTAATCAGCGACCTCGAAAATACCGGGTGGCATATTTTTACTCAAATCCGTCTATATTTCTGTGATTGTTATACTCGAAGCAACCTTTATGAAAGTCTAGTATCAGAAATCCATATAGTCGGTTTGGTCTAGTGGTTAGCGTGTACGTTCTTAGGTAGATAGGTAGTTAGGTAGGTCGATAGGTCTTAGGTTCAAATCCCCACACATCACTTCTCAGGGAGCATCACGGAAAAATTGTAATTGTAAAGGAATCACTTTTTTTCTTTTTTTAATATTACTAAAATAATATTACCAATATAATTAATATCATAACATATTTTTATTATGTAATATATAAATTTAATAATAATATGAATATTAATATTCGGTTCTGGTTCGGTACTGGCTCGCTTCTGAAACTGGACCTCGGCTCCGTCTAATCAATGAACTCTGGCCCAAGCCTAGCTAAAAGCACTACACCAGTACTGTCAGTTAGTATTATGCCAATATTAGAAAACAAACTCTGGACCGGTGTTATCATTCCAGCGTTGCCCCAGCATTAAGTCAGTAATGATTCCGTACCTCCCCAGAACTAGTACCGACAACATTGGCAACTGTACTGCGCCAAGACATAGCCGGTTTGAAATTCGTACATGGGTAAGCGTTGGCACAACCCTGCGGTGATATACCAGCCCAACGGCTCACACTCAGTGTCGACGCAATACCGTGAGGTAAGCGTTGGACCGGTATGATCATCCCGGAGTTGTGCCATCGTTCAGTCAATACCTCTTCAGTATCGGTTCTGTACCTTACCAGAATTAGTTGCCAGCACCGGCATCGTTAGAAAAACCGTACTGGCACTGTACAGACTGAAGATTCTCCTCGGGACTACGGTTCAACTCTGGTCCAGTACTGGCCCAACGTACTTCACCAGTACCGCTAGCCAGTACCATGCCAATACCAAGGGGCAAACATAGGACCGGTATGATCATCCCAATGTTGCGCCAGCGTTGAGTCTGTAATGTTACAATACCTCCTCAGTATTACTCGCCAGTACCGTCAACATTGGCAACGGTACTGCGCCAAGACCCAGCCGGTTTGAGATTCGTACATGGGAACTCACGCGGTAGAAGTTAACAATGGAGGAAATTAAAATACTGTACGCAAACATAAACAGCTATGCAAAAAGAAAACATCTCATAAATCACTACATCGAAAACATCGGAATTAACTGCTCCGCTTTCGTGGAAACAAAAACCACCGAAGAAACAAACACAACATACAGAAACTGGACAAATATACAACACAATGGAAACAAAATAAACCGAAACGCCCGAGGAGGAAGCCTGGCACAAATTCATCCCCAATTGAAACCGAAAAAATACAACCGTCCGGCCATCAACGACAGAAGAAACGAAGCACTACATTTTTCCATTGCCTTCCAGAACGACCAACTACACGTATTCGTGGTATATTTTCACCGCAATTCAAACATCGAAGAAACAGTCCTGACGCAGGCAGCAAACTGCGAATACGGAATAATAATAGGAGACTTCAACAGCAACACGCCTCTCAAAAAAAGAATTATAAAAAACTTTATAAAAAACACCAACTACAAACAGCTAACGACAGCCCCAACCTTCCTAATGGTAAACAACCCGGATTCCACTCCTGACATAATACTCCATAGCAAAAATCTTGAACAACTCATCACCAACGTGGAAACCATCCCTGACCTAGGGTCTGACCACCTCGCCATAAAGATATCGCTTAAGCTAAATGTACGAATCGAACCTGAAAGCCAGCGAACTCCAAAATTTGCCAAAGCAAACATCGAGAAAATAAACGAAGAGATCACAACGCACGTAAGAAACATAAACAACGAGATGAACCCTCACACAATATCAGAGTTTCTCAACAAACTCGAGACCGCAACAAGAAATAACACTCCAACTCACACACAACAATATTACATACACGAATTGCCGCCACACATAATCCGTCTATTAAAATTAAAAAGAAAAATGTATAGAGAATATCGGCTGTACAACATCCCGGAACATAAGACCAAAATCAACGAACTCAACAAAATAACTTACACGCTCATCGACCAATATCGGACCCATAAATGGCTCGAAACATGTAAAAACATAAACAAGAGAAGAGGAAAAACCTATTGGAACGATATAAAAAAACTCTCAAAATACAAAAAATTCTACTCAATACCGGAAATGACGCACAACGGAGTAAAATACGAAACCGACCAAGAGAAGGCTGAACTATTTAGTGAACACTTCAAAAACGCATTTAAGGAAGACGACGATCCGCAATACGACAGAGAAAACTACAACATGGTCAACGACTGGTACAACAACTTCACCACAAACATCACCGTGCCCCAAACAGAAATGGAAACAATCAGCATAGAAACATACGCACAAATCCTTAGGCAATCAAAGAACACCGCCCCAGGCCACGATCAAATTCCAAACATCATCCTGAAAAAACTGAGCCCCGAAATCCACAGTCACATACTAAAAATATATAATTATTGCCTGAGGTCTAGCTACATACCGGAAGAATGGAAACTCGGACAAATAACACTCATACCAAAACCAAACAATGACCATAATAAACCCTCCAGCTAACGGCCGATAACACTGCTCCCAAATATGGGGAAAAATTTCGAAAAAATCGTAGCCCTCAAAATATCCGAAAAAATAGAAAATAAAATCCCAAATTATCAGTTCGGCTTTCGCCCAAAAAAATCCACTACGCAACCTCTTGCAATAATAACATCAAACACCCAGGTAGCAAAGCTATCAGGAATGAAAACATCCGCCCTCTTCCTCGATATAAACAAAGCGTTCGATAGTGTGTGGCATAAGGGCCTACTATTAAAACTCGAACATCTGCAATGCCCGAGCTACCTCGTTCACATAACAGACAAATTTCTCTCACACCGCAAGCTCAAGATATAAATTAAAAACAAAATATCCCCCAGCTTCGTACTGCAGCAAGGCGTTCCACAAGGATCACCGCTCTCTCCAATATTATACAACGTATATTCACACGACATCTATAACCACCCACACAACGTGGCAGAACACTTCAACAACAAAAAATATATACTCCAATACGCTGACGACACAGCTCTGGTCACACACGATAAATCCATAATCAAAGCAACATAAGAACTACAGACCTTAATGACACAAACAGAAAAATGGTTCAACAAATGGCGACTAAAACCTAACCCCAACAAATCCCAGCTCATTCTCTTCGACCACCGATTAAACCAGTCTTCGCCATCCATCAACATAAACGGAAACATCATCGCAGGAAAAAACACAGCCAAATACCTGGGCATCAACATCGACTCCAGATTGTCATTCAAACAACACGCAAACCTCACCAAAAAGAAAGCCATCACAAGAGCCGAACACTTCACCAGCCTAACATACAAAAATCTCGGCATAAACGTAAAAACACAAACGCAAATATACACAATGATAATTCGACCACTGCTGGAATATGGACATCCGATATACGCCAACGCCAAAGCATCAACAATAGCCATCCTGGAGGTAGCAGAACGCTCAGCCCTGAGAAAAATAACAAGAATTCGCCACCCAAACAACCAATTACACAACCCCCGAAATGAAACACTCTATGCAGCAACCAAAATCAATAAACTCGGCAGAAGAATTACGGAACTAAACACAAGATTCTCCCACGCAAACACTGAAACTATCTCGCAACTCAGCTTACCAATATCAGGAAGAAGAAGAAACTTTAAACACCCAACAGAAACAATACTTCAATCGCTACAAAATTTGAGGAACAACGACGATCTCTAAAGCGAATCTCAATGTCCGGCGAATCTAAAGTGAATCCTCCACTCCAGATGATCTCTCTATCTACACTAATATTTACTTACTATGTATTTACCTATATATTTCAAATATTTAAAGAAAACACGCAACACAACACAAACACAACACAGGCTGAAAGACCTCGGTCGATGGCCTCGCCAACCCCAGCTCATATTATTATTATTATTATTAGGAAACACACACACACACAGCCCACACACAC
Organism: Ephialtes manifestator; assembly: GCA_963970395.1. NCBI lineage: Eukaryota > Metazoa > Arthropoda > Insecta > Hymenoptera > Ichneumonidae > Ephialtes > Ephialtes manifestator. The sequence goes on along the minus strand of OZ019974.1, from coordinate 21,998,312 downwards.
ACAAAACACATGTAAAAAAAAAAAGGGGGGGGAATTGCAAATATATTATTATTACAATCGTTTAGTGCGCTACTGTTCGCACGCGTGTCCAGCCAACAAGTGACGAGTCGCGGCGCGTGCCGGACTCGCCAAAATCGCTCGAGGACGAGACCCGTAGAGGGGCTCACAATTGGCCGAGCATTGGGCCGGTGCTGGCGGCCAGCTTTCCAGCAACGGCGCGGCAATGGTAACCATCACTGGTGCAGCACTGGCTTGACTGCTGGATGATAACTTCGGCCCAATACTGGGAGTTGTGCACGGCCGGATACTGAGGGCCAATGCGGCCCGGGAATGGTAACAAACACGGCCAGTATTGGGCAAGTAACGGCGAGAAATATTCAGTATAACCAATTTAGTAATTAATTATTAATTTAAAAAGATATTTCCTAACGGACCGTCTCCAATAATTTTAATCATGTTATTCTATTATCATTTGAAAAAAAAAAGGAAATTGTTCACGGATACAATTTTTTCGATAGCTTTCCGGAAAGTGATGTTGGCGGGATTTGAACCTACGACCTATACGACCTACCTAAACTACATAACTACCTAACCTGCACGCTAACCACTAGACCAAACCGACTATATGGGTTTCTTATACTTTAAGTCCATAAATAGTTGCATCTAGGATAACAATCACAGGGACATCAGATGGATTTAGATAAAATTTGGTACACGGATGTTTTTGAAGCCACTGATTAAAGAACTCAAATATGAATTCAGAATTTCAAAATGGAGGCTCCAATATGGCCGTCCAAATGACAATAAATTATATAATTTGTATGAAACACGAAACTGAGAGCCTTTTTGAATCCAATATGGCGGCTAATATATAAAAAGTGACTTCATTTTGATAAAATTGAGTACTCAGGCTTCTTAAGATAATTCATTACTAATCTAAACTCGAAAATAAAGGATAAAAATGGCCGATACAAAAAATTTCAAGTGCAAAATCTTGTTTAAATGGTAGGGAAGGAAATATGTTTTTTATGCTGGTTGTCGCTAACGTGCCGACGGTCCGCGATATTGAGTTTATGTTAATCATTGGCATGAGCGTAATGGCCCATGTCTGCCCACGACTGGCTGGCATACGTGAGAAACGTATTGGACCTAAGACAATGTAAAATTTTGATTGTAAAATTTGACGCGTAATTTCCACCTCTCGCCCAGCACGACTTGCAGGATATTGTAGGAATTCATAGTACCGATGGCGCAATCATCGGCACCAGCAATGGCCCAGCCGTGGAAAACTGCAGCAGCCCATGCTCAGTACAAGTCTATCGGCCATCGCTGGTTGTCAGCAAAGGGCCAGACGTGACAAAATGCTGGCAGTTTTTACTTGGTCGCAGCCGCGGGCCACTGCTGGCCCCAACGATGACTCGATAGTCAACCAGTACTGGCTATCATCGGTTGGTAGCCAGTACTCGCCCAATCATTGGCCTCGTTGTAACTGCTGGTATTTCCTATACGGGGTGGAGTGCGCGGAGGGTACGCATCCCTTCGCAGCGACACATTTATTAGTGGTCTCTCGCGAAGACAGACTACCGTTTGACGCGGGAGTTCCAAACTCTCGCGTATGAATTTTAGTGATGAGAGGCCGATGTACTACCTCTGCGGTGCCGATTTCTTGGCGTGTGAAGGTGCCCTCGCTGCTCGAGTCTCCTCTTCCTCTGATTTCCTGGATCCCAAAGACAATTCTGGTTGGAGGTACTAATGCAGTACCTCGCTCGTAAAAGTGAAGGAACGTTGGTCGCCAGTGGGAGCGGTGACCGTGACATGTAAAATATGTTCCAAAAAAGATCAATAAATAATTCCTATAATCTCGCGTAGGTCTGGTCGATTTAACGCGACGCCACAGTTCTGCCCTAATTTGTGGCCCTATTTTGCCTTCCAGCCGTATCCCGGCTTGCTGGCTGGATCATTTCTATGTCGCGGGCGACGTCGAAGGAGGGAGAGATGCAACGGACACCGCGTAACGCGAAATGCCGCGTTACAATACGTATAAATCAAATACCAAAAGTGGAGGGTCTCTTCTAAATTACACGTAGTATTATAGAAAAGGCCAGAAAAATAAATTTTCATATAGATCAAGGATCAACATAAGTGCCTATGTTACGCAAAATAATATATATATTAAGTTTAATCGCATTTATCAATCGAACAACGGTACACTGATATGGCATACAAAAACTTGCCGTGCTATTTTTTCGTTAAAGAGCTGTCATCCATTTTTTGTTAGCACGATAGCCGCCGTCGCAATTCTTAAGATATCGGGCTAAAACTTGAACCACGAGTAAACTGTCGTTAAACAAGGTATGGGATTGAATTTAGAGTTAATCCATCAAGGTGTTCAAAATTTATGGCATTCTGAATTTTTTGGAGAATGTCAGCTCGGGCTCTAACTCCCGCACTTTTTATGATATCCGGTTCAAACTTGGACCAGAAGTGGACTGTTATCAAATAGTGTTTGGGATTAAATTTGGTGTCAATCCGTTAAGGGGTTCACAATTTATGGCATTTTTTAATTTTTTGACATTGTTTGTTCGTGCTCTAATTTTCGCAATTTTTAAGATATCGGGCTCAAATTTGGTCCAGATGTGGACTGTTATTAAATAAAGTTTGGGAGTGAATTTGACGTCAATCCGTTAAAGGGTTAAAAATTTTCGGAATTTTGAATTTTTTGTTCGTGTTTTAACTTCCGCAATTTTTTAGATATCGGGCTCAAATTTGGTCCACAAATAGAGTGTGGATAAACTAAGCATCAGTTCGAATCTGGCGAGAATCTGTCACGGGGTTCAAAACTAATGCCATTTAAATTTTTTTTAAACGAGGCCGCAAAGTCGAATTTTGCAAATTGCTTCCTCATTATTGTTGGATTTTTACAAAGCTTCCTCTACGAGGAAGCCAAAATAGATTAACATCTGCCTCATAGAGGTAGATTTGTAAGAATCCAACAATAATGAGGAAGCAATTTGCAAAGTTTTTTTTTTTTTTTGTAAAAGGAACATTTTTAGGAAGGTTTTTTTTGGAACAGGACTTCTTTTATAAAAATAATTTTTCGAAACCGATTTTTTTTTCATATTTGAGTACAATGAATTTTTTCGGAGTATTACAGTCTCTAGTGGTACATCAGCCGGACTATGTTAATCAGGATATAGGTGTATCCTATCGAAAAAAGTATAAAGAGCAAGATTTTTTTTTATTGATTCACAATAAAAAATGTGCAACATTTTTGTTTTTGTCTAAAACGAAATTTGAAAAAAATGCTGAAAATCTAATTTTTCCACCAAAATCCCATATATAACTGGGATATACAATTTTTATTATATTCTACGTGCGAAATAAGTGTACGGTGCAAAATTACAGCGTGGAATATCAAACGGTTTCAATTTATATTTTTAAAGTAACTATAACCAATCTTTTAATAACAAAGTTTATATTTTTCAATTTAAAAAAGAAGGGTCGGCTCGTTATTTTGCATATAACTTCTGCCTCGAGGGACGACTGAAGGGGCAGAAAAGGGCAGCGGCTTAATTATAGCGCGGATGAGTTTTGGGATTCGTAGGTTGCACATAATTAAATGCCTTTGCCGAGTTTATCTCCTAATTGAATGAACTCGTTGACCTAATTTCTTATGGGGAAATCCGGTTGGGGCAAGTCCACCCCAAGTCAAGATGTTTGCGAAGATGTCGAATATATATGAGAAAAATTTCATTAAAAAAAACGAATATTTTATTCATGCAATTTTAAAGCGACCTTTTCCACTTTATATATGAATGCAAAAAATATGCAAATATTTTTGTATCTTGAATATATTGTTATTCCTTTCCTTAAACATGAGTATTTATTTATCATAAATTATTTAATTTGAATTTACGGAGGAAATAATAATATTTATTTTGTTGCGTCCTTTAAATAAAACAAATGAAACAAATAAAGTTATATGAGAAAAACTGCAAAAAATCTTGAGGAAAAAATAAATTTTAAAGCCCTTTTCACAATACAAGAATTTTACCTCCGGTGCCGTGAGACGAACTCGAGACCGGCTATATCGGCATAGGTTTTCCGCAGTTTTCCTATGCCCATAGAAGAAATGCTGCGGCGCATGCGATAAAGAGGGGGAAGTCGGATGTGGCCGCATGGGGGCCTGGCTACTGATCCGATCCGGACCCCCAGGGGAGACTGGCTACTGACCCGGGCCGAACCTGTAATAGGCGTAATGCCTGCAGAGGGGGGAATTGCAACATAGAAAACAAAATATAAAATTTAAAAAATTCATAAATAGTATACCGAACACTGCAACAAAAATCTTTCTTAAAATTAATATGCGTGTATTGGAAGTACCATATGCATAAACTATGCATTAAATTGCATAAACATTTTTGTTGATTTTTCATATGAGCGGTATCTGAAAATTCAAGCACATGTGTGTTGGAAATTAAAAATGGACATAAAAACTATAAAAAATAATATAAATATTGGTCGGACATTATTTTTTCACACAAATTATGTCATCAGAAATTGTTGGGTATGGATTTACGCCACAGAAAATGTTTCGCTTACACTTTGGTTTGAACCTGCGACCTACCTAAGACCGAACCTAAGTACCTAACAAGGCACGTACGCTACAGACTATACGCTATCAACGGCTTAGTAATTTTGGATATCTAAATGGCATAAGAGTTGTGCAACTATTATTCTCTCAAGCATACTAATAATTGATATAACAAAATATTCAATTAATTGCAATCAGAACACAAAGTGGGTTGGAAATATTTTCAAGTGAATATAATTTTTGGATGAACGGAATCTTTTTCTCACGACGAGGCTCAGGTATCCGGATTTTCAAAAAAAATTATATCTACAGACCTGTGAAGGTCTAGCAACAAACATAAATCAAATATAAATTTGCCACAATAGCAATGCGAGATGCTCCAGTGTTAAAAAAAAAAATCCGTTTTGGAAATCTTGAGTAACTTATCAGAAGTCGATGCTAAGTGATAAGTGTTAGCGACCTAGTGCGGGTTTTTTTCGTTATTGGAAAATGTGTATTAAATTTTAAATCAGTCGCTAGAATTACAAGAATTCATGCTGATTTTCATGTACCTACTAAGTTAGTAATGATTGATTTAGTAACCATGTGTTGTAATTTTATATCACCGGATTGGTACAATCCATACACACATAAAATTTACTATGCAACTATGTGAATGTTTATTTCCTATACCGAGATTTGTAAATTTCTCACACTTTTGTGTCGCAAAAACAAAAACATTTTGCAAAAAGCCACCACCTACGTGGACACAATTGCAAATACTTTGTTTGGTCTTTTTCAATATCGGTAACTGAAAATTGAGTAACTTTGATCTTATATTTTATGCAACAATGTATATTAAATTTCAAATCGGGTACGAAAATTCCGAAAATGCATATTGATTTTCATGTACTAATTTAGTAAATGATGATTCAATAATCGAAATTCATATATCTGTATTAAATTTACTATGCAAATATATTAATTTCGATTCCCTATACCAAGTTTTACTAAATTCATACACGTTTGTATAGGAAAAAACGCGAACATTTTTTATAGTGTAGGCGGATTTTCGAAGTCCTGCACACACACACACACACGGACATTTTTTCTGAACTACTTTTCCTGGCGCTTTGGACCATTCTGAGTATCATGACATAAAAATCACGAAATTTTTTTTTTCATGAAAACAAAGCTTCCTCTATGAGGAAGCAAAAAAAGTTACATTAACGGCTGATTTGTTAAACAATTTTCTTCATTAATTTGTTAATAAGATTTGGGAATCATTATTATGCAAAATCAATATTTCCAACACCTTCTACGTGCTTTACTTTTTCAGATTTTTATGCCATCGCTAAGGGTTTGAAGTTTTCTCTGAAAATCCCAAGCACGTTGAATCCACGTTGGGCGGGATTCTACTGCTCTCACATCCTTAACATCTTCGAATTTTAGCTGTGCTTCAAACGCTCTTCCTTGCCATTTTTCTCTCTTATTAAAAGAGCAGCAGATTATGGTTATATATTAATAATTATAAAAGTATAGTACCATTGATTTTTATTCCAACATGTACATATTAATGAATAAGGTCAGGTCAGGTCAGTTTCACACGAAATTTCTATATTTCTGATATGGGCGCCAATTAGCTAATAAACTATCTTTACCCAGACATCACGAAAGGGCCCATTTGTAGAAAACTATCGCTCTACTCCTGACCGTCCATTTATAAGCTTATGATGTCCAAAAAAGCATTCGTTGTTGAATGCTAGTATTAGAAAAATAGTAGAGCCCAATATTAGAGTACTCTAAACTATTAAGTCTCAATCACCTACAAGCGACCTAGTGCTAGGCAGCATGTAGGGAGCACCACTAGGGAGCATTATGTGGTATACATTTATATCGCATTGTGTGAATTTACTTACGCGCTGAGAATGACTAATAACTTTCACTTCATTATAAATAATATTACATTTAATTATTAATTTCAGGGCATTATATAGTAATATTAACAATAATATTCTATTAATATTTAAAAAAAAAATAAATCGTCTTCGGAGACGGCTTTTCCTAACGATATTCGAGAATTGATGCACGCGGGATTCGAACCCAAGACCTACGGGACCTACCTATTCACCTAACTACCTAACCGAGTACGCTAACCATTAGACCAAACTGACTATGTGGATATCTCATACTGTAATTCCATAATAGTTCAATTTACGATAACAGTATAAGGGAGTGATGTGAGAGGGTGATGTATGGAACCAATGTTCAAAGGTGATTCTGCCAAAAACTTCGAATTGAAAATGGCCAACCTTATAAGACATCTGTCTGGCACACAGGTAACTTGAACTCAAAACTCGTAAAATCAAAATGGCGGATTTAATTATGCCGGGCGAAAAAGCAAAAACAGACATGATTTAGATAAAATTTATTGATTGGGGTTTTTCGAGATCGCTGGTTCCGAAATTGATTTAAAAACGTAAAAAAACATAATGAATTGATTTGCATGAAACTCGGTGTTCAGAGGTTTTTAAACTGGCGCAGACTGGTCGCTGTCGGTTCGGTTGAAATCTTGAAAATATGATAAACACATTCTAGAGTAAAAATATATATCTAAATGATAGCAATAGCGTCACTACATGTAGGAATATACGTGTCGACAAATACTAGAAATCATTAGTATACTAGCAGTTGGTTTGATTTTCTAGTACCAAAATGAGTTCTTATTGGAACCTCATCTGCGCAACGAAAATTTCGCTGCTCTACGTAGCGATCTACAAGTAACCTAGTTATAGAGGACTTTTAGTAGTTCACGGATATATTGCATAATGGAACCTACGTACGCATGCAACACTGGTTATTGACAGCTAATAGTGAGCTAGTCCTAGGTTACTTAATGGAAACCTTAGGTTTGTTCGTCTACAATAAGGATAGCACTGAAGACTTCTATACCTAGATAACAAGAAGGTCGTAAATAGTACATATTTCTTGATTATCATTTTCATGCATCCTAATAGGGAGCATTTCGTACGCTACAATGAAACTTTTGTGGAGTACACTTAGTGATGCCGTTCGAGACGAGAAATTCTCGGCGCGACGAGACGAGAACGAGAAATTTCTCGTCTCGACCAAAAAAATTCTCGTCTCGAAGAGTCGAGGCGAGACGAGAAATATTTCTCGTCTCGTCGAGAACGAGACGAGACTCTCGGCGAGATTCTCGGCGAGACTTTCGGCGAAACTTACGAAGTTCGAATTCAAATTATTTTGTGTGTTTGAACATAATTTTGCAGTTTTGCTGCGACTGAAAGTATAACCTTGAAAAATCTTAGCGAATAAAAAGAATTGTCTCGAAAAAACTCTGCGACTAGAAAGTTGCTCTTGAGAAAGCCTAGCGTATAAAAGAAATGGTCTCAAAGATGTTCAGTGACTGAGAAGATTATTATTATTTTTCGCTTTTTACAAAGCTTCCTCTCTGAGGGAGCAAAATAGTACATTACGATACGAGTGCGAAAAAACTTTTTCTGACGAGTGTGAATTTGCAGCACGAGCCGAAGGCGAGTGTTGCAATCACACGAGTTAAGAAAACGTTTTTCGCATGAGTATCGTACAAAATTTTATTTCACGAGGTGTGTAAACGACGTTTGACGTACGCGAAGCGTGCGTAAAACCGCGTTCTACGCACTGAGTGAAATAAAAGTATGTTATTCAATTTTGACTTCCTCATAGCGGAAGCTTTGTATAAAGCGAAAAATAATGAGGAAGCAATGTGCAAGGTTCTACTTTGCATCCTTGTTTTAATTAGATAAATAAACATGTTGTGAATTCGCTTTTTCTATTTCGTTATTCCGTTATTATTAGAGCGTTTCCAAAAGTAAATGTGATAACGTATATTATTTAAAATAATTCAACATTCCATAAAATCACAAATTTCAGGGACCGGTCCAAGTCTACACCAAACAACTTGACACAATAGAATCTCTACACCAAAAACAGTACACAGATCAACTTGACACAATAAAATCTTGACACAATAAAATCTCTACACCGGGTCATTTCTATACCGAATCAACTTGACACAGTAAAAGCTTGACACAATAAAATCTCTACACCGGATCAGCTCTGCACTAAAAAAACTAGACACAATAAAATCTTGACACAATAAAATCTCTACACCGGGTCATTTCTATACCGAATCAACTTGACACAGTAAAAGCTTGACACAATAAAATCTCTACACCGGATCAGCTCTGCACTAAAAAAACTAGACACAATAAAATCTTGACTCAATAAAATCTCTACACCGATCGGCTCTACACCGAATCAACTGGACACAAAAAAAACTTGACACAATAATATCTCTACACAGAACATCTCTACACCGAATCAACTCGACACAATAAAATCTTGACACAATATAATCTCTGCACCGATCGGCTCTACACCGAATCAACTTGACACAAAAAAAACTTGACACAATAATATCTCTACACCGGGTCATCTCTACACCGAATCAACCCGACACAATAAAATCTTGACACCATATAATCTCTACACCGATCGGTTCTACACCGAATCAACTTGACAGAAAAAAAACTTGACACAATAATATCTCTACACTGGGTCATCTCTACACCAAATCAACTTGACACAATGAAATCTTGACACAATAAAATCTCTACACCGGATCATGTCTACACCATGTATTCAGTAATTATAATTTTTTTAGTTCATTAAAATTACTGAAAGTAATTTTATCCAATTTGATTGTAATAACTGCGATAAATTATAGCATTTTTCCTCAGAATACAGATTGTAAAGGTACACCGAGTTACCATGAGTGCGAGTGAGAAAGCGCAATGGTGGTCGCAGTGGAGCGAGAGAGAAAGACAAAATCGTGTAACACATCACGTTAAACTAATATTTCAAGAACGTTTGACAAATGAAAATTAGGGTTCTGAGGCGCGAGCGTTGCGTAACAGGGATCCGTCAACTGGGTGTCAAAATGCTACTGCGTCTCTTGTATTGGATTTTAAATTAATTACAATTACAATTACATTTTGTAATTGTATTGGATTTCAAATTAATTACAATTACATTTTGTAATTATATTGGATTTCAAATTAATTACAATTACATTTTGTAATTGTATTTATTACGAAATCCAATACAATTACATTTTGTAATTGTATTGGATTTCAAATTAAATACAATTACTTCCAGTAATTTGTATTTTGTAATTTTCCATTACAATTTTGCCCAGCTCTGGTGAGTGGGTGGACCCGAGGGCTCGTCTCCTATCGAAAGCAATTCTCCCCCCCCCCCCCCAATCCTTGCTATGCCACTGCAAGGGACCAAGCGTTATTTTCACAAAACAAGACGAGAAATAAAAATGACTCGTCTTATCTCGAGAATTGTTTGAGATTCTCGAGATTCTCGAAAAATGTTCGTGATTCTCGTAAAATGTTCGAGATTCTCGCGTTTCTCGAGATGCTCGAGAATTTTTCAAGATTCTCGAAATTTTTTCGAGATTCTCGAGAATTTTTTGAGATTCTCGGGTTTTTCGAGATTATCGAGAATTTGTCAAGATTCTCGGGTTTTTCGAGATTCTCGAGAATTTGTCGAGATTCTCGGGTTTTTCGAGATTCTCGAGAATTTGTCGAGATTCTCGACAGTTTGTCGAGAGTCTCGAGAATTTGTCGAGATTTCCGAGAAACGAGACGAGAAATATATCTCGCCATTGTTTTCGAGACGAGACGAAAACTTGATCTCGTCGGTTCGAGACGAGACGAGAACTTGAACTCGTCGAGACGAGACGAGACGAGAATTCGCTATTTCTCGTCTCGTCTCGTCTCGACGGCATCACTAGAGTACACCCATTTGGAACCTCGTTCTATGCTTCTACATGACCGCTATACTAAAAGTTTCCATCTTCGTGTTGTCTGGGATTCTTTAATTAAACAATCACTTGACGATAAGTACCTGTGGATAGAAATTCATTGCGATAAATGTTTTTCTGGGTTATAGGTATGTGTACAAATGTCTTTTAACTATTGTTGATTATTTATTAAGCAAGTCTTGACAACAACGCGGCAATATATTTTATTCTGACAAGGATTATATCGATGGTATTTAAATAGTAGGACACCGCGACGAGGTTAGAAAGAGAGTTGTTCGGAAATGATAAGCGATATGCACGTTTAAATGTAGAATTTTTATTCAGTTCATTTATTACACACTTCACAAATAATACACTATATGTACTAAAATCCATTTTAATACACTGAAATATCCATAAAACCGAACGCGAATGACAAGCGTAACATACGAGACCGAAATGTAGCAGACGACAGCTGAGGTGCCGCGTCTACAGGTCTACAGGTTACGCGAAAACTTTTTTTTATGCTTATTTGCGCTTTATTTATTTACATTACATTCTTATAGTTATAATTGTGTGTGCACGAGTATTCATTACAAATTAATTTCACTGTTAAATGATCCCCGGAAACGAAACGAGCGTTATATGAGGCTGATAGCAGACGACACCTCAGTCTACAGTTCTACAGGTCTACACTGAATCCATTTATAATAAAGGGTGTGTCTCCTCGTCCGGAATCCGAACGAATAATCGTATGTTATTCGTCCGAATAAGTATTTGTAAGATTTTCGAGATATATTCGGACGAATAATCGTACGTTATTCGTCCGAATATGTATTTGGAAATTTTTACAAATTTATTCTAACATCAAAAATAAACGGTACATCTACCTCAGACAGGACAATTAGAATAATAACAAATATATACAAGTATGATCGAACTGTATTTCAAATAATCTGTAGGAGTACATATAATCTACTAAGGATAACAGGAACTAATGATAACAGTATGTAGGGATCTTTTCCGAGGGAGAAACCAAAAATAACGGACAGACAACTTTTACGAATATATAAAAATAGTTTTAATCAATTAAAAAAATACACTCGTAGAGTGGTTAGACGCCGACTGACTAGCGAATCTTTTCTCCCAACCGCCAAGCAGCGGTCACGTGACTCCTCGACTGTCGCGCCAATTCGGGAGCCTCAGGCTCGTGTCACACAGAGCTCGGGGCCCACTCCTACAAGTATAAGTAATGTTTTTTTTTTAATACAAAACTTCAACATTGCGGACATTTCCAAATCTTTTTTTTTTCTGTAGGCTACAGACCGCGACGAATTCGGTGTTGCCTTCAGAGTTTTCGATTATCATGAGATAAATCGCCGCACGGGTATTCAATAATTTGAACGTTGCGTCGATTCCAGCAAATTCCGAATACGCCTGCATTGATCGCTTCATTGCCGGCGTTGGAAAAAAGAGTCCCTTAAATTCTCCACCCTCTTCAAAAACATGACATTCAGCAGCTGGAACAAGTATGAAGTTTATTAATTGATTGCGAAATTACTAATATATTAGGATCTACTTAACACTAATAACTTTTATTGATACATACAAAACTTGTCTCGCAGTATGTAGACAGCTATAAACTATTCCGACAAACATTGCGTGGAGAAAGATTGGACAGATCTTTCAGTAGAACCTCTTTATTTAATTACGTGCTTGTTTTGTGCTTGACTTTCTTTTGGATAGCTCCAAGAGCAAGAAGAGACAAGACTTCTTTTTTTTCTTCCTTCGATAAAGCCTTTACTTTCGGGAAGTGCCGATCCAATTTCTGCGACCGAAAACAAAAAATACGAATAAAATACGGTTATTCGTCCATCGGAACTTGCAATTTGATTAAAAATTTGTTTGGACGAAGAATATACGATTGTTCGTGCGGATTAATTTATTAATTAATCGCACGATTCATTCGTGTGTATTATTAAAAAGTATATGTGTGCAGTGGGGGGGTTTAACCCCCCCCCAGCCCCCACTAGGGCTTCGCCCCTAGACCCCACCGGGGCTCCGCCTCTCCGCCCCGCCGCAGGATGCCCCCCCCCCCCCCCCCGCCTTAATTTGTCACAATATTTCTTCGTACCACTACAAAAATGTTGGGATGGAGGCGATATGTGCTTTCCCAAAACACAGACGGGAGGAAATGGCATCGAGGGTTGTCAGAAAATTCGTCGAAATCACGTGGTCGTAATGAATTAGAGTTTAGTAGCAATTCCACGAATTTTTGAACGGTGAATTTTCCGTTTACAGATATCAACATATTACATTTCACATTTGCAGACCAAAATGGGTGCAAGAACATTTTTGGGATCTACTTATGAATATGCTGCACTTTAAATAAAAGCAAAAATTTAATTTCAACGAGAACTAAAATTGTTTGACAAGTTTTTGAAAAATGTTCACTGATTTGACTAATACATAGCAGAACGCCTACCTTAAGTTCAAACATATTTTATTAAGCAAACCGTAATATAACATTTATTTCTTAAACTAATGAGAATTTACAAATCTGCTACGGAACAAGTATTTATATCGAGAATAATATCTATGTAAATTTTGGCAACGTACCGGCATTTACGAACATAACCTACCTAATCGCTTTGGAAACATTCAATGTTAGTGTGAAAGTAACATACTAATAAGTATTTACTCATTGTCGACGTCGAAAAGGCACTTCGTGAGCACTGATTTTCTCGTGGCACTGATTTTTTTGTGAGCACTGCTTGTATGCAAAAGACGTTCAGGAGGACCTGTCTACACACGCATTGTCGTCAACGGCCATCCGATAATGCCGAGAATCGAAGCTCTAGCGCTAGTGAGCGCGGCAATATCACGCAACACCGGCAGCACGAAATGGCGGCGTCGAATAATCGTTTATTATTCGTTCGGAAACATATTTTCATTTTTTTTCTCCTTACCAGGGCGAATAATCGTATGCTATTCGTCCAGATACGTTGTCTGATTGAAAGAACACATTTTGTTAGTTGCTAGATGAACAGTATATGATTATTCATCATGATATATGTTGTACGGTTACAAGGACGAATTTTTTAGTCGCCCGACGAATAATATACGATTGTTCGTCCAGTTTCCCGAGAAGGGGACACCTCGTATAATAAATCGGATAAATTGACAGAACGGATACCGAGATTTCACAATGGGCAGAACATCGGTTCTCGCTTATTCGTGTTCATCGGAACACAAATGGGAACGCAATCGAAAGATTATATCGGAATTATATTGTAAACGTGTCATTGGAAATCCGTTCCATATCTTAGATTGAGAGTTATATTCATCTAAATTTTCGCGTCAAGAATTTTCAACTATACTTACTAGTAGCTTCGCGCCAATTCTTTTAACGTACTTGGCGTCGCGACGCTACCCCGTCTCTTGATGCCGAAAGCTAAAAAAATGTTATTTTTGTTATTATTAATCTGGGTGAACTCCGGTGGAATGCCCCATAAGTATTTGTAAATTTTGGAGACCTGCTGTATTGTAATGCGTTTGTTTCTATATGTAATACTCAATAATATAATGTCAATGGCATTATCGGTTCTATAAATAAATATAGATAAAAATAATTCATCAATGATTATAAAAAAAAAAATTTTAATATAATAATTCACTCTTCTGTGGAAAGGAAGTTTGCTATAATAATAAATCAAAGACGGGGTTCGTTCATATATTGATATGAAATCAATAGGGATACTAAAGATATAATGACGTTTATCTCATTGCTTCCATAAATATACGTATAAACACATAAAAACATCGCTGTTTACGATGCACAGATAATTAAAACTATGAGAGGTCTTACGTGACATCGTTGCTCGTACTGCTGCCCTGCCTTGAATAGGAATCCTTCGTGCGAGCTTCGAACATAGCAACAGCCAACGGCCCTTCTTGCGTCTGCAACTCCCGACTCGCCTTTACGTAAACGTATGCTGTTATCGCCAGGGGTGCGATATAGCTGCAATTTAAAAAATTGGAAAAGTCTTGAGCGATCCGTCATCCCAACAAGTCAATCCAACAAAAAAAACCATCCAATATACCAACAGTTTTATCTATTTTGAAATTGCTTTTTTTATTTTCTCCTGAATACAAAATGCCTGTGTGAAAATTACGTTTACGCGCTTATGTATAATTTCTTTTTAAACATGGAGAGTGATGGCACAGCTATTTAAGAGAAACTAATTTAAAAAAGGTCATACAATATACCATTAATTTCATGTATTTTTAAATAAATGTTTTTTTATCTTGTCGACTGGGTAAAGTAAATTTCCGTTTGGGAATGATGTTTATAGGAGGATATACGTACAATAACTAGAACACGGTGGGCGATGGAAGGTTACTAAAAATATAAATAAAACCGGACAATATAGGAATAATCCATTTATTTTCAACTTGATTTCTTTTTATTTGCGGTAAAAAATGGTCCATGAAAATTATATGCACGTGCTGATGTAAAGTAAATAAAATACGAAGGGTAATGTAATAGATACTTTTCAAAATAGCTCTTTACCATCTACGACCCAGGGTAAAAAAATACCTGTTTGAAAATAATGTTTACACTGTATATGGGGCCTTCCATCCCAATTCGACCTCAGTCTAACCCTCGACCTGCTCGATTTGGCTCGTAATTTTTTGAAAAATTGGTTAGACCCTCAAATGCACTAGATTTAATTTTTTAATTTTTTCTATGCAGATTTTTAAAAAATATTTTTCTAAAGTGATATATCGGATGCCATAATTAAAAAATCTGAAAACATTTTGAAAAATACATTGTTGAATATCAAAGTTTTCTAACTTATAGCCAAAGTGGGCAAGATTTTTTATAGTTTGTAAGCTTTTTTTATTTAAAAAAATTATTAAAAAATAGAGAAATACAATTAATCTACTACAGGCTACTGGTCAAACGTTTATTAATGTAAACTTGAAATTTTTTAGAATTTATTCAGATTTTTCTGAACTAAGACTATTCCAGCACCAGTATGCCAAAATTAAAAAATCTAAACAATTCTGACAAATGCTATGTTAAATATTAATATTTTCTAGCTTAGAGACAAAGTGTGGAAGATTTTTCTTCGTATAGTTTTTAAGCTTTTTCTATGAAAAAAATTATAAAGCGATAGAAAAATAAGTAGAACTTTGCAAATTGCTTTCTCATTATTGTTGGATTTTTACAAATCTACCTCTATCAGGAAGTATGTTAATCTATTTTGGTTTTCTCATAGAGGAAGCTTTGGAAAAATCCAACAATAATAAGGAAGCAATTTGCAAAGTTCTACCTTGCAGCCTTGTTTACAAAAAGTTTAAATGGCATTATTTTTAACCCCTTGATAAATTCTCGCCAGATTCGTACTGATGTTTAGTTTACCCACACTTTACTTGCGTACCAAATTTGAGCCCGATATCTTAAAAATTGCGACGGCTATCGTGCTAACAAAAATTGCGCACATACACATACATACATACATACATACGGACATTTTTTTCTATATCACTTTTCTGGACGTTTTGGACAATTCTAAGTATCCTGACATAAAAATCTCGAAATTTTTTTTTCATGAAAACAAAGCTTCCTCTACGAGGAAGCAAAAGGATGCAAAGTGGAACCGTGCACGTTACTTCCTCATTACATTTCACTTTTTACGAAGGGACCCTAAGAGGAAATATGGTAATTAATGTTGGCTTCCTCATAAAGGAAGCTTTGTAAAAAGGGAATATAATGAGGAAGCAATGTGCAAGGTTCTACTTTGCAGCCTTGTTTTAAATAAATAAATAAACGCACACTCCCGCTTTGTCAAAATATAATAAGGACGAACGATCCGGAAACTCTCGAATACTCTATCTTCTCTGTTTTTTTCTATAGAACACGATAGAAACCAGTGTTTTCCGAAATTTCATTGGAAAACAAGGATATGACTAGTTTTTTTTTGTATGTTGCCTTTCCCTCCGACTGCAGGCATTACGCCTATTACAGAGTCGGCCCGGGTCAGTAGCCAGTCCCCCCTAGGGGTCTGGTCCGGATCAGTAACCAGGCCCCCATGCGGCCGCGTCCGACTTCCCCCTCTATATCGCATTCGCCATAACATTTCTGCTATGGGCATAGGAAAACTGCGGAAAACCTATGCCGATATAGCCGGTCTCGAGTTCACCTCCTGGCACCGGAGCTACGTCACGTTTCGTCGAGAACGTAAACACGGACTACAACTGCATCAATTCCGGGTTCAGATAATGAAACTTCTTCATCTTCGGAAAGAGATTCATCGCTCGATGGAATACTGTTTGATTCATTCCCGTCTGATTCCAGATCACCTTCTACTTCGGAATCATCTGGATCAGATGGCAATGATACGCATTCATCTGGTATTTTTCGTTGCAATCTTTTTCGCAAGTTCATTTCAGTTTGCTATATTTACAACAAAATGTTGGAGAATATATCAAGTGGATGTATTTTTAGGGAAGTTGTCTGACAATAAGCGAACGAAATAATGTCTTGCACATGTACGTTCGGAGTTATAACACCAGTAGTATTATTCGCAGAGTGTAGGAGCCACGGACGCTAAACATCTCAATTGAGAGGCAGTTCATAAGTGTTGAAATGGTCCGCAAATTCCTCAGAATATATTGACGTGTTCTGGGATACTCATATTCCGATTTGGATTAGGATGATATAATAGGAAATGAGTAATAACGTTTTATGCATTGCGGGTGAATTTTTCCCAGCTGTAGGGTTGTTCATAAGGCTTCAAATTATCCATAAGTCCTTCAGAAAGTGCTTATGTGCTCTGGAACACTCATATTTCGATTCAGATCAGGATAAAATAACAGAAAATGAGATGATAACATTTTATCCATTGAGGGGTGAATTTCTTTCAATTGAGGGGTAGTTCATAAGGGTTGATTGATGCGTAAGTTCTTCAGAATCCCACTACGTGTTCTGGAATGACATTTCCTCAATTTCTGGCAGAAATGAACGATGGGAAATCAAATTAAGATGTTTTCAAGCGATTGGGGTGGTTTTTTCATTTGGGGGTAGTTTCTGAGGGTAGAAAAATTCTCGAATAATTTTTTTTCTCAAATTGGGTGCTCATGAATTCAGATTCACCATGTACCAACTTTGCCAAATGCTCCAAAAAAACTCGGCTGTTAAAGGGTTAATCATGAATCTGGCACTATTTAACTGCCAGCTCGATATTTGATACCAAAATTCGCATCGCAGAAACAAAAATCATAAAATTAAAAAAACCAAAACCTCATAAAATTTTAACGTTGCAACCGATCTTCAATATATTCAATAGGGATCACCGGTGTATAAAAGCTCACATTCATACAAATTTTGAGCTTAATATCTCGAGAATTAAAAGAGTTATTGCGTTAACAGACACTAAAAAAAATTCAAAACCGCGTAAATATTTAACGATCAAGGGGGTTTTAACAAAAATTGGTATGCACGATGAGGATTGATCCCTCCTTCTATGATGTAAATTTCAGCTCAATATCTCGAGGCGTTCCCGAGTTATAAAGGTTTACATTTTCGAGCATGTAACATACATACACACACACACACATAAACACATACAGACATTTTTTCTAAACCACTTTTCTCGACGTTTTGGACCATTCTGAGTGTACTGACATGAAAATCTCGAAAAATAAAGTTTCCTCTATGAGGAAGCAAAAAATAATTAAATTTTATAATGCACCAATAGACTGTTTTATCTTGGTTCAAATGCAGAAATTATCAACGTTTTCGCATGTTACTCTGATTTTCGCGTCACTTCGTACGGGTGTAGCATTGATATCCACTTTCAAAAACATAAAAAAAAATTATAAACTGTTGGTAAGATGCAATGAACATAATGTACTTAATTGTAATCGCCAAACATATCAGAAAATTATGCGGTTATCTTGTGAACGTTTGTCATCGGTTTGATGGTGAACCTGACATCCACCGTAATATGGTCCAGGAATATCAGCACAAGCTAATTTAGCGAAATGAATTGAATGCATATGAAGGTAGGATCATCACAGATTGAATGAAGTAAAATTTATGTCGGCGAATCAATTATTTTGCTCGCAAAGTTTTGTGACATGGACTCATATTGCTGCGTGGAGAATAAATGTCAGGTTTTTCGCATGGTTATCCGGCCAAACTTGTCATGTGAGATAATTAAATTCCATCTGAGTACATTACTCTTATCACGAATTAGATGTGCGCGGATGTGTTTGTCGACGAGAAACAATTTTTTTTCTGGGTCAAAATATATTCCATTGTCAGGTTCGAGAATGTCAGGTTTATAAATTTGTTGACAATGTATGTTCAACTCGAGCGTCTTCACCAACGAACTTCAAGAGATAGGTCTTTTGTTATTTGATCGTGTTATGAATTGTCATTCGTTATCTAACTGTCATGGAAGGACGTAATGATATTTAATCTAAAATGAAACTTCGGCATATTATTTCGTATTTCGTCTAATTTAATCTTGTTATCTGATCCGAGTCACCCTCCAGTTTCTACAGATTATGGGCCCACAACTAAATTAGATCGCGGATACGAGATTTTACCGAAAAATGTCGAGATTAAGAGAATAGATTTTGAACGATTTGTTGACGTTATGGCACAATCAAATATGTCATCCAAAATAGAGCAGCTCACGAAAGAAAACTATGATTCGTGGAGTATCCAAGTGGAGGCCTTGATGGTAAAAAATGATACGTGGTCATATGTATGCGGTGAAAAACCGAAACCGGATGTGACTGCTGCTGACGCGAATTCTATCGCAGCTGCCATAGTTTGGACGAAAGAAGACCAAAAGGCAAAAGCAGACCTTATCTTCTCGATAAGCCCCTATGAATTGCAACACGTTCGCGGATGCGAAACCTCTAGCAGCATTTGGCTGAAATTACAAGGTATTTATGCATCAAAACGTCCTATAAGGAAAGCTACGCTATTGAAGCAGTTAGAACTACAGCGATTGTCGGAAGGCGAAGACGTTCGTAATCACATGTCGAGATTCTTCGATGCAAGAGATAAGTTGGCTATTATGGATATAGACATCGATGAAGATTTGCTAAATATCTTGCTATTATACCGTTTGCCACCGAGTTACGAAAACTTTAGGTATGCAATTAAATCGCGAGATGATCTACCGGGACCGGAAGCTCTTAAAGTAAAAATTTTAAAGGAAAGTGACGCGAGAAAACAAAAACGCAGAGAAAACGATTCTGGAGCTATGTTTGCATTAAGAGCATGTGATACACCGCTGAAAATTTCTTCCCCTAATGTCAAACGCCTATAGGTCTGTCTGTCTCGCACATAGCTTTGTCTCTCTCGCACTATTTTTCTTTAATTCTCACCAAAAAACGACTGAATCGACTGAGGAGCCAGAAGCTTAGCCCAATTGTACCATTCTTCCGCGTATTCCCTCAAAATGCAAGCCCAATCTGTGTTATTTTTTGAGAGAAAACAGCTTTCGAAATTTCGAGGTGTGGCGGGGGAAGTACCACTGCCTCTTAAAGAACTCGAAAGGTTACAACAACAAATTTCGTAGAAATGGAATGGAAAGAATATAAATAATTCAAGGTCCAAAATGAAGATTCTACGGAAAGACCAAAATTTCGCATTAGATGTAACAAATATAACCAGATTGGTCACAAAGAGAACGTTTGTCCGACGAAAGAAGAAGAGACATCGAAAGTATAATACAACGGAAGAGAGATGCTTTCAGGTGCAAGAAATTGTCAGAAATAACCGATGGTGACTGGACAGTGGTTGTACATCTCACATGTGCCACGACCAAACAAATTTCTCTGAATTGACATGTTTCAATTATGGAACATTGAATCTGGCAAGCAATACATCAATGCATATTGATGGAAAAGGCAACGTTCGCTTCACGGTAACCGATGGAATGAATGACAAACCGATAAACCTCATGAACACACTGTTGGTTCGAGACTTGCTTGATAACAGTGTGACTTTCACAAAAACTGGGGCTTTTGTGGAAGGGGAAGACGGAAAAATCAAGATGGTTGCTGACAGAATTGGAAATCTTTTCAACATACGAGAAGAATTAGAACGAAGTCACGCAGTGGAGACAAATACGAAAAATGCAAGTTCAGAGTTATGGCATCAGAAATTAGGCCATCTCAACAATAGAGATATGACACAAATGGTCAAAATGGAGGCAGTAATCGGTATTAATATCGATAATGAAACCAATCTGCATCCATGCGAAACGTGTTTACGAGGAAAACTCACAGCAACACCATTTCCCGACGAGTCAGAAAGATGTACCAAACTTCTGGAGATTGTACATTGTAATATATGTGGACCGATGAGGACAGAATCGAAGGGCAAAGTGAAATATTTCATAACATTCATCGATGATCATAGCCGATGGTGTGAGATATACTTTCTACGAAAAAAGAGTGAAGCCTTTCAGAAATACAAACTTCTAGCTGAGACTCAAATAAACCAAAAAATAAAATGTTTACAGTCTAACGATGGTCGTGAATACTGTAATGGAGAATTTAATGATTTTTTAAACCATAAACGGTATATGCATACGACTCACAGTCGCATACACTCCTTAACAAAATGGAATCGCGGAGCGCAGGAACAGTACTGGTAGAAATGGCGCGATGCCAATTACTTGAATCAAAATTGAACGTCTCATTTTGGGCTCAAGCTATTGCGACATCGAATCACATTCGAAACCGATGTATATCGAGGAGTTTGAACAGGAAAACACCTCACGAATTATGGAAGAACACCGAATCTTCACTACCTACGTGTATTTGGTACACGATCGTTTGTACTGAACAAAATACCTGGTAAAGGAAAATTTGAGGCTCGTTCTAACGAAGGAATTTCTAGTAGATATTCGGAGCAAACCAAAGCATATCGTGTGTGGCTGACAGCTGAACAGAAAGTTATCACTACTAGAAATGTTAAGTTCCTGGAAACATCTATCAACGCTCACAGCGAAACCAAAGAGACACTTCAGATCGATACTGAGACGGAACCAATCGTCGTTATCAACGATGCTGAAGAATCACCAATCAAGAGTACTCGAGAAATTGAAATAGGACCAAACGTTACGAGAACACGGAATTAGAGTTGTACCAGAGAATAACCCTGACGAGAGAGTACAACAACATGAAGATGTGAAATTACGAAGAGGGAAATTACAAAAGGGAATATCGAATGGTTGCAGTAGATGCACAGGACAATGGAGATTCAAGCGATAAAGTGGAAGTAGATAACGAAAAAACGGAATCAGTCGATGAAGATAATGATTTCATTTCTTTTTTCGATGTTGATTTCGTTCAAGAGGTAGCAGGAATCGCCAAGATTCCAGTAAAAATGGCAATGACTAGTCCTCAGTCTCATGAGTGGATGAACGGCATAGTATCAGAAGTGAAGAGCCTGCTGAAGAACGCCACTTGGGATATAGTCGATCGTCCAAAGAATCGAATCGTAATCGAAAGTAGTATGATTTTCAATGACAAAATCAAACCTGATGGAACACTCGATCGAAGGAAGGCACGATTAGTAGCTCAGGGTTTTAGGCAACGTAAGGGCATCGAATTCATGGATACTTTCGCTCTAGTAGCTCGACTTGAATCGGTAAGAATGTTGGCAGCTCTTGCAGTACGTGAAAATCTCAAAATACATCAATTTGACATTGTAACGGCCTACTTAAACGGATATTTGAATGAAGAGGTTTATATGGAAAAACCCGAATCACTCGAAGAAGCCCTCCGTAAAGTAATCAAGCAAGATGGAAAAAACAGCCCTTCTGGAATTAAAACTGGAAAAATGCTAACTGATTTATCAACTGAAAATAAGGTATGTCGTTTGACAAAAGCTCTTTACGGACTTAAACAAGCTGGACGCCAGTGGTATATCAGAGTAAGTGAGGTTCTTCGAAATCTTCTATTGACAGCTACAAATGGAGATTCGTGCTTATATAATATCAAAGATGATGATAAACTGACCTTAGTGCTCGTTTACGTCGATGACATTCTTATGATAACTAAAATTAAGTCGGGATTAAACAGAGTTTTCGAGGTGAAGGACCTTGGTATAGCGCAACGTTGTCTGGGAATTGATATTCGACAAGAAGCTGGGACAATAACGGTCTCTCAAAGAATTTACACTGAAAACATTTTGAAACGTTTTGGAATGGTTGAATCGAAACATGTCGCTACGCCTGCAGACTTGAACGCGAAATTGAAGAATGGGTCAAATAATACTGAAGACACGAAAGAAGTTAGACCATATCGACAATTGGTTGGATCCCTTACGGATCTAGCGGGAGCCACGCGTCCAGATATTGCTTTCACAGTTAACCGTTTAGCTCAATTTAACGATTGTCATCAAAAGGAGCATTGGGCGGCTGCGAAACGAGTTCTCAGATATCTTCAAGGAACTTTAGATTACGGTCTAACTTATACAAATTCTAAAGAAAAGATAAAGGGCTATGTAGATGCTGATTGGGAAAGTTGACCAATTAATTGAAGATCATACACCGGATACGGATTCATCTTCAATGGCGCTGCTATCAGCTGAAAATCACAGAAACAACGAACTGTCGCTCTATCTTCTACCGAGGCGGAATATATGGCTTTAACAGAATCGGAAAAAGAAGGTATACAACTTCGAGGACTGATGAGAGAATTGGGTCTGCATGATCTTTGCGATATTGTTATTAGTTGCGACAACCGTGGAGCCTTGCACCTTGCAGAAAATTCATTTTATCATTCATGCACTAAACATATTGACATACGTCATCATTTCGTTCAACATGCCTTTCAAACAGGAAGTCTAAGACTGGACTATCTTCGTACTGAAGAAATGTCCGCAGACGTTCTCATAAAGGCATTACCAGGAGCAAAATATTATTGCTGCATTGAAGCTCTAGAAATGAGAATAATTGGCTGAAAATATGACGCTCAATTTGAAAGGAGTGTATTGAAAATGTATGTTCAACTCGAGCGTCTTCACCAACGAACTTCAAGAGATAGCTCTTTTGTTATTTGATCGTTTTATGAATTGTCATTCGTTATCTAACTGTCATGGAAGGACGTAATGATATTTTATCTAAAATGAAACTTCGGCATATTCTTTCGTATCTTGTCTAATTCAATCTTGTTATCCGATCCGAGTCACCCTCCAGTTTCTACAAAATTCAAACTATTATTGTCCCTAAATTATATAAATTATATTTTGAGATAGTAGAGTCATTATTAGTCACACTTTTCATTTTCTGCATACGAATTGAGTCAAATTGGATTAGAAAAATGACCTATTGGAAGGGATAAAACTATGCCTTCCAATGGGTCATTAAAAAAAAAAAGTTAAATTGAAAATAAGTTAAACACTTGTAAAGCTCAATAACAGATAGTTCCTACAATAAATTAGCACCAAATAAATGATTTTTAGTAAAAATGATAATATGATTTTGTATGCGAGCACCCTGTATATGACGCCTTGTCCATGAACGAATATTGCTTTCTAAAGGTCTTAAGATGAGTATAAAAAATCGGCGATCCTGTGCTTCTATAACGAGATTTTAATTCTTTGAAGCCGTGAAAGTCGAAGGCTTGCGAGATACGTCCATATGAAACTTTATTTTTCAGAATTTTTTCAGATTTTTTAATTATGGCATGCTGGTGCTAGAATGTAGCTTGTATGGTGCTGAAATAGTCTTAGTTCAGAATAGTGTAAAGAATTCCTAAAATTCTAAATTAATTCTAAAAAATCCAAGTTCACATAAATAAACATTTGACCAGTTGAATGTAGTAGATGAATTTTTAAAAATGTTTTTTAATAATTTTTTTGAATCAAAAAAACTTAAAAACTATAAGAAGAAAAATCTGGCCCACTTTGGCTATAAGCTAGAAAATTTTTATATTCAACAAAGTATTGTTTAGAATTTTTTCAGATTTTTAAATTATGACATTCGATATGTTACTTAAAAAAATGTAAAGAATAATTTGCATAGAAAAAATAAAAAATAAAAATCTGGTGCAAATGGGGGAGGTCGAGGGTCAGACCCAGGTTCAATCGGGATGGAATCCCCCATACATTAAACAGTATAAACATATGAAACAAGGCTGCAAAGTAGAACTTTGCAAATTGCTTCCTCATTATTATTGGATTATTGGATTTTTACAAATCTGCCTCTATGAGGAAGCATGTCAATCTACTTTGGCTTCCTCATAGAGGAAGCTTTGTAAAAATCCAATAATAATGAGGAAGCAATTTGCAAAGTTCTACTTTGCAGCCTTGTTTTGCATAATAATTCCAAAATATTATAAACAAATTGATGGAAAATAAAATTGTTTAACAAATGTTTCGACAACCTATTTTTTTTTTTATAAAAATGATTCCTTAATTTTTCTGAATATGTATTAATTTTTCCAAATTTTGTAATTCTCTTTGAATTTTGTTATTTTTCGCATGCTAAAAAACGAAAAATTCAAAGGGAATTCAAAAATTTTAAAAAATTCATGCGGATTCATAAAAATAAACGAATTATTTTAATATAAAAAAATTAGGTTGTATAACGATTTGTCTAACAATTTTATTTTTGATAAATCTGATAATAACATTTTCTAATTATTATTATGCCAAATTAATCTCTTCAATGCCTTTATTATGCATGATTTTGAACATATTTCATATTTTCATATTGGCGAAAAGTGTTTGCAATTCCCTCCCATTTTTCGAAAACTTATTTGACCTCAGCTTAATGCGCAAGGACTACCTTAATCGAAATAACGAAAACGGAGTTTATCCTCCTCTTTTGTGTAAATTTTCATCCCGATTCGTCGCGCCGTTCCAAAGTTATGAGCAATTCTATTTTGGGACCAGCGGTCACTATAAATTTAAAAAAAATAAACTTATATATGAAGCAATGTGTAAAGTTCTACTTTGCATTCTTATTTCCATTGAGTACAAACATTTGTCTTTTTTTTTTTGTAAATTTCAAAATGTCGTAAAATCTGAACCACTTTACCGATCATCGTCGAATTTGGTACGTGGCATAGCTGCATGTTCCTTATCGTCTATAAACCATTTCAGTTAAACTGGTAAAATTCGACGTGATTAGTAAAAAAAATCTGGACCGCTTTACCGATTTCACCCAAATGCAATGCCAAATAACATTGAACGTATATTTATTTATAAACAACTATTTTGCAAAATCGTCTAATTTTTACGAAAGTTAGAGGGAAGACGCCCTTTATTCAAAAAATTAAAAGTACCATAAAATCAAAATGGCTGATTTTTTTTTAAATCTCAACATTCAAAGCGGAGCAACTACTCCACTTGCGTGCCAAATTTGAGCCATATTGCTCGAATGGTTACTGAGTAATAGTTCATCGGATTTTCGGAGCCCAGCACGCACGCACGCACGCACGCACGCACGCACGCACGCACGCACGCACGCACGCACGCACGCACGCACGCACACACACACACACACACACACACGCACACATACATACATACGGACATTTTTTCTAAACCACTTTCCTCGACGTTTTCGACAATTCTAAGCACACTGGCATGAAAATCTCGAAAAAAAAAAATTGTCATGACAACAAAGCTCTCTATGACACCATTCATGACAACAAACTCACCTCTATGAGGAAGCAAAATGGATGTACAATAAATACGGAGAGTGTTGATATAAACATGTAAGGCTCACAATGCAATTATATTAAACGTGAGAGTTAATTGCGTACGCGATACGAATGTGCAGTGCTGCAATCAATTACACATTTGAATCTTTTCATCCTGCAAAAACGAATCAAACTAGTTAACTCGCGAATCAAACCGATAATTATAGTAGCAATTGAGTCGAGACCGAGGAAATAAACTAGGTGTTAGAGAGCATAACAGAAGGTAAAAAATCGATTATGATTTCATATTAGGACTTATCCCAGATTGAATAACGTGCCGCCCGGCATGCCGGCAGAGATGCGGAATGTGCGACGTCTCTAGGCAGAGTTGTGACGGCAAGGCAGGCTGTAATCCTACTTTACTCTCGCACAATTCCAGCACGCTGTGGAGCGTCTCGAAGTGCTGGCACCGTGTGGGTACAGTGCTGGATTTAGCACGTTGCGCCAGAGTTATGCCGACACGGCCCCGGATTCCTGCTCGCCATGCCGTCACAACACTGCCTAATGACGTCGCACATACCGCATTTCTGCCAGCACGCCGTGCTGTTCGGGCAGTCACCATGCCACCACTGTGCCGACATTTTTCTATCTGAGATTAAATACATGAATCGATTATTGATATCATGTTCAGGTGCAAGGAGTTTAAAAGAAGCACTGTGAAATTGTAAAAAAAAACTGATTTATCAGTTATATAAGCGTTTATTTATAATAAATACTTGCAGGAGAAAAACAAAAGAAACAGTTCAACATAAACGATATAACTCACAGGTATATTGCACAAAAAATAATTCACTGCAGCGATATTGTATTTTTTGGGAAACTAGTACCAACGATTTTTATAGCTTTTACTAGGTGTCGGCAAATATTGTTAAAGCAGAAACGACCATACAATACAAAATCGATTATCTGAACTAAATGGAACCAATTACTTGTTGTATAATGGAAAAATCGCATGACCGAACACCAATTGTTGGTGAGGGTGAAGAGAGGCACTGAAATGCTAAAAATGAATGAATATATGGGGCATTACATTCCGATTCGGCCTGGGTCTGATCCTCGACTTCCTCGATTTGGCTCGTAATCTTTTGTAGGATTGGTTAGACCCTCAAATGTACAAGATTTAAATTTTTTCTTTTTTCTATGTAAATTTTTTTTAAATATGTTTTTAAAGTGACATATCGAATGCCATAATTTAAAAATCTGAAAAATTCTTTGTTGAATATCAAAATTATCTATCTTATAGTCAAAGTGGGCAAGACTTTTCTTCTTGTCGCACATTTCGGTTACTTGTCAGAACTTCAATTAAAGAAATAAACTCAAAGACGGGGTCACCTTTTAAATAAAATACGTTTATTCAAACATATAGTCGATTTTGTTATAATGTGCCAACAGACTGATTTGATTTTCAGTAACTAAGCGAAATCAATAACTCTCCGTTTATTACTTTGTTTTATGTCCGGTGATACTTATAAATATACCGCAATTTCGTCCATCCTGATGTATGGACGTCCTCGACGATAGCATTTTTATTACTGCAAAAAATTTATTTGCAGTTTACAATTTCGAATACATTTATTTTTCGCTTGGGATTATCTTTAGACTGTCTGTTGCTAATATACCTTTATAAAATTGTTGGCTTTGCTGTACTCATTCAATATCTTGAATTAAATATCTATCGTTCTCTATGTCCTCAACAACTTTATAAGGACCGCGATATTTTTCGTTCAATTTCCGGCTTTTGCCAGTTGCAGGTGCCTCGTACCTTACCAAAACCAATTGCCCCGGATTTAATTTTTGAGCTTCCTTTCGCTTTATATTAATTTGTTTTCACAAACAATTTTTTATTTTTGTTTAGTAACTCGGCATCGTTTTCTCCCTTTAATTCCCTTCCCATTTCTTCATTCAACTCCTTAATCTCTCGTGTTAATAGATGATCGTGCCTCCCGATGGATTCGTAATTAAATATCATTTCGCGGGTGTTCTTTTCGTGATTCAATGTGTGCTGTTATTAATCGCTCACTGCACGCCATAAACCTTTTCCTCCCAGTCACTATTATTTAAATCTCGTGCGATCGTGGGTAAGCAGTTAAGGATTATGCTATTGACTCTCTCAATCTGCTCGTTCGCTCCTGGAGTACCGGCTGCTATCTTCAAATGTGTAATTTCATTCTCAATGCAAAATTCTTCAAACTTGTGAGATATAAGCTGCGCTGTGATCACTAATTAATCGCTTCGGTTTCCCATAATGAGCTATCATTTTTCGGAGTACTTCGGTCGTCTGATCCGAACTGGTATTTTTCACGGGCTACTTCTCTTATCGTTTGAACCCATGTACGAATTCAGGTATACTGCCAGAGTTACCAATACGGTCCAGTACTGGAACGGGATCGGCCGCCAAGTGTCGTTGAGCAGTGCTGTTACAGTACTGATCAACCTCTGGCTCCGTACCGCGCCAGTAGTGGTGGCCAGTACTTCCAAGACAAAATATACGGCACTCAGCCAGCGGTCGTCCAAGTACTGGGCACGGACTTGGACGAAACTCGTCTTATTGTTGGCAAGCAAACTGCGCCAGTACTAACCTGGTATGCGTCTGAGTACTGGGGCAGTACTGTCCAGACAGTTGTGCTTTGTACTGGCTGACAATATTGCCGGGACACCGCCGATAGTCGTCTGAGTACTGGGCGCGGACTGGGACAAAACTCGTCTTATTGTCGGTGAGCAAATTTTGCCAGTACCAGTCTGGCTGGCAACTCAATATTGGGGTAATACTGTCCCAACAGTTGTCCTTTGTGCTGGCTGAAAATGTTGCCGGAGCACTGGTGAAAGTCGTCGGAGTACTGGGCGCGGACTTCCCCAAAACTCGTCTTATTGTCGGTGAGCAAACTTTGCCAATACTAGCCTGGCATGCGTCTGAGTACTGGGGCAGTACTGTCCCGACAGTTGTGCTTTGTGCTGGCTGACAATATTGCCGGCACATCGCCGATAGTCGTCTGAGTACTGGGCGCGGATTAGGACAAAACTCGTCTTATTGTCGGTGAGCAAATTTTGCCAGTACCAGTCTGGCTTACGACTCAATATTGGGGTAATACTATCCCAGCAGTTGTCCTTTGTGCTGGCTGAAAATGTTGCCGGAGCACCGGTGAAAGTCGTCGCAGTACTGGGCGCGGACTTGGCCAAAACTCGTCTTATTGTCGGTGAGCAAACTTTGCCAATACTAGCCTGGCATGCGTCTGAGTACTGGGACAGTACTGTCCCGACAGTTGTGCTTTGTGCTGGCTGACAATATTGCCGGCACATCGCCGATAGTCGTCTGAGTACTGGGCGCGGACTAGGACAAAACTCATCTTATTGTCGGTGAGCAAATTTTGCCAGTACCAGTCTGGCTTAGGACTCAATATTGGGGTAATTCTGTCCCAACAGTTGTCCTTTGTGCTGGCTGAAAATGTTGCCGGAGCACCGGTGAAAGTCGTCGGAGTACTGGGCGCGGACTTGGCCAAATCTCGTCTTATTGTCGGTGAGCAAACTTTGCCAATACTAGCCTGGCATGCGTCTGAGTACTGGGGCAGTACTGTCCCGACAGTTGTGCTTTGCATTGGCTGAAAAAATTGCCGGACCACCGACGAATGCCGTCCAAGTACGGGGCACGGACTTGACCAAAACTCGTCTTATTGTCGGCGAACAAACTTTGCCAGTACTAGCTTGACATGCGACTGAGTACGGGAATAATACTGTCTCGACAGTTGTGCTTTGTCCTGACTAAAAATATTGCAAGAACACTGCCGATAGTCGTCTGAGTACTGGGCGCGGACTAGGACAAAATTCGTCTTATTGTCGGTGAGCAAACTTTGCCAGTACCAGCCTGGCTTGTGACTCAGTATTGGGGTCATAACGCCCCAACACTTATTGTTCTTACTGGCTAAAAAATATCACCAACACTCGGCCTACCAGTCGAATCAGTACTGGCCATGGCTTGTAAGAAAGCTGTCATATAGTTGCCGAGTAAATTATTATAGCTGTCGCCAGACATGTCGTCCAGCAATGTGACCATACTGGTGCGATACGTGTTACACGTATCGCATAACTGCATTGCTGGATGGTTTTGAATCTTGAACTAATTACGAATCTGAAGTCAAAGTAAGGTGTGGGTTTTGGGTTATTTGTATGGGATTTCCTTTAATGGGATACTAGAATATTATAGTCTTTCCGTCGCATGCCTCAAGATTACTTTTAAGTATTAGCTCAAGAAAGAAATTGGAATCTTCTGGTTTGTAAACGTATTTTATTTTCATAATACAAAAAAAATGTATTTTTCGCTTGACAACTTTTTTCATTAATATTATTCGTTTTTTTTTTGCTCTACTGATACATAAATCGTCTCGCTTCTTTCTATCCATCAGCAATGCTTACATATGCAAAAGGCTGATAACGTATGTACGGTTACGAATTGGCAATATCATGCACTTTTCAGAAATAGCATTAATGCGAATATAATGCCTAAGCCAGTAGGCAGCGCGATTTTGAAAATGCCTATTTCAGAGGAAGGTATTGGTTCGATAAAAGCATTCCGTTTTTTTGTTAAAACCTGTCCCTCGATAAACATTCTATTTTGCCCATGTACGAATTCTGGTATACTGCCAGAGTTGCCAATACGGTCCAGTACTAAAACGGAATTGGCCGCCAAGTGTCGTTGGACAGTGTTGTCACAGTACTGATTAACAATTGGCACCATACTGCGTCAGTACTTGTGGCCAGTACGTCCATGATAACATGGACGGCACTCAGCCGGGGTTCGTCCAAGTACTGGGCGTGGGCTTGAACGAAATTCGTCTTAACGTCGGCAAGCAAACTTTGCCAATACTAGCCTGGCATTCGACAGAATACTGGGGTAATGCTATCCCAACAGTTGTGCGTTGTACTGGCTGAAAATATTGCCGGAACACCGCCGAGAGCCGTCCGAGTGCTGGACCCGGACTAGGCCGAAACTCATCTTATTGTCGTCGAGCAAACTTTGCCAGTACCACCCTGACATACGACTGAGTACTGGAATAATACTGTTTCGACAGTTGTCCTTCGTACTGACTGAATATATTTCCAGACCGCCGGCGAAAGTCGTCCAAGTACTGGGAGCGGACTTCGCCGAAACTTGTTTTTTTGTCGGCAAGCAAACTTTGCCAATACTAGCCTCGCATTCGACGGAGTACTGGGGTAATACTGTCCCAACAGTTGTGCGTTGTACTGGCTGAATATATTGCCGGAACACCGCCGAGAGCCGTCCGAGTGCTGGACCCGGACTAGGCCGAAACTCATCTTATTGTCAGCGAGCAAACTTTGCCAGTACCACCCTGACATGCGACTGAGTACTGAAATAATACTGTTCCGACAGTTGTCCTTCGTACTGGCTGAATATATTTCCAGACCACCGGCGAAAGTCGTCCAAGTACTGGGAGCCCACTTCGCCGAAACTCGTCTTTTTGTCGGCAAGCAAATTTTGCCAATACTAACCTGGCATTCGACTGAGTACTGGGGTAATACTGTCCCAACAGGTGTGCGTTGTACTGGTTGAATATATTGCTGGAACACCGCCGAGAGCTGTCCGAGTGCTGGGCCCGGACTAGGCCGAAACTTATTTTATTGTTATAGAGCAAACTTTGCTAGTATCAGCCTGACATACAACTAAGTACTGGCATTATACTGCACCGAAATTTATGTTTTATACAGACTTTATAATATTGTCGACGGATATCCAAGACTCGTTAGAGTACTGGAGTTACACTGTCCCAACGCTGGCCGAAAATTGTATTCATATTCGTATAAAGTAACATCGAAATCCTTTACGTATCCAGTCTCTGATTGAAATTTAGTTACGGTTTACATTTTGGTCTGTCATTTTGAAATTCTGCATTTCGATACGCCATCTTGGACCCGTGACTTAATTCGTGAATTTCGTATTCAGATTCGTTATCAGGGACTGCGAAAACCTATGGGTGTTGAGTTTCATCTAAATCGAAATGGTTTTTAATATCTGGTCCGCCATATTGGATTCGCCATTTCGAATTTCCTAATGTGCAGTTAAGGTTCGTAGTCAACGACATAAATAGCTTTCGGGTACGGAGTCTTATTCACACCACGTTACTTTTAGCATTTTCGGTCCGCCATATTGGCTCCGCCATTTTGAATCTCTCAATTTTGAGATCAGATTCGTAATCAGCGACCTCGAAAATACCGGGTGGCATATTTTTACTCAAATCCGTCTATATTTCTGTGATTGTTATACTCGAAGCAACCTTTATGAAAGTCTAGTATCAGAAATCCATATAGTCGGTTTGGTCTAGTGGTTAGCGTGTACGTTCTTAGGTAGATAGGTAGATAGGTAGGTCGATAGGTCTTAGGTTCAAATCCCCACACATCACTTCTCAGGGAGCATCACGGAAAAATTGTAATTGTAAAGGAATCACTTTTTTTCTTTTTTTAATATTACTAAAATAATATTACCAATATAATTAATATCATAACATATTTTTATTATGTAATATATAAATTTAATAATAATATGAATATTAATATTCGGTTCTGGTTCGGTACTGGCTCGCTTCTGAAACTGGACCTCGGCTCCGTCTAATCAATGAACTCTGGCCCAAGCCTAGCTAAAAGCACTACACCAGTACTGTCAGTTAGTATTATGCCAATATTAGAAAACAAACTCTGGACCGGTGTTATCATTCCAGCGTTGCCCCAGCATTAAGTCAGTAATGATTCCGTACCTCCCCAGAACTAGTACCGACAACATTGGCAACTGTACTGCGCCAAGACATAGCCGGTTTGAAATTCGTACATGGGTAAGCGTTGGCACAACCCTGCGGTGATATACCAGCCCAACGGCTCACACTCAGTGTCGGCGCAATACCGTGAGGTAAGCGTTGGACCGGTATGATCATCCCGGAGTTGTGCCATCGTTGAGTCAATACCTGTTCAGTATCGGTTCTGTACCTTACCAGAATTAGTTGCCAGCACCGGCATCGTTAGAAAAACCGTACTGGCACTGTACAGACTGAAGATTCTCCTCGGGACTACGGTTCAACTCTGGTCCTGTACTGGCCCAACGTACTTCACCAGTACCTCTAGCCAGTACCATGCCAATACCAAGGGGCAAACATAGGACCGGTATGATCATCCCAACGTTGCGCGAGCGTTGAGTCTGTAATGGTACAATACCTCCCCAGTATTACTCGCCAGTACCGTCAACGTTGGCAACGGTACTGCGCCAAGACCCAGCCGGTTTGAGATTCGTACATGGGAATATAAAAATCCACTTTTCTTTCCGGTTTGTGGCTTGTAATATACAACGATTTACGTACGTCGTATCATATTCGTGCATTCCCGGAAAATAATAAGTCTCTTTTAGTTTCGCCAAAATTTTTTCGATCCCGAGGTGAGCGAGACTTTTATGAGTTATTGCCATTAAATCATTTCGCAATTCTTTCGGCACGTACAATCGCCATTGACCCTTTGTTATTTTTTACACTCTTACGTTTGTCATGCTAACCATGCTCTGTGTGTCTCTGCGTCACCTTCCTCTAGCATTGTTCCGAATCGCCAAATTCTCCGGACACGACCGTTACATTGCCGCAATCCAATTCGTGTTCAGCTCGATTCCCAAGATCGGTATACTTGGTTAGCTTACGGTGTCACTTGGTTGGTCTAAGCAAGTCACTTGGTTAGCTTACAAAATCACTTGGTTAGCTTACGAAGTGACTTGGTTAGTCCAACCAAGAAATTGGTAGCCTAACAAATAACTTGGTTGGTCTAACCAAATAATTGTCTGGCGCATATATAACCAAGGCACTTGGTTATTCCAACCAAGCCTTTTTTTCCGTGTGGTAATGCTCATCTGACGTCACAAACGCAATCTTTTCTCTCGAATCTCTTGACACCGGAACCTGATAGTAGCCACTAAAAATATCTTCAATCCATCAATTTAGTCGTCGATCAACGACATAGGATATTTATCCGTAATCGTTATTCTATTTAATGCTCTGTAGTCGACGTACATGCGCATTTGCCCAGTTTTCATCCGGTCTAATATTATTGGACCTGCGGACGGTAATGAGCTGTCCTTGATAACGTGTACCTTTTTTAAATCCTCGATCATGGTCTTCACTTTTTCCTTCTCATAGTAAGATAAACGATACAGTCTATAGAAAACCGGCTTGTTGGAAGATAATTTTATCTCCATCTTGGTTACATTTGTTCTTTCTATTTCGTGTACATTTCTCAATACCACAGATTTATACTTATTGAGCAGCGCAGTCAACTTTGTATGTTCCTCTTCATTTAAGTCAGAGTCGATCCCCTTTGGTCCTTGGTATTAAGTTCTCGCGTAAGTTCTGTCTCCTCGCATATTTCCCCGCGAGAAATCTTTTTACCCTTCTTAACGCTTAAGGGGAGGGAGTCAGGTCAAAAAAATTGAATTTGAAAATTCAATATCATCCAAATTCTCTTGCATATAAAAATGGTCAGTGAACTATGTTGTTGGTACTCGATAAAACGATTTTTTTCTGTTGTCTGACTTGCATATGCCTTTCAGTATTAACTTAAGCAAAGATCTTAGGTTTTCCACTCTGCGCGTGGTTCAGACCAAACTGCTAGGCAGATTGGGCTAGTTGACATCTCATTTTCTTCTTCACAAAAAGATACACCGGCTAAGCGGAGCAAAATATTTTTTTTTCATCCTGAAAGCAAAGTTAATCAATGATTTAAAAAATAGCATAAAATTTATTTATTATAAATTATGTCACTTAAAAACTATTACCTTTTATTAACATTTGCTCCGCTTAGCCGGTGTATCTTTTTATGAAGAAGAAAATGAGACGTCAATCAGTCCAATCTGCCTAGCAGTTTGGTCTGAATCACGCGCAGAATAGGTTG
Organism: Ephialtes manifestator; assembly: GCA_963970395.1. Taxonomy (NCBI): domain Eukaryota; kingdom Metazoa; phylum Arthropoda; class Insecta; order Hymenoptera; family Ichneumonidae; genus Ephialtes; species Ephialtes manifestator. The sequence continues at coordinate 21,963,186 of OZ019974.1, read as the reverse complement.
AAAACCAAGTTTCGGCAAATGGCATCTAAAGTTTATGACTCAAAGAAAATTGTTTGCGCTGCTTTCACCTTTGGGGCATTTTAGTACCTTTAATGAACAAAATAAAAATATTATTTGCAAGTCAGATTTCATAATATTAGTAATTATTTTACAAGTAAATGTTTTTTTTAATTAACAAATAAATAAGTAAATGAATGCATAAATTTTTAAAGACCTGAGAATAACACTGGGATGATCTCTTTTATTGACAACATCACTGACAATTTGTCCAGTGTTGAAACATTCAGAAATGTACTGCAAACACATTAAATTACCACTTGAAAAGAAATAATACATATTTGAACACTTCTGATGATTGTTGATTCTGTTTTAAACACTGTTAATTTTAAAAAAAAACAGGAAATGGCCAATGGAATTAATCTAATAACATAGTATGAACAAAAAGTAAAAACGTCAATTAGAGGTTATGCCGCTGGAGTATAGCAGAAGTCAATTTCCCGGCAGTAACACGCTGCGCATGCGATACGCATCAAACTATAGCGCATGCCCCGTCATTCGCGCGAATTCAAATATGATGTAAATGTTACTTGTTGCATTGGAGACATCGCACTATCATCGCATCGTTTATATCGCGTTTCACTAATTGTTTCTAAGAATGGTAAACAGATAAAAATTTATTTACAAATACGTAATTATTTTTTTCATCTATAGAAAAAAATAACTTAAAAATAGGCATATTGCCGAAATCGTAAATTTTTCGGCTTTATGTCTAAGATTTTGAAGGTTCAGAGATCACACTCAACTAAACAAAGCTGCAGAAAGTGAAAAAAAAGAAAATTATTAAAATAAAAATAAAAAACTTCAACACCCTTAATTATTTTGTGTCAACAAAAAATCGGCCTTAATGTCCACATATAAAAACAATAAATAAATAAAATAATTACAAACTTAAATATAATATTCTGATAATTGTTTACGATTTTTGAGAAAATAAAATATAAATGGTAGGGTAGAACTTGGCCAATTTCGGCTTACAACTTTACTGGCACATAGATTACATGGAAATGAACATTTTTACAGAAAAAAAAAATTCGATTTTTTAATATTTTTGACCTGACTCCCCCCCTTAACTCCTTATTACTTAAATTCATGATTGGCATAATGATTCTTCTACTAATAATGCATCTCGGTATCGCGTCTCCGCACTCTAAAACGCGACCCTCTCCATACAAATCATCTCTTCGAATATCACCTACAACATTTATATAACCTAAGTAGTTTTTTGGTATCGTGACATCATCAACAGATACTAGTTTAATTTTATCCAACTTAGACGTCTCAATCTGGCGTGGCTCGCGGATATCATTCGATATATTCAACGACCCGTAAGTATTAAAGATATGTACGTTCGGTTCTTCAGTATACGAATGTCCTATTAATAAAGAAACCATTTGAAACTCCATCTATCTCAATATTAGCCGTTAATATAGCGATTCGGTTGACCTTTCCACCTCTGTAACCTGTCAAAGATTTGTGTGCACCCGAAAAATACGTCAAACCCAAATCCTTCACTGTTGAATTCTTCATAATTTAAAATTTGCAAAAGTCTTACGACTTTAAAAAAAAAATGTATTGCAATCAACAGTAACCTTTTTTGGAATTTCTTGAGATAGCCGCAGCTTAGCTGCACAGCATATCTGAACGGTACGCATACGATTTAACGATCTTTTTTTTTTTTTTGTTACCTTCGTATGCCTTCTCCAGGCTTTTACGTTTTTGCCCCTTTCCCCTTTTTCCCCGTTCCTTCATAGAGACCCCACTTAGAGTGTTGTCCGCAGCCACTCATTCTAATGCCCCTCTATATCGCATTCGCCATAGCATTGCTGCCATGGGCATAGGGAAACTGCGGAAAACCTATGCCGAGATGCCGGTCTTGAGTTCGCCTCACGGCACCGGAGCTACGTCACGTTTCGTCGAGAATATAAACACGGACTACAGCTGTATACATGGCCAACGGGATAGAATTTTCTCGCGAGCGAATTGTCATCTGGCCCCTATATAAGAGGTGGAATATTCAATCTTCGTCACTTCTTATTTTTGTCTAACTCCGACGTCCGACTCACAACTGACCAGCGGGAACAGTGAGTATTGGGAAAAAAGTCGCTCTAAGCCGATATCCCGCTCTTCTATATTCACTACTATTAGTGAATATGGTAAAAATATAAATATTACATGTAATTATAAACAAAACACTTTTTGCCATACACACTTCGTTTCATCAACGAAATCGAATGCGATGGTAGACCATGATAAATATAAAACATACTATTCACAAGAAGTCATTTTACATGGTATATAAAACCACATCCAGTGGCACATGCCGCCCAAAGATGGCGATAGCCAGGAGGAAAGGAGAAGAAGAAGAAGAAATCCACATCCAAACGTTCGCTCTACACCATACCTTTGTTATAATACACAAAAGTATTATAAATCTAGCAACAAATAGTAAATATGTTGAACTACTAACCGATCTCATCATTTACTATACTGGATGATAGGAATAAATAAACATAATTAGAAAATGACACAAGCACAAGTAATAATAGCTCAATAATAATCTCAAGCACAAGTAATAATAGCTCATACCCACGCGTTGACTCATAATATACCAAACTCCAATACAAACGTGCAAGTAAATATTAATTAATTTAGTGTACAGTGTTGACTTTCAATAAATAATATTTTTCCGTTGTTCGTCTACCATTCATCAAGCAACCCTTCACATACAAAAAATCAAGTCGTTGGTGATTAACTTCCCTGACGACAATACCAAGGGACTACGTCACCGCCAGTGTGTAAATCGGGCCTTACAACCCCGAAAGGTCGAAGTGTTACCGCGCGGTCCCGAAGTATTAAACATTTTGGTCCTTCGAGCCGGATACGCATATCCGGTCTTAATTCTTTCAGTCTACGGACGATTTAATAAACAGTTCTAACAGTGCTACTGTAGTGAATGTGATAGTGAAAAAGAAACAAGGACAATCGAATCTAGCACTGACATCGCCAGACGATAAGCTCGTGCCAATTCATTGTTAATTCGGTTCACTCCTCATCGTTCACACCCTTCAAACTCTCTTCGAACTGCACGACAATGTCTCTTTCGGAAGAACAGCAGAGAATGAAGGATAGACTCGTTCGCAAACGAGGCTACATAAGGGGACAACTCACGTCCTATAACAAACAGCTGGACGCTCAACGTGAAAACCCAGAGCTTGAGATACTCAAGATATACAGAGGATTTAGAAGAACTCGATCACATGGGTAACCACGCGGCGACTCAGGCGTCCATGGAAGAAGAGTATATCCGCCTCCTCGCAAGTGGTCGATTGCTCGAGCGCAGAATGGCTACGTCGGCAACATCCGATGTAGGAATCGCAATTAGCGAACAGCGATCGTCACCAAATCCGTTTGGCATCGCAACAGTTACAACGCGTCTTCCGGAGCAGGCCCTACCGAAATACGACGGTAAATACGAGGATTGGTTAGGCTTCAAGGAAGATTTTCAATCGTCCATTGGTCAACGCGTGGATCTTGCGGACACACAGAAACTCAAATACTTGCGGTCATGCCTCCGTGGGGAACCTGAACGGCTGGTGAGGAGTTTCGATAAGACCAATGCTAGCTACCAAGAAGCCTGGAATCTGCTAAAGGAAACGTTCGAACACAAGAACAAAATCGTCGACCGCCACTTCTCTGCCATTTTCGGCATTCCGAACATGCAAAGGGAGTCGCCAGCAGAACTCAACGCAATGTTCAATACAGTGCAGTTGCATCTGTCACAACTGAAGTCGCTCAGCATCAACCAATGGGACAGCATCCTGGTCCATATCGTGCTCAGCAACCTCGACAAAACGACGCGACGAGATTGGAAGCGAAATCAAAGGGGAAATAAGCTCTCCACCTTTGACGAGTTAATTTCCTTTCTGCGGGACGTCGTAGTACCATCAGATGACGTTGGTCCTGCTCGGTCAACGAAAGAAGAGAGGGTGCATGAGCAAGGGGCAAGGACAGTCATCAAGGTACGAAGAGTCAAGGCACCTCAAAAAATCAGTGCTTCTCTACAACTGCTGCAGCAGGATACCAGATCTGCAATGGAACGCAGCATCCGGTCTTACGCTGTCAACAGTTCAAGGCCTTTACTGCCTAAGGATCGACGTGAGATAGCAGTGAAGACACGACTATGTCTCAACGGTCTCAGATCCGAACATAGTACGAAAGAGTGCGGGTCAAAATACACGTGTATGGTCTGCAAAGGAAGGCATCACACGTGGCTTCACTATTCAGAAGGACCGAAGACGTCACCTCCAACGCAGAATACTAGTGAAGCATGACTAGCCGCTCCTGAAGTCTTCTCGGAAGACTCCGATATGATGTCACTTGTCGCCAGTGTCATATCGAAGGACGTTTTAGTTACTGCCGTTGTAAAGGTCGCTGATACAAACGGATCAAACAGACTGCATCGAGTATTGCTGGATACCTGTTCGAACTCAAATTTTATGACGGACAGGCTGGCGACTTCTCTCGGTCTCCCCAAGGAAGGATGCAGCATTCCTATTAGTGCAATGAACAAGACACGGAGTAACACGAACTATCTTGTCAAGGCGACAATAACATCAAGACTCAACGACTTCACAAGAACGTTGAGCTTCCTGACGGTAAGGGACATCGCCGGGCTGATACCAGATGAAAGAATATCGCGGGAACATCTTCATCTGCCGAGAAACAAACCGCTAGCGGATCCACAGTTCGATCAGCCAGGAGAAATAGACATGCTGATCGGGTCCGGCACGACGCTCTCTGCGTGGGACAAATAAAACTCTCGAAGCCATCGGAACCTGACCTGTATCGTCAAAATACTCGCTTAGGATGGATCATCGGTGGCCACATCTCCGAGAAGAACATATCCCAACAATCCAACAGTGAGTGTCAATGCTTTCTGACGAATATGGAAAGGATTATGAGACGATTTTGGGAAATCGAAGAGCCAGCTCGGCAACATCACCCGGTTGAAGCTTATTGTGAGGAGCACTTCCGACAGCACACCAGACGGGACAAAACCGGACGGTACATCGTCGCGCTTCCTTTCAATGCTAAGAAAGCTGAGCTAGGACAAACAAGATCAATGGCTGAAAAACGTCTCACATCACTTGAGAGGAAGCTGCGTCGCGATCCGCTTCTTCAAGCCCAGTACAACGCCGTCATACAGGAATATCTAACCCTTGGACATATGACAAGGATGCCATGTGAGCCAACTACCAAGGGATATTATCTACCGCACCACGCGGTTATGAAGGAATCGAGTCAAACTACGAAGGTACGTGTAGTGTTCGACGGATCGGCAAAATCCTCGACCGGAATATCCTTGAATGAGACTGCTAGTCGGGCCTACCATCCAGGACATTTTTTCACTTCTCTTGACATTTCGAACCCACGCCTACGTACTCACTGGAGATATTGAGAAAATGTATCGACAGTTCTTGGTAAGCGAAGAGGACAGAGCATATCAACGGATTCTTTGGCGAGACATTGACGGTCAAGTTGGTAGGTATGAATTGAATACGATAACGTTCGGCTTATCACCAGCACCGTACTTGGCTATCCGCTGTCTCCAACAGTTAGCCGAGGACGAAGGTCAAGACTTTCCACGAGCAGCGAAGGTCATAAAAAACGATTTATACGTCGATGACCTCTTGACCGGAACAGCTACATTCGACGAGGCACTCTCTCTACGCAACGAAATCGACGCACTGCTCCGACGAGGAAATCTCAACTTGAGGCAATGTGCATCCTATGATCCGAAGCTCCTTGAAGGTCTGCCATCTAACCATGTCAACCTGAAGCTTCAGTCCAAGGAGGACAACACCATCAAAACATTGGGAGTACATTGGAACTCTGAGCAAGATTCGATCATCTACACGGTTCATCCTACACCACTAAACGGTCGTGTAACTAAACGAATCATCCTGTCAGATATTGCAAGTGTTTGATCCCCTCGGGCTGTTGGGACCAGTGATCACACACGCGAAACTGATCATGCAACGCCTGTGGTTGGAGAAACTAGATTGGGATGATGCCATACCACTCTCAATTTACATCGAATGGTTAAATTACGTGTCCCATCTTTCAAGGCTAAACCATCTCTCGTTCACACGTAGAATCGCTGCAGTCGAAGCACGGGACATCCAGTTGCATGGGTTTTGCGACGCTAGTGAAAGAGCTTACGGAGCGTGCATTTTCATCAGAGCAACCGATACTCACGGGGGAGTAACCTCCACATTATTATGCGCGAAAAGCCGTATTGCACCACTGAAGAGGAGTGAACCCAGCAAGTCCGCAGCAGATCAGGAAGATCGAGAACGCACCGAACGTGCGACAATTCCGCGGTTAGAATTATGCGCAGCTCAGCTTTTGGCAAAACTCTACGCAACGGTACGTCAAGCAACACAATTCAATCTGAGCAAGGTGACCTTTTGGAGCGATTCCACTATTGCACTCCACTGGATCAAAACAGCACCACACTAACTTCAGCCTTTCGTCGCCAATCGCGTCTCCGACATACAGGAGCATACCAATGCAAGTGATTGGCGCCACGTTCGGTCCAGAGATAATCCTGCTGATCTCATCTCACGAGGTCAAACTCCAGCGGAATTTATATCTCCGTCCATCTGGAAACACGGACCTACCTGGCTATTGGACGCTGAAGAAGACTGGCCACAACTCGGATTACCCAGTCTGGAGCGAGTACCAGAATTGCGGAAGGTGAAGTGCTTAACGACGCCCATTTCCAACAATATACTTACACGGTACTCGTCGATCATCAAACTGCGGCGAGTAATCGCCTACTGCCGACGATTTAAATCAAAGAATAAAGGACTGCTATCCAGCCAGGAACTTCAAGAAGCAGACAATGTCATCTTCAAATTGGTACAAGCATCTTGTTTCTCCGACGAACTACACGAGCTCCAAGAGAAGAAGAGTGTAGACAAGAAGAGCAAGATCAAACCTTTAAGCCCGTTCCTCGACAATGATGGCTTAATACGAGTCGGAGGACGACTTAGACATGCTCCAACATCTTTCAACCAGAAGCATCCGATCATAATGCCGCGGTGACATCACATCACCGAATTATTGATCGCCTACGAACATTTTCGCACCTACCATTCCGGAGTCCAGGCAACATTATATACGCTGCGACGAAGGTACTGGATACTTGATGGTCGTAACCAAGTCCGACGTATTATCCGAGCCTGCATGCGGTGCCATCACGCAGATCCGCGAACTACGAGCTGCCAAATGGGTGATCTGCCGAGAGTTCGAGTAACAGAAGCACGGCCGTTTCTCAACGTGGGCGTTGATTACTGTGGCCCATTTTTTATCAAAGAAAGGAAGTTCAGAAACCGTAGCCGAATCAAGGTCTATGTTGCTGTCTTTGTCTGTCTCGCAGTCAAGGCTTAGAATTAGTCAGTGATTTGACAACTGACGGATTCATGGCTGCCCTAAAACGTTTTATCGCACGAAGAGGACTCTGCCGGAATATATACTCGGACAACGGCACAAATTTTGTGGGTGCGAACAACGAGCTGAAGGAGCTTCTTCAATCGAAAGAACATCAAGAGACCGTGTTCAAATATCTCGCAGATCAGAGCATAAATTGGCATTTTATGCCACCACAATCGCCAAATTTTGGAGGAGTCTGGGAGGCGGCAGTGAAATCGTTCAAACGCCACATGAAACGAGTGGTCGGCGATCAGCTATTCACGTTTGAGGAACTAGATACGTTCATCACTGAAGTCGAAGCAATTCTGAACTGGCGCCCGTTCACGCCAATTTCATCAGACCCGAATGATCTTCTGGTCCTTACGCCGGGACATTTTCTGATTGGCATTCCCTTAATAAGCGCTCCTGAATTGGATCTAAAACAAACATCAATCAACCGACTCTCAAACTGGCAGCACATCCAGAAGGTCAAACAAGACTTCTGGAAGCGATGGCATGCAGAATATTTGACAGAGCTCAACACTCGTCACAAATGGACTCACGGATCTCATAACATTAAACCGGACACGCTTGTGCTCATCAAGGATGACAACCAGCCTCCACTACGGTGGCTCATGGGACGTGTGATCGAAACGATACCAGCCGCAGATGGGATCGTCAGGGTTGTACGAGTAAAGACATGCAAGGGCATCTTCACACGGAACGTCCGCAGCAGGGTACTGACACTCCGCTGCTCTGCTCTATGCTAACCGTGTATTTCTTATTTGGCACACCAACGCCGACGCTCATTGGCTGAGAGCGAATCGGGTACGCTTATGTTCGCCAACGTTACACGACCAAAACCGCCGTTGCCGGCGTTAACATTTTCGAAGTTGGCTACGGTCTCAGTAGTGGGGGCTGACGAAGATAGATATATCAACTGTCTTTGTTACTCCAACGGTGCATGCGTATAATGTACATTATGCACATAGACTGAAGGGCCGGCTCAGACTAGCTGCAATAATAGAATTTATATTAACAGAAAAATGCAAACCCTCGTATAAACAGCTAAAAAGAACGGGGTATCAAAACGAAAAAAAATCTATCAAGTGAAACGAAATAAATAAACCAAAATATAACGTTTAACAAGTGACTTCACAACTTAAATATCAAAAATAGTATGCCATCACTCAAGTTCAAAATACAAAATAACGCATTTTTACAGATGTCTTTTCTTAACAATATATTACTGATTTTAACTATTTATTAATTCAAAAGTACAAGGTAAAAACGTATTTTTTCGATTGCTTTTACGATTGCTTTTACAAAGCTACCTCTATGAGGAAGTATGTTATTCAATTTTTGGCTTCCTCATAAAGGAAGCTTTGTAAAACTCGAAAAATAATGAGGAAGGAATGTGCAAGGTTCTACTTTGCATCCTTGTTTTAATTAGATAAATATACATTTTGTGGATACGCTTTTTCTATTTCGTTATTACGTTATTTCTTGATTAGAGCGTTTCCGCAAGTGAATGTGATAATGTATATTTTTAAAAATAATTCAACATTCCATAAAATCAAAAATTTCCTACCGTTCGTCACTAAATTATACATATATAATGGCTGAATATTGTTTCATTTATATACAAAATTTGAGCTCGCTATCTTACGTTTTGCAAAAGTTACAATAGAGCGATAATGTCAATTTTTTTTATAAATTCAAAACATCATAAAATTGTAACGTTGAACCGATCTTAACTAAAATCAATAGCGATCACCGGCGTATGAAAACTCACATTCATACCAATTTTAAGATCAATATCTCGAAAATTGAAAGAGTTATCGCGTAGACATATTTCAAAAAATTAAAAAACGCGTAATAATTTAACGATGAAGTTGATTTTAACAAAAATCTGTATGAACGATGAGGCTTGATTCCTCTATCTATGGTCCAAATTTCAGCTTGATATCTCAAGGCATTCCCGAGTTATGAAGGTTTACATTTTTCAAATGGGGAAATCATTGGTTTTTCCCGACACTATAAAATAATATTCTCACTTTTATTAAGTTAATCCGCCGTATTATCTTTTCGATAGTCAATGACGGCGACGGGCGGTGGGGTACCGCGCCGCCTTTTCGATCCATGTTCTGAAAATCTTGGTTTTTCCTGACATTATAAAATAATATGTTCACTTTTATTGAGTAAACCCGCCGTATTATCTTTTCGATCGTAAATGGCGGTGACGGGTGATGGGGTACCGCGCCACCCTTTGGATTCAGATTATTAAAACCTTGGGTTGTCCAGACAAATAAAAATATTTAAAAAAATAATAAACTGACTTTTATTGAATCCCACGATTTTCAACGATTCATACTAGTTTTTCCAAATTTTAAAATCTTTTTTTATAAATATCTTGTCAATTTCTAAATTTCGTTTTTTACGAATTTACAAATATTGTTTTGTTAAATTGAAAGTGACAAATATATTTTTTGTAAAAATGACAAAAAAATATTTCTTAAAATGAAAATATAAATTTTAAATGGATTGTTTCTGTACTTGTTTTTGTAAAACTGAAAACTTCATCGGTTTTTTATAAAGTTGGTGGACAAAAACCGTTTCATAGAAGTAAAAGAATTTCAATTTACCTTTTATCGAATATAAAGTAAAATATGTAACGAAAATCTTGAGTTGTCACACATTTTAACAGTTTCAGTCATGAAAATAAAATATTTTCAGAACACTTGCGAATGTTCATGTTCACAGCAATCTTTTATTTTATCTGAAAACCGTGAAAAAGCACTAAATAAACGTTCAAATAAATATTTTCATCAAGATATGAGGATACCGATTCAATGCAGGACATCCTTAAGACGAATAATTAATATTATTCTCATCTTAATTTATTGAAACTAAAGTTTCAATAGTTTATTTAATAACGAAAGAGACAGCTCATTTTCTTTCACATATCCGAGATGTATATTATTTTTAAAATACTAAATCGGGCTCTACGATAAAATAACAATTCAATTGCTATTTCTGCGATGAGCTATTAAAAATTACGTAATAACTAATGTTCCATTATATGAAATAAAAATATATGATCGGAGGCATGAACTGATGACATTGCGTTTCAAGCAGCGCATGAATTCAAGTTCACCGCTGTTCCATCCCCACCAATTTCCATTCCATCGACAGCTGTAGGCATCATTGCTGCCAAGCCAGCAAGCCGAACTTTTCATCGTCATATTTTGTTATTCTTGGGCTGGCAATATCCGTACCCGATCGGTTCGTGCCAAATAAGAAGTGGGTACACGGAGTGTCAGTACCCTGATGATAACCGCGTGAAAAATAGAGTCTCGCCCTTCCCTTTTTTAAGGAACTTCTCGTCACCAACTACGAAAATCAGTCAAACTTTTCACCTCGACCGAGTCACATCAATACCTACTGGGCAACAGTTGAGATTGACTCGTGTTGGGGTAATTTTCTTTAAGCGATTATTGTGCCTTGAGACCGCTCTCAAGCACAAGTAATAATAGCTCATACCCACGCGTTGACTCATAATATACCAAACTCCAATACAAACGTGCAAGTAAATATTAATTAATTTAGTGTACAGTGTTGACTTTCAATAAATAATATTTTTCCGTTGTTCGTCTACCATTCATCAAGCAACCCTTCACATACAAAAAATCAAGTCGTTGGTGATTAACTTCCCTGACGACAATACCAAGGGACTACGTCACCGCCAGTGTGTAAGTCGGGCCTTACAACCCCGAAAGGTGGAAGTGTTACCGCGCGGTCTCGAAGTATTAAACACTGGTTGACGTCTCATTTTCTTCTTCATGAAAAGATACACCGGCTAAATGGAGCAAAAGTTAATAAAAGGTAATATTTTTCAAGTGACATAATTGTTACTAAATAAATTTTGTGCTGTTTTCTAAATCAGTTATTAACTTTGCTTTCAGAATGAAAAAAAAATATTTTGCTCTATTTAGCCGGTGTATCTTTTTATGAAGAAGAAAATGAGACATCAACTAGCCCAATCTGCCTAGCAGTTTGGTCTGAATCACGCGCAGAGTGGAAAACCTAAGACCTTTGCTTAACATAATATGGAAAGGCATACGCAAGTCAGATGGCAGTAACAAATCCTTTCATCGAGAACCAACATTATAGTTCATTGGTCATTTTTATATGCAAGAGAATTTGGATGATATTGAATTTACAAATTTAATTATTTTGACCTGACTTCCTCCCCTTAAAGAACTCAAATCTGAATTCAGAAATTCAAAATGGAGGATCCAGCATGGACGTCCAATTGATAATAAATTATATAATTTGTATGAAACACGAAACAGAGAGCCTTTTTGAATCTAATATGGCGGCTAATATACAAGAAGTGACTTCATTTTCATAAAATTGCGTATTCAGGTTTCTTAAGATAATTGATTATCGAGTAAACTCGAAAATAAAGTAAATAAAGTTTTCCTAGTGTAAAATCTTGTTTAAATCGTAGGAAAGGAAATATGTTTTCTTGCTGGTCTTTTTATTGGATATGGATATTGAGTTTATGTTAATCATTAGCATGAGGGTAATGGCCTATGTCTGTCCACGACTGGCTGACATGCGTGAAAAAGTATTGGAACTAAGACGTATTGGTCCCCAACTCTGGCACACTGTTGATAGCCTTTACTCGGCCAATGAACATAGGCCTATGTTGGGAGCCAGCACTGGTTCGAAGTACTACCAATAGTGGCAGCCAACGGTTCCTAGCCATTACTCGGCCAATGCTGGAAGCCTTTACTCGGCCAGTGAACACAGACCAATCCTGGTAGTCATCACTAGTTCGGAGTTTAACCATGACTTGCAGTCAACGGTTCGTAGCCATTACTCGGCCAATGCTGGGAGTCAATACTGGTTCGGAGTTTAACCAATACTGGCAACCAAGAGTTGATAGCCATTACTCGGCCAACCATTGGGCCTATTGTCACTGCTGGCATTTCCTATATGGGGAGGCCCCAAGGCCCGATTTTTTAAAGTCCTTTATGAGACCAATAAATAAACCGTAATCAGAGCGCGCGAGGCGCGTAAACCACAACAGCCCCTATTTAAATTTTTTTTTAAGTCAGAATTTCAAAAAAAAAATAGAAAAATGTTGAAGACGGGCTTTCCGTGGCATAGACGATAGGTTCACATGGGATAGAGGAGGGGTTCCCGTGGGATAGCGGAGGGGTTCCCGAGAAATATCAAGTTGGTCATGGAATCTCAAGTGAGTGGTTTCACGTTGGCAATGGAATTTTGAGCAAGGGGTGTCAAGTTGGCGATGAAATTGTAAAAAATAGATTCGAAATATTTAACCGAGGTTTTGCGATTTGCAAAAGAAGCCAGGTTACCTTGAAATGGTAACGTAAAGTAAAACTTCGATTAAACGTTGTCGGATAATAAATCGGATAATAAAAATAAACGAGCCGTATTATCTACTTCATAGTGGTGTAGAAACTATAATATTTTGTAGTATGTGTTAGCAGTTTCTCAGTTCGGGGGGGGTTGGCACGCCCCCTTGCATATCTCGCTATATTATAAAAAGATTTCGCCGCCGCCGCCGCCGTGTCAAGAATCGAGGAACTTAAAAAAATTCAGAGCAAACCACCTGTTGCGCAGGGGAGGGATTTCTGAGAGGAAGGCGGGGTTTCTGAGGGGGACAGAGGGTTTCTGAGGGGAAGAGAGACGGGGGTCCTGAGGGGTTGGGGGAGGGAGGTCCTGGGGGATGAAGGGTGGTGTTTTTTGAGGGGGGAAAGGATTTCTGGAGGGTAGGGAAGGTATTTCTGAGGGGATGATTCAAAAGTTTTCAAAATTTCGAAAAAATATAAAATATTAATAAATTTAAAATTAAAAAAAGTCAGAAATAAAAAAATTCAAAATTTTAAATAATTTCAAAATATCATAATTTCCAAAAAATTTCAGTTTAAAAAATTTTCAAAATTTGGAAGAATCGAGGGACTTGAAAAAAATGTCCTCAAAACACCTGTTGCTGAGAGATAGAGTAAGGTTTCCGGTGGGATAGAGGAGGGGTTCCCGAGAGGTTGAGAAAGGATTCCCGAGATATAGAAAAATTTCAGTTGAGTGATATCAAGTTGACAATGGAATTGTAAAAACTAAATAGATTGTAAAAAATAGATTTGAATTATGTCACCGAGTTTTTGCGAGCGCGCTAAGCTCGCGAGCCACAATAACCCCTGGTATATATGGGTCATTCCACGGGATTTCGCACAGAAAAAAACCCGACCGACTCCAATTTTCGCCTAATTTTTTTATATTGTTGACTATGTCAAACGGAGCATCTGTGAATTTTTTGAGAATTTTATTCTTATTTCGACGAGCCATAAAATAAAAGGTGAAAAAAATGAAAAAAAAATCTGACGTTAAGTGGAATAATGATATCGACAAAAATAACTAGGTCAAAATTTTCGTAATTCAATACAGTTTACGGTAAAAATAATCAAAATAAAAAATAAACATAACTTCTATTTTATTTATGTCTTCTACCAAGAAAAGGTACCATTTCGCTAATTTGGCCCCCTCCGATTTCAATAGAAAAAATCACGAATATACTACATGGAGTCCCAAACATTTTAAGCACAAGCCCAAGATGGAGAACGCATTTTACCCATTTTTAAAAAAATATTTCGGGTAATTGATTTTTTAAATTTTCTTCCAATCTTCTGCGTATTTTTTTATGTAAATGGTAATATTAAAAGGAGCTTATGTGATTTTTTTCATAATTTTATATGTAGATGTATTCGATTCATTAAATGTAATCGAATTACAAATTTTTAAAATTTTAAAAAAAGAAAGCGATCAGCTGATCGCTTTCTTACTCACTCAGTGGCCGCTCGAGCGCTGGCGTCGCGAGATTCGCCTGGGGTACGCCTGGGGCGTGCGATCAGCTGATCGTCTCGTTACGCACGCAGTGGCCGCTCGAGCGCTAGCGTCGCGAGATACGCCTCAGGCGTATAGTAATTATGTTATTTTTTTAACTTAATCGGAGAGGTCCATATAAGTGAAATGGTACCTTTTTTTGTAAAAGACGCAACGAAAATACAATTTAAAATTTTGTTATTCGATTACATTTAATGAATCGAATACATCTACATATAAAATTATGAAAAAAATCACATAAGCTCCTTTTAATATTACCAATTACATAAAAAAATACGCAGAAGATTGGAAGAAAATTTAAAAAATCAATTACCCGAAATATTTTTTTAAAAATGGGTAAAATACGTTCTCCATCTTGGGCTTGTACTTAAAATGTCTGGGACTCCATGTAGTATATTCGTGATTTTTTGTATTGAAACCGGAGGGGGCCAAATTAGCGAAATGGTACCTGTTCTTGGTAAAAGACATAAATAAAATAGAACTTATGTTTATTTTTTATTTTGATTATTTTTACCGTAAACTGTGTTGAATTACGAAAATTTTGACCTAGTTATTTTTGTCGATATCATTATTCCACTTGACGTCAGATTTTTTTTTCATTTTTTTCACCTTTTATTTTATGGCTCGTCGAAATATAAGAATAAAATTCTCAAAAAATTCACAGATGCTCCGTTTGACATAGTCAACAATATAAAAAAATTAGGCGAAAATTGGAGTCGGTCGGGTTTTTTTTTTGTGCGAAATCCCGTGGAATGACCCATATATATATTCCAAAAAAAAATCACGTTCTTTTATTAAACTTGCAAAAATGTGTGTCTGGACCTCCATATGGACCTTTTCACATAGAACCCGCCGGTAGATTTTTTTCGGAATAATAATAAATCATATTTATTGATCTCAGACTAATCTGTATACTCATAGAATTTTTGAGTTTTTTTTTTTAATTCTTTAATCGGGGCTTTTTTTCTAACGTTTGAAATACCTTTACTTAATATTATAAAACCAAAAAAAAAAATTGAAAAAGTTCTTCCTCTTTTTCCTTCTCAAAAATGTCGTTGTTCATCACAGTATTTTTGAGATTTTTCAATCGGAGCGTTGTTTATTTAACGATTAAAAAACCTTTGAAAAATGTTATAAGATGGAAAAAAATAGCAGGAGTTCTTAGCCCACTCTGGTCTATGGTTCAAACGTTTTGTTGCACATCATAGTATTTTTTTAGATTTTGTAATGCGGGCGTTTTTCAGATAACTTTAATTATTTATAACTCAAAAGTTTCGATACAAGAAAATCTGAAAAAATGTCTGCATGCATTTTTCAGTTGGAAGAATAAGATTAAAAATTGCCGCTACAAAAAATTGAGGTTGACCGAGTTGGCATGGAATGCCAATGCTATATATAGTCATTAGTGTGCGACGTTACCAAGTCTATCTAAACCCATGGTCGTAGCAAAAATGTCTGCTCGGCTACTACAATTTCACGCGCATAAACCGAGGAATTCACGATGAAATCGTCAGTAAAGTATTTTTTTTACGCTTGCATTACATTCTTCGGAATTCAGTCCACAAACAGCAATATGTTTATTCCCATTATCTAATCGAAAACTATGAAAATTACGTGATTGAAACCGCGATTGAGGTGATTTCACCGCGCACTCCACATGAACCCTAGCAATATTGACAACCGTCGTTTCCAGATGATTCACCGTAAAAACCACCGTCAAACAAACGGGTGATTTTTTGTAAAAAATAAATCGGAATTCGGTCGTAACAACCGCGAAAACAACTGCCCTAACAATGTTTTTCCGTTGTTTTTTCGGTTTTCCATGGTAAACTGAAAAAACCACCGCATGACATTTTTGAGGGCAGTCGTTTTCACGGTTGTTACGACCAACTTTCGGTTTTTTTTCGCAAACACCACCCGGTCGTTTTTACGGTAAAACGGCAGTGTTGAGATTGCTAAGGAAGTGTCAAAAATTTCCGATTTTCGGAGTTTAATTTCTAACAGAAAGGGTAAGAAGTCGGCAAGAAGTCATATAGAAGGTCTGATATGCAGCTGATCATAGTTTCATCAGGAAATTATCATAGTTCAACAGGAAAAAAATGCAGACGTTCATCTAATACATGCCCCAGTGAAACTACTTCCTTAAGGATATTCTTACCAGAAACGCGAGAGGCCTGAGGCGACAACGGTTTTCTGACGAGAAATATATAGGCGTAAAAAAATGTGATCACACCGTCATTCGCGACTGTAGCGCGACTAGTGGTTGCAGGGTATACTATCTTGTGATCGGACGATTTATAATTTATAACGTATACATGATACCGCAGCGGATACCTCTGCGTATCAGTGTATGCTATATTATTACAATACTGCAGAATTCCAACAATTTTCAGGAAATTCGAGAAATCGGGTGGCTGAATTTGTGTGAAATGTCGCAGCTACCTACTCCATCTCTCTGACTCCCTCGGGATTCCTTTTAGTGACAAATTTACTGAATGTGTACAGGTATACAGGGTCCCCCAAAAGTTATAAACTTCCGGAGGCAGGAAGGTGACCGGAATGCACCTGTGAAGTTTGAGCTTCTAATTCGGAAAAGCGTGGAAATGGCAGGAGATTGAAATTTGCCTGTCGGTGAGGGGTGCGTCGGACTCACACAGATGTATAGCGTCGTAAGCTCCGAGTGCAAGTAGCGTCAGTCTTTTCTTTCGTGACTTCAGTTCGGCGTATAGTTGCTGCACGGCTGTGTGTCCGTGTAAGTGATAGTCAACTGTTCGATCGGAGCTCGGGTTTTCGGTATCGGAATTCGGTCCCGATGAGTGACCGGCCAGATGAATGATCGGATGAATATTGGAACAAAAAAATAAACTTGTTGGTTACAGAAACAAACCAGATGGTTGGACCACCAAATTAATTGGTTGGCATCTAACGAATTGGGTGTCTCAATTAAGTAGCTCGAACCAACCAAAAAAGATGCAAAGTAGAACTTTGCACATTGCTTCCTCATATAAAATATGTAAATAGTTGTAAAGAGGGCATTTTTAAATTTCAATTTTTCACAAATCTACCTCTATGAGGAAGATATTTATTATTTATTTTGGCTTCCTCATAGAGGAAGCTTTGTGAAAAATTGAAATTTAAAAATGCCCTCTTTACAACTATTTACATATTTTATATGAGGAAGCAATGTGCAAAGTTCTACTTTGCATCTTTTTTTTTGAACATACTAGGCTAATCACACGCACTGGCGCGCGTGTCTGAAAAACTTTTGCGCTGCATCGCTCTTATAAAATGTTACCTCTTCGTCTTATGTCAAATTTCACATCAAACTGATTTTGTTTACAACGGACTTTCCTGACAAACCAATCACAGTTCGAATAGTTTGCTAACAATGCATTCCGTTACTCATCAACTTTTTAAAAGTTAGATCACTGTCATATTGAAATCTCATTATTAAAACAAACATTATTTGATATGCACTTTATGCACAGCATAAAGATTATTTATATTTTATTCATAAGATTTATTGGTTTTTAGTCAAATATGTTTTTGATAAAATATTGATATAATTAGTCAACATTTTATCTTAAACATATTCGTTCGAGATGCACCACGAGAAGGTAAACCAATATCGCATCTCATAAAAAAATATATATATACTTTACTTTAAATGTGCATTTATTACGGTCAGAGGAAATTTTAAATTATTTAAATATTTTCTTTGAAATTTGATTATTATATACAGAATTGATATTTACAAATCACAGTACTTTTCTTACGTGAGTCCCCTCGCCTCTCACGATCTAGATTAATATATTTTACAACAGTGTGCTTTTTCTACGTGAGTCCCCTCGCCTCTCACGATCTAGATCAATATATTTTACAACAGTGTGCTTTTTCTACGTGAGTCCCCTCGCCTCTCACGATTAGATCAATATATTTTACAACATGATGCTTTTTTTTTGCGTAAGTCCTATCGCCTCACTATTTATATCAAAATCAGGATGCTTTTTCTACATGAGTCCACTCGCCTCTCACGATATAGATCAACATATTTTACAACATGGTGCTTTTTCTACGTGAGTCCCCTCGCTTCTCACGATCTAGATCAATATATTTTACAACAGGGTGCTTTTTCTACGTGAGTCCCCTCGCCTCTCACGATCTAGATCAATATATTTTACAACAGGGTGCTTTTTCTACGTGAGTCCCCTCGCCTCTCACTATCTAGATCAATATATTTTACAACAGGGTGCTTTTTCTACGTGAGTCCCCTCGCCTCTCACTATCTAGATCAATATATTTTACAACAGGGTGCTTTTTCTACGTGAGTCCCCTCGCCTCTCACTATCTAGATCAATATATTTTACAACAGGGTGCTTTTTCTACGTGAGTCCCCTCGCCTCTCACTATCTAGATCAATATATTTTACAACTCGGTGTTTTTTTACGCCAGTCCCCTCGCCTCTCACGATCTAGATCAATATATTTTACAACAGCGTGCTTTTTTTTGCGTATGTCCCATCGCCTCACTATTTATATCAAAATCATGGTGCTTTTTCTACATGAGTCCACTCGCCTCTCACAATATAGATCAATATATTTTACAACAGGGTGCTCTTACTTTCTTACTTTCTTAACTTTCGCGGAACTTATGAGCGAAATTCTACATTTATTAAAAAATTCAAAAAGCCGTAAAACCCCAACCACTTTACCGATCATCACCAAATTGCGTACACAGCGGGGCTGTATGTTATTTTCCGACTGTACAACATTTCGGTTCATTTCTCAAGATTCGACGTAATTTAGAGCAAAATGTATTTTTTTCGAAAAATTCAAAATTCTATAAAATCGGAACCGCTTTACCGATTTCGCTGAAATTCAATACCAAACGTCATTTAACGTGTCTTCATTTATAAAGAACTATTTAGCTAAATTGGCGAACTTTTACGAAAGTTAGAGCGATCACGACATTTTTTGAAAAAATTAAAAATTGCATAAAATCTGTTTACATTGATACATTTAATTAAAAATCACGTCAATAACAGAGGAGTCAATACTCTATCTGCGTGCAAAATTTTAGCTAGATCCATCGTGCCGTTCGTGAGTTATGGGCAATTGAATTTTCAGTGTCTGGATACATACACACACACACACACACACACACACACACACACACACACACACACATACACACATACAGACATATTTTCTAGACCACTTTTCTCGAATTTTTAGGTGATTCTAAGCATACTGACATGAAAATCTCGAAAAAAAATTTTTTCACGAAAACAAAGCTTCCTCTATGAGGAAGCAAAATTGGTTAACCTAGCCAGCTTTGTCGCTCGGAGAGCATTTAGCCACGTCAATGGCTGGGACAACCAATTATTTTTTTCCGTGTACCGATATTTCTTTCTCTCGCTGGTTGAATAGTAAAGAAAAGAAATTCATAAAAAGTCAAGAGTGTTACTCTTGACTTAAGAGTAACAAAACTTAAATTTAATAAAATAAACATGGAGATATGACATTTTATTGGATCTCTTCATTCAGGAAATGAATTTCATGATGCCTGTACAATTTTTGGGTTCAGGTTGTGATTTCGATGCTAGATCGTTCACGTATGCAACGAAATTCACTTGGCTCTGTGCACGAAATTAAAAAAAAGGCAATTCATAAAACTGACTATAAAAAGTCAAGAGTAACACTCTCGATTTTCCACAATGGATAAATAGCGATCGCGGCTAAATTCATCTGGAAACATGTAGAGATTGAAAAAAAAACTTGTAATGATAAAGTCTTAGGTACCAAGTTTGGTTTTTTTAATACGGAATGCAAATTCAATAGTGCGTTTGCCATTTCTTGAGACAGGTTACTACCCCCATAGTGGACAAATAGCGATCGCGGCTAAATTCATCTGGGAACATGTAAGGAATTTAAAAAAAAACTTATAATGATAAAGTCTTAGGTACCAAGTTTGGCTTTTTAAATACGGAATGCAAATTCAATAGTGCATTTTCCATTTCTTGACACAGGTTGCCACCCCGATAGTGGACAAATCTCGAGCGCGAATAAATTCATCTAGAAACATGTAGAGAATGAAAAAAACTTGTAATGATAAAGTCTTAGGTACCAATTTTGGATTTTTAATGCGGAAAGTAAATTCAATAGTTCGTTTGCCATTTCTTGAAACAGGTTGCCACCCCGATCGTGGACAAATCGTGAGCTCGAATAAATTTATCTGGAAACATGTAGAAATCGAAAAAAAATAGACATGGAGATATGACATTTTATTGGATCTCTTCATTCAGAAAATGAATTTCATGATGCCTGTATGATTTGTGAGTACAGGTTGTGATTTCGATGCTAGATCGTTCACGTATACAACGAAATTCACTTGGTTCTGTGCGCGAAATTAAAAAAAAAAGACAATTCATAAAAACTCAAGAGTGTTACTCTTGACTTTTTATGAATTTGTTTTTTTTACTATTCGACCAGCGAGAGAAAGAAATATCGGTACACGGAGAGAAAAATAATTGGTTGTCCCAGCCATTGGCGTGGCTGCATGCTCTCCAAGCGACAAAGCTGGCTAGGTTAACCAATTTTTTGATTGGTTCGAGCTAGTTAGTTGAGACACCCAATTCGTTAGATGCCAACCAATTAATTTGGTGGTCCCACCAACTGGTTTGTTTCTGTAACCAACTAGTTTATTTTTTGTTCCAATATCCATCCGATCATTCATCTGGCCGGTTATTCATCGGGACCGAATTCCGATACCGAAAACCCGAGCTCCGATCAAACAGTTGACTATCACTCACACGGAGACACACAGCCGTTCAGCAACTTCGCGCCGAACTGAAGTCATGAAAGAAAAGACTGACGCTACTTGCACTCGGAGCTTACGACGGTTTACATCTGTCACCGACAGGCAAATTTCGAT
Source organism: Ephialtes manifestator (assembly GCA_963970395.1). Classification (NCBI taxonomy): domain Eukaryota; kingdom Metazoa; phylum Arthropoda; class Insecta; order Hymenoptera; family Ichneumonidae; genus Ephialtes; species Ephialtes manifestator. The sequence continues at coordinate 21,941,781 of OZ019974.1, read as the reverse complement.
CCCCTGCCATTTCCACGCTTTTCCGAATTAGAAGCTCAAACTTCACAGATGCATTCCGGTCAGCATCAGCTACCTTCCTGCCTCCGGAAGTTTATAACTTTTGAGAGACCCTGTATATGTACATACTGAAACTGATATCACTTACTTTCACATGCTCAGGCTATTTCAATTTGAACGAGTTTACAAAACGCCCACCGTTAGCAGGGATCAAGAGCACAGAATGAATTATTCACAGATAGATTATCGGACCCCCAATGGCGGTAAGCTATCGAGCGTGAAGCCACAGGACACACCCATAGCTTCACTGATCTATGTTGGAATCGTGGAACGCAGTTTCTAGGCAGCAGCCCAGCCACTCGTAAACATGTATCTAGCGGACTTTCAATCCAGCTGAACATATTGTATCCTCGCAACCGATTGAAGCTCAATGGATTTGTATAAGTGTGTATAGTTTGAGAGATTGCCGGAAACCTAGCTTACTAAGCGATCCCGCTTTATTGTTGTTTAATATTATACGGCCCAGTATCTTCTTAATAATAATTAACTTTAAAAATTAATTTTGAGTACTTAAATTTTTTTACTGAAGAATTGCTCGATCAACATGAATAATATGTATTACTTAAGGTACGGTCGTCTAAAAGTAATATATTTTTTACATTCAATGTGTTAATCATCTAGATGAATAAAATTGTTTGTATGTGCTGGGTCCCGAGGAATAGGAAAGTTATCCCGGGTTAGGGAGATGATCCGAGAGTTATAGTATGGTAAGTTTTAGGGGACTTTGCAGCTTTACAGTTTTGCCCTCAGGCAAAACTCCCCTTCATTGTACTCCCCTTTTTTCGCCGTCTGTCCCCTCTACTCTAGGTTTTACCAAGTTTGTACCTAGTAATCTCTACTTAGTAATAGCTACTTGACCATGGCCGGGCTGATTGACACATCATGTGAAGAGATGGTCGACCGCTTCGCTTTTGCTGCAGTTTCTCGATTCGCTAGGCCCCATTTATTTCGGGTACTTATTCAGGTGACAGTGAGTAGTCCAACTGCCAGCCTTAGCTTCCTCATATTAAGGTTTAATAGACACTCCGCCAGGTTCCTGTTCGATCCCACCATAAGCGCCTTAGTCTGCCTCATACTCATCGATGCCTCGAAGGTAGTCTGGTGTTGTTCTTCTATCCAGACACGTGTTTCTTCCTCTACCTGGTATTTAGCTATGCCAACTGCAAGTTCTGGGCCCACTAAAGGTGAAGACGAATCTTTTCTGCCCAGCGACGTCTCATTTCCCGCGATACCATAATGACCTGATACCGACATCAGTGTTACCGTGATGCAATCCGCGGGTTAAGAAGGTAATCTGCGGGTTAGGGAGATGTTTCGAAGGCTACAGAGGGATCCCAGGCATATGGAGGTAATCCGAGCAATATGTAGGTGATCCCCGTATTAGGGAGGTGATCCGGGCGATATCGAAGTGATCCGAGGGAAATTAAAATGATCTGAGGAATAAGGAGGTGAGCCAGGATATAGAGAGTTGATTTGAGGGATAGAGAAATAATACTACAAATAGCACGATGATCAGAGGTATAGGGCGGTGATCAGACGGATATGGAGGTGGTCCAGGGGATATAGATGCCATCCAAGAGAAAGGGAGGTGATCTAAGGGATAGGGAGGTGATCCGAGCGATAAGGAGGTAAATCCGAGCGATAGGGAGGTAATCCATGGGCGGGAGGTAACCCGAGAGAAACGTGATTCCGGGTGGTAGTGTTCCAATGGATATTAGGTCCCGAAGCATAAGGCGAGTATTAATTAATTTTTAAAACAAAATTAAAAAATGATAATGTATTTTGCGTTAAACGAAAGTTTAATTTTCATCAAACTTTGAGGCTGCATTGGCTACAAACGGAAACATCCAAAATAAAAATTCAAACTAACGGTGCCAATATGAATAACTATTCATGAAAATTCGGAATAAATGGTATTTCTATACATCTTTACAATCTATGCACTGGTGATCATAAATAATGTTTATAGAACTGTAAGCTGTAGAAATTAATATTTTTTATCTCGCGGCCCGTGAACTATCCCTTCGCTGTGCTTATTAGAACGATGTACTAACGAGAAAATTTCCCTTCTGAGAAATTCATAAAAATTTCATTTGGGTTAAAACTGTGTAACAAAGTAAATTTTGACAAGCTCTGCCCTGTAGGCTGGCTCGAAGGCCACCACACACCATAAATATCTTATTTTTGTTATTCCAGGAATGCTTTATTGAATTTAGTTTATATTAATATTATGTGTAGAAATCACTCGTTATCCCTCCACCATTTTCCCTCCAGTATGAATGATTAGTTTTGCGAGCGATCACCCAGAAGACCAACGAGGCTCTCAAGGACGAGATAAGAGAGAGACTACGGCAGCCTAGGCAGAGTGACGTGGGGACAGCGTGGGCTGGAGAGGAGAGACCATCTGACCCCGGAGACCATAAGATCATGCCAGCCACTGGAGGAGTACCCTCTGCATCACGTGAGAAGCCTCCACGCCTGGGTCACATATGTTGGAGTTAGCCGCCCAACTGCGTGAGTGTACTCGCGCCGAGGGGATCGCCAGCGGTAATCAAACGTCGTGCGGCGATCATACTGTTCAGTAGCTGTGTTATACTGCCCGCCACAGCACCTTCCAAGTACCACTGACCAGCTGCACTCGATCCACCGATCGATGCTGAAGCGCATAGTGTTTTCGAGCCGACGGACCTGAAAATCTCCGAGTACTACCGAATACATCCAGGAAGAAAACAAAGGACATTTGCGGCACTTCGAGCCAGGCCATGCGGTGATAAGCAAGCCCATAAGGAAAATTCTAGTGTACAATGTGATTGTGAGTCAAGCTCCAGGAGTATTGTTCCTGGGAGAGTGACTGTCCAAACCTGTGAGTACTGTGTGCCTGTGATTCCTTTTTCCCCTTTTTCCCCTTTTCAAGCTTTTTCTAGCCCTTATTATCAATTGGTAGTCCCCGAAAAATCCGTTAACGAGACCGGCTGCTATGTTTGGACCGGTATTTCCCAGCGAAGAAATTCCAGAGTATTTTCCGCGTGCGAGGTCGTGTGGTGGTGTTTACAGATAATTATCTAGCACTGCATATCGTGAGTTAGTGCAAATTTTAAGTGATAAATTCAACAATCCCCTCCCCTTCGGTATTAGCAAATCGTAACAAGGTAATTTATAAGAGCTAACCCCCCCCCCCCTCCTGCTCTTGGATCCCTGCGATCAATCCTTTATCGTTCTGAATCGGAGTTATTCGCCGATAGTTTAAGGTTGATATTATTATGATTATGTAGTCCCATTCTGTCAAGATTTACTGAGAGATATTGAATTATCAAGTTTTGATTTTTCACATGTTAAGTATTACGAGTATTTGAAAGATGTCGATGGAACACTGAAATTTTACGTTATTTGATCGTTGATTATTCCATAGGATTCTATTAGAGATTTCCATTTTATTGTCTTAAAACATTAGAATATAATCCCTGCATTATTGTATGTTATTTATTCTCGTGTCTTGGTTATCATCGAGATCTTTACTCCCTTCTATTGTTTTATTATATCGAGTCTCCCGAGGTATTTTACCCCGGTAACATTCGTTATTGTTTATCACCTCGAAGCCCCGAATTCATATTATTATTGGCTGTCATTCGCATTTTGCTATTGTAATTACTTGTTCTTGTTCTTCTATTTCTTATTATATCGTGTAAAATAATGCCGTGGATGGTTGATAGTGGATCAGGTGTTGTAAATAAAATAAATAAATGGCGTAGGCAGGAATTACATAACTCGAAATAAACACTTTAATTTTTAACCAAAACTTTATAAAACACAACAATTAATTGAGTAAGCCGTTAAATTCACATAAATATCCTGAGCAGTCCGTAAAACACTTGTACAGTCCGAGTGACAAAAATTAGCTAATAATATGCCAATTATGCCGAAGCACACGTGCCACTACGTGTTGCTTAGTAAACCGCCCGTGAGTATGTCGGTGTTGTGTACATAAACCCGCGTTCACTTAACCCGTACGTAATGTCTTTGCGCTGACCGTTTGAGCTACCCGGAGCTGACCGTTGTACACTTCCGAAAAAGATGAGGTGTCCGCAAAGTTAAACTATTGCCGATGTGCGTGCGACCATTTGAGACCGTGCGTGCGACCAGTTGAGTCCGTGCGTGCGACCAGTTGAGTCCGTGCGTGCGACCAGTGCGTGCGACCAGTTGAGACCGTTAACGAGAACCGAGAAGAAACCGGAAAGCGAGTCAGAGACTCGAGAACGTTCGAGCGCATGCGCGAACTCTGAAATGCGGTTATCGGTGGTATGCCCAGGCGGTGCTGCTGCCGAGCGGTTGATCGACCAACTCAGACAGCAGTCCCGCTAACATATCGAGACCCCGAAAGTCAATAAATTGTCATTTATCTTTTGTTTTGGTGACTATTTTTATAAATACGAGTTTTTATTTCTATTTCAAAGTTGCTGACCCTCACCTCTTTCCAAATAAAGAGTAGATGATCATAACTGTCAACGCAAATGTATTAAAATTTTCAGTATTTATTTAGATTTAGCTTTTTTGGGAGTTCTGCTCCTCTAGAAAGAAAGCTCAGTTTTTCTTTCATCGTTCCGTACCGCTATTTAGTTTCTCTGATTTTTCATAATCCAACACATTTTCTCGTTTCTCAAACCATTGTTTCGTTTTCATCTTCAATTCGTCTCTTCATCACAATCTTTTTTTTAGAGTACAGAACGCAGTAATCTCTATACTTACGTTAATAGGAACAAGCCCCGAACGTACTGTTGTATATCGTCAGTGAGATTCGTCACGCATATGCCAACACCTTGAAAGTGTTGCTTCCTGAAAGTCTGTAAAAAAACAAAAACAATATGAAAATTTTTCACGAAACCTTCTATAAATCGAACAGAACATTTAATCTATGTACTGAAAAAAATGTCAAACTATTGATTATTGAAAAAAATAGACGTCAAAAATAATGTCCACATATTCCGTTATTTCAACGGGATGCATTTTATGAGCCAACCCGGGGAACTGTAACTCCATTATCGAGGGATGCATTGTGAATACCGACATGTTTTGACGGACGACGCGCTGGCGCATTTTTATTCGCTCAGCGAATATCAGAAATCTATCATAAATGTCAGCGAATTTCGCTTATGATAGACTTCTGCGATAATACTAAATGGAAACGTTCAAACACTCGAAATAGTGTTCTCATATTTCAATTTGACGAGATATGGAAACATCTGAGTATCCGAAGGACTTCGTATAGAAAAGAAGAAATTACGTTATTTTTTTCTCGCAGTCAAACGAATCGATTCTGCAAACGAAAAATAGGGGATTATTTGAAAATGGAGTTTTCTGATAAACAACGCATAAATAAAGCCTGATAACGCATATTATTTATGCTAAAGACAAATTTGCAAAAATAAAGCCTGTTTTTCTGATCTTCCCTTTTGATTATTATTCTTAAGGTGATGTGTTACACTGACCGAGTCGCAGTGAGTGCGAGCGAGAAAGTGCCATTGGCGCTCGCGATAGAGCGAGTGAGAACGACAAAAACGAGTAACACATCACGTTAAGGGCAGCTAAAACATGCACCATGACATGAGTGCGAGAAGTATAGGTTCTGTTACCAACTGACTTTCATATCATCTTAAGATGATGGAATACTGCTCGGTCAGTATCAAAAACTATAAAGCATTCATCTCAATCACGATTAAGATGAGGTGTTACATATCGTTTGTCTCTGTCAGATCGTCGTAAATGCGAATGCAATAGCTGAATCCTCCTGAAGTGTTATTCGCCGACACGGTTAATTTTTCGAATAAAAGACTAGAAGTACTCACTGCGTCCAAGAAGTCTACAGTCAGTACTTCTCGTCTTTTGCCGAAATTATCAATTGTGGCCAAGAACAACGCTTTACAGTTTCTGTTACCGACCGAGCAATAGCACATCACGTTAATGGAATGCTGGAGGAGTTTTTTTCAACGACATTGGTCGGTAAAATTCAGCTATTTCGTAGTATACACTATTCATCGTTAGTACGCTACGTATATGCTTTATATTTAAGAAGAATGTAACAAAAATAAACGCTTCGGCGTGCAGTCGAATTGCGGTCAAAAACTTACATGAAACTAAAGAAATCGTATATTATTGAACTTGCCGAAAAGCAATATAACTGGCCACAATATGTCAATAGGCCTTTGTTGTAAGATATAATTCTTTCTGAAAATAAGATATGTCAAATCAGAGCGGATTCCAGAACTATCAGAATGTCGATTACACTAGGCAAATCCCCATATATTGTATACACTGAGAAAAAAAATTGAAGTGTACAGTTAGAAGAACAAAATCTTGCAATTCCATTTAACAAACGTTACTTTTGCTGAATAAATGCTTGAACTGACAAAATAAACTAATACCCACTATATACAGATAAGTTATATTTCTCAAAACAAAAATTGTACGCCAACTGAAAAAAGGTATCCAAAAAAATACTTAAAAAAAATGCTCACAAACAAAATCTCTTGCATACAAAATCCCTTGCAAAAATATTAAGTCAAATCCCATATATTAGCCAAGTAAAACTCGCTACAAAAAAAAACTTATCGTGCCAGCGACTAGCTCCCGTACATAGTCCATTGAAGTAAGTGCAGGAGAAAACAATACCCATTGTAACGTCCCCTAAACACTATTGATATTTCGAGTTTCGTAATATCGAACCTGCAGCATGAGCTCGAGTTACATATCGTACCTTACTTAATACTTTTGTCTAATTTATCAGTCAGTACCTCTACTTTTTTCACCTCATTTCATCTAACATCTTAATAATAATAAATCTTTGAAAGATTGTTGTTCGTACCATCGGGGTCCTCGCCCTCCTAACCCCCCACCGGGGCTTCGCCCCTGGACCCTGCTACTTTTAGAATCCTCTCCTCCCCCACTGAAAATTCGTACCGCAGCTCTGTTAAACCTTCCCCAACAAACCTCTCTTTTCTCGCGAGCATAAAAAAAATTTTACTTTTCATTTCACAGAAAATATTTCTCGGTATTCAAAGCATCTGACAACGTAATACACTTTCTATTGGCCGATACGCAATTATCTATTCAGTTTCTAATATTGCAGGTTTTATGTATAAATCTTTAAAAAATTGTTTTTGTTTATTGCGCCTCCCCCCTTCCACCGCCTACGATTTTGAAGGTTTCCCGAACGAATTACATCCAATTATTCGTCCGGATATATTTCTCAACGATTTTTAAGATTATCCTAACGGACAAAATACAATTAGTCGCCTAGATAAGAAAAATCGATGAAACTTTGCATGTTATCTCAAAAACGGTGAGATGTATAAGAATAAAATAACTAAAAATCTTTTTTAAAAATAGATATATCTAGCATGTAAAGAATTAGATCTTTTCATGAACAGCAATAAAGTTATGATTTTTTACTTTGAGTAGCTTTGGTTACGTCATGCATGGACACGTACGTGGAGCTAAAAGTGGGTCTTATAAATATCGTTATTAATTGAAATCTGAAACATTTAAAATTATTTTGCTTGCTGTTTTGCATTCATTAATTTTTTTAATGAATTTTAAGCATTTTAAAACTTTTATATCAGTATTGAGCGAAGATCGTGAAGTTGTGTATTTTGTTAATAATAAAATAAAAAACTCAATAATTCACAATTTCCTGTACACTCTTCCATAGATGGGATCTCTAAGTACTTTTAGGATTTTTTTTCAGATTTTTTGAGGTAGTAGTCTGCTTTAGAAGCCGAAAAAAAAGCGTTTTTTCAGCAATTTTTTTGAAAGGGAAGGAAATGATTGCGGTAAACGAAATTTTGAGACGATAGAGTATTATATTCAAGCTTTAAAAAACAATTTTTATTATTAAAAATTATTGAAATTTTCCAAAGTTGTAACGATTTTTCTGGGGCGCCTGGAGTCTGGACTTGTAAATCGGTGCCGGTGATGGAGGTCGTGCGATGCATCTGAAACAGTCGAACCAAATTTTTTTTTAATTTTTATAAGTTCCTTTTCTATTTGAACTAAAAAAAGTTGGACAAAAGTACGATTTAAATTACTTGTTTTGCAACTTAAAGTGAATTTTTTTTTTCAAAAAAGTGAATTTTTTTTTCAAACTTCGAAAAAATTTGGAATTTCATCATTTCTTCGGTATTTTTTTAGTTCATATAGAAAAGGAACTTATAAAACTTTTAAAAAAATTTGGTTCGACTGTTTCAGATGCATCGCACGACCTCCATCACCGGCACCGATTTACAAGTCCAGACTCCAGGCGCCCCAGAAAAATCGTTACAACTTTGGAAAATTTCAATAATTTTTAATAATAAAAATTGTTTTTTAAAGCTTGAATATAATACTCTATCTCTCAAAATTTCGTTTACCGCAATCATTTCCTTCCCTTTCAAAAAAATTGCTGAAAAAACACTTTTTTTTCGGCTTCTAAAGCAGACTACTGCCCTGAGAAATTTTCGTTCGATAAACGAAAGACTTAAACTTTAGTGACGAAATCGTAGCCAAATATGATTTTTAAAAACCATAACTTTTAATATATTGATAGAAAATAAAATGGCACGAAACCCTTGATATCACACTTTAATTAGAATTAATTCTTTTTTAAATATATAGAAAACTCGATTAGTTATAGCAATTATAATACTGCACCGCGTATACGCGTACGTATTCCCATCATGACGTCATCCGGCGGCCCGACCCGGACATGCGCGGCGCTTCTATATAATGTATGTACAATGCCCGTCATCGATGCCTGGTTTACCCCTTCCGTTGTCATTCTGAGATGAGTAGTCAGGTTTCCAATCTAGCTCGAAAGTACAACGATTGTTACTTCGTGGCGCTGCGAGCACACGAAACGATGGATTTGGACCGAATGTCACGTGGGAACTGTCAAAGTTATGAACTGTCAATTTGTTCAAACATATGTTTTTGGTCATAGTATAGTGTATAATAATGTGCATCGTGATTTGCATCGTAGCAAAAGATTCATTACTTATACAATTCTTTCGCAGATTTCACAAGTGAGAAAAATCATTTATGGAATTTTGTTGTGATCGATTTTCGCATAGTGCGACATCGGAAATCGATAATTTTGCCTGAAAAATAATTCCACGCAATAGCAGTTGACATTATTCCGCAGAACTTTATTAATATGAAATGAATTATATTAGCATCCGGTATTTCATTATTATATTTCTCAGCATTATCGTTGTCGATGGGTTCATCTATATTTACTTTAATAAACTGAACAATAATCCATTTGATTGAACTTAATACACTTAATTGAATAGCAGCTTTGAATTTTTACTTTCGCTGGAAGTTGTTTGTTGTCGATTTGACAATAAACAACAGCTGCGAAAGGGAGAATAATTTTTTTTTTAACCAAAAACCATCATCGGTTAAGCATGCACCGGTAACAATCGGTAGTTTCAAAACATAGACCGGTGGTCGAGTGGAAAGTCTGCGGCTTGATATCCAGAGGGTTTGAGGTTCAAAACCAAATAATTCTGTTTTTATTTTTTTATTTTTTTCTCTCTCTCTCTCGAAGAATTTGGAACCAAGGTCAGAGCAACGTGGGAGCAAAGGGAATGTAAGGTGAGAACAATGTGAGAGCAAGGGAGGAGGAAGGTGAGCACAATGTGAGAGTAAGGGAAACGTAAGGTGAGAACAATGTGAGAGCAAGGGAGGAGGAAGGTGAGAGCAAGGCGAGAGCAACGTGAGAGCAAGGGAGGAGGAAGGTGAGAACAAGGCGAGAGCAACGTGAGAGCAAAGGGAATGTAAGGTGAGAACAACGTGAGAGCAAGGGAGGAGGAAGGTGAGAACAAGGTAAGAGTAAATTTAAAGCACAGTGAAAGCTCGAAACGGATTAGTCTAAGAATTGTCGACCACCGTCATACTTTTCTTTTCACGAACAATATTTGATCATAAAAATGTATAAAATTGCAGAGTTAACTCCAAAACTTTATGTAAATGTTACCTCGTAAGATGAAACGAAATGTTGAAGTAAGAAGAGGATTTTATCGCCATTGACTTCCTGTAGTTTCTTCATTTTTTTAAATATTCCATTACGGTGTTTTTGTGTATGAAGCAGCCGTCCTTTATTCTCCCTTTCGCAGGATTTTGTTTGTAGACGATTTCACAACAAATAGATGCTTCGAAAGGGAGAATATTTTTTTTTTTTTTACCAAAAACAATCATCGAATAAACATGCACAGGTAACAATCAGTAGTTCCGAACGTAGACCGGTGGCCGAATGGAAAGTCCACGGCCTGAGTCATAGAATTTGAACCACTCGTACGGTGTGTGTCAAATTCGTACCTGGCCTATGCGTCGTGTCAATTCGTGAGTGAATGAGATTTAAACTGGGTATCACGAATTATGCGAAAGCCAACACGCCAAAGAAAGTTTTCTTCCGCCTCCCTTGCTCTCACATTGTTCTCACCTTACGTTCCCCTTACTCTCACATTGTGCTCACCTTCCTCCCTTGCTCTCACATTGTTCTCACCTTACGTTTCCCTTACTCTCACATTGTGCTCACCTTCCTCCTCCCTTGCTCTTACATTGTTCTCACCTTACGTTTCCCTTACTCTCACATTGTGCTCACCTTCCTCCTCCCTTGCAATTACATTGTTCTCACCTTACGTTCCCTTTACTCTCACGTTGCTCTGACCTTAGTTAGAAATTGCTCGAACTTTGCTCTAACCTGGCTCTAACCTTACGTTTATCTTGCACTGAATTTTCGTACTCCCGAGGTATTACCACGTAACATAGAAAATTAACAACCAACTTTGAGTATTGAAACTTGTGCTCCACGATCGTGAATTGGCCGTCATTTCTCACAACCACCAATCGACTTTGCATTGTGACGACAATACTCCTGTTGTTGTGCTCCAAAGTTGGGAACAAAAATGAATATCTTTGTTCGCAGGGACTTTTTCGTCGTCAAGTCGACAACGGAAAAGTGCTTGCGAGAAAAAAAAAAAAAAGAATTATTTGGTTTTGAACCCTAAACCTTCCAGATATCAGGTCGCAGACTTTCCACTCAACCACCGGTCCATGATTAAAACTACCGATAATTACCGGTGGATGTTTATTCGATGATGATTTTTGGTAAAAAAAAAAAATGAATCTCCCTTTCGCAGCAATTGCTTATTGTCAAATCGACAATAAACAACTTTCCTTTTACTTTTCAATTAAGTGGATTAAGTTCAATCAAGTGGATTAGTCATCAATTTATTAAAGTAAATATAGATTCACCCGTCAAGGACGACAACGAAAATGCTGAGAAATATAATGATGAGATACCGGATGCTAATATAATTCATTTCATATTAAGAAAAGTCTGCGTAATAATGTCAATTGCTACTGCGTGGAATCATTTTTCAGGCAAAATTATCGATTTCCGATGTCGCACTGTGCGAAAATCGATCACAACGAAATTCCATACACGATTTTTCTCACTTGTGAAATTTGCGAAGGAATTGTAAGAGTGATAATTCTTCCGCTACGATGCAAGTCAGGATGCATATTATTATACACTATACTATGACCAAAAACATATGTTTAAACGAAATGACACTTTAAAACTTTGACAGTTCCCGCGTGTCATTCAGTCCAAATCCATCGTTCCGTCTGCTCGCAGCGCCACATCCTGATTTTACCAAAACTAGTGGATTTGTTTAGATGGGAAACGTCACGAACGGAAAGTGTCAACCAGGCATCGATGACGGGCATTGTACGTGATTGAAGATTGTGCGAGTGCGTTAGACGCGAAAAACTTTTAAATTACCAGATATTAGCGATACATGAACCGATTTTCTTGTGACAGGTCTCATTCGAAACAAAAACAAATAGAAAATATTGATCATGATACCCTTTTCGTTCGCGACTTGTGGTCAGAGATAATACGTCGGAACGTACAGGTTGGAACATTTAAAGTTGTGTGAGTGCGGCAGCGCGAGAAGAACATTAAATCGCTCGGCCAGAATTACTAACATGCCAGATATCAGCATTAAAGGAACGGATTGCCTTGCCGCAGGTCTCATTTGAATGAGAAAAAAAATTGAACCTGACACATCTTTCGTTCTCAACGTGTGGTCAAATATAATTCGAGTTACAATTTGAAAACAGCCGGTGAGTAGCCGCCTTCGGAATAAATAGAGTAGCAGTAGCGACCGTCAAGTCAGGAGTAACAGCCCGTCCAATCAAGATCAGACAGACAAATCGTCGTTTGAAGGCAACATTAATTTTTTTTTTAACTTGGCGTCGAGTCGCTATCCGTGCAGAAATATGTACGGGCATCCGCGAATAAGTACGGGCCCATTATAGGCTTATCCGTGGAAGCCAGAAATAGGAATTCTACTTGGGCCAACAAAAGCCTCCACAATATAATTTCCGGGCATTCGCATGGAAGCCATGACAGGACATCCAATATTCGTCCCTAGATGGCCCAAGAAAGCGTCGATAACACAATGAACGGGCACTGTCGTGGCGGCCATACTGGGGGCGCCAATACTTAGCCTCATGAGTCCTGTAAATGATAACGTTAAACAACGTTTACCTATTTGAGTAGGGAAAGTATTATAGGGCCCGTATGGGCACTTTCATGGAAATTCTTCTAAGTGTGTCGAATAAAAAATGACTGTATCAGCCATATGTGTTCCAGTTGTTGCAACCGTCGCCGCTGGCTGTGTTAATAAATAAATCCTCCTAAATATCCCAAGGGTCAGTACTTGGATGGGTGACCGACCCACTCCTGAATTTTTCTAAGTTCCTCGTAGGTCAGTACTTGAATGGGTGACCGACCCACTCCTGAATTTTTCTAAGTTCCTCGTAGGTCTGTTCTTGGATGGGTGACCACGCCACGACTGATATTTTTGGAATTCCGCAAGGATCAGTACTTGCATTGGTGATCGCTCCGCGTCCGAGCTTCTTTAATCCCCCAAGTCAGTATTCGGATCGGTGACCGCCTCACGGCCGAATTTTTCAATGTCCCTCAAGGGTCAGTTACATGGTTGCGATCGAAAGGTCGCAACCTAACCTATTTAACCGGCACTTAAATGCAAGTACTGATACTTGCGAAATTCCAAAAATACCGGACGTGGTGTGATCACCCATTCAAATACTAACCTACGAGGAACTTAGAAAATTTCGGGAGTGGGACAGTCACCCATCCAAGTGCTAACCCTGGTGAGACTTATAGTGAGATTTTAGGCGTGAGGCAGTCACCCATCTATGTACAGAAATGTAGTCTGAACGCGTTTTCATTTTTAGTATACTTCAAATACACAATAAAAATTAACATCTTTTAAGATGTCAATGGCCGAGTGGGCTAAGGCATGCAACAGCCACCCAGAGGATCCAGGTTTGATTCCTACCAACAGCAAAATATATATATATATTTGTTTTTTCAGCAATTAATATGTAACTATCAATGCAATAACTCCAAATATCCAAATAAAAATGCAAGATAAACCGAATTTAATGTACGCAGATAATTATTTTGTAATTAATTATTTCGTTTTTTTATATGGGGCTTAGCATGGCAGCCCTTATGGGCCCCGCCGAGGAACCCAATACTGGCCCAAAGGTTTAAAGTGTGACCGCCCAATACAGGCAGTAGTTAGATTTCCAGGATAGGCCCCGTAGTTAGTCAGGGAAGATTATACGGGCCCAGTATATAGCCCTGACTAAATTTCTGCACGGGTACCGCCACTCTTGATAGATATCACTTATAAATTATAGAGAAGTATTTTTATTTCCAAGGGTTAAGTTAACAATACATTCCATTAAAATTCACCAAAAAAAATATGTCCACTCTTTCATATCGCTCTCCGAGAAAAGTGACCGCTTGCGGGATTCAAACCTAAGACCTATCAACCTACTTACCTACCTAACGACCTAAAGATAAGCACGCTAACCACCAGACCAAACCGACTATGCAAATGCCGAATACTTTAAGATAGTTCTATCACAGAATAGTTTTTTCAAGAGTTAGATCAAACTTGATACACACGTTCTTTAATACTTCATTCACACATCAGTACAATCTCAATAAGTTTTACCGTTCCAAAACCGGGATATTCAATGTCGAAATTGGCTTGATTTACACGTAGCGTATACACGATGGTGCGCCAACGGTACATTATTAATTGTACTGCCAAAAAAACTTTCAAGCTTTTTAACAAAAATTAGATGAAGGTAGAGTGGGGCTTCACGATTATTCTGAAAAAATTTGCAGATGATTTACTGTTTAGTTTAAGCTTTGGAAAGTACAATGTTTTCGGTTTATTAGATATGTCTGCGAGCAATAGGTAGCATTAAGGAGAAATGGAAACGATGATGTAGCAACAGCGTAGCCCGCAGCTTGGCGTTCAATCAGTGTACCGCGCTGACTGATTGAAAGAATGGTATTTGAGGAAGCAGAAGGAAAAACTTTGCAGTGTAATTTTCAATTGAAAATTGCTCTTAAAATATTCTAAAAAAATGAACTGTTTTTTTCTTAACTTATATTGAATCCATATATTATATTTTTTTATTTCTTGCAAAAAATGAATATCACATCTTCAAATAATCTTTTTCTCTTATATAATACGATTTATTATCTAATATGTAATCCAACAATATATTCCTTCCTTTTGCTTCCTCATAGAGGAAGCTTTGTTTTCATAAAAAAATTTTTTTCGAGATTCTCATGCCAAACGTTTGAAATGGTCTGAAACGTCGACAAAAGTGGTTTAGAAAAATTGTCCGGATGTGTGTGCGTGCGTGCGTGCGTGCATGCGTACGTGTGTGTGTGCGCGCGTGTGCTCGTGTGCGTGTCAAAAATTCATATAACTATAACTTATAAAGTATTCGATCGAATCAGCTACAATTTAAACAACATGTACTGGCTAATCTTTAATTGGTATAAATTTTACAAAAAACGCTTAACGCATTTCGTTTTCATAAGAATATTGAAGTTTTGAAAAAAGTACGTAAATACTCTAGCTCGAACGAATTTTTAGCTATCGGGCTAAAACTTCGTATTAAAATTGAACAAAGTGATGCGACCTTTTGTATTGAATTTGGGCCAAATCGGTAAAGCGGTTCGATTTTCATGAGATTTTGAATTTTTCGAAAATTTTTTGTTTTGCTCTAATTCAGGTAAAATTTCAACTAATCGACTGAAATTTTGTACATAGGAAAAATAATATTCAGCCTTGCTACGTACCAAATTTGGTGATGATCGGTAAAGCGGTTTGGATTTTACGTGATTTTGAATTTTTCCAAAATTTATTGGTGTCGCTCTGGATTTCGTAGAACGTCAGAAATCATAAACTTTGTCAATAATTTTCATCTTTCGCATAGCTTCCGCTATGAAGAAGCCAAAAATTTAATAAAGAAACTTCCTCATAGTGGCGGCTTTGTTAAAAGCGAAAAAGAATGAAGAATCAATGTGCAAGGTTTTTTTCTCGGTTAACATCATAATGTCTACATCAAGATTGTTTAAGAGAGAAAATAACATACAATCTTGTAGCGAGAAAATTCTTTTTCGAAGCTATATATATAATAGTTTTCCCGATTTTTTCTTAACTAAACGACTAATGAGCTTTGGTTCGTATCTAAGAATATGAGAACCTTCCCCAGGATTTTTTTGTCTTTGGTGACACGAGGTTTCTGGTCCGATTGGTTGCTCGATAACAACTGTACGACACCGTCTCTTCCACTTTCTGCATACGTTTGCAGTAATCTTGCAACATTGAGCCCGCCCGCGCTCTTTTTATCCCCTCCGAGATAACACCTTTGAGAACATTCAGAGATTGTTCGAGTACTACTGCTTGTTACAGTCAATTCTATGAAAGATTTGCTGTTTGCTATTAGAGTATCCCTGGAAATGGTGGAAGCGAATCGTTCACATATATAAACATCGTATGATGCTTCATGGAAATTTGCGGTTGGTTCTATTTGTAACATGTCTAGAGCAAAAGTGGAAAGTTTGAACTTTCCGGAACCTTTTCTCTGCGGATGGAGTTTCCTCAGAACCACGAGGGTGACTGTGAATCCGACGATAAGTTTTTTAAAATCGTTTATCAAGCAATTGTTTTTCAACGTTTGGACTAAGCGAGGCGTAGCGAATCGTGCATTGTGCGCAACAAGAATACATGGTTTAGACAATCCAGTGAGCCATTGTTTGAAATTACGTAGCACGTCCTGAGTGGGAGTCAACTCTTTTGTTGTACAAAAATAGCTCTTCAGCCACATTTCTCAAGCCTGTGACGACCAATGCTTGAGATGTAATTGGCTGAGTAGGATTCGCGTATTCGCAAAATATGTGTTCATCGCAATTTGCAGCAGTCTGTAGAATGTCAGCTGATTTGCTGAGACCTGAAGTTTCCAAATCAAAGAATACAAGGTCCACATCCTTTGGTTGTATTCGGGAATGAGTTTCGATATCTCTGAGAATTTCGTCGTCGAACTTACGTGCCAATTCATCAGAATCTACCTGAAAGCCACAATTAGATTGCTATGTAACTCCCTCGGCCTGTTCAGTTTTTTTTCTCAAAGCCTGTCTTCGTTTTCATATATATTCCTGCGAACTTTTGTCTGAGGCAACTTTGCCTCCCACGCTCTTCGTGTATGTTTCAGCTCTTCCTTCACTGCGAACAATGCAGTATACTTCCCGGGTGAAACATTGAGTTTTTCCTCGACAGTCCCCAGATAGAAAAACGTGCCGAACGCCGTGACGTCAAAACTGCGCCATGTACTGCAGCATTAAGCTGCAGTAGTAACGGCACGGCGCGCTTAACGGCACGATTGCCGCCACTTCGCCTGCACAGTTCCGTACACGCTGTAGCGCTGCACAACGTATCAGAACTTTGCAGACACATTGCCGGCATCAGCACGTCACGCCGTCAACTATGCAGCTTAATGCTGCAGTACATGTCACGATAATTAACCCACAGCGTGCTGGTGCGTTCCGCATTTTTCTCGGCATCTTGACAACATTTTTCTGTCTGGGTCAATAAGTAGATCTCACCGTCATTTTTACGACAGATAACGCTTGCCAAACTGTAATCGGCCGATTCACTCCGGCTGTAGCATCCATTTTTCGGAGCCTTATGAGCCATGATATTATTCAAACTTTCGTTGGCTTGACTCGATGCAGCGGGTAATGCCCACTTGCCCACAAATAAGATTCAGGGTTCCCAGATTTGGCGTTTTTGCGCCGATTTAGCAGTTTTCAGAGACGATTTGGCTGTGAAAAATTTTGAATGGCGCCTTGGCGTAATTTTGGCGATGTCACAACCGACTTTGGCGTTTTTTTGGCGATCTGGCAATTTATCAACGATTTGGCGATTTTCCGATTCATTTCAGCAATTTTTGGCGGTTTTGAATACATGATTCCAGTTTTGAAAAGTTCTATCTTTGCTAGGTGCTGTTCCCGTAAGTACATATTTCCGACAAATTGAACAATGGTCAAAGAAGAGAAGGGATGCGTGCCAGAACGTATTTAAAACATGAGTATAGAACTCGACGGAATCTGGACCGGAAACTGCGACATGAAGCCACCATAGAACCAATCAGTAGGTCACGTAGCTTGAGCATAGATCGCACGCTCTAACCTAGACGGGATATCTCGTAAAGTTAAATTTTCCCTAGGCGTCTTTCTACGCAGGCCGCCTGCGTAGAAACTAGGTATTTCATGGCTGCCAACTTGTCAGCACTGCTTTGTAGAATTTATCAGCACTGTTTTATCGTTTCTTGTGCTAATACATCAGCAAAGCTCATGAGGAAGTCCTTCTATTCTTAAGATTCATGAAACTTGAATGACGGTACCAATTACAAAGGGAAATGTTATTCGGAGATAAGAAAAATAAAAAAGTAAAGTGGATTGTTGCTTTCAATGCAATTATGGGCAAGTACGAGAAGGACAAACGAAAATATCAGAAGGAATGGGAGACCGCGAATGGGGCAAAGGTAAGTTTGTGTTGACGTTTCCCCAATCTGTCGTAAAAAGTATGAGGTTCCTCAATGGGTCTTCGGACAATTTCCTCACGCACATCGTAAAATTTTTGAAAGTACTAAACAAATAGTAAAAACGACTATTATCGAAAATAACGATCTCTATTGAGAGTGCAAAAGTTCAGTTCAACCATATTATGTTTACCGATTTTCGACGTTCGCATAAATGTACAAAGTTGCATTATGTTGGGGTGTGAATACTAGTCATTGTACATTAGGGTGTCCCAAAAAAAAAAAAATTTTTTTTTTTTCGTCCGGCCACAGTCGCAAAAGTGTGATTATATCTAAACGAAGATTATCTCAAAATTTGAGGCTCGTAAAAGAATATTAACCGGTCGCTCACGATTTAAATTCCATTAATATATCAAACAAATGATGTTGGCATGAAAAGTATTGGAAGATATTGATGAATCCGTTTCAAATTTAACAATAAAATTATCTGTTATATCCCAAAGACATCCACAAAATTTGGTAGTAATCCGTACAAATGTCCGGGAGATATGGCGTTTGCAATAAGCGCTAAATTGATTATTTATATATTTTGAATGATTTTATCTAAAAAATATTGGATAATATTGATTGATCAGCTTTAAAATTGATACTATAACTGTATTGTATATAACAAAGACATCCGCAAAAATTTGGTTGCGATCCGAACACATTTTTCAGAGTTATTGTGTTTCCAGTGGAGGGGGCAGACAGACAAAAATTTACAAAACTTTTTCTCGGACTCTGGGTATAGATTAAAATTCAGGATGGGAAACAAAATTAATTATGAGCGGTGTAAGTCACTTGAGGACCATTTCTGTTCCGTTTTTTTATTTTTATTAGAAGTTAATTAATTACGTATAATTAATTAATTATAGTTCACATTCATGATTTTCTCGTGACAACGTCGGCTCTACTTTCTAGAAACGATGTTGAGGGTCTTTTTATTAGCGTTTGGATATTGTTGGTGGTGGCTTTTCACGACCTGCAAAAGAAATTGCTTTTGCTCCTCGTCGTTCGTAAGTGCCTTATTGTACTTCGAAATGAGAGCAATACCTCGCTCGGCAACATCATTGACGACTCTCATATTTTTGATCCTGAATCCTGAATTTTAATCTATACCCAGATTCCGAGAAAAAGTTTTGTAAATTTTTGTCTGTCTGCCCCCTCCACTGGAAACACAATAACTCTGAAAAATGTGTTCGGATCGCAACCAAATTCTGCGGATGTCTTTGTTATATACAATACAGTTATAGTATCAATTTTGAAGCTGATCAATCAATATTATCCAATATTTTTTTAGATAAAATCATTCAAAATATATAAATAATCAATTTAGGGCTTATTGCAAACGCCATATCTCCCGGACATTTGTACGGATCACTACCAAATTTTGTGGATGTCTTTGGGATATAACAGATAATTTTATTGTTAAATTTGAAACGGATTCATCAATATCTTCCAATACTTTTCATGCCAACATCATTTTTTTGATATATTAATGGAATTTAAATCGTGAGCGACCGGTTAATATTTTTTTACGAGCCTCAAATTTTGAGATAATCTTCGTTTAGATATAATCACACTTTTGCGACTGTGGCCGGACGAAAAAAAAAATATTTTTTTTTTTTTGGGACACCCTATTGTACATACTATGTATGTCCTTAAATTCATTTGCATCGGTATTGTTCCTAACATGTTGAGATTGAATTGTTTTAGGATGGTTACAACATATTGACCTAGCAAAACACAAGAGCCCGAATGATCTGAATGAGGCCCACTGTAAAATTTATGATCAATCATTGAGGAGACACCTTGCAGATCTTCAAAGGCATGGACGTTCCAAGAAGCATCAAGAGAATTCGACAGCACTTAACACGACCAAATACAAACCTTTAACAGACCATGGCAAAAAATTGTTATCGAGACTGATCATTTATTTCTTATTTTTAAAAACGATCTAATTGCAAACAATTATTTTTTTATATGAATTTATATGTACAACATTTATGCGTCGAGGTCGCGAATAAAATATTTTTGATCTCCTTTGAATTTAATTCCGCTGTATGCAATAAATGCAATCATCGATTGTATATTTAAAAAACTGTGAACTGGATTTCTGAATGTTTACATGAATTTTTTAAAAATTATTCATAGGATATTAGATTCCCATGAATGCCGAGAAGAAGATAGCGGATATAAAACTGGCGTGTTATATAACAATGCACTCATCTATCCGCTCTGTAGAACACCTCAGCGAACTTCAGTCGATACTCGGAAAAGGAAGCAATTTAGAGAACGTACGATTGCATTGAACAAAATGCTCAAGTATCATAAAGCACGTGATTGCACCTATCCTCTTAACTAATTTAGTCAAAGCCATCGGAAAAAATGGTTACTCGATCATTATCGATGAAAGTACGGACGTCTCTGTGACAAAATATATGTGTATATGCGTAAAATATTTGGATATCGAAGAAAATCGTATGCTTACTGATTTCCTGGGGATACTCGAAGTAGAGCGAGCAACAGCTATCGAGTTGCATAAAAGCATTGTTGAATATCTGAAACAAATCGGATTGCCATTGAAGAATCTCACAGCTATTGGGACGGATGGAGCCAGTAACTTGTGTGGATGTAATCATTCAGTATACACACTACTGAAAAAGGATGTTCCGAACCTACAGCTTATGTGATGTACGTGCCACTCTTTACATCTATGTGCATCGAAGGCAAGTGAAGAGCTTCCGAGTTCGTTGGATTTTCTGGCTAGAGAAGTTTTCAATTGGTTCAGCGTCAGTCCTTTGTGTAGGATAAACTACAAGAAAACCTTCGATTTAATAAACTCCGACAACGACGTTCAAAAATTGAAACAAATGATTCAACTATCGCGAATGAGATGGCTTGCATTTCACAACGTTGTGAAACGTTTATTGGAACAATGGACAGAGTTAAAGACTCATTTTCAAATAGCTTGTACTGTTAAAAAACGTTATACTGCTCGAACCATCCGTGACATGCTCGAAGATGATTGCAATAAGCTGTACCTGCTGTTTTTGAAGCCTATTTTATCCGAGGTCCAGCATCTCAATATATCTTTTCAAAGCGAAAAGATCGATCCCCGGAGCTTGTATGTAGAGATGTCGCTCGCATTTTTATCTTTCGCCGGACGAATTTTAAAGCCAGCCTTCTTGAGAGTCAATCGTGACACTTCTCTAATACAACAAGTAATCGATGCAGTCAGTAATGATCTCGCCTTCCTGACGGTCGCAGAAATGGATTTTGGGGAAGAATTTAAAAAGAAAAGCGAGAAAGCTCGTATCTCTGCCGAAAGCAAGGCTTAGATGCAACAGAGGTGTTTTAATTTTCTGAAAAGTTTGCTCACGGAAATGGCAGAGACTTTCAACGAATTTCGAGATGTTTAAAAAAATTCAGTTGCTGAGTCCGTCGCGTTGCACTTCCCAAGTTCAAGTCAGATTTGAGGAGCTTCCCTCGAAAGGTTTTTACAATTCTATCTGCGAAATCTCAGTTTGCAAGAGTCAATGGGAGAAACTGAAATTCGTAGACTGGAACGACTACTATAACGGAAATATTCCTACGAATATTTTAGAATTGTGGTCTCACGTGCTGAAATATACTGATGCTTCCGGGCGTTTCATTTTTCGAGAACTTGCAGCAGCGGTGTTGAGAATGCTCACAATACCTACGAGTAACGCTGTGGATGAAACATCGTTCTCAGCATTGACTTTAATAAAGACAAGAATTAGAAATAAAATGAGAACTACGACACTGCAGTCTCTTCTACGAATCCGTAAGTACTTTCAAGAGCACGATAAATGTTGCAAAACATTTCAGCCTTCAAAAGAAATGCTCGATCGTTTCAAGTCATCTTATATATATATCCAAGAGAGCGAAAACATCGCTGTGGATCCTGACACCGAAGAAAATGAAGCCGACTGCCTTCACCCGTATAGGGGCTCACAATTGGCGGAGCATTGGGCCGGTGCTGGCAGCCAGCCTTCCAGCAACGGCGCGGCAATGGTAACCAGCATTGGTGCAGCACTGGCTTGACTGCTGGATGATAACTTCGGCCCAATACTGGTAGTTGTTCACGGCCGGGTACTGGGGGCCAATGCGGCCCGGGAATGGTAACAAACACGGCCAGTATTCGGCGAGTAACGGCGGGAAATATTCAGTATAATCAATTTAGTAATTAATTATTAATTGAAAAAGATATATTTCCTAACGCACCGTCTCCAATCATTTTAATCATGTTATTCTATTATCATATGAAAAAAAAAAAGGAAATCGTCCACGGATACAATTTCTTTGATAGCTTTCGGGAAAGTGATGTTGGCGGGATTTGAACCTACGACCTATACGAACTACCTAAACTACATAACTACCTAACCTGCACGCTAACCACTAGACCAAACCGACTATGTGGGTTTCTTATACTTTAAGTCCATAATAGTTGCATCTAGGATAACAATCACAGGGACATCAGACGGATTTGGATAAAATTTGGTACACGGATGTTTTTGAAGCCACTGATTAAAGAACTCTAATCTGAATTCAGAAATACAAAATGGAGGATCCAATATGGCCGTCCAAATGACAATAAATTATATAATTTGTATGAAACACGAAACAGAGAGCCTTTTTGAATCCAATATGGCGGCTAATATATAAAAAGTGACTTCATTTTGATAAAATTGAGTACTCGGGTTTCTTAAGATAATTCATTATTAATCTAAACTCGAAAATAAAGGATAAAAAATGGCCAATACAAAAAATTCCAAGTGCAAAATCTTGTTTAAATGGTAGGGAAGGAAATATGTTTTTTTTATGCTGGTCGTCGCTAACGTGCCGACGGTGCGCGATATTGAGTTTATGTTAATCATTGGCATGAGGGTAATGGCCCATGTCTGCCCACGCCTGGCTGACATACGTGAGAAACGTATTTGACCTAAGACAATGTAAAATTTGACGCGTGATTTCCACCTCTCGCCCACCACGACTCGCAGGATATTGTAGGAATTCATAGTACCGATGGCGCAATCATCGGCACCAGCAATGGCCCAGCCGTGGAAAGCTGCAGCCGCCCATGCTCGGTACAAGTTTATCGGCCATCGCTGGTTGTCAGCAATGGGCCAGACATGACAAAATGCTGGCAGTTTTTACTTAGTCGCGGCCGCCGGCCACTGCTGGACCCAACCACGGCTCGATAGTCAACCAGTACTGGCTATCATCGGCTGGTAGCCAGTACTCGCCCAATCATTGGCCCTGTTGTAACTGCTGGCATTTCCTATACGGGCAGGAAATGATTAATATAATTTCAGATCTATCTTGAACAATTGATAGAATCACGAAGAAGGCTGTGGCGAGTTCATACTCCAAAGCTTGTTGAAAAATGTTTATATTTTATATGACAGATCATTTATTATTATTGTATTGTTCTTATTAACTTTAGACTTAGTTATAAACTTTAACTTTATTTAGTAAAACAACTTTGTCTCAGCCAGTTGGCAAAGACTTTTCGAAAATATATTATAAGTAGTAGTAGTAGTACAAGATTTTTATTAACCATTACAAAAAAATAGTGAATGCGTGTACAATTGTGTGCGAGTTAACATGCCGTGATCGAGTTTCCATGGTTAAATGGCCATCGACCGAGGTCCTTCAGCCCGTTTATTATGACATTTTGGAGTTTCTTTTTAGGTGTATAAACGGCCGTTACTGTATAAAAGAATAGTTACAAATTTAGTGTAGTTTGAGCTGTGGACTTATTGATTATTGTTTATCGTTGACAAAATTTGTAGTATTGTGTAATATTATAAATTATCGTAAATGCGTATTTGTATTTCATTCGAACCTAGTATTTTCTGTTTGACGCCACCCTGACGGATCAGAGATCACCGATAAATGACTAATAAATTAAGTCATTTTGCTCGATAAATGTACTAGGGGATAACTGAATTGTAACTGATTTGCCGGGGGGTAAACTACCAGTGATTTTTACGTGATTTTAAAGTAATTTTTAAGTGATTTTTTAGTTATTTTACCGAAAAATTACTCTAATGATACCTGAAAATGACTTGAAAATAACCCTGTAAATGGGTGTACCACCAGTCATTCCAGAGTTCGATCTTAGTTACATGACCGGAAAACTACTCATAAGCTACCAAAAAACAACTTCAAATTTGGTTATTAACTGGTTACAAAAATGTACATTATGACTTGTCATATTTAAGTGACCCTCAAGTCACTATCCAGTCAATTGACTGGGGAATAACGAAATTTTGACTCCTAAATGACCGGGACTGGTCAGTGACTTGCGATTAATTAAAAAATGACTCAGCAGAAGTCATTTCGAATCCGTCAGGGCATTCACTTTGGTTATACTTACAGAAATTGCTATCTCGTATAACTTTGAATATTTGATAGCACCGAAAAAAATAGATTTTGTATTGGAGACGTAGAAGACTTCGCTTTTTGGCGACTTCGGGAACTTCTGGTGGCGCTTTTAGGCGCTCTGGCAGCAGCAGACGATTGGCAGTTTCTTTCTTTCTGCGCGAATGTCGAGACGGGCAGCACGTTTGCGCGCGTGAGTCAAGTGAACATTTCTTTGTTTTATATTAAATTTATTGTTTTTCCCGTTAAGGGGAGGGAGTCAGGTCAAAATAATTAAATTTGTAAATTCAATATCATCCAAATTCTCTTGCATATAAAAATGATCAATGAACTATATTGTTGGTACTCGATGAAAGGATTTTTTACTGCCATCTGACTTGCGTATGCCTTTCCATATTATCTTAAGCAAAGGTCTTAGGTTTTCCACTCTGCGCGTGATTCAGACCAAACTGCTAGGCAGATTGGGCTAGTTGATGTCTCATTTTCTTCTTCATAAAAAGATACACCGGCTAAATGGAGCAACTCGAGAAGTTACTTCTGCTACTTGCGAGACGCATCGCAAGTAGCAGAAGTAACTTCTCGAGGCAGTAACACGCTGCGCATGCGATACGTGCTAAGATATCACAGCGCATGTCCCATTATTCGCGCGAATTCGAATATAATGTAAGTGTTACGTGTTGCGTTGAAGACATTACACTCTCATCGCGTCATTTGTATCGCGTTTCGCTAACTGATTTAAAAAATGGTAAACAAATAAAAATTTATTTACAAATACGTAATAAACTTTTTATTATATAGAAAAAAATCATTAAAAAACAGGTATATTGCAGAAATCGGCCATTTTTTCGCATTCAGGTCTAAGATTTTGCAGGTTCAGAGGGTGTACTTAACTAAACGAAACTGCCGAAGAGAAAAAAAAAAAAAAATATTTGATTTTTTTTTCTTTGAACACCCTTAATTATTTTGTGTGAACAAAAAATCGGCCATAATGTCTGCATATAACAAAAATAAATAAATAAAATAATTTAAAATTCAAATATAATATTCTGGTAATTTTTACGACTTTTGAGAAAATTAAATATGAATGGTACCGTAGAAACTTAGCCATTTTTGCGAATTCCGGCTTATAACTTTACTAATAGATAGATTACATGGAAATGAATGTTTTCACAGAAAAAAAAAATAATCGATATTTTTAAATTTTTGACCTGACTCCCCCCCCCTTAAACGATAATGTAATCTCTTCAAGGTTACATACGGTCAATTAGTACACTCAACCAAACATACGATCAAACTAATTAAATATTTTGTCGATAGCACTGCCTAATCGATTAGCTCAAAAGTATATTGAGTTGTAATAATGAAATACAGTCTTTAATGTCAGTGATAATATTTAGTCAATGCAACTAAATATTTCTTTCGCCACCCGCAACCGCCGGATGTGGTTAACCCAAACCAAATTTTTTAAATATTACTAGATCCTTTTCTCGGTGTGGCCCTTCGACCGGAAGCCGAATCGTTTATGTTCATCTTGCAACCCTGTCAAATTTGAAACATATAGATAGCGTAATAACGATGAATAGTGTATACTACGAAATAACCTAGTTATCATCCCTTTAATCTCTCGTTTTTTATCTGATAATTCAACAGTGATGAAGAAAAATGGTTCACACTTCTTTTTTACCGACCGAGTAGTAAGAACATAATTTTAAGGCGGAACGAAATGCAGTGAGATATTTTAATCAGTTGTTATTTTAACTGCGTCATGCGACCGTTTTTTTTTTAATGGAAGTTTGGCAAGCACGTGAATTCTGATAGCTCGTAATTTAAGTTATAGCATAAAATATCTTTTTCGAAATTTTTAAAACGCTGTAAAATTTTAACCTCATATGATGTACGCAAAATACAATCTCAAACGTTATTTAATAGCTCACTTACGTACCAAAATTCAAGAAGATACACGGAGAAAAAAAGTAGTTGGACCAACCAATAAATGAGTTCCGACAACCACTCGAAAGAGTTGAAATAGCGTCACTACTCAGTGGGTTATGACAACTACTCAGTGGGTTATGACAACTACTCGTTGGTTATACGAACCGCTGTGGTTGGTTATAGGAACTCGCTGTTGGTTGCGCCACCTATTGTATTGGTGAAAACAGCACTGCGATTAGTTACAGGAGCGAGTTAGTTGCTGCAACTATTCAGCGGTACAGCATATGCTGGAGATGGTTCACCTAACTACTTTTTTCTTTCAGTGTACACGAAAAATTACGACACGTGTCGCGATAACAAGGAAATCTGCACACATACACACTCAGAGATTATTTTCTAAATCATTTCTCTCGACGTTTTGGACGATTCTGGCATGTACGGGCATGAAAATACCGAAACAAATTTCACGGAAGCAAAGCTTCATCAATCGCAGTTTGGGGTTGAAGTTGGCAGAAATCGTTTGAGGGATTCTAATTTATATAAATGTATTTGAGCACGTTGACGCTTGTAATTTTCAAAATATTGGCCTGAAATGTTGTACACAAACCGACTATTATTGAACTCTGATTGGTATATGGCACAAATTGATCGGACCAGATACGGTCGACCATACGCAGATCTATCATGCCCGTCAGATCCAATTATTCTTCAGTTTCCCGACACGAGACTAAAAAGATAACTCAATTTTGTACAAAGTAGTAGTTACTGATTGCACTCGCAGAGAACTAACCCATTGGGGATTACAATTTACTAGAAAAATATGATTTTCATATGGGGCATGTCAGTCCAAGCAGAGATTTTTGTAATTAATTTTTTATAAGGTGACTAGAAAACTTCCGCGCGCTGCACGCGCGAGTAGAGATCGTGTGTCGGTGCAGCGATCTTATTTAATACATATAATATATGTAATTGGAATTCCCAAAAATTAAGAGATGTAACAAATTTTTCCAATACTTCCAAATCTTATCGAATCGGAAACTCTTTATAGATTTGACTCAAATTGATTATCAATTGTCCTTTAACATTTTTTCAATTATAAATTAGTATTTACCTTGATAACTTCAAATTTGTGAGGTCTGGAGCATTTCAAGACTTTAGAAAAAAATATAAAGTCGCGTCATTATATGGGGCTTTACATTTTTAGTAAAGCAGTACGACCTCTTTGCCCAATGAAATAAATACAGGATTTCCAATTCTGGAATCCTGGCATGGATTTTGCTAAAAATAACAGTGAAGAAAGAGGTCTGATTTACTTGACTGCAGAATTTCAATTATCCCCGATCTCTTCGTTGATCATCTTATTCACGATTGTTCTGATGATTCGCATGTAGTGACTCTGCGTACTCCTGATTTTGTTGCTGCCATAGAGACTACGTGGCACTTTGTCGTTCAACATCTTAAGCCTAGTTTCATATTCGCAATTAACACATAATCCGGAAACCCCGAAATATTGTAAAGTCAACCAACTTGGGAATTCAAACCTCGCACGCCCGATATTCTTGACAAAACTGTCAAAATTGCAACTGTCAAACGTGCTAAACACGAACTCGGTCTCGGTCTCGATCTGATCTCGCGCCAATTTGGACCAATCACAGCGCGAATAACGTGACAACAATGGACGAACTCGCAAGTTGATAAAATGTCGCAACATACTTTTTAGAGAAGGACTAGGGTTAAGCGGACTCAGGCACTTCAGCGTAGAGTCTCTTTCTATGAGTTTCGACATTTAACATAAACAAAACAATGAATGCGTCCCGATAGCAGTGTGACTGACTGACGATACCTCTGACCAATCACAGCACGAATAAACCGACAACAATTAAATCTCGCACTTTCGATACTAAAACTCGAAAGTCAATATATCTCGCCACCAACTTTTTAAGAGAGGATATTTAGAAATATTTCGTACGTGCATACCTCGTCAGTTTGCAATAGTTTGCATTATCGAGCATATAGACGCCTGCAAAGTAGAACCTTGCAAATTGCTTCCTGATTACTTTACACATTGACAAAGTTTCCTCTATGAGGAAGCCAACCCTGATAAATGTGCTTCCTCCAGAGGTGGCTTCGTCAAATATGTACAATAATTAGGTCACAATTTGCAAGATTCTCCTTCGTTTTCTGGCATGAAAATTTGAAAAATATATATAATATTTTAATGAAAAAACGATATCTTTGTGAGGAGGAAAAATAATCCTCAAATGGGCACACTTACATTATTATTTTTTCTCGGAAAAACGGAAGCGACGTTAATTAGGTTTTTATCTTTAGTGGTGCATGCAGGTCATTCAAAAGCGAACTAATCCTCTTAAACTTGAAGTTGTATGGTGTCACGAGAGCTCACCTCGAGATCCAGATAGGTGGTGTATATGGGATGTGGTAGAACTATGCAAACTGCGAAGAACCATGATCCTATTGCGCACACAAATGCTGGTATCCGAGGTCGTCCTGGTTCGCTCAACAGTCTATATCTGTCGCCGGCGATCAGCAAGTACGTCATCATGGAAACGTGGATTGGTATATCCTGAAAGTAGAGTAAAAGTCATAAACTTATTTATTAAAAGATTAAACGAAATACTATATTGCGACCCGAGGGAGGCAAAACACATTTCTCGCGAGTATGAGTTTGCAACACGAGCCGAAGGTGAGTGCTGCATTCACACGGGCTGAGAAAATGTTTTCCTCCCGAGTATTGCATACGATTTTATATCACAAGGCGAGGAAAGAGAAAGGAAAACGTCACTTTCCGTGCCGCAGTGACGTAAAATGGATTTAAAGCTTTTATCCGTAAGCCATGAAAATACACAAATGAGTGTGAATAATGAGAAGGAAGCAAATTCAACAACGGAGGCCAAATCACCTTTCAAAAAATAAAATGTATTTTTATATATATTGTAGTTTTTTTCGCGGCCATTTTTAACAGCGTTAATAATAAATTAAGGAACGTAAAATGAAAGCCTTTCGTTGAGTTTTGAATTTTTTACAGATTTGTGAAGGAAACAATTACTAAATTTAATAAACATACCCTTTCCCTCTTCTTCGGCCATTTTTCAAAGCGATCTTAAAGTAAAGACAACTAAAAAATGGCGTCGGCGAACATGAAAAACTTGATTCAAAAAGGTTATTTGCGGTTTTGACATGAGTTTTTTTTCGAAAGTCATTCCCGAAAAAATTTGCATTTTGATAATCAGCGGGCAATTTCTAAATAAATCTTAAAATCCTATTTGTCTTTTAAAAATGGAAAAATT
Organism: Ephialtes manifestator; assembly: GCA_963970395.1. NCBI lineage: Eukaryota > Metazoa > Arthropoda > Insecta > Hymenoptera > Ichneumonidae > Ephialtes > Ephialtes manifestator. The sequence goes on along the minus strand of OZ019974.1, from coordinate 21,912,049 downwards.
CTTTTCTCTCCCGACTCCGCTAAAATAACCCCATTTCGTGTCCGCAATGCGGGCGCGAAATTGCTCATTTGTTACGAATGACGTACGCATGCGCAGTCCGCTTTCATTAATAATAAAAACCGTACTACGCATGCGTATCGTCATTTGTTAAAAATGAGCTTATTCTCCGTCCTTGTTGCACACACGAAATGTGGTTATTTTTTAGCAAAATCGAGAAAAAAGTATAATACTGTGCATGGGAGCGGTGCAACTTTTCACCTCTTGTGAATTTCTACCCTCGCTTCGCTCGGGCATCACAATTCACTGCAGGTGAAAAGTTGCACTTCTCTCCCTTGTAACGTAATGTACTATTTTTTCTTTTTCTTTTCGGCTTCAGACAACTGAAAAGTAAAAAATACGAAAATTCGTAATTTTCGATTGGCGATAATTTTTCTTTCTTTTTTTTTTGTTTAATCGATTTTCTTTTTTCCTTCCCGTTTGAAAGAGTTTAGAGGAACGTAGAGACCGGAGCAAAGGTCGTGATGATACCTCAATTTTTAGGCCCGTGAGATCGTTTCTAAAAATAGTGAAAAAAATGGAGGGGTCACGCGGGAAGGGATGATTGTATGCAAAAAAAAAATTGAATTTTCACTGAAAACTTTTAAAACTTTTGACAAAAATGTCGAAATTTTTTGATTTTATACATTTATTTATTAGAAGCTATGTCGATGTATTTCTTTATTGCATATTCCTTAAGTACACTAATTAACTTTGGCTATCCCCACCTCATTTATTCCCCATTCCATTCGTCGAGACCAAACAACTTCGAATCGAAAAAAGCGCGATTATTATTCGCTACAAACAGTCTTAATTGTACCCTTCAAGGGGCGATTCGCGATGATTTATAATATAATTGCATAATTAGTACAATAAGCAATAATGCAACTTGCATTATGCACAGTAAACCGGTATTTGAGACTTTGCCCACTCGAATAGTTGTATCAACCAATCAATTAGGTATGGTGATAAACACAGATGGTTACCGCAACCGACAGGGCTTCTACCAACAAAACTTGGTTCGTGCAACCAATACTGTTTGTCATAACCAAGCTGAGTTATAGAGGAATTAGGAAAATGGGTTGGCATTAATTTTCTCCGTGTATATTAATTTCCTAACAACTTTTTGCAGCATACAGGAACGACTAAAACATCCAACACTAACGCGGATCTTCATGCGTTATGCACGCAACACTAATTTTTCAAATGAAATTAATTAATCTACCGGAGAAGCGATTGCAAACAATTCTTCAACACGGGGACAAAAATGTATTAATTGTGCACCACGTGCGTTCTCTCGCAACGCTGACTCTCGACCAGATCTCGTATCTTCAAGTAATGGTTACAAAATGCCTATTCTCACTACATTTCCAACTTATAATTCACAGCGGAAGTTCGACCACGAGTCGTTCGATTATGAACAAGACTCTCGTGGCTTCGCTCAATCTACGCACGCGGTTATAATTTTCGTTCTCGAGATGCACGAGGAGCGCGCTCAATGTTACTTCTCAATCTACCCTCGATTGCAAACTGTCTCAGCCCTCGGCGAGATATTCTCTTTACTTCTCCTTTTTATTCTTCAAAAATTTGGAGAGACCTGCAAATATAAAGGCGATCCCACCTGTAATCTGGTATAAACTATGCCGACCAATCTTCAGATATTCTCTCTATCTAAAAATCTTTTTTCGGAATCACGGAAGTTCTGCCAGGTTACCTCCATTAAATAAAGTATATTTAAGATATAACTTGGATATATAATTTAAATCGGGTGTATGCCATACCAAGTGAGCCACCCAAATTTAGCGAGGTCGCCAAAAGTGTTCATAATTTTTTCAAAAGTTTTTTTTAGAGTATCACGAGCATCCATCAATTATTTCACAACTTTTTGTTAACATACATGTCTTAAGTTTTTTTACACATCGTATTTTTTTGGGGATAATCTCAATTTTGTCAAATGAGGATAGCAACTTTTAAACAATTATTTTTAGATGTTTTAACCAATAACCAAACCAAACCTTGAGAAGCTATTCATTTTCCATCACGCCAATTTTTCTGAAGTTTTTAAACAAGTAATGGAAATTCTGGGAAATTTTAAGAAAAATTGGAATGTTTCTCAATGAAAAAAATATTATTACATTATTTTGTCAAACAAGATATATCGGGTGGATATATCTTGCAAATTACAAAAAGCGGCAAATAGTTCTATATCTCGTATATATAATCAGATTTACTTTAATCAGGTCAAAAATGTAAAAAAATTGATTTTCTTTTTCTGTAAAAACATTCATTTCCATGTAATCTATGTATTAGTACACTGTAAAAAATGTTCGAGTTTTTCCTATACAAACGTGTATGGATTTTGTAAAACTTGGTATAGGAAATCGAAATCAATATGTTTGCATAATAAATTTAATACAGATCAATGAATTTCGATAATCCGGTGATAGAAATTACAATACACGATTATTAAATCAATAATTACAAAATCAGTACCTGAAAATCAACGTGTATTTTAGGAATTTTAGTGCCGGATTTGAAATTTAATACAAATTGTCGCATTAAATTTAAGATCAAAGTTATCAAAATTTCAGTTACTAATGTTGAAAAATACCCGTCAAAGTATTTGCAGTTTTGTCCACATAGGTGTACTACTTTTTGCATAATGTTCGTGTTTTTGCGACACAAACGTGTGAGAAATTTACAAAACTCGGTATAGAAAATAAACATTAATATAGTTGCACAGTAAATTTAATATGCGTGTATGGATTTTACCAATCCGGTGATATAAAATTATAACACATGGTTACTAAATCAATCATTACTATATTAGTACATGAAAATCAACATGAATTTTTTGGATTTTTAGTGACTGATTTGAAATTTAATACACATTTTCCAATAACGAAAAAAACCCGCACTAGATCGCTAACACTTGTTACTTAGCATCGACTTCTGATAAGTTACTCGAAATTTCGAAAATCGATGTTTTTAAACACTGGAGCATCTCGCGCTGCTATTGCGGCAAATTTATGTTTGATTTATGTTTGTTGCTAGATCTTTACAGGTCTGTGGATATAATTTTTTCGAAAATCCGGATACCTGAGCTTCCTCATGAGAAAAAGATTCCGTTCGTCCAAAAATTATGTTCACTTGAAAATATTTCCAACCCACTTCGCGCTCTGATTGCAATCAATTGAATATTTTGTTATGTCAATTATAAGTATGCTTGAGAGAATAATAGTTATACAACTCTTATGCCATTTAGATATCCAAAATTACTAAGTCGTTGATAGCGTAGTTGGTAGCGTGCGTGCGTTGTTAGGTACTTAGGTAGGTAGGTCGTAGGTTCAAACCCCAGTGTAAGCGTAACATTTTCTGTGGCGAAAACCAATACCCAACAATTTCTGATGACATAATTTGTTTGAAAAAATAATGTCCGAATAATATTTCTATTTTTTAAAATTGTTTTTATGTCCACTTTCAATTTCCAACGCACATGTGCTTGAGTTTTCAGATACCGCTCATATGAAAATTCATCATACATGTTTATAAAATTTAATGCACAGTTTATGCATATGGTCATATTGACATTAAATCTCAATAACGTTGAATTTTAATATTCCTCTAAATGTTATGATTTTTCATATACACATGTATACAACATTTCATATACGGTATCTGCAAAAAAACTTTTAACACTTTTCTATTAATTTTAATACAGATTTTTTTTAAAGTGTAAAGTTATAAACCGGAATTCGTAAAAATGGCCAAGTTTCTACGGTACCATTTATATTTAATTTTCTCAGAAGTCGTAAAAAATTGCCAGAATATTATATTTGAATTTTAAATTATTTTATTTATTTGTTGTTGTTATATGCAAAATTATGACAGATTTTTTGTTCACACAAAATAATTAAGAGTGATGAAAAAAAAGAAAATAATATATATTCAGTGTATGGCACCATGGAATCCTCTACAAAATGCACCGGCTCAACTGCCCCCGATATCTGATTGAAATCACCAAAAACTTCCTGGAATCACGGAATCTGATGGTCAGAATAAATACAGCTACATCCACCGCCTTCACACCCGAACAAGGAGTACCGCAGGGTTCTCCTCTGTCTCCACTTCTCTACAACATCTACTGCAACGATATATACAATTTCAATAGAAATAATAGGAACTCAATAGACCTAAGCCGATACATATTGCAGTTTGCCGACGACACAGCCTTAATATCACATCAAAAAAATCTTCAAGAAACGATTGAGAAGCTTCAAAGAACCGTCGACAAAACTGTGACTTGCTTCAACAAGTGGCGTCTCAAGCCAAATCCACTAAAATCTCAACTTCTGATCTTCAACCACACAATAAATCCCCAATCACCAAAAATCTAGGCACTAATATAGACAATAAACTTAACTTCAACTACCATCTACAGCAATGTAAACAAAAAATGTCAACAAGAGCAGCCCATTTCAGAAAGTTAACATTCAGCGATAAAAAAATCCACATAAAACATCAAGCCAAAATGTACCAAAGCATATGTAGACCAATAATCGAATAGGCCACCCGATATTACTAAACTGCAAAAAAACAGCAATAAATAAAATAAAAACTACAGAGACCTGCGCTGTCCGCCGTTTAACACGAATAAGACACCCTGACAATCCGCTACACAATCCACCTAATACACTACTATACGAATTAACTAAAATCACCCCCATAACGACAAGAACACAAAATCTGACTAAAAGATTCGCCTCCCAACAATTCCACAATATCCAACCACTCTGCATAAAACTTGAAGAAAACGAACCTCGCAGACGCAAACACCCAGCACTCACAACATATGAACAGCTCGAACAAATGGCAAACGCAGAAGAAATTGAATTATAAACGCAAAATCAAATACTCAATTACAAACAATTTTTCCTATACCTATAAAATCTAAAACCACTAAAACTAAGCGACTCAGGGGCTGAAGGACTACGGTCGATGGCCCGTTGGCAATAGTTGATAGATGTAAATATTGTTTTAAATGTAAAAAAAAAACTACCTGTTATGTATATACCTATGTGCGGTTTCAGAGCTGGGCGGTCGTTGGCGCGACGACGATTGCCTGCGTTACAAAGTCGGCCCTACTCTGTTCGCCAACGTCGATCCAGCAGCCAATTAACGCCGGGATGATAACAACGGAACAACTTTACACCTAAGCGTCAGGCCGCAATCGGTTTTCGAGTCGGGCCAGGGTCGGAACGACAATGCCGGCCGACGTGGGAACGTCGGCGCGACATTGTCGCGACATTTGAAACGACGTTCGCCCAGTATTGGGTGTCGACGCTGAGCCGACATCGAATAAAAAATATTAAAAATTAATTTAAAAAAATAAATTATCTATCTGCGCAACCGTCTAATGCTTTTTAATCATTCTAACCTGTTTTTTAATTAATTTTTCACCACTATTTTTTGGACACCCTAGAATAAATTTTTCCGGCGGTGATGGGACTCGAACCTGCAAACTTGGGATTAGTAGTCCACGATCTTACCCACTCGGTTATCCACATCTTGGAAAATTTAGTGTCGAATTGCGTATATAAATCACTCGTCTGTATTACTTCATTAATACCGTATGCACTCTTAATGGTGTTATGATGGTATAACAGTTTTTAGAAGTTTATTGCAAAAATAAAACAATAGTGAAAAATAATGAAAATTATTTAACTCAATAAATTGAGTTATATACAATGATTTCGCCTTTTAAATTACAAACGATGGAGTTGCTTAATATTCGTTTATCAATTACGAAAAATGGTATAAGCCTTATTATTTTATTAATTTTAATCCTACTTTAGTGAATTATTTTGACGGAATGTCGACTACCAGTACTGAATTTCCCATGTGCGGGTAGCCAACGTTCCGAGTACGGCCGACGATTGGCTGAATCAAGGCAACTCGTCGGTAGCCAACAATCGGAGTTTGACGATGACCCAGAGTTGGCGAAACATTCGAGCGATGCTTGGCTGGCAGGCGGCGTCGAATCGACAACCAACGATCGGAACGCGACACTCGGCGATGTCAAAGAAGCTGGGATGGCCACATGCGAATTTTTGACTCAAACTAATTGCATATTTTACGGCTAATTATAGGCTATTTTGGTACGCAAGACTTAATTTTTCCGCTCCACCCCTAAGGGTAGAAACGTGTGGCCACCCTGGCTTCCGATAGAAGCTAGGATGGCCACAGCTGCAAAACGGATAACGGATAAGAGAAAAATTTGTTTATCTATCTGATATTTAACGGCTTTTTAACGGCTCTCGAATGAGACTAGTTTCAATCAAATCGAACCACCCCTTCCGGAGTTACAACCCCCTAAGGTACTGAAATAGGTTTTTTTCAGTATAAAAGAACATCAGGACACTGAAAATGGTCTTACAATTCATGTTAATTTAACGGCTCAACATTTCTATATTTTCCGATTTTTCCGCTTCAACCCCTATGTCAGAAACCCACCCCCTCAATAGCTTCGGTCAGTGCTCAGGGTGTACGTTACCGTTACCATACTGAAAATGGTTTTTAAATTCATGTTGATTTAACGGCTCAACATTTTCATGACTTCCGATTTTTCCGCTTCAACCCTTAAGGGTAGAAACGTGTGGCCATCCTGGCTTCCGATGGAAGCTAGGATGGCCACAGCTAAAATAATGAGAACGGATAGTAGGAAAATTTGTTTATCTATCTGATATTTAACGGCTATTTAACGGCTCTCGAATGATACTAGTTTCAATAAAATCGAACCACCCCTTCCGGAGTTACAACCCCCTAAGGTCCTGAAATAGGTTTTTTGTCGTATAGAAAAAACACCAGGACACTGAAAATGGTCTTAAAATTCATGGTAATTTAACGGCTCGACATTTTCATTATTTCCGATTTTTCCGCTCCAACCCCTATGTCAAAAACCCACCCCCTCTATAGCATTGATCGGTGCTCAGGGTGTACGTTACCGCAACAATACTGAAAATGTTCTTAAAATTCATGTTGATTTAACGGTTCAACATTTTCATGACTTCCGATTTTTCCGCTTCAACCCTTAAGGGTAGAAACGTGTGGCCATCCTGGCTTCCGATGGAAGCTAGGATGGCCACAGCTAAAATAATGAGAACGGATAGTAGGAAAATTTGTTTATCTATCTGATATTTAACGGCTATTTAACGGCTCTCGAATGATACTAGTTTCAATAAAATCGAACCACCCCTTCCGGAGTTACAAGCCCCTAAGGTCCTGAAATAGGTTTTTTTCGTATAAAAAAAACACCAGGACACTGAAAATGGTCTTAAAATTCATGGTAATTTAACGGCTCGACATTTTCATTATTTTCGATTTTTCCGCTCCAACCCCTATGTCAAAAACCCACCCCCTCTATAGCATTGATCGGTGCTCAGGGTGTATGTACGTTACCGCAACAATACTGAAAATGTTCTTAAAATTCATGTTGATTTACCGGCTCAACGTTTTCATGATTTCCGATTTTTCCGCTTCTACCCTTAAGGGTTGAAGCGGAAAAATCTCAAGCTTTACCTATAAGAAAGGGGACACCACAAGGGGAATCACTAAGTCCAATTTTATTTCTTTTATTTATCAGTGATATAGAGATCTTTCTAAAGAATGACGGCTTATCAGGATTGGGCTTGGGTGGTTCACTGGAAATTTTAACACTGGCGTTTGCTGACGATATTGTTATCTTAGCAGAGTCACAAATGGATGCGCAAAGGAAATTGAATGCACTATACAAATACTGCAAAAAAAAATACACTTCAGGTTAATACGACGAAAACACAAATAGTTACCTTCCATAAAAACCCAAATTGTATAAAGTTCAAAACATTAAAATTCGGTGAAGATACAGTGGAAATCGTAAAATCCTACACCTATTTAGGTGTCAACTTCTCGAGATCCTGAAAATTTTGGGAAGCTGCAAACGAGCGGATATCGAAAGCTAATGTAGCAATAGGAGCGACGAAACAAACGTTATCGAAATCTAAACCACGCTCAATTGCGGCGGCGATAAAGCTCTTCGATTCCATAGTTTCAACCACACTCTTATACGGAGTAGAGGTATGGGGAAATGCCTACCTACGTAACATCGAGACAGTACAAGTAAAATTTTTCAAACAAATGGTAAATTGGCCAAGAAGCACGCCTAACTATATAATTCGCCTTGAAACCAACAGGACTAAGCTCGAGGTAGAAGCCCTGCGCCGTAGTCTGAGATGGTGGATGAAGCTGTTAGAGATGTCGGAGGACAGACTGCAGAAAAAATGCTACTATAGGTTAAGGTATCTAGAAAAATATACAACAAAATATAAGAACGAAAACTGGGTTGTACAACTGAAACAGCGTCTAGCCGAACTAGGTTTCGAAGAAATATATGAGAGACAAGATCCGAATACAATAAAAGCGTACATAGATCAGATTACGGAGGCTCTCGTTGTGAAAATTAAAAACGAAGATCTACTTGCGGTGCGAAACTCGAGCTACTCACATGTATATAAAGACATTCCAAGAAAACAAATACCTATATGAAAATATTAATATGAAAAAGCTCGGTCTTTATGGTCAATTACGATTCGCGCACAGTGTCAATCCGAGGTTATATTGGAATGGCCTCAAGGTCGTACTCGATTCGGAAAGTCGCTGCCGGACATGTAACTCAGAAGAAAGAGACGACTTAGAACATTTTTCGCTCAAATGTACGGCCTATGAGGATTTGCGAATGCACTATCTTCCACATATGGAAAACATGAAAGACATACTTTATACGAATTCGCCGATAACACTAAATAACATTTTTTTATACATGATTAACGCCTTAAGAATACGATCATTCTCATTGAATGAATAAAATATTAGTATAATAGTAAATATAGTACATAAAATAAGAGAAAGACGTAATCAACGGATGATGTAAATATCCAGAAAGCGCGTTACCCCTTGTATCCATGGATACGACCATACATATACAATAAACATACATAGATACATGCCGAACTTTGGGGGTTGATTTCACCCCCTAAAACCGTTTTTCCGCCGATAAAACAAATACTTGTCTCTTAGTTTTTCAAGGGCTACAACATAGTTGAGTTTCATTGAAATCGAAGAGGGACACTTAAGTGACGTTCCTTGTTAGACGAACAGACCTATGCCGCTGAGTTGACAAGACTCACAGAAGAGTTGCACGAGTTTCAGCGAACACGAGAAGAACTTGAAAGAGAAACTGTGCGACAAGGTGATAGCACACTCTGGCAGACTGCTTGTCTGAAGGTTCTCACCGCGTCCAAATTTGGTGCTGTCTGTCACATGAGGAAACATACTTCATGCTCACATATTGTCCAACAGATCCTGTACAAATACGGGCGTCAAAATGAAGATAGAGCACGGAAAGAACAGGAACACCATCTGAAATGTGAGATTCAACAGTGCGGTTTGTTTGCGGATTCCGAAATTGTCGGGTTGGGAGCAACGCCAGATGGTATTATTCAGGATAATGCTATTGTCGAAATCAAATGTCCTTATGCGGCAAGAAACGGAACAGTAGTCGACGATATCAGTAAAAAAAGGGTAACGTGCAAAGGATCTTTCATAGAAAAGACAACACTCGAATCAACACTGAACACGAGTATCACTATCAAATGCAAGCGCAGCTGCATATTGCGAGAAGGCAGCACTGTTTCTTCATGGTATGGACGACGAAATGGAGAAACCTCTAGTGAAATTCTACGAGGATTGCATGAATCCTGAGCTCGTGGACCCACGATATCCGCGATCGATGTCAATCCGAGATCCTGTGCATATATTGGAAGCTATTGTGGAGCACGAGAGCCGAAGTCAACCTAAAAGGAGGAAAACGGGTCCAAAAACTGAAGCTGACGAGTGAAACCTGCAAAATCAATAAGATTGGACAAGTATAATGAATGTTAAGAATCAAAGGAACTACGAATCACCATACAACGGTGACAATCTGTGAATGACAAGCGCTGACAGTGGTCAAGGCTGTGATGAACCGCACTTGCCAATGTCCATTAAAAAAGGAACCATTGACTCTGCACACCTACCGAAAAATGTGGTTGAAATGCGCTGGCATTGGTGAGGCCTGCAACGAGCCGCGTTCTTAAGTAGTAAGGTTTGAAGGAACTGTTGCCCAACGTGGAACTGAAAAGCTTTGTATTGAATGCACTGACATTGGTCAAGGCTACGATAAGCCGCGCTCTCCAGTATCGGAGATTTACGGAGCTATCAATAAAAGGTTATTTATTTATTTCAGTAGCATGTAACTGCCTGTTAACATTTTATAAATATTCTAATTCTTATTTTCGAGTTACAGGTGAGTTGCGCTGTTAGTAGCAAAATATATCTAACGTGAGAACCTCTAATCGATTAATAATGTTCCCGAAAAACGAACTACATTTAGACAGTGGTTTTCGCATTACTCCACTCGTCTTTCAAAAATATATGGTACAAGAAACATTTCATTCATTCGCTGTTTTGACCAACTTTCGGCCGCTGTTTCGGAAACTTTTCATTTTTGTTGAGTACCTCACAACTCGGATGGCTCAAATCTTACCGTAGCCAGTCGCGTCCAAGCAATATTGAGTGAAAAAAAATTGTAAATTGCGAACCTACAATGTACGGGATACCAGTCGAGTACAATGCGCCCTCGGCCACATGGCTCGTTCTGAACAAGTAAACATATATTCCTCATAAGTTATCATAAGCTAATGTAGATTTTACAAACTGAACGTTTCTCGGATTGTTTCAGTGGCGCGCGCGAGTGGTATTGGTGCGACGAATTGTTTTGCATCGGCAGTAACTTATTGTAACTTATCAAGAATATATGCGTAATAGATGACAACGAGCTGAAGTGACCTAGCACACAGTGCACTCGACTGGTAACCATACATTGCGGGTTCGAGACCTGCAGTTGACTATTTTTTCTTTTCTTGTCGATATTGCGTTGACACGACCTGCTAGGGTAACATTTCAGGTATCCGAGTAGTGAGGTACCCGACTCGAAAATATAAAGTTTCATGTTCAGAGAAGAAGAGAAATCTTGTCTGTCTTCTTCCGTCCATTGAACCAAAGAAGCGACGTCGTTCGTTTATCGCTCTCACAACATGCTAGGGTAGTCATGAAATGTTTGATTGATGTTTGGTGACTGTCACTGTTCAGTGCAAGACAGTCTCTCGTATTCTCTTATACGTAATAGCAAGACATACGTAATAGCAAGTAAAGAAGAAGTTGTAACGAAACATTTATCGATAAGTTTGAAATGAAACATCAAAATGTTTGCATTCCACATTTGAAGCTTTCGTTTCGTCGAAAGTAAGCATCGTTTCTAAGTTCTTAGATGGTTGCGACTCCGGCGGAGGTCTGTAATTGGTGCTTTGTCACGCAGGCGCCTTGTGCGTGCTCGACTAGGAACGAAAGGGTGGGGATTCCAGGGTGAGTATACATTCTAAAAGCTCGTCCCGAAACCGTCCCAAATTAGAGATAACATAATTAGAGATAAGGTAAATGTCCCCATTCCCGTACCCTATAAGGCCAACCAGACAAATGTATGTCTTTTTGCGTTGTGACGAATTTAAATTTGGAGATTTTTTTTGCACCACTGTAAAATTCAGTTAATTCTCTTTCTAAAAATGGTTTATTCAATCGATTCCGCCAATTATTTCGCCATATAGACGCTGATTAATTCATGCTTATTAGTGTCCCCTCTGCCGACACAGCTGTGCCCAATCCCGACCAGCGATGACCCCATTTTCGACCACTAGGGAAACGGAGATCCCGAAGAGTAATAAAAATTTTTTTTAAATAAATAAACATGATCCGGGATTGTACTATTAATATTTTTATTGCATAATTATAAAAAAACTTCGTTTTTCGGAACTTATGTTACATTTCCGTCTCCACATACACTTTTTTTTTTGCGATGCTGTAAAAATTGAGATATTTCAAAATTTTGATCAGTGAGGGAAAAAAGTCCAAGTCCTTCGCAGCGATCCTGTAAGAATTGAATTATATCAATCTTTTTTATCACTGAGAAAGTAAACCTTGTAATAAAGACATTTTTTTGACTGCCTAAATAACGTTTACGGTAATGGGGGCAACCAGGCATTTCGTTGTGCCTAACTTCGACCACCGTAAAAAAAATGAAAAATAAATTATTTATAACTTTTTTTTTGCTGGATCAGTAATTGAACTCATAATCTATCGTTTGCACTAAAAATTATTCGATTTGTACAAATTCCGGATGCAGTACGGACTATTGAAGCGGTCAACGCAACTTAACCTCACTGTTAAGAATACGATGGGTTCGCGACAAGCGTTTGGAAATACGAATAAAACTTGGATTGTGTTATTGTATTTACTCTTTCCGTTGCAATACTCTCACACATAGGGTCCTCGGAATATTGTACTATGCTCAAATGTTGTTATTTTTGCGCAGCACTCGTGTAAATAATTATTTCCGTCGAAGTGGTCGGCAGAGGGAGCATGGACGGGAATGGGGACATTTACCTTAATTGGGTTTCCAAAGTGAAATTGAGGAACAATAGACGCATGGTAAATATTTATCATTCTTATTGTCATAATCATTTCTGTACAGCAACATAACGAAGAGGACCAGGTTCCTGAGGGCCCGATCAACTTGACAATTGCGAGAGACCGTCCACCTTCCCCGAATATCCCCCCCCCCCGTCAACTATCGGGTCGGTATTCACCGAGGCCGCTACAACGTTCACACCATCGTCATTCATCCCGCCATCGTTCACCCCATCACCATTCATCCTATCATCATTTACCCCATCGTCATTCATCCCATCATCGTTTACTCCATCGTCATTCATCCCACCGTCGTTCACCCCATCGTCATTCATCCCATCATCGTTCACCCCACCGTCATTCGTCCCGTCATCGTTCACCCCATCGGCATTCATCCATCGTCGTTGACCCCATCAGCATTCATTACATCATCGTTCACCCAGCCGAAGCATTACTGATGGTAATGCGCCTCCGAGCAGGACATTGGGTGACTGCCAGAAATCGCGGTAGGGCAGCCGCTCAAAGTACTGACCGGGAACGTGGCCGAAAAGAAAGTCAGCAAATTTTCGGAATAAAACTTCAAAAAAAGAAAACGGTCCTTTTCAGGGCCACCAAAATTTAAAAAAAACTTAAAACGCAGACGTTCACAAATATGCATTCACATACATTCGTGATAAACTACCATAAGTTACGGTAGATACAAAACAATTCGCCTCAAGAATACCACTCGCACGTGGCACTGACACGTTCTCGGAAACATTGAGCTTGTAATCTATAGTAGCTTATGGTAGGTTATGAGGAATGAATATACGATTCATCATTTATAGAGCCTCGAGGTTGCAGGTTCGAGACCTGTCATTTACAATTTTTTTTTTGCCTAACTCGTTCTTCAGGCCCTATTTATAAAAACTGCCTCGAACTCACAAGTAAAGCTGAAAGCAATTCACTACTGAGATTTCGGCCATCCGAGTACTGACCGTGAAACGGGCTACTCGACGAAACGTAGAAATTTTGTTTTCAAAGAATAAAAATGTTTGTAATGGTATATGTTACTGAAATGTTACTGAAAAAAGCGAAAAAAATGTATAGGGTGAACACGCCAGTGAGTGAACGGTTAAGCAATTCGGCTACTTCAGCCATCCGTAACTCTGTAATACCTGTCCAGATTTCGAAGTACTTTGAGAACATCGGATTCGTTATAATTCACTCTTTCGATTCAGATAATTGTAAACTACATTTGATTCATGATAAAGTTTATATCAAAGTTTAAACACGATAATGCAGAACACCCAAGTGAATAGACGTTCTTGCCAGTAAACGGATGGCTTCAACCCAGTGAATGGACACTATTTTTTCCAGTGAGTGAACGGGATTTTGGCCAATGAATAAACGGTATAGAAAGTAAAATATGCTAAAAAATTATGTAACTTAATAATAAATGTAAATAATGCTGAGCACCACATGGGTAAAACAAAAAATCTATGAGTAAAAATGTTAGATGGATAAAACCAAAAATCGTGGCGACAACGTAAATTGCAGATATTGACACCGCAAATAGTGAAAGATATCTTTCGTTTATTGGTCCCACAATTAGTCACATATGGTGTGATATACAATACCTCAAATATAAATAGTAGTAGTAGTAGTAAAATGGGTTTATTGACATCATACATATATATTGTATTACATTGCACAAAACGAAACTGTACATTTAATATCTTGGTCACAGAATAGTATAATGGCAACAGGCCATCGACCGGAGTCCTTCAGCCCATGAGTAGCCGTGTCTATTGTGACGTTTTTTTTTTTTTATTGCGAAGATAAATATACATTTTTTGCGGATTATATGGTTATGAGTAATAAAATATGTCTATTGTATGTGATCGTTGTCTATAGCTAGTCTTTCTAGAATTTGGTATAATGTGTGTGTAGGATGTTTTGGTTTACGGTTTCTCTGCAATGGTCTGATACATAGTTCGTTGATGTTTTCTAATTGTTTAGAGGCAAATTGAGCGGATAGATGCTGAGTCCTCCTTACTATCGGAGTAATACCTGTTAACTCGTAGAGTAGGCTGTTTCGGGGATTGTGTAGCGGATTGTTTGGGTGGCGGATGCGCGTTAGTTTTCGGATTGCACTTGTTTCGGCCGTTTTTATCTTTTTAAGTGCATTTTCCTTGCAGTTGAGGAATACCGGATGACCATATTCGATGATCGGTCTGCATATGGATTTGTAAATTTTTGTTAGATGTTTGATGTGGATATTTCTGTTTTTGAAGGTAATACTTCTAAAGTGTGCTGCTCTCGTTAACATTTTGGTTTTGCAGAGTTGTAAATGGTAATTAAAATTTAGTTTTTGATCTATATGGATTCCTAAGTATTTTGCGTGTTGAAGGGCTTCTATTTCGACATTGAACATATGTACTTTTGGTGATCGAGGATTTAATTTATGATTAAAGATGAGTAGCTGTGATTTGTGGGGGTTGGGTTTTAGACGCCATTTATTGAACCAGGTTATTGTGTTGTCCACCGATGACTGGAGAGTTTCAATACTTCGGTTTAGAGTGTTTTCGTGCGTGATAAGTACGGTATCGTCGGCGAATTGCAGAATGTACTGGTTGGAATCGATTTGTTCTTTGTTAATGCGGTTATAGTTATACATATCGTGGCAATAGATGTTATATAGTAGAGGAGACAGCGGGGAGCCCTGAGGGACCCCCTGTTCCGGGGCGAAGGGATGTGAGGTTGCTGTGTCTATTTTAATTGTAAGTGACCGTTCAAGTAGGAAGTTTTTTATGAGTTTGATCAGATAGTTGGGGCAGTGAAGTTGGTGGAGCTTGTATAACAATCCTTTGTGCCACACACTGTCGAAGGCCTTTGCAATGTCGAGAAAAAGTGCTGTGGATTTGTTGTTCGATAGCTTATTTGCTTCGACGTTCGAGGTTAGGACTGCGAGTGCGTTATGTGTGGATACACCTGTCTTGAATCCGAATTGATATTTGGGAATATTGTCTCCGATTGCCTGCTCAATTCTGGATTTTGTAATCCTTTCTAACAGCTTGCCAATGGTAAGTAATAGCGTAATAGGTCTGTAGTTACTGACTTTGTTGTGGTCTTGATTGGGTTTCGGGATCGTGATAATAATTCCTTTTTTCCAAAGTTGCGGAAAGTGTGAGGTTGTTAGGCAGAAGTTGAGGGAGTCCATGATGAATTGATGTGATCGCTGGCTGAGTTGTTTGATGATTGAGATTGGTATGCCGTCGAATCCTGGAGAGCTGTTTTTGCAGCTTTTCAGCACTTTTACGTATTCTCTCTTTGTTATTTGCGCTATGGGCTGGTCATCTGGTTGAGGGTTATTTACGTATTCTTCGTACCAGTTAGTAACCTCTCTGAAATTCTCGGCACAGAAGTTTGGATCGACGGTCATGGCGAATGTTCTCGAAAAATATTCTGCGAAAGCTTGCGTTATTTCGGTGTTTGTTGTCAAGGTTTTGCCATCTACCGTAAGGTTCGACGAGGAGTTTTGATTTTTCTTGTATTTTGATAGTTTTTGTACAATACGCCAATAGTTTTTTCCCTTTGCTTGGTGAATTACTTCGCAAGCCTTAAGCCAGGTATGGGTTTTAAACTGGAGGATCATAGTTTGAATGTTTTTATTGAATAAGTTCAACTTCGCTTTGAATTCTTGGTCTTGGGTCCTCAGATATTCGCGGTAGAGCTGTCGTTTAATTTTTATCTGCATGACTATGAAGGGAGGAAGAGCGTGTTGGAAGAATTGTTTTTTAAATTTTGGTGTATTATTATTGATTGACTCGGCGACCTTATTGTTAAATTCTTCGATAAGTCCTTGATTAATCGCCTGTTGTGGGAGCGAGTCGAGAAAGAGATTTATTTCTAGGTTTACCTTTGCTATGTCGGTCGCATTATAGTTCGGTTTTTCAGTAGGGCTTGTTTCGATTATTGCCTTGTGTGTGTCGAAGGATAGAAGAATCGAGAGATGATCGGATCCGAGGTCGGGTATAACCTCGATGCTTGTGAAGTTGTTCCTGATGTTTTGTGTGCAAAACAGCAGGTCCGGAGATGTATCTCGATTGTTTGGCAGTATGAATGTGGGTGGAGTGTCGATTTGCATAAAGTTGGAACTTTGCATGAAATCGTGCACTTGCTGACGCTTTCTTCGGTTCGGGTTGAAGTCCCCCAGGAGGATGGCGTATTTATACAACTTGGCTTTGATTAAGATTGAGTTTTCTATTAAGCTGCTGTTGTGCACATACACCAGTATTATGTGTAGCCGATCATCCAAAAACGGAATGGAGACGTGAAGTGCATCGTTCATCGCGTTGTTTATTTTTGGGGGGTTTTCTTTTCTTACTCCTGTGGCTGGGCTGAATTAAAGGAGGGAACCCCCTCTTCTGTTGGCGTTGATGACGTTGCCGTGATGCGTGACTACTGTCCAGTCTCTGTACGCTATGTTAGTTGAGGGGCTATTTTTCGTTTCGACAAACGCTGTACAGTTGATATCGTTTTCCTCTATGAAGTGTTTGATGAGATGGCTTTTGTTGTTATAGCAATTGACGTTTCCGTATAACAGTTTAAGAGCCATTTCTTGCTATAGCACTGCTAGACCCTTTAATTGGTTGCGTAGGGGATTGAGCCTCTGGTTGTTCGAGGTCAATCATAAGGATATACATCCACTGTCCTGTGAAGACTGCCGTGGTGTCGATGTTTAGTTCTTTGATAAAACGTTTCTTCAGTTTTTGTATAATTTCTTCTCTGTTTTCAGCGGCGGGATTGTTTATTTTTCTCGAGTACGTGTTGATAATCATATCGTGGGCGGTGATTGGTTGATGTATACGACTGTGCCTAGTTATCGACGCCTCGAGCTCTCTGCTTCTCTTGTTTAAGGATTTTATCGGCGTGTTCGGGATCCCTTCGATGGATTTTGTCGGCCGCTTTGGACATTTTATTGACCATGCAACGTGCTCTGTTGTGTTGCAGGCAGTGCATTTGATTGGGAGGTTTTTGGTGCATCTTTCCGTTCGGTGTTCTTCGTCACATTTGCTGCATCGAATAGTGTTCGGACAGTTGATCGTAGTGTGGTTAAATTGGGAACATTTGGCACAGGGTATCGGGAGGGGCGGTGGTGGTGTGCTCGGCGAGGCTCGAAAGTGTTTGTTTAGAAGAAATATGCCTTCGTTCATTAGCTTATGAAAAGCCGAGGCATCACCTGTGATTACTCGCACTAGCGTCGTCAGCTTGCTGGTAGCTCGAGAGATTATACGCTTACAGAACCGATGCGTGATGTTGTTGTTTACAAGCGCTCGGCTGATTGTCTCGTCGTCGATCTCGAAATCTACGTGTGTAATCACAGCCGCGAAAGTCTCGGGGGGAGCGGTAGGATGGCGGTCGTACGTACGCTCGGACGTTTCTGCATAGCTGTCAATGATTTTGTCTTGCCTGAGTTTGTTAAGAATGTTGGTTAGTTGCTCTTTTGGTGAATTCGATTTGAGAAGGAAGCCTTTAGAGGTTTGGAGGATGACGTCTCTTGACTGCGGTGTCACTTTCGCCCATTGATTTGCCATATCGACTCTCGTATTGATTTGCGAACCGTTGATGTAGAAGAATGCTCCGAAGGAATTGGTGGATTTAGCTCCAGAGTTGTTTGGTGTGACTTTATTAATCGTAACTGTGTTTTTCGGATGAACGTTTTTTGAGCGATCGGCTTGGGAGTCGGTCGATGAAGTTTGGGGATCCGACCGTTTTTTCCGTTTTTTTGGCGGTCTACCTCTGCGTTTAGGGAGAATAAATTCCGTAGCGTTCGAGGTGTCTGACATGCCCCCTTCGGTCATGTATTCATCCACTTGCGAAGCCTGATCGGCCATTATCGCCACGAATCGTTCACTGTATTGCCGCTATGATTATAACTCGGAGGGCGATTTGTAAACACGACTGATCGGTATCAAGTTCCAATCGAGACTGATAAATATTTTCTGGAGCGCGTTATTATTGTCCTACTAGGTGCTTTCTCTGATTTGATTGCGACGTTGACTTTTTTCTTTACTATTTTTTTCATTTTCCTGCCGTCTTGTTTTGCTGCTCTTTCTTTTGCTTTTTCTTCTTTTTCTATGGCTTTAATGGCCTTCAGTTTCGCTTGCTCTTCTTTCTTGTTCTTCATAGCTTCCCGTCTTGTTATTATTTGATTTTGTTTCTCCATTTCAGCAGCAGCTTTTTCTTGTTCACGTAATCGCCAAGCGTTCGATGTGATTGCGTAGATGGGTTCTTCCTTATTTGCGCTTCTTGTCTTCGTAGCGCTGTCATTTCTCTGGGGCCAAAGCAAGTGAAGGTCGTACAATTCGCTTTTTTGCAGCAAACGGTCCTCGCGAACATGAGGTCTTACTTTCGGCTCATTAGAAGATGATGAAGTTTCTGCTAGGCTGACCATACGACGTCATTTACCAAACCTTCCGATTCTTTCGACCCGACGATCGAGTTTTTGCGCGTTTCAGTATCCTCTACCAAAGTCAGACTTGAAATTTCCCCAGATAGCAGATCCTCTACTACAGCTGAAAGATGATTAGTGACGATCGTACCATCCTCGAATATTAGGTCCAGCGTATCCAGATCGAAGTCATCGCAACGAATCTGAGAATTCGAAATACTTCGATTTACATCTACGCATGGAGGTTCAGGTCTGATAGTTCCGAAGTCTTCAGTATAAATCGGAGGACAATTCGTCTGAGACGAGTCAACTACTTCGCGCTGCTGGCTAGACCCGATATTGCAAGTCTGACTACACGACGAAGTGCTCGATTGGGAAGCGATCCCACAATTTTGGACGATTGATTTCCAAACATTCAGAAGACGGTCTTCTACAGCGTCAGCCGGAGGACCCCTTTTACTGTGTTTCCTCGCTCGTTTCAGTTTTTTTTATTTCTTCTGGGACAACTATATGCTCCAATACTCTTTTAACACACTTGAAGTCTTGTTCAGAAATGCTGCAGTCTTCCGTTTGCTTCACATCGTTTCTTCGTGTATTTATACATTTCGTATAGTCCACCGCTTCAACGTTAAATGGAAACAATCGGCATGTACGAAAGCCGTTTCGTATGGTATCTGGACTTACGCCTCGAACGAAAGCTTCTTTAAAGACATGTGCGAAATTCGCTCTAATGACTGGTTTTGAGCTTCTTTGTTTCATCTCCCGAGTAATTTTTTGCCATTCGTTCTTCAGAGGTTTGAAAATACTAACATCACAAGGCTGAAGAATGTGAGTAGCATTCGGACAGAGGCTGTAGAGGATTTTCTTCTCGGAACAAAATTCACAGAGCTCCAGACTTGCATGAGATTTGTGTCTATCCATGAACAGAATCACAGGAAAAGTAATGTCGTTCTCCATCAACCAAGGGTACATTACAACCAGAATCCGAAATACGTGTTGTAACCGAGAAAATTACTTTTTGTAACACGTGCATTGAACGTGGCGACTTTCGTAGTAGTTTTGCGGGCCGAAAGCAGCTCACACCGTAGCGATATCGGGAAGACAGATTTGCGCCTACGCAGTCGTCATTTTACTTACTTTCGTCCCTAGAGCGAAATTTCGTTCACTTTCGTCCCTCGCTTGCGGGACGAAAGCGATCATATCGACGCAGTGAATTGTTTTCGTAGTGAGCCTATATTCAGAGTAGTCTCGGCGGACGACTGCGATGCGAGTTTGTCATCGTGCGTCAAAGTCGATCTTAGTCAACGTCAAACAACAAAAAATTAAAAATAAATTGTATCAAAACTACAGTTTCTAACGAAACGTCGAGTGCACCGCCGGAGATAGAAGAAATTGCGAAGAATGTAATTAACGGATTGCTACCAGAAAAATCACGAGAAAATCAACCTCACTTACGCGAAATTCCTGAGATGGGAAGACTCAAAGCATTAGCAACGTATCAGAACATGCGATGTTAGCTTATTTTCAAGAGCTTGCTCAGAGTATGCAATCTTCTACGCTATGGTCCATTTACTCGGCAAGTATAACTTGTTGACCGCGTATCTCAAACATAAATCTGAAGAGTTTCGAAGCAAAAAATCGAAAGTTTTATCATCGCAAGATGTTGAGCGATTTTTTAAGGAAGCTCCGGACGTCGAGTACTTGGCAAGAAAGATATGTAACAACTAATAAACCATGCAATGTTTAAAATAAAAAATAATTTAAAAAACTAAAAATAAATATATTGTAACGGGACACGTATACCCCTGGCGAGAAATCGACAAAATCAAAGTTCGGCAACACCGAACGTGGCAACAGGGCCTAGAGACCTAGAGACCTAGAGGGGGAATATGTCACCGTGGCAAACAGCCGATCGCAGGGTATATAAGCGCGCCTCGCATGAGTTCGGGACCTTATTCTTCATCCAACTTTCCATATCACACTATGTCCAAGTAAGGTCCTTATAGTACCCGTGCGGTCGAGCCGAGACATTGCGTCTACCCTCGAACAGCACGTAAGCACGCCCAGCTTCCCCAAGTGCCGCAGCATCGCGCTGACCCACTTGGTTTTTCCCGTGAGCCCGCCCAGCTCCAGTAGGCCTCTACACCGCGTAGACCCCTACTGTCCTCTCTATTCTTTCCTATCGAAACCGATATGCCTCTGCACCGCGCAGACCCATATAAAGGTTTCCCTCTATCTTTCCTATCTCTAATCCTTCCTATACTATATGCCGCTGCATCGCGCAGACCCATGTAGTATCCTCGACTACTCCATCTTAGTAGAAAGGCCTATATGCCTCTGCATTGCGCAGACCCATGTAGTGTCTACATTCCCAGAAATACCTTGATTAAACGAAAACTGAAATTATCTTTTATTATAATTTAAAATGACAAAATTCTGAGAATTCTATCTACGCACGAAATACTAAACAGAAGAAGTATAATACTTCCCCTTGCTCTGCGTCTCACTCTATAGATCTAGAAGCTTACGGTCGAAACTTGTTTCCCCTTGCGCCGCGTTTCACTCTATAGATCTACAAGCTCGCGGTCGAAGCACATATCCCCTTGCTCTGCGTCTCACTGTACAGATCTACAAGCGCACGGTCGAAACTTGTTTCCCCGTGCTCTGCGTTTCACCATATAGATCTACAAGCTCATAGCTAAGGTATAAGGCTTCCCCTTGCGCCACATCTAACTCCATGGGCCTACCAAATCGCAATCGATGACATCCGAATGAGAGCCCAGAGAGCGACAACGATAACAACAAACGCGATCCTCTCTTTCTGACACACAAGACCATTTCTACGAATTGCGAGCATTTTTTTCAGTAAAATCATTTCATTTTATATTTCAATTTATTCTCGGACTTAACTCAACCTGTGACATCCCAGAGACTAAGGGACAAAATTATAGTAATTAACTTTTATATGCAACGAGAAGACTTTAGGAGGATTCCGTAGCCAACGTTTATTTTTTCTATTTTCCTTGAGCAAGCCCAGCTCACGTTGACTGTGGAACTACTTGAATCATCTCCAATAGTTGCACTTGATTGAACAATTTAGAATTCCGGTCTAACAAGGCACCAAGTTCTTTTATTTACTATTTTCCTTGAGACAGCCCAACTCACTTGGTGCGTTGTGTCCTGATCCACTAAATTGTGATATATCAGAATTAAATTCTTTGTATCTAGAATCCCTTACATCGGCTGTTACGCTAATTCCTAAGTATCCGGTGATGAGATAGAAACACTAACTCTGAGGACTTATTTTTAAAGACTTCACCTCCCATTTATTACTCTCATAGAAAAAGAGTAATTACGCGTTTTAGAATGACTTGGCGATGAGCTATGCATGCTCCATGCTCGGACATCCGTTCCGTGCATGACCTTAGACTCAAATTCATTTAGAACATTCCGCAACTATAATCTTACTGTTGATACAGACTGTTGACACAGACGGTATCAATAGTCTGTGCGTTTAACTAGAGGTCAACAAACCCTAGTACAAGTTGGCTCCAAGCCGGCATAATTCCTTCAAAACATTTCAACCTTTCCTTGCAACCTCTATCCTGAACCGATGATGAAGACATCCTAGCTACATGGCACCAGGAATACTGAGGTTTTCTCCCTTCCCCAGTAAAATTCTCTTTAATCCTTATTTGGGTCCCGTACACGAACAAAAATCATCCTTCAGATGATGACTTGGATACTTCAGGATATTCTTCCCAAGATATAATAAAACGATGGAAGTAAATATCTTTTCGATATATTAAATTATGTGAACTAAAATAATTGACTAGAATAAATATATGATAATTGACTAGTATAAATATATAATAATTTATTAGAAAAATAATAGAATAAAATCTTACAGGCCGCTTTGATTCTCGGTATATGTGGGGCATGCCGAGGTTGCGAACTAACGAATATGACGACAAATGACGTAAAGGAACACGATGGGATTGTTTTGGTTCAAGTAGAAATCACCAAAAACCAGAAACCTCGATCATGTGCCATTGAAGGCGATTTTTACGACATCGTCAAAAGATATATTTCCCTAAGACCGGAAAAAGCAGATAGAAACCGCTTTTTCTTGAATTACCAACACGGAAAGTGTACAAGACAAGCTATTGGAAAAAATAAATTCGCGTCGATGCCGAAACAAATCGCTCAGTGAGTATTTTGCAATAATCTTGACTAGATGGTATAATATTTAATTAAGGAAAAAAAATTATGAATGCATTGTAATTGCAGATTTTTGAAGTTGGACGACGCTGACTTATATACTGGTCACAGTTTTCGAAGAACGTCGGCAACGCTCCTCGCGGATTCGGGCGCAAACATAACGACGATAAAGAGGCCCGGAGGGTGGCGATCGGACTCGGTAGCGGAAGGGCATATTGAAGACGCGGTTGGAAATAAAAGAAAAATTGGTCAGATGATCACTTCATCGATACAATTACAATCTCCGAAATTTGACGAAAACTCGGTGCAATTGGGACAAACACCAAAGAAACAACGAGTTGAAGCGTCCATGTCGAGGATCGACGATGATAAGGAAACCGACCAAAAGTTTGAAGAAGCAATAATCAACACGGACAAAAAAAACCGTTTTCCATCGTACTGAATAACTGCAAAAATTGCAATATAAGTTTCAAATAAGCTCGTATCGAAAGTTTCCTTACCTTTGTCTTTATTTCAAATACATAATTATAAACAAAAACATAATTATAAAATGTTTGTACAAGGTTGAACTTTATTTAATAAACATTTTTAAATGTTTATCTTTGTTATATATTGTATTAAACATTTTTTTAACTTTAAAAAATAAGATTTTTGTCTTCAATGGGGGGGCTTCGCCCCCCCCCCCCAACCCCCACCGTGGCTTCGCCCCTGGACCCCACCAGGGGCCTCGACCCTGGACCCCATCAGAGGCTTCGCCACTGAATCCCGTGCACTAGTTACAAAAAGTATCGTGTGCGACGCGGCCTTCAAGTTGGCAATTCCGACTGGTGCGATCCGAAACTTTCGGCCCTTGCCGCACAATATACTATTCTCCGGCACCTTCGTCCGCATTTCCTCAGCTGCCTCCCATGGGCGCCAGCCGCCAAAAGACGACCCTAAATAAAACAATAATAACGCTGATTTGACTCGGCCACTAGCTGATTCGGCAGCAAGACAAACGGGACGGCTAATAATTGACTAGCTCAACTCTTAACGGTAGAGGGGCGGGCCCGACATGCAGAAACAAAATCAACTTAGTTCTAGCAGGAAAAATTAATTAACAATTTATTAATTAATAGTAGCAGATTCTTTTACAAATAATTTTGAACCATGGGGGCCTGAAAACTTTACAAGAATTTAATATGAATAATTAGGACCGGTGCGATGGTCTAGTGGTTAGTGTACTGGCCTCTAGTCCAGAGCATCGGTAGGTCGCGGGTTCGATTCCCGGTGCCGTCGATTTTCGTCGAAAAATAAATACGGGCGCGATGATGCTCCAGATGTATACATGGGACCCACACAGGTATTTCTACCTGTGGGGATCACATGTATACAGCTGTAGTCCGTGTTTATATTCTCGACGAAACGTGATGTAGCTCCGGTGCCGTGAGGCGAACTCGAGACCGGCTATATCGGCATAGGTTTTCCGCAGTTTCCCTATGCCCATGGCAGCAATGCTATGGCGAATGCGATATAGAGGGGCATTAGGATGAGTGGCTGCGGACAACACTCTAAGTGGGGTCTCTATGAAGGAACGGGGAAAAGGGGAGAGGGGCAAAAAACGTAAAAGCCTGAAGAAGGCATACGAAGGTAATCACTAAAAAAAAAAAAAAAAAAAAAGAATAATTATGGTGGAATAGGAACGAAAAATTTTAAAGTAAACTTTAAAAGGATCAATTTTGACAACAAAAAAAAAAGTTAAATAACAAGAAATGAGAAAATTCAGTAACGCAATACTGTACAACTAAATAACTTGGCGTCGAGTCACTACCGCGACTCTTGATACATTTTCCTAGTTATGATACTGAACGCCATATTATGACACAGAGAATTTATATAAGAGAATAGTATCGTGCTGCTCGAGCAATAATTACTCATAACGGAACGGTTAGGGTCTGCAGTCTCAAAACGCACGGGTTATTCGTGGTTAACGAATTTCCTTAAGAATAATCCTTAACTCTAGACACAAGACAAAAAAAATATGGAATACTATCGAGAATAATTAATCTCTAAATCGCGATCTTTTACCTACAGCCTTCGACTGATTATTCTTCACTACAGTTTTTTCGTTCAGCGCGGAAACAATCTTCCGATACAATAGCTCGATTCAGCGATTAGTAACTTATTACTTAACAGAAATTAATAACGGAATTACTACCGCAACAGATTACTAAACAATTCAATCTCAATAAATTCCTTTACGCGGTTATCCGACAGAAAATATAAATAATTATAACGGCAAAATTTTACATGACTCAATTATAAATTCGACCAACATAATTTTAGATGAAATTTTCATTACAACTAATAAGTTGGCTAAATTTCTCGACAACAAAATGCAGGTGCACGAACAATAATTCAAGACTAAACTCACGAAATAAACCGGAAAAGTCTGAATTTCAAATCATTTAATAAATGAAAATTTCTGACTTAAGAGACTAACTTATACTAAACTTTCCGCGACAGCTTTTCTCTCTTCCAGGGGTAAAACTTACTCATTTTAAATACTGAACTGAACGGATTCCTGACAAGGTTTGGCTTAGGATAGCAATACAAAATACCGGAAAATTTTCCCGGGATTATGCCGGAACGACAGCTTAAACCCTGTAAAATTACTGACTGAATAACTGACTCCATTAACTGAATAACTGACTCAATTAACTCACGCAAAATCGACGATATTTTCTAACAGTTCGGACTAAGGTTACTCACACCCCTCACTGGTTTGGTGGTTGATTTTTCTGACATCCTTCCTTTTCCGGGGGAGGTTGACGAACTGACTTCCTCAAGGACTTTTGTAAATTTTCTGCGTCCAAGATGTTACCGACAAACTCTGGGCACGTCCGCCGACGATCACTGTTCGGCACGAAAGCTACTGAGGTGTTGGCGATCGCTCCCAATTTTGCGAATCGCCCCACTTAGCGAAATTTCTCCCATCATTAGCTGTCACGTGAGAATCATCCACCCTACTATTCTTAGTCCTCGCTGCTCCTCGTTAAGCTGTCCCTCATCATAATAATAAAATCGAGTTCTTCGCACCCAACAGCGAGAAAAATGCGAGATAATGATTTATTCTAATATCGAGACCCATGAACTCTGCTAGTTCAGTTGCATTTTAATTTTCTGCTCGGTGACTTTAAGTCCTCGACATCTAAAGGCGGCCCCGCCTCAGTCTGCGGTGCGGTAACTACCGTTGACCGGCCAACGCTGCTCTCCTGCTGATCCCGTGGGCATCCTGGATAGAAAAGGTGCCGCATCTCGGTAGTGCAACGCCGAGGAATAGATCTTGTGCAGTGGCACTATAGCGTTCCTTGGACCCCGTTGTCCGATGTTGGTGGCCTGCTTGGGCTGTTGCTTCTTGCTGGGTCCAGGGGCTGCTCCGGGGCATTTAATTAACTCCCACCAAGCGAAAGGTCCCTCCACATAACTCGGAGGTCAGCTATGTGAACCTAGCACCCGATTTGAAGGAATCTTATTTTTTTTTAGCCATCTTATAGATTTAGGTACGTAGTTGATTGTAGTAACAATTATTTCGTTTGTAGTTAAGCTAAAAAAAAGTTACACGTTGTTAAAAAAATGACCATCCACCGAATTTGAGGAAACTAAAATTTGGCATGACAGGTCGGTAGAGAATCGTTTGTAGTTGATTGTAGTACAAAAATTTCCGTTTGTAGTCGAAAAGAAAAAAAGTTATAAGTAATTTTTTTTTTTTTTTTTTTTTTTTTTGAGACCACAGCAGACGCTACAACAAACTAAACGTGCTTAGATCCCACCCTTGCAATATTTCGACGCCACGTTAGTATTCAACAAACGATAAACAAAACAGACACTACTACAAACTGCAAACGGTTGAATAGCCAATGATTGCTGTACATCAATTCCACGGGAGATTTTGACGAACCACAAATGAAACCAACTTCAAACGATTTTGGAGACAATACTAGCAATATATCAGAAACTAACACAGCGTCAATTATTGCACGTCTTGACTGCGGAATCTTTTGTAGGTCGAAAATGGGTGTGAAAGATCCGTAATTCTTTGTAGTTTGTGGCAGCTTCGTTTCGTTGGTAATTCGTCAAAAAGGGGTGTGGAAGATCCAGAATCGTTTGTAGTTATTTGTAGTTGTCTCGTTTCGTTTGGAGTTAGTCGTGAACAGGAGGAAAGGGTCCAGAATCGTTTGTAGTTGTTTGTAGTTGCTTCGCTTCGTTCGTAGTTCTTCGTAAACAGATTGGAAGGGTCGAGAATCGTTTGTAGTTGTTTGTAGTAGCTTCGTTTCGTTTGTAGTTAGACGTGAACAGGAGGAAAGGGTCCAGAATCGTTTCTAGTTTGTAGTTGCTTCGTAAACAGATTGGAAGGGTCGCGAATCGTTTGTAGTTGTTTGTAGTTGTCTCGTTTCGTTTGTAGTTAGTCGTGAACAGATGGAAAGGGTCGAGAATCGTTTGTAGTTATTTGTAGTTGTCTCGTTTCGTTTGTAGTTAGTCGTGAACAGGTGGAAAGGGTCCAGAATCGTTTGTAGTTGTTTGTAGTTGCTTCGTTTCGTTCGTAGTTCTTCGTAAACAGATTGGAAGGGTCGAAAATCGTTTGTAGTTTGTAGTAGCTTCGTTTCGTTTGCGGTTCATCGAAACCGGATGTGGAAGGTCCAGAATTGTTTGCAGTTTGTAGCAGCTTCGTTTCGTTTGTATTTGTAGGTCTATGTTGAATAGAGCTATGTTAGGTACATTGAAATTAAGTAGGGTCAGTTTAGTTACGGTTAAGGTAAGTAGGGTTAGCTTAGGTGGGTTTAAGTTAAGTAGGGTAAGTTTAGGTAGCTTTACGTTAAGTAGGGTAAGTTTAGGTAGCTTTACGTTAAATGGGGCTAGGTTAGGTAGTTTCAGGTTAAGTAGGGTTAGGTATTAGGATTAATTAAGGTATGTTTGAGTTAAGTTCAATAAGGTTAGGAGAACTACAGACTGGGCAACGAAGGCGAACGCGCGAAGCGCGCAGCGGTGAATCCCTTCCTAATTTGCCATATATATTTTTCGGTTGACGAGAGCGAACCGGTCGCTCAGACAATCGTCTCGATCCGGCGACTTCACGAGTAATTGATAATTCGCGAATCTCAACCGATTATTTATCTAACATAATTTGTGTTTTTTGTTTTACTCGTTTATTGAAATCGCAACGGTGGACTCAACAAACAATGACGTTTTAATCTTATACACATTCTATATATTTAAGCTCTGATTCTGAATGCGTGTCTAGTAGCGATAATTTCGTGTGTAGTAACGTAGAGTCGATATACTCTCAGCTACGACTCAAAAACGTTTATAAGTTTTTAGTAGTTAACTTTACTTCGTATGTAGATCCTTATAAATTGACGTAAAGTTAATGTACTCCCAGGTACGTCCGAAATCATTTGTAATTAATTGTAGTAGCAGTAGTTTCGTTTTTAGTTCGACGAAAATTGACAAAAATTGATATCTCTCAGCTACAGTTGCAAAATCGTTTGTTGTTGCTAGAAGTAGCATCAATTTCGTAACTGGTACCTCGGAAATTGAAAGAAAAAAAATGGACATACTCTAAGCTGTGGTTTTGAAATAGTTTGAAGTATATTGTAAAAGCGCAAATTTCGTGTATCAGTCGTCAAAAGCAACCATGGTGCCAGTAGGCTTAGAGCTCAGTCTACATCAACGTTTGTAGTTTATTGTAATGACGTTAATTTGTAGTTTCTCACAAGTAACGAAAATTGAATGTAGATGTAGCTACGACTCAAAAACGTTTATTAGTTTTTAGTAGTTAACTTTACTTCGTATGTAGATCCTTGAAAATTGACGTAAAGTTAATGTACTCCCAGCTACGCATCCGAAATCATTTGTAATTAATTGTAGTAGCGGTAGTTTCGTTTGTAGTTCGAAGAAAATTGAGAAAAGTTGATACCTCCCAGCTACAGTTGCAAAATCGTTTGTTGTTGCTAGAAGTAGCGTCAATTTCGTTACTGGTACCTCGGAAATTAAAGAAAAAAAAATTGACATATTCTAAGCTGTGGTTTTGAAATAGATTGAAGTTTATTGTAAAAGCGCAAATTTCGTCATCGTTCGTCAAAATCGTTCGTCAAAAACAACCGTGGTGCCAGTAGGCTTAGAGCTCAGTCTACATCAACGTTTGTAGTTGATTGTAATGACGTTAATTTGTAGTTTCTCACAAGTAATGGAAATTTAATGTAGATGTGGCTCTCAAATTGTTTACCGTTCATTATACTAGAGTTTGTTCCGTTTGTATTGCGGCGAAAACTAACGTGAAGCCTATTCACTAGAAGATCTGGTTCCAGATGAGTTTGTAGTTTCTCCTAGTGAAATTCATTTGGTGTATAGTACGGCGGCAATTAACGTTAAATCAATATACTAAAAGATCTGACATTGGCGTTCCATTTCAATGATCTTCGGTAATTTGAATGTTCTAAAGAAAATACTTTTCAATAATAAACAATTTTTCTACTGTTGATAGCTTCAATTTTCCTGAATAACAAACAAACAATACTTACAGATTTACTGTTGGTAAATACATTATGCTGCACAAACTATAGCGCCTCCGCAGTATATTGAGATGATTAGGGGGACAACGGAAGGTCACTCGGGAAGTCACCGAAATTCTAGTGCCAGCGTAGTAAGACAGTGAGAATTCCGTAGTGGTAAGGCAGTGGAGATCGTGAAGTGTGATAGATGGACCCGCGCAGTAGTAAGGCGGTGGGGGGATTGCGTAGTGGCAGGCTGGTGACGATAGCGTAGTGGTGAGATAGTAGAGCCGGGTAGAGAACACAGAAGGCAGACCCTACGGCCTGGACTTACGGGTTACTCTGTAAACCGTGAGTCTCCAGATGATCGAACCAGGTGTGTAAGGCTTTAGAGCATCGAACCGTCTTTGGTGATAGACTTCGAGCTAGTCTCAGTCTCTCTCATCGAAAATGCCTCGAGCGGCGAAAAACTCGCCTAGCGAAATTTATGACAAAATTAAAGGACTGTGTTTCGTTGATGCGCACGGGAACCTGTTGCCATATGGAGACGAAGTTTGGCAAACGGCATCCAATTTGTTTGATGGTACGATGCAGAAAGATTATGTATATCTGTATCTGAAGCAAAATAGAAACGGAGTCTTTGGTCGACTCCACGGAGAATCGATGGCACCCATAGAAAATAGGGAACATAGCCTCGACGTCAGCGCGGACGACTCGAAGCGAGACGCGAATTGGTCAACAGGCGAAAATAAATGCGGATTGCCACCTCTTCGCGCACAACTACGCGTATCGAAAGCCCAATGGGATGTGCTGCAAAGTCGAGTTGTCGACTACAAAGGTCGGCAATATGAAGTCCTCGTTAGCGGATGGAGTGACGCGATCTATGACAATCCAGGCGAGATATTTTTGACCATGAAAGGGTCTTGCTCGGAATGCCACGCAGAAATTAATATCTACTGCGTGAGCGAACCCACTGAGGATGGCGCGACTCTCGACGTTTCCACGTTCGATTCTCGCGGGATAGCACACAGTAGAAAGCGGCAATTGCGTGGCAATCGACGCCTATGTGTCGGTAAAGATTTGCAGGGACAATCCACGTATGCTTGGCGGCGTGATGAGGCTAATAGGCTCATGGATTTCGGAGATGTTGAGCCGGCGAATTTGCCATCCGAAGACGTTGCACGCAAGGCGAAACAGCAAACTCGGGATAAAGATTTGGGGCTGTCTAAAGTCAAATCAGTCGTTGACTCTGTGCGGGACATGAAATACGGGCTGGAATTCAATGGTTGCATACATGAGATCGGCCTTGATAAATTTTACGCTATGTACTGGACTCCGACGCAATTGTTCCTGTACAAAAAGTTTTCGAAGGAAGTCGCGTCGCGACTATTAGTATCGACGCAACGGGTAGCTTGGTAAAACAAATCCCAAAACCAGACGGCTCGAAGAGTACGGTGTATTTATACCAAGCTGTCTGCGGGTACCGCCAGAAAGTTCTGCCGTTATTTCAAATGATTTCGGAAAAGCACGACATAAATACACTGACGTATTGGATTCGAGAATGGTTGCGTTCGGGGGGGTCGTCTCCGAAACAGGTTGTTACGGACTATTCGCTGGCCCTCCTTAATGCCACTTCTCTTGCGTTCAATGACATGTCGCTAAGAACGTACATCGAGAGCTGCATCGTGATTGATTCAAATGATTCGGCTCTGCGTGTAAACCGGCCTAAGTGTCTCATCCGCGTCGACATCGCTCATTTAATAAAGTTGGTAACACGTTGGAGTTGCTTCGAGCACGAGAGTCCCGACAAAAAAGACTTCTACCTTCGCTGCACAGGGCTTTTGACAATGTGCACCGAAATCCACGACTTCGTTCGACTGTGCACCGACGTACTGTCAATCGCTTTCGCGACTCACGAGGATATCGACGACAAGGAAAGTCATTGCTTCGCGGCCCAAAACAGGGTTTTAACGCGCATAAAGTCCTATGACTTCTGCAGAGATGATCTTCCTAACGAGGACAGCTTGTTGGGACGCTTCGGCGACTTCGACGATGAGACTGAGGTCGCATCAAGCACTGCGGTCGATAGAGTCTTGCAGAAAATCGAAGCTGACAGTAAAAGCGATCTGAGCCATGGTCGTTTGAATCCGTACCACTGTGCTGGATTTGGGGATCGGCTTCTGAAACTGGCGAAACAGTTCGTCTTATGGACGGCGGTAATGATTGGCGACGACCTGCAAAGCTCCACTCTCGTAGAGTTGATAGAGCACGAAAGTGCTCGGCTTGTTTCCAGCTCGGCTCGTAGCGAGGAGTACTTTCGGGAATTGAAACATCTGCTCTTCAAAAAAGAAAAGTCGATCAGAACCGACAAATTTCTCGTCATCCATCTCCGAAGTTTGGAAGGGACGAGTAAATTGTTGAACGCGCCCCAGAAAAAGGCCGACGTACCCGTGAAGAAACTGGTGCATTCGACACCGCGTGCGATCGCCGAAGTCGCAGACAGATCCGACGATAAAAGGATAGATCAAGAGGCGCGAATCCAAATCAACGAAGACGGCGGCTTCGAAAACACGGCCGAACGGGAATCGAGTATAGACGACTCGCATGATATTCAGAGAGGAAATCCTTCGACAGTGCAAGCGCCGATAGTGGGACATGGCGGTGATGCTCGGGGTACGGCCGATTCTGCAGTCGATTCCGATGGAGGCGAAGTTGACAAAGATTCGGTCGAAGAGAAACTTGAGACAACGCATGATGTTCCCGCTGAAAGTACATTCCTCCATGAAGCCGAGGATTGGCGTGGGCTAACGAAGAAAACGGGTCCGGTGAAAACAATCGGATCGTGTAGAGGGCGCAAACGAGGTATATACGTCACTCCGTGTCCGGACATGGTGATACTCCACAAGAGACCGAAGTTCTGCCGATCGCTACCCCTCCTGTTAATCGGGAACAGTTTGGGCCCCGCAAAAATCGATAAGCAAATGATAAACGTGCGTAACACGTGTGCCTTTGACTCGGTCGCACAAAGCATGTTAGCCGCGGCTCACGATTTTGCTCCGTATCACGAATTCGTTACCGAATCGACCAACATCGCGGTAAACGAATTTGTGCACGCGTTATCGAGTACGGGACTGAGCTCAAAGCTCTACGACCAACGAGGCATGATATTGAAATCTACGAAAAAAATCAAACACGGGACTTTGGATTGCAAAATAAACATCGCGACGCTCATGGAGAAATTCATTTTCCGCGATGTGCCGTCCACTACGGTAACCGTCGTGTGTCGCGATTGTGACTTCGAGAAATCGTACATCAATCCCGTACTTGACGTCAATCCGATCCCCATCGCCACTGCCGGCTTGCGAGGAGTACAGGAATCCGTCGATCAGTGCTGTGAAAATTACGCATCAAGAACACAGGGCGAATGTTCCCGATGTAACGGTACTAACGTCGGTAAGACTATTAACGGAGGGAGCCACATTGCGATCAACATCGAGACCGTAGGTATCGAACTGCTCACAAAAAAAAGTGGAGTACCGAATTGCAGGAAGCAGTTTACGCTCCTGGAGATACCGCAGACACTGAATCACTGCAATCATGAGTACAGATTCGTTTCCGCCGTCATATTCAACAGTGGGCATTATTTTGTGTACATCAAGCGCGCGACAGGTAAGTGGGAAGAGCACAACGATCTCAATGTATCGAAAAGATTCGTTAACGTCAATGCCCGATCGTTGCTGCAACAGCATACAATACACATGCTCTTCTACGTTCGAGTATAAAGTTTCAATGTTCAGCACTTTAGTTTAATACACTTTTTATTCTGTGATCGCATCATAAGCGTATTTGAATAAAAAAGAACAAAATAAAACAGAAAAAAAGATAAAAGACAAAAAAAAAAGGGAAAAAAGATAAAAGAAATAAAAATAACAGAAAAAAAGTGTTCTCGTTCTTGTTCATGTTCTTCTTTTAAAAAAATACATATATCTATTCATATAAAAAAAAAAAAAAAAAAAAAAAAAAATGAAACCGGATCACCGCCACGTCCCCGTCGTCGGTTTTGGTTAAAACTAAGAGCGGTATCAAGAGACGCGGTATTGTCTCGATGGTAAGTATTTACAGACATTAATACTTTTTCCTCGCACGACTTTCGTGTGCGAGGAAATTCTAATTAGAATTATCTGAGTCGACACGTCGCGGTCGCCAAATGTGTCAGGTCCAATATATATTTTTTCTCCTTCGAATGAGATCTGCTTTAATCTAATCGTTGCGGTTCCCGCAATACCGATATATTCCAGTTTTATGTTTGATATTGTTAATAAGTGTTTATTTTAGTCCAAGCTCACAGATCGTTACGAATTTGTACGATCGCATATACGTGTATATACGTGTGAAGAAAAGACGCGCATACAGCAGCGACAGCCCGCAAATCGCCGGATCGAGACAATTGTCTGAGCGACCGATTCGCTCTCGTCAACCGAAAAATATATATAGCAAATTAGGAAGGGATTCACCGCTGCGCGCTTCGCGCGTTCGCCCCCGTTGCCCAGTTTGCAGTTCTCCTAACCTTATTAAACTTAACTCAAACATACCTTAATTAACCCTAATACCTAACCCTACTTAACCTGAAACTACCTAACCTAGCCCCATTTAACGTAAAGCTACATAAACTTACCCTACTTAACGTAAAGCTACCTAAACTTACCTTACTTAACTTAAACCCACCTAAGCTAACCCTACTTACCTTAACCGTAACTAAACTGACCCTACTTAATTTCAATGTACCTAACATAGCTCTATTCAACATAGACCTACAAATACAAACGAAACGAAGCTGCTACAAACTGCAAGCAATTCTGGACCTTCCACATCCGGTTTCGATGAACCGCAAACGAAACGAAGCTACTACAAACAACTACAAACGATTTTTGACCCTTCCAATCTGTTCACGACGAACTACCAACGAAACGAAGCCACTACAAACAAGTACAAACGATTCTGGCCCCTTCCCACCTGTTCACGTCTAACTACAAACGAAGCGAAGCAACTACAAACAACTACAAACGATTCTCGACCCTTTCCTCCTGTTCACGACTAACTACAAACGAAACGAGACAACTACAAACAACTACAAACGATTCTGGACCCTTTCCACCTGTTCACGACTAACTACAAACGAAACGAGACAACTACAAACGATTCTGAACCTTTCCCACCTGTTCACGACGAACTACAAACGAAACGAAGCCACTACAAACAACTACAAAGGATTCTGGACCCTTCCCATTTGTTCACGAAGAACTACGAACGAAACGAAGTAACTACAAACAACTACAAACGATTCTGGACCCTTACCATCTGTTCACGACTAACTACAAACGAAGCGAAGCAACTACAAACAACTACAAACGATTCTCGACCCTTTCCTCCTGTTCACGACTAACTACAAACGAAACGAGACAACTACAAACAACTACAAACGATTCTGGACCCTTTCCACCTGTTCACGACTAACTACAAACGAAAGAAAGCAACTACAAACAACTACAAACGATTCTGGACCCTTTCCATCTGTTCACGAAGAACTACAAACGAAACGAAGCTACTACAAACAACTACAAACGATTCTGGACCCTTCCCATCTGTTCACGACTAACTACAAACGAAACGAGACAACTACAAACAACTACAAACGATTCGCGACCCTTCCAATCTGTTTACAAAGAACTACGAACGAAACGAAGCAACTACAAACTACAAACGACTCTGGACCCTTTCCTCCTGTTCACGACTAACTACAAACGAAACGAGACAACTACAAACAACTACAAACGATTCTGGCCCCTTCCCACATGTTCACGACTAACTACAAACGAAACGAAGCAACTACAAACAACTACAAACGATTCTGGACCCTTTCCTCCTGTTCACGACTAACTACAAACGAAACGAGACAACTACAAACAACTACAAACGATTCTGGACCCTTCCCATTTGTTCACGAAGAACTACGAACGAAACGAAGTAACTACAAACAACTACAAACGATTCTGGACCCTTCCCATCTGTTCACGACTAACTACAAACGAAGCGAAGCAACTACAAACAACTACAAACGATTCTCGACCCTTTCCTCCTGTTCACGACTAACTACAAACGAAACGAGACAACTACAAACAACTACAAACGATTCTGGACCCTTTCCACCTGTTCACGACTAACTACAAACGAAACAAAACAACTACAAACAACTACAAACGATTCTGGACCCTTTCCATCTGTTCACGAAGAACTACAGACGAAACGAAGCTACTACAAACAACTACAAACGATTCTGGACCCTTCCCATCTGTTCACGACTAACTACAAACGAAACGAGACAACTACAAACAACTACAAACGATTCGCGACCCTTCCAATCTGTTTACGAAGAACTACGAACGAAACGAAGCAACTACAAACAACTACAAATGATTCTGGACCCTTTCCTCCTGTTCACGACTAACTACAAACGAAACGAGACAACTACAAACAACTACAAACGATTCTGGACCCTTTCCACCTGTTCACGACTAACTACAAACGAAACAAAACAACTACAAACAACTACAAACGATTCTGGACCCTTCCCATTTGTTCACGACAAACTACAAACAAAACGAAGCTACTACAAACAACTACAAACGATTCTGGACCCTTCCCATCTGTTCACGACTAACTACAAACGAAAC
This sequence comes from Ephialtes manifestator, assembly GCA_963970395.1. NCBI lineage: Eukaryota > Metazoa > Arthropoda > Insecta > Hymenoptera > Ichneumonidae > Ephialtes > Ephialtes manifestator. The sequence goes on along the minus strand of OZ019974.1, from coordinate 21,875,498 downwards.
GAGACAACTACAAACAACTACAAACGATTCTGAACCTTTCCCACCTGTTCACGACGAACTACAAACGAAACGAAGCCCCTACAAACAACTACAAACGATTCTGGACCCTTCCCATTTGTTCACGAAGAACTACGAACGAAACGAAGTAACTACAAACAACTACAAACGATTCTGGACCCTTCCCATCTGTTCACGACTAACTACAAACGAAACGAAGCAACTACAAACAAGTACAAACGATTCTCGACCCTTTCCTCCTGTTCACGACTAACTACAAACGAAACGAGACAACTATAAACAACTACAAACGATTCTGGACCCTTCCCATTTGTTCACGACAAACTACAAACAAAACGAAGCTACTACAAACAACTACAAACGATTCTTGACCCTTCCCATTTGTTCACGACAAACTACAAACAAAACGAAGCTACTACAAACAACTACAAACGATTCTCGACCCTTTCATCCTGTTCACGACTAACTACAAACGAAACGAGACAACTACAAACAACTACAAACGATTCTGGACCCTTCCCATTTGTTCACGACAAACTACAAACAAACCGAAGCTACTACAAACAACTACAAACGATTCTGGACCCTTCCCATCTGTTCACGACTAACTACAAACGAAACGAGACAACTACAAACAACTACAAACGATTCTGAACCCTTTCCTCCTGTTCACGACTAACTCCAAACGAAACGAGACAACTACAAATAACTACAAACGATTCTGGATCTTCCACACCCCTTTTTGACGAATTACCAACGAAACGAAGCTGCCACAAACCACAAAGAATTACGGATCTTCCACACCCATTTTCGACCTACAAAAGATTCCGCAGTCAAGACGTGCAATAATTGACGCTGTGTTAGTTTCTGATATATTGCTAGTATTGTCTCCAAAATCGTTTGAAGTTGGTTTCATTTGTGGTTCGTCAAAATCTCCCGTGGAATTGATGTACAGCAATCATTGGCTATTAAACCGTTTGCAGTTTGTAGTAGTGACTGTTTTGTTTATCGTTTGTTGAATACTAACGTGGCGTCGAAATATTGCAAGGGTGGGATCTAAGCACGTTTATAGTTTGTTGTAGCGTCTACTGTGGTCTCCAAAAAAAAAAAAAAAAAAAAAAAAAAAAAAAAAAAAAAAAAAAAATTACTTATAACTTTTTTTCTTTTCGACTACAAACGGAAATTTTTGTACTACAATCAACTACAAACGATTCTCTACCGACCTGTCATGCCAAATTTTAGTTTCCTCAAATTCGGTGGATGGTCATTTTTTTAACAACGTGTAACTTTTTTTTAGCTTAACTACAAACGAAATAATTGTTACTACAATCAACTACGTCCCTAAATCTATAAGATGGCTAAAAAAAAAATAAGATTCCTTCAAATCGGGTGCTAGGTTCACATAGCTTCGGAGGTCCTCTGCTCTAATTTGGACAGAGCAAACCGCGACAGCTGATAAGGTTTCAACCATCCGCGTCCCTCTTCCTCAATTTTTGGATTTTCATCATGGATCAATTGGCATCCCCTCCGCATGAAGGTGAGGCTGACTGCACACCCCTTGGTTCCTCAACTTCTCAGGGCTAAGTGTTCGTTCCCGGGAGTTGAAACGAATATTTTGACAGCGCACGAAGATGCAGCCTCTTATGACACTCCCTCCCTCGGTGGTTATGCTCAGCGAAGGGACCAGTGAGGAGCTGAGATATTCTAAAATACAACTAAATAACAATTAATTAATACTACTTTGAACTACTACATTTTAGATAAGATTTTATTCCATCATGTATGGCTTCTCGCCTTTTACATCACCCTTCTCCTTCTCTTACATAGACAATATGCAGTTTACATTACATCTCTTATAACCTTTTACATTTCCGCCTTACTTAACTTTATACCATACTTTGTCTTAAACAATTCCTCACATACATATCACATTATACCATCCATCTTTCGTATAAAACACACCATCGTACCGTCCGCTCACTCTCCATTTACGACTATCTACGACTAACGACTAACTTTGGTTAACCATAACAGCGACTCTCGTCCACTGCCGCAACTCGTGCCCTATTTTAGTAACAATACTGTCGCAATTAACCTATCAGTCATTTATCCGCAAACAATCTCCTGACCACCCAACTTTCTTGAATTTATCCTCTTATGTTCCGCTCCATCTGCCACCCCCCAATCTCCATCCCCCATACATACCGATTTTCCCGCCTCATCCCCTCTCATACTTGCACATCTTTTAACCATCCCCTTCATTTTTCTCAATCCACACTTCTTACAAAAATTTTATCAGCCCGTCTATAAATAAAAACACGCGCTCCCCAAGCCTTCCCATACCCGACCGTCTTCCATAACCCTACCTTAATACCATCATTTTTATCACTTTCTCATTAACCTCCCCATCTCCCGCTCCAAAATGTCATTTCTCTATTCCTCCCTCTGTCCACCCAAAACCACCACACTCCATCCACACACGCTTCCAGATACCCCATCCTGACATTTTCCCCTTCCCGTCTCTTCTTCTCCGCTTCTCTCTTCAACCACGACGTAATCTCCCGTTCTCACTCCGCCAGGTCCTCTTCTATCCATATTCCAGTGCGACGGAGGCCTTCTTTTCCCTTCATGACTTACATGCCTTCGTGGTTAAAGTTATTACCGCTCCATCGCCCGTGTGTTTAATTCCAGCGATTTCTCTCACAACGATCTGTCAGGGCCCTCGGCATCTACTCCACCCTTTCGTTATGTCTGCGCACTCCCTCCGCTCCTACATTTTTCCTCCGATTCCGCCATCATTCGTCTCTCTTCCTCCAACCACTGAGAAAAGTTGAGTTTTACCGTCACTAATTCAATTCCACCTGTCACCACGTCTACCGATTCAGTCTTTCCTCCTAACTCGCCGAATACCTCCGTTCACTTAGGCTGCGTCTTACTTTCCGACTTCTCAAAATTTCACATCCCTCCTCCTTGAACTTCCGCCTCTTTACTAGTCGACTCGTCTCCGGTGCCTCTGCTGCTTTCCACCATTACCGTCTCATCATCTTTCTTCCTTTTTATCGGCGTATGAACGACTTTATCACGTTTCACGAATTCGTCAAGCCCGTGCCCGTGATCGATCATAACACTTCCCCTCAAAAAGTACCTGTCAATTTTTCGTCCTGCGCTCCACCCGTTTTCTCCGTAGTGTTACGTCCGGGTAACACAATGAATGCAATTGCCCTGTTTTGGACCTTAGTTAAAGCTAATTAATCCGGGATTCGGGCTAGAACGATTTGAATTGATTTGGAATTGTATTTAGTGAGCAATTAGTTTTTGAGATTCCTTTTTAAAATAAAAGTTGAACCGTGGATCAGTGACTGGAATATACTTTGATTTGAGGAATTGAACGGTGAAATCGATTTTTATGAGTTTGTAGGAAATACAATGGGTCGAATTGATGTTAAGTGAGTTTAAATAATCTGTTGTTAAATACCCGTGTGAGCGGTTTCTCGAATAACCGTTCAATTCGGAGTTAAGCTTTCTTAGGTAGTTCTTCCTACCACCAGAGCGAGATTTACCCATTTGATACAAAAAACTGAATCAAGAAATTATTGTGTGTGATGTGTTTACAAACTTTTGAGTTTGGAGAAATCGCGGCGGTCCGCGCAGAACTCCGTACTCATCAGCTTATTAAGACTTAGTGAGAAATCGCGGTGGTCCGCGCAAAACTCAGTCTTTGTGTACGTGAGAGCTCGCGGTGGTCCGCGCAAAACTCTATATATTGTGTGTGGTGTATTGGATTTAGAGAGATCGCGGCGGTCCGCGCAAGACTCTAAATATTGTGTGTTGCGTATTGGACTTAGAGAGATCGCGGTGGTCCGCGCAAAACTCCAAGTCGTGAGGTTTTTGAAAGGACTTAGAGAAATCGCGGTGGTCCGCGCAAGACTCTAGTCAATTCAAGAATGAAGAACTCAAATAATTCCTTCTAAGTCCAGGCTTACCACACTTTTATTTGCTCCGTTGTACAAACTTCTTCTAGTGGATGTTGAATGGTGATTTGAAAAATATAAATTGCCTGCCTTCAGGGGTGAGGGTACGTCGGGACGTAACAGTAGGCGGCCGCGACGCCCGATCCCGGGCATCAACTCTGTCTCCGGCCCTTCACCGTCAGTGCCATCTGTCGCGCTCTTCTCACACTTACTCCCTGCGGGCGCTTTCACTACCCCTGCTCCCTCTCTTCCACCGTCTTTTTCCCCTTCAACCACCATATTTGCCCGCCTTTTCTTTGTTAACCTTCACACGAGCCGACCTCGCGAAAAACTACGAAAACTACAAAAGTATGATATTCCACACGTTGCCAACAGTTCCTTCGCCTTAGAAAACACTCCTGTACTCCCTTCACTACTTTCCAGCTCTTTACTTCCACTTTAACACCAGAAAACATCCAAAAGCACCGGAGCTCGACTCGACACGACTTGCCACTACGCCGCCATCTTTCCCTCCTACTTTGAACTACTAAAATAGACCCCTGGAGAGAAATTCGACGACGGACGTCCCGTTTTAAACAAAATAAATAAATTACGTCAAAGGAACGTGGTGCCAGAAATCCACCACGTTACTCTGTAGATACAGGTGCAATTTTACAACATGACGTACAAAGAACGTACAAAAATACATGTCAATTACCATTCTTATACGTACCGATACTCCATCCTTCAGGGACAGATTTACAAATGTGATCTGGCAGGCGTTTGTAAGGGTATACAATCATTGGCGGAAGCACATCACCGTTCGCTGAGAACGTGCACAAGACCGTGATACTCTCTTTCTCGTTTCCGCCAGCTATTTCATATAAGTTCTTGAAGTTTCTTGGTCCAAGAATGACACCAGATTTAGGACACAGTTGGACTCCGGTTTCGTCCAGGTTGAGAATTCTTCTTCCATCTTCAAGAATGTCAACACTTTTTTCATCTGCCAGATACGCGGTTACACCTGCAAACCATTCTCGCAGCCGCTCCTCAGACACTGCAGCTCGAGACTTCGAAATGGACTCGGAATGTCGCTTACGTACTTCGGGATGTGGTCGGAGGAATAATGACAACCATTTGTCGCCAGGACGATTATCGGCGAAAGGGGTTTCGATTTTGCAGTCATTCAAAATTTTTTGAACCGAATCTTTTACGGTGTTTGGGTGCATTGGGAAGCCAAGTTTTGATTTAGCCAGTATCCATTTCTTCACACGTTCTTCACCTTCATATGCCAAGTACGGTTCAGGTCCCATTTTCGATGTCAATGGTACGTGTTCTTTTATCTTTTTGTATAGCGTACTTTTAGGGACTCCAAACTGCCTCGATGCTTTACCCAAAGTAAAGCCTTCTCTTCCAACGGCATCGACTGCTAATATCAGTTGACTTTCCTCATACTGCTGTCTTTGATACTGCCGCTTTTTCGCAACAGAATCCTTTTCTTTTGCATTGCACTTTCCGGGACTTCGTGTCATGTACAAGAAAACGTTAAAAATTATGACAAATTCTCTAGTAATACAATAGGGTGGTCCATATTTAAGGAGATACCCCTTTGTCAAATCCAGTACCATTATTTCTCAGGTATATTATAATAAAAAGAAAAAAATTACGAACAATAGAATAAAATTACGTCAGAGTCAGGTAGCGACCTCTAAATATTTTTTGACATAATGGGGATTTCACGAGGATTTTTTTTTCTTAATTTCGCACTTTTTTTTCAGCTGCCCAAAAGTATAAAAAAATATAAGTTAAATATAGACCACCCTATAGTACAATAAGACAATCACTAATATTTCTGTGAAAATCGTCCATTCATTGGCAAAAAGCTGTATACGGGATATGCCAATGAATGGACAGTTGTCCAATCACTAGGTTTTACGGCATATGAATATGCCAGTGCGTGGACGCGTGATAATAAGTCTTCGTCTACCGATCTCGACTTCCGAGACGCGGAAATGATTCTCTGGACTTTATTTTATATAATCGAATAATTTTCAACAAAGAATTGAATAAAACTCGCTCTGAAAATCTTATTCTAAAAACGATGATTTTCTACGTACCTTAGTGTTTGGTACGTTGTTCCGAGACGACTGAGTTCACGCGCACGAATAAACCTGCCGTTGGTACATTACTCACCGCTTTCTTAATAAACGGCGTAATGTGCTAGACCGTCCATTCACTGGTGGGTGTCTCTCCACTGGCATGTTCACGCTAAATGTACATAGTTTTTCTAGGTTATAACATTTACAATAAAAGATGTCTACGTTAGGTTTATTTGATGGCTCTGAGAAGAGCCGTCTATTTTGAGTTGCTTCTTTGTACTACGATGTTTTGCAGACGCACCACCGGCGCACCAATCACAGAGCTCCGCTCGAATTGCTGTAATCCCAGAACTTGAAAACGATGCTTCTCAACGAAGCCTTTCGACGAAAACGAAATTTTTATGTTTTCTGGATACCAGTGACGATAAACTATGTCTGAAATGGTAAATAAAAACGTTTACATTTATTATTTGTTTTTATACGACAAATGGTAGCCAAATGTCGAAACAAGTCGAAACATTTATCGTGGGAATTTATTCTTTACGGCCGTCGGGTATCTTATTAGAGAATACGAAACGCTTTATAAAAAAACTCGCAGTCAGCAATGAGTCTCTAAGCAATTTACGACTGAGACTTCAGCCATCCGAGTACTGACCGTGAAACGAGGTACTCGACCAAAATGAAAATTTATATTTTCAGAGAACCGCACTGACGATTAGAGATATCCAAAACAGCGAATAAATAAAAATATATGTAATAGATGATGTTACTGAAGGACGAGGTGTCATTACATTTACGATAAAAGATGTCTACGTTACGTTTATTTGGTGGCTCTGAGAAGAGCCGTTTGTTTTCAGTAATTTCTTTCGAGTGTACTGCAATGTTCTACAGACACACTACCGGTGGACCAATCACAGAGCTTCGCCAAAGTTGCAATCGTCCAAAAACTTGGAACCGATGCTTCTCAACGAAGCCTTTCGACAAAAACGAAATATTTTACTTCTAAAGGATCACACAGACGATAAACTATGTCTGAAATCGCGAATAAACACGTTTTCATCTATTATTTGCTTTTATACGCCAAATAGCCAAATGTCGAAGCGAGTCGATACATTCTTCGATTTATTTTTACTATCAATTTATTTTTTACTATCTTCTTGTAACTGAACAGGTAATACGAGAAACTCTTTGTAAAAAAAAAACTACGTCGCACTCAGCAATGAGCTTCGAAGCTATTTACGATTGAGATTTCAGTCATCCGAGTACTGACCGTGAAACGAAATACTCGACGAAAATAAAGTTTTATTTTCAGAGAAGCACACTGACGATAAGAAATATTGTTATTCATTCCAAAACAGCAAAGGAATAAAAATATTTGTGTTACTGAAGGGTCAGTGGAAAAATGCGGAAAAACATGCATGAATGAGTTACTTTCTGTAGGTAATTACATTTACGATAAAGGATGTCTACGTTAGATTTATTTGCTGGCTCTGAGAAGTGCCGTTTGTTTTGAGTACTTTCTTTCGAGGGTGCTGCGATGTTTTACAGACGCACTGACGGCGGACCAATTACAGAGCTTTGCCAAAGTTGCAATCGTCCAAGAACTAGGAAACGAACACATCGTCTGACTAACAGCAATTGCGCGAGGCCCCGCTGTCTTCAGGGAAACGCTAGGCCCTAAGATGCCGCGGTAAAATCGCTACTTCGGGCGCTCGCCGCGAGAGGCGGTGCCCGGAAAAAAAGTTGACCACCTGCGCTTGATGGCTCTTAATTCTGTGAGATCCGAAATTCCGAGTTGAGCCAAAAAGACAGACTGCCAGCGACTCTTTTTATCAAAGGACTACAAAAATGAATACCAAGGAGCATCACCTTCAGATGGTAGCTCCCTCAAGTGCAGTCGAATCCTAAATATCTTCGAAGTTTTATAAACATTTTGGCTGCAAATCGCTTGCGAGAAACGCCTTAGCCATTTGCCATCTAGCGGGATTATGCGAAACGCTGATGCGCCGTCACTTGTATCGTGCATCGGTGTTTCGCATAATATCAACATTCTCGAATTATGATAAATTATGGTTTACTGTTTCGATAAGTCGAGATTCTCGAAATTCTCGCGTAACCTCTCTCGTCTTGTCTCGAAAAACGATAAATGAAATATTCGTGTCAAGTCTCATCTTGAGTCTTTCTCGGCTGACTTTTTCTCACTAGACCTGATGAGGCCCGGACCTCAGCCAGAACAGACCTGATGAGGCCCGGACCTCAGCCAGAACAGGTTTCTGCTCGGGATTCTTGAGGGCATCACTATGAATTTATGAGTACCTGAGTTTAATGACAACCGTTTTCATACGAGTTTCTTTCTATACTGCCAATGAATTGCAATTGCTAAACGCAATTCGCCAAAAATAGATGCGTTTGCAGTATTAAATTTGCCGATCACCTCATACTGACTCGAATCTGAATTTTATATATGTTAGTAATTATCATTGAGAATTATATTCAAGGATTTCAAATATAATTCGATAATAATTCGGGACGCAACAACTTCGTCGGTAGGCGCGTTGTTCCGCTGTCTCTTTTTCTCGATTCATCCTTTACCGTTGTCGCTCCAATTCCAAGAATCCATGTAAGCGTAATATTCACGGCAGTCAAACGTTCATACGACGAGACAAGATCTGACGATAAGAAATGATTCGGTTGCTTCGCTGATTTGCTTTTGGCTCGGTGCACGAGCACCTGTGGCCCAGTGCATTGATGCGAATATTAATGCCTCGTCACAGCATATACTATTTACTTCACATGGGTTGATAGAATAAATTTCCGAGTACCTATACTGCCAATATCGAAGTAACATTAAGGAGGTCCTGTCAGTGCACGCTAGTCAACTGACTATCTATCATGAAAATGCTGTAAGTGAACAAAAATTAACTCGCTTTTTAACTAAATTAGATTCACACTAAGAATAAATATTTGTATGTAGATGCTCAGTGTTACAAAATTAACTTATTAGTAAAATTAGTTTCAACATGTGAGAAAACGGTATAGCTCGAATTAGCTGACTTCATTTAAATTGTAATTATTAAACCAGAAAATCCGGTAAGATCACAATTTGATGGTGTCAGCGGAATCTTGATTTTTTTACGATTCCGCAATGTACTTTTTATTACTCGAAAGTTCACTGTACGTGTATCAATTTCTGATCCAACATTCAACATTGGAATCCTTTCCCATAAGAGGCCACATGTTTTGCTCTATATTTAATGTGAAATTTCTCAGGAATTCGGTCCGTGACAGACACTCAAACTTCAGAATCACTCAAATTATAGCCTAGTCATTTTTCACACGGAAAAGTTTAAATATGAATTTTCGACATGATCTTCGTAAGCCCTACATGTCTATATGTCTATCGCTCTCGCATATAACGTCAGTTTTGGTTCTTAAACTCTTTCGAAAAAACGACTGAGTATTGCAGAGACAGAAACTTTAAATCATATCTAGTATAATTTCCGCGTAGTCTCTCGCCATTGGAGTCCCATTCATCAAGCCGTTTGCAAAAAAAATAGGTTTTAACATTTTTTAAGTGTCGGGTCAGTGACGCTGCCTCTTAACTAGAATTCAATACAAAATCCATATTCACCCTTCACATCAAGTATGTTACACAAATTAATCCGCGCATGAATGCTTGTCACCCCGCAACTTCTGCTCTGGTACTCACTTCACAGCAGATGTTTCAGAGCATTCGCATGAGTTAGTGGAAATAGGATATGTATATAATTATTCGCCGGAAAAGATAGAAAGTTGCTTCAAAGTTTTAAAAAACCTGTAAAGTGCAAACTTCCATATAACGTCACTGCCAAAAGTCCATATTACTTTTGACATGTATGAGAAAATATGATTATCAAGTATAGCTTCCTCGTAGAGAAAGCTTTTTCAAAGGTGTTAAATAGTAAGGAAGCTATTTGCACGATTCTCATTTGCAAGCTATACATCAGTACGGCTTAAAAAAATTAAGGTTGTTGTGGGGCCAAGTCAAAATGCTACCACTGTCATGGAAATTTTCACGAATGTTCATTATCCCTTTGCAAATAGTCTGGTGAAATTTTGGAACGGTGAACAGCACCGTTTAGGAGAAAGAAAATCGCAAATTTTACAACCTATTGCACTATTGTTATAGCGAGTTCTGGTGATTTCGCCGTATTTACGTTATAACAACTAAGAAAATGCTACCACGTACATAAAACAATTATGTATAGTTTAAACGATAATCGCTTTAACGTTTGCCACCCTTAGAAGACGATCGACAGCACCGTCATTTCATTATTAATTTTTTAAAAGTCTTGGTCGTCTTCGCTTGGAAACTGAATACGCAGCTGTCTCACTCGCACACCAACCGCACCGCACACCGCGCGCCCCCTAGTCTCCCCACCGCATCACCCCGCAAGCCCAGACCCCATAACAACCTTAAATCCTGATCAAGAATGGACAATTTTTAAACATTTAGAAACCATTTTTTTAAACTTATTTACGAAAACCTTTTTTTCTGGTAAAAATTATTGTTGAAAACAAATTTTAAACAATTTGTACATATTATTTAAACTGAATCAAGTTTTTTGATGCTGCAGTTTATTTCTGGTAAAAATTCAATTTAAACCTTTTTTCATCTCCGATCCACAAAAAAGAGCAATAACAATTTTCGCTACATTACAAACATTTGATCGATTCTTCCCAGATGTTACTAACTAACCATCTTTTAATATGAGTTGATCCATTTATCAACGTTTTAGACGAGTCTGAATATTCTGGTATATAAATCATGAACAAATGTATGATAATTAGGGTGCTTCTTCTTTTCAAAAGTTGAAAAAAAGAAGCACCCTAATGATAATAGAGCTTTGCTATTAAAGAACAAAATTGAATCTAAAAAATTGTTGACGAAAAATAAATAATGTCGTCTTGACTTCCAATCTCGAGTCCAATTAGAAACAGTTTTTTGCTCCTTCTGACAGAAACAAGGTGATCAACTTTAAGGTTCTTTTGCCAATTTAAAAAAAATCAATATAAAAACTTTGTTCTACAAAAGTAAATAATTATTTTCTACTACTATTAGACGCAGTTAATTATTTTCATTTACACCCGAGGGTTACTATATTTGAATTTCCTGTAAGATAAATGTTTAGTAATTTTTTTTTTAATTGGTGAAAAGAAAATTATTATTTTAGCGCTCTATCATAATTTTTCATAATTATTTCGAGAAAATAGTATTTCTCTACATTTTTCTGATAGCTATTGAAATATCTAGTCTTGTAAATACGAAAAAGTATTTTTACCAATTATTTGATATCCAATTTAAAAACGAATTGATTCTATTCAAAGACGATTCGTTGATGAAATTCTTGTTGTTGTTGAATAGTAAGCTTGAGTACATTGGATTACAGTTTCTCAAGATTTGTTAGATCACTGTAAGAATCGCTAATTTCTTATTTTTCTTTCTTTTTCTTGGAATTGTGCTATATAGGAATCAACATGTTGGTCTGAAGGAATAGATGCATTACGTTTGATGCCAAGATTAATCGAATTAAATACGATCCACTTTTGTAAGTGTACAATTGAATGAAAAGACTGCTGCGAAAGACTCTTCATGTAGGAGGCATTCTCTGTCAAATTAGCCACTTTTTTCACCCCTCTCGGATATTATCCGAGACAATTGACAATTTTATAGTACTTACTGTGAATTTTATTTCAGATTTCTAAATATATCATTTCAGAAAATTTCACATTTTTAAAAATCCCTGATATTGAAAAAAAAAAAACCATAAGGCACAAGCCAAATTTCTCCTTAACGCAATTTACGCTGTAATTTTAAAGAATCTTCAGACGTTAGTGTCTACTCTATAAAAATAAGACGTCATATTTGTTTAAAATTCAAATAATGAATTGGATTATTAGGATTTCTTTTTCAAAGGCTTGAAAAAAATATCTTGTCTATATTTTTCAAAATATAGGCAAGATATTTGAAAAATAGATTTCGCGATATATTAACTTTAAAAAAATCAGCATTTTCTAAAGTAATGCATTTAAACGTCTATAAAGATGTATAGAAATCACTTTTAAGTAGTTGCCAAATTTGGCCAATATGAAAAATATCTAAGAGGGTTGAAAAGAAACAGACTGAAATTGCAGAGAAATCCTTATAGAGAGAAGGATATAACAGCACATACAGGGAAGTCGTAGTGCCTCACGTTTATGTCACATTATGTCAATTACACTCCATGGTCTTTCTACGAATCACTCGTAGTTGGGGCCAACGATGTAATCAGATATGAGTGCAATTCTTTGAGTGCTGTGGGTAATCTTAGGTCAGGCAACAATATTCAGTGAAGCTCTTTTTGGCCAATCTTGAAATTATAGCAACAAGAGTCTTTTTCTAACGGCTTACTAACATCAAATCAAAATAATTGAACCTTGTTTTGCTCTTTTTACGTGATCTATTATTTTTTGGTTGCTTTATTTTTTTGGAATGCTAATTTGTTCGCAAAAATATAAAAAGCCAATTCCCAACTAATGATATAAATAAAGTTTTCTAAAATTATTCCCTTATTTATTTTCTAATTCACTTATTCTGTGTAAACAATTTATTGAACTAACATTTTGTGATTTCTTAACATTTTTTTATAGCTGCTTATTATTTTTCGTTTATTTATAGTTTGTGTTTATAAAAAAGAGCAGAAGTAGATTTCATGATTTATCACCAGCTAAAATATATCATTTAAAATTCTGAATAAATTGTTCACTTGTTGATCATTTAGAACAATTTTCTAAGATACTGTGAACAATTTTTGGTAATATGAAAAAGCGGGGCGACAGACTTGATGTATTTTGCCTACATCCATAAATATGTTTAAATAATGCAACTACGCACAACCTTAAAGGGACGCTTACTATACTAGACTTTTCAGTATTCCAATGTATCCTTGAATGCGAATACCATCGTTTTTGTATGACATTTGCTAGGAATGTGAATTTATTAGGAAATTCTATGAATTCACATAAATCTGTCTGTTCTTTGCTTTCACATATCATATTCAAAGAACCTAAAGAAAAGAAGCTAGGATATATTTGATTGTGTGTGGCAGGTTTGGGAAATTCGTCACGTTCAAAGCTCTACATTTAGAAAAATTATCGCTACCCAATAATTAACAATTTCAATTATCCACCTATTTCATGTATTACACAAGAAAATCTTCTATCACTTTCGAACAATTTGTAATCACTTAGAAGAAATGATCCTAAAAACTCGTTTTTTCATTTACAGATTTTGAGAATATGAAATCGGCGAATATGTTTAAACCCTTAGAAAAGGATTTGCAATAATTGTATTTATTTATTGATATCAAATAAATACCTATTACAATTAAAAAGTCATTATCTTGCAAACGACATACATAAAACAAACAATAAGAGACACATCTAACTTAACACTGTTACTTAAAACTTACGGCTGTGTCTATTCGCAGCCTTGCCGTGTCTCTAAGAGACACGAGACACCGTTTTTCGTGTCTCGAGAAAACCATGATTTGGCCACACGATTTATTTTCCGTGTCCCGTGAAGTTTGTACGCTTGGAGACACGACATCGCGGATACGACAGTTTTTTAAAATCTAAAGCGCATTTCCGCTTTTGAACCTGATCATTTGAACTTACATTTAAAATATCGGGAAAATTGCTGTTAGGGAGATATTATGCTCTTAAGCGGCAATGGTACTTCCCCCACCACATCCCAAAATTGCAAAAGTTGTTTTCTCCCGAACAGTACGGCAGATAGGGTCCGTATTTTGAGGTAATACGCGGAAGTATCGTAGAATTGGGCTAAGCTTCTGGCTCCTCAGTCGATTCAGTCGTTTTTTTGTGAGAATTAAAAGAAAAATAGTGCGAGAGAGACAGAGCTGTGTGCGAGAGAGACAGAGCCGTATGCGAGAGAGGCAGACCGATAGGCGTACCGAAGGTGTACCACTCTGTTTACACGAAGAAAAAAAGTTAGTTGGGACAACTCCCATTTTATGAGTTGGATATAAATGAGTTGGTAGAACGATTTATTTAGTGACTATAACCATTTTGTGCGTTGAGACAACAAATAAGTGGTTGTCCCAAATCACAAATGCGTGGTTATATGGACTAACGAAAAGTGAGTCCGTGCAACCACTTTTTGAGTGTGCCCAACTGATTTCTTTTCTCCGTGTACAAGCATATGTCTCAGAGTTTCATTTTCGCTTGTATTACATAGTTGACAGGGCGTGTCCACGTTGAATTTATAATATATATTTTTTATCTTAAGGATGTTATGCAGGTTATCGCGGGGAGGATAGGCAAGGTGGCGCACGGCGGGAGACGGGGGTACTGTGCGAACGGCATGACCATACATTGTTAAAAAAATATACAAAAGTGTTGGAAGTTTTTTTGCAGATACCGTATATGAACTTTTGTATGCATGTATATATGAAAAATCATAACATTTAGAGGAATATTAAAATTCAACGTTATTAAGATTTAATGTCAATATGACCATATGCATAAACTATGCATTAAATTTCATAAACATGTATGATGAATTTTCATATGAGCGGCATCTGAAAACTCAAGCACATATGCATTGGAAATTTAAAGTGGACATAAAAACAATTTTAAAAAATAGAAATATTATTCGGACATTATTTTTTCAAACAAATTATGTCATCAGAAATTGTTGGGTATTGGTTTTCGCGACAGAACATTTTTCGCTTACACTGGGGTTTGAACCTACGACCTATCTGCCTAAGTACCTAACAACGCACGCACGCTACCAACTACGCTATCAACGACTTAGTAATTTTGGATATCTAAATGGCATAAGAGTTGTATAACTATTATTCTCTCAAGCATACTTATAATTGACATAACAAAATATTCAATTGATTGCAATCGGAGCGCGAAGTGGGTTGGAAATATTTTCAAGTGAACATAATTTTTGGACGAACGGAATCTTTTTCTCACGAGGAAGCTCAGGTATCCGGATTTTCGAAAAAATTATATCCACAGACCTGTAAAGTTCTAGCAACAAACATAAATCAAACATAAATTTGCCGCAACAGCAGCGCGAGATGCTCCAGTGGTTAAAAAAAAATCGATTTTGGAAATCTCGAGTAACTTATCAGAAGTCGATGCTAAGTAATAAGTGTTAGCGATCCAGTGCGGGTTTTTTTTCGTTATTGGAAAATGTGTATTAAATTTCAAATCAGACACTAAAAATCCAAAACATTCATGTTGATTTTCATGTACTAATATAGTAATGATTGATTTAATAACCATGTGTTATAATTTTATATTACCGAATTGGTAAAATCCATACACGCACATTAAATTTACTGTGCAACTATATCGAGCTATACCGAATAACTATACCGAGTTTTGTAAATTTCTCACACGTTTGTGTCGCAAAAACACAAACATTTTGCAAAAAGTAATACACCTATGTGGACAAAACTGCAAATACTTTGACGGGTATTTTTCAACATTAGTAACTGAAATTTTGATAACTTTCATCTTAAATTTAATGCGACAATTTGTATTAAATTTCAAATCGGGCATTAAAATTCCTAAAATGCATGTTGATTTTCATGTACTGATTTAGTAATTATTGATTTAATAATCATGTATTATAATTTTCTATCACCGGATTATCGAAATTCATTGATCTGTATTAAATTTATTATGCAAACATATTAATTTCGATTTCCTATACAAAGTTTTACAAAATTCATACACGTTTGTATAGGAAAAACTCGAACATTTTTTACAGTGTACATGAACAAGAGAGAGGCGAAAAAGACAATGTTTACCTTTAACGTAATATCTTTCTTAAAATGTGGGCACACACGGATTTTTTAATTTCTATGTGAAGCCAACACTTCAATGTATACGAAAAATACATATTTATCATTCTAAGTTCTCTGCCAACATACGCTTTTGCCGATTATACGACAGTCCTCACGCTCCATCGTTAATTACTGCCCATGTTAATTACTGAATTTTGTTAATTTATATCTTAGAAATCATGTGGGTAACAAATTTTTTAATATATTTAAAAAATTGTCGTACTTCTCTCTACAAAAAAAAAATCAGGAATAAATCTTCAAAACTGTTAACCTGTATAACATCCTTAATGGATAGCAAGAACTTACCGGCTAATCTACATTGCTCTGCGACTTTAAGGTAATTGAGGATGTTTAATAATTATGCAGTTAAATCGGATTTCTCATTAACTAATATGACAGGAAAAAGATGTCTTCTTATAGCCCATGAAAAACAGCATATTATAGTGATTGTAGCCCTTCCCGGTCATACTATCGCAGGAATTTCATGCCGGTCACATGTGAGGTAAATTCACCCAGCCACTTTCAAATGGCCTTCAAAAAGTTCTGAGGGGTCCTGTGAATATTGTAGAACATGTCCTAAGTGGCTAAATATAGAGATTGACATGACAATATGTTTTTAAAAATTCATGCACCAGGGGTGAATTTTACCATTTTACATAATAGTAAACTCACCATGGGTAAATTGCACCCATGATGACCAGGAAAGGTTACAATTATTTGGAAGAATTCGAAGTGTATCTCGCGGTGAAGAGCTACAAATGTTCTGCAGGAGAAAATACTTTAGCCAAATGATAATCACGAAAGAATCCAGGTAATCCAGACAAAACAAATAACTACAAAATCACCAAAGATAATTTTCTAATGTTATTCACATAGGAAAAGTAGTCATGTTCAAAGAGGGATCGTCGTCCATCTTACCCCTCTTGAACCAATTGAATAGGTACAGACTTTGCTACTCTCATCGTAAAATATTTTGGGAGGATCAACGTAAGTTACGTATGGATTACTGAAGTGGTACTAAAACTATATAATGCTGACGAATACTGATTAAAATATATGCACTCAATACGTTCAGCTCTAGTCAATTATTAATATCGTCGAGTAACCGTACAGCTCAGTTTTGGCTTGATAATTATGCCGCAATGCCAATTCTGGCAACTATGTGACGCCAGCACAAACCCACAAATCAGAATCATTATCGGAATACACTTGAAATGCTGTCACGGTTCCAACTTTTGGCGCCGACGTAATTCAAGACTAGATTTCATCTCTGTACAAATCCCTGCCGATTTACGATCTTCTGAGTACCCCATTTTGTGAGACAAAACAAGGCTTCGGTTTTGGCAATATTTATATTTTTTGTTACGAGCTTGTTATAGTTAGCAAGATGGGATGGTCATATTCTAACATTGTTGTAGCCTGATATGTAGTAATATCAAGAGTCGCGGTAGCGACTCGACGCCAAGTTAAAAAAGAAATTATTGTTGCCTTCACACTACGATAGGCTATTTCTGAAACTAGTTTTTTTTTGCAAATGTGATGCACGGGCAAAGGTTTTTGACTTATCGATTTGTGTGCATGTTAAAGATTAGTTTACTCTCTATGTTTGTTTCTAGACATTCAGTGGAAGAGCTAGGTTCGATTGAATCATTGTTAATGTTGATTGATGAAGATGTTTAGGTGATCCTGAAATTGAAACTTAAAAGTCCAGGTTTTGTACGTTTCCATTTTAGACGCCATTTGTTAAACCTCGCTACGCATTTATCGAATAGATCTTGCAGGGCTTGTGTTGCAGATTCCTGATTCCTTTCATGTGGAATAAAAGCAGTATCATCGTTATTAATGTTTAGTTGTAGTAGCAGTAGGTTATAACAATAGTTATTGTCATTTTTGCTACCACTACTGCATTACAATAGTTATTATTACTTTGTTATAAAAGGTTATTACAAAAGCCGCTTCCCACAAATTAATTACCGTTAAACATACAATATATCTCGCCAAAATAACCTCATGATTCAAAATAACAAAATGCTTCAGCATTTTGCGCCGGCGTTAGGCCTACAAGATGAGGTTATTTTGGCGAGATATATTGATAAAGGTTAAAAATGAATTTTTAACCTTTGACTCATATGCAATTTAGTTTCATCACTCTCCAGGAAAAAAGCGATTCACTTCTCGGCGAGAGTAATGTAAACCGTACTACACATATGGACTCGTCATTAGTTGAAAATTCGCAATATTTTCGACCTTGTTGCAAACAGGGAATGCGATTTTTTTAGCAATATCGGGAAATAAGTATCGCATGCATACACGTCAGGGATCGTGATTTTCGTTCGAGCAACAAACTCCACTCTCGACAAAAATCATGCACTTGTGTGTTATAATAGTCAAAACAAAGAAAACAATGCTTACCTAAAATAAATAAAGAAATGCGCTGCAATAGTTATAATAATTAAAATAAAATACTTACCTGAAATGAATAAACAAATACACTGCAATAGGCATAACGAAACGAAAATGTATACCTGCAACATCGGCAAGAAGAAGCACAGGAACTTCCCAAAGATCCAATTCTGCACGAGTAACACAGCAAGTGTAATTGGAAGCACGAATACGCACATTATCACATCAGATATCGCGATATTAACGAGATAGGCGTATGTCGGATCAACGTAAAGTTTATTTCGCGCAATGTGGTAAATCATTCCACAGTTGGTCAGAGTACCGACCACAGCGAGCACTGCATACATCGCAATGAACAGAGGATAAATATTGGCCACTGATGGTCGCACCTGTGGCGATGACAAATCCACTGTGTCATTGCTCATACCCATTAAAATGTCCACTATAGTCGCTAAATATTTGTCCGGTATAGCATCCAAATCCTCCCGCGTTAGCTGAATTTTTTCGCTCTTTGTCTTCATTTTAACCCCCCAAAACCCGCAGTCAACAAAAAAAACACAAATATTAGTTTATATTTATATTAACACGTAACTCTCACAATCTTAGAATTAGTTTTGAGCGAATTTCAACACAATGTACGCATCACTTTCAAAGATTAAAACTTATCATTACAATGTTTAGTTGTTTTTCTAAACTTCTACATATTTATCACAATATCGCAATTATAGTAATAAGTAAATAAAAAGTTCGTTGTTGATCGGAAAAGCAAAACCGGCGGTTTGTGCACCTGTAGGATTCATCACGGCATAACTTTATCACTCGGGAATATTTCACGCGCGGTTTTCGACGTTTCAATGTTTACTTTTAGTTTTAATTCTCGTTGTTTTACATACACGTTAAAATGTTTATGGTCCGGAGAATTAATGTTGAGAGAAAATTCAGAAAGACGTCGATTCCTGAACGTTATTTTTGCGAGAGCGAAGAGGGAGTCAGAACGTGTTGAAGGGTTGTTCGCTGCAAGAGAACCGCGTCCTGGAGTGGCACGACGCCAACTAAAGACAGTGCCACGCGAAACGACGTGAGAGACACAGACGTACCGACGCGGTAACTAATACGCAGCGCTGGCCAAATGCGCAACGGTCGCTAGATGTTAGCGCGCCGTTTCTGGGAGTGTTTTGGTGAAAAGAGGGCTAATCGAACGAAGCTTTGGTTAAAAATTATTCTAGCATAGTAATAATTTAACAATGGAATTTTTGGTACGAAAAAAAATGATCCGATGCAACGAAATTATACTGGGAGTTATTACTAGTGTGACTGGTTTGATTTTTTTTGTATGGTTTAGAGTTGATTGATGGACCAAGTTGACTTTGTAAGGTCATATTTTTCCCTTTAAAGAAGAATTTGTCCAATCTTCCCTGAGAAAAAACCATATAGTTGATTTGATGATTTCACATGATAAAACGAATATTGCACGGCTTGCAATGTTTTAGGGTTGAAGCGATGATAATATGGTTCAATAAACGATACTTGCAAGATTATTGGAAACAAACGTTGAATCGTATATGCAACGAAACGGCATATTTGAAACTATTAGAATAGTTTTTGAAACTATTATCATTTTGATGATTGCTAGTATAATTATATTTGCCATAACCATAAAATATAGACGTTTCTCCTGGGAATTATAGTTTATAGTTAGATTATTGTCGGTCAAACTATATTTTTTTTTAATTACCAACTATTTCTCTCAGTATTACTATAGGAATTTCCATTTCAAACTCTTGTGCCAAAAATTTACTAATTTTGTTAGTCAATGTTAGTCTAAGCAATAATAGTGTTTTTAACTTTTTCTCTACCATCTGAGCAAGAGTTAAAAATTAAACTTCTTGTACATGAACTTGGAAAAGACTTCTTTTGAAGAGTACACGAAAAAAAAATATCATTGATTCATAAAAATTTAAGAATGCCCTGGCAAGATGTGTCACCGACTTTTTAATCGCTGTTTTAACCGGTCGCGATTAGCCGCAGTTTCACCTAGTTTCACTGACCTTTTAACCGAATTTGTTGTTTTTTAAACGATTTTTACTCGTGAATTAACCGATTGTAAACAAATTCCTCACCCAATTTTAAAGAAATCTATTTTGTTTGGTGAATTCAATCGATTTTAACTGACAATTTAACCGAACGAAACATTTTTAATCGGTTAAAATGTCAGTTAAAGCCGGTGACACAGAGGGCTAATCGAGACTTACCTTTTCTCGGTTTAACAGTCGGTTTACTTCAGTTCTTTTCGGTTAACACTTCGGTGACACAGCTTGCCAAGGTGATTCAATAAATCACCACGGCCTGCCAAAGAGTTATGTCATTATTTCAACTACATCTGTAATAGAATGCTTTTTTAAAAAGTTGATCAGAACAATAGCGATTCTTATTGTAGGAATAATTTGTGTCGTTGTTGCATTATGTTCTTTCTACCAGACGATTTATCCTGCACATGGATTGAATGCTTATATCCTCGTTTTAAACTCTTTTACCATTGAAAGAAATAGACATGTTCCTAAAATCTATTACAATGAATATATAAATAATATATTTATTTAATTACAAAACGGGCATTATGCAATAATTATAATATTATTATTTTATTAATAACGAAAAAAAGTAGAACCTTGCACATTGCTTCCTCATTATTTTTCGCTTTTTACAAAGCTCCCTCTGTGAGGAAGCAGTATGTTATTCAATTTTGGCTTCCTCATAGAGGAAGCTTTGTAAAAAGCGAAAAATAATGAGGAAGCAATGTGCAAGGTTCTACTTTGCATCTTTTTTTTTTATACCTTGTGTCTCTTTTGCAGAGGTGTTTTATACAGCTATAAATCACCTCTGCAAACACCGTTACATCTAATTTTGATTAGATACAAATTTTTGTCGTACTTTCTCAACTTTTCCGGAAGTTATAGCGAAAATCTACATTTTTTTTTAAATGAAAAATGGTGTAAAATCCGAACGACTTTACCGATCATCACCAAATTTGGTACATGGCATTTCTGAATGTTATTTTTCGTCTGTACAAAATTTCTGTTCATTTGTTGAAATTCGACGTAATTTAGATCAAAATCTATTTTTTTCGAAAAATTCAAAATTCTATAAAATCCGAACCGCTTTACCGATTTCGTCGAAATTCAATACCATACAACATTGAACGTATCTTCAGTTATGAAGAACTATTTAGCCAAATCGGCGAACTTTTACGAAAGTTAGAGCGACCACGCCCTTTTTTCAACAAATTAAAATCAACATAAAATCTTAATGACTTCATATATTTTGGCAAAAATCACAACATTCAAAGAGGGGCAGCTACTCTACTTGCGTGCCAAATTTGAGCCGGATCGCTCGAACGGTTACCGAGTGAGAGGAGATTGAATTTTCGAAGCCCAGCACACACACACACACACACACACACACACACACACACACACACACACACACACACACACACACACACACACACACACACACACACACACACACACACACACACACACACACACACACACACACACACACACACACACACACACACACACACACACACACACACACACACACACACACACACACACACACACACACACACACACACACACACACACACACACACACACACACACACACACACACACACACACACACACACACACACACACACACACACACACACACACACACACACACACACACACACACACACACACACACACACACACACACACACACACACACACACACACACACACACACACACACACACACACACACACACACACACACACACACACACACACACACACACACACACACACACACACACACACACACACACACACACACACACACACACACACACACACACACACACACACACACACACACACACACACACACACACACACACACACACACACACACACACACACACACACACACACACACACACACACACACACACACACACACACACACACACACACACACACACACACACACACACACACACACACACACACACACACACACACACACACACACACACACACACACACACACACACACACACACACACACACACACACACACACACACACACACACACACACACACACACACACACACACACACACACACACACACACACACACACACACACACACACACACACACACACACACACACACACACACACACACACACACACACACACACACACACACACACACACACACACACACACACACACACACACACACACACACACACACACACACACACACACACACACACACACACACACACACACACACACACACACACACACACACACACACACACACACACACACACACACACACACACACACACACACACACACACACACACACACACACACACACACACACACACACACACACACACACACACACACACACACACACACACACACACACACACACACACACACACACACACACACACACACACACACACACACACACACACACACACACACACACACACACACACACACACACACACACACACACACACACACACACACACACACACACACACACACACACACACACACACACACACACACACACACACACACACACACACACACACACACACACACACACACACACACACACACACACACACACACACACACACACACACACACACACACACACACACACACACACACACACACACACACACACACACACACACACACACACACACACACACACACACACACACACACACACACACACACACACACACACACACACACACACACACACACACACACACACACACACACACACACACACACACACACACACACACACACACACACACACACACACACACACACACACACACACACACACACACACACACACACACACACACACACACACACACACACACACACACACACACACACACACACACACACACACACACACACACACACACACACACACACACACACACACACACACACACACACACACACACACACACACACACACACACACACACACACACACACACACACACACACACACACACACACACACACACACACACACACACACACACACACACACACACACACACACACACACACACACACACACACACACACACACACACACACACACACACACACACACACACACACACACACACACACACACACACACACACACACACACACACACACACACACACACACACACACACACACACACACACACACACACACACACACACACACACACACACACACACACACACACACACACACACACACACACACACACACACACACACACACACACACACACACACACACACACACACACACACACACACACACACACACACACACACACACACACACACACACACACACACACACACACACACACACACACACACACACACACACACACACACACACACACACACACACACACACACACACACACACACACACACACACACACACACACACACACACACACACACACACACACACACACACACACACACACACACACACACACACACACACACACACACACACACACACACACACACACACACACACACACACACACACACACACACACACACACACACACACACACACACACACACACACACACACACACACACACACACACACACACACACACACACACACACACACACACACACACACACACACACACACACACACACACACACACACACACACACACACACACACACACACACACACACACACACACACACACACACACACACACACACACACACACACACACACACACACACACACACACACACACACACACACACACACACACACACACACACACACACACACACACACACACACACACACACACACACACACACACACACACACACACACACACACACACACACACACACACACACACACACACACACACACACACACACACACACACACACACACACACACACACACACACACACACACACACACACACACACACACACACACACACACACACACACACACACACACACACACACACACACACACACACACACACACACACACACACACACACACACACACACACACACACACACACACACACACACACACACACACACACACACACACACACACACACACACACACACACACACACACACACACACACACACACACACACACACACACACACACACACACACACACACACACACACACACACACACACACACACACACACACACACACACACACACACACACACACACACACACACACACACACACACACACACACACACACACACACACACACACACACACACACACACACACACACACACACACACACACACACACACACACACACACACACACACACACACACACACACACACACACACACACACACACACACACACACACACACACACACACACACACACACACACACACACACACACACACACACACACACACACACACACACACACACACACACACACACACACACACACACACACACACACACACACACACACACACACACACACACACACACACACACACACACACACACACACACACACACACACACACACACACACACACACACACACACACACACACACACACACACACACACACACACACACACACACACACACACACACACACACACACACACACACACACACACACACACACACACACACACACACACACACACACACACACACACACACACACACACACACACACACACACACACACACACACACACACACACACACACACACACACACACACACACACACACACACACACACACACACACACACACACACACACACACACACACACACACACACACACACACACACACACACACACACACACACACACACACACACACACACACACACACACACACACACACACACACACACACACACACACACACACACACACACACACACACACACACACACACACACACACACACACACACACACACACACACACACACACACACACACACACACACACACACACACACACACACACACACACACACACACACACACACACACACACACACACACACACACACACACACACACACACACACACACACACACACACACACACACACACACACACACACACACACACACACACACACACACACACACACACACACACACACACACACACACACACACACACACACACACACACACACACACACACACACACACACACACACACACACACACACACACACACACACACACACACACACACACACACACACACACACACACACACACACACACACACACACACACACACACACACACACACACACACACACACACACACACACACACACACACACACACACACACACACACACACACACACACACACACACACACACACACACACACACACACACACACACACACACACACACACACACACACACACACACACACACACACACACACACACACACACACACATACATACATACTGACATTTTTTCTAAACCACTTTTCTCGACGTTTTAGGTGATTCTAAGCATACTGACATGAAAATCTCGAAAAAAAAAAATTTCATGAAAACAAAGCTTCCTCTATGAGGAAGCAAAAAGGGTATCGTCCACAGAGACAATTTTCTCCCTTTCGCTTTTCGGAAAGTGACGGGATTTGAACCTAAAACCTACCTAACTACCTAACACCTAAAGACGCGCACTCTACCCAGTAGACCAAACCGACTACATGAATTTCCTTCACATTTACTCCATAATAGTTGCATTAAGGATGATATTCACAAGTATATCAGATGAATGTGGATGAAACTGGGTGCTCGGTAGAGTTTGAGGTCTTAGTTTACAAATCTGAACACGGAATCCGGAAATTCAAAATGTTGATCCTGACAATATTATGTGGAATTATAAGGGTTAGATGTGAAGCTGAAACTATATACATATGTAGTTGGATCTTATATATTTTGTCGTTAACCTCACCACGCACAATGATCAATGTCATTTGTTCATGCAGTTGTTCCGATATCAGTACTATTGAATCAATTGAATTAATTCCAACAACATCAATCTTATTGAAACAACTACATTTTTTTTCCGTGAAGATTTAAGCCGCTTGGCATCTCATTGAAACAATCGCATATTTTATCATCCCAAATACTTCTGCATACGTACATTGAGCCGAAATATTCAGTCATTAATCTCACCACCCATACAGATCAATATCATTTCAAATCAGATGAATAACGTACATTATTAGTGTAAATAACTATTTACTTGTATAATTATTTATGGCAATAACAAAATTACTCCATTCAAAAATTGTATTATTTAAATATTTCATAATTTTGGTATTAAGTTGAATACATAATTCCTTGCCGTGATGAAAATCACATTTAGAATAACAGCAGAAGTATTTTTGAAAACTTAATTGATAATCGATAATGTATGTATTAGATGTGATTGCACTTGTGTTGGAAATAATAACGAAACTTCAATAACGGCAATCCAAATTCTGTATAATCTTGTGACATTAAAACAAACCTTTTTATATTCTAATGGATTCTATAAGCGATTGTCTCAATTACATTTTTGGAGTGCACGGTGTTATTGAATACAATAACACGGTTATTAAAAGAACCTCGCGTGCAATTGATCGGATATCAGGACTATTGAAATAATTAAATTAATTTCAAACACACCAGTGTTATTGAAACAATGATTTTTTTTCCAGCGTGTGAAACTTTGGCATGTCAATTTGGTCCTTCAGTACAATTTGGATTTTACGACAAGCGGAAAACAAAAAAGAAATGTCCATTGAAAGTGGTTTTGAAATTGGCTGAGACTGTCAAATCAAAATCTCAGATTATCAGAAAATTTTCAGAGATTTGAAAAATTACAAACATAGGGTTTAGCTTCATACTCAACTACAGAATGGTCACAAATTATTATTTGTTGTTGATTAGACACGACGAAATTGTATTGGGAGTTATTACTAGCTTGACTAGTTTCAGTATTCTTATTCTGGCGAAAATAATTCTCTGAAAAACTATATAATTTAACGTTTCGAAAAACTCTGAGTTCATTTTTGAGGTATTATTGGGTTTTTTTTACTCGTTTCATCTGCAAGTCTTTTTTCAGAGAACAGACAATTATTTTTTTTATAAAAAACACCAATTTCCGGGTTTTGAGTATTTCAGAATAAAAACTTATTAGTGATTTTTTCAGAGAAAATACTATACTTTTCTGAACAACAGTTGTTTTATTCTTACGAAATAATGTCAAATTTTTTCCCAATCTTTCGAAAGCTTATTCGTGAGGGAGAAAATATTAAGGTTGTTGTGGGGCCAAGTCAAAATGCTACCACTGTCATGAAAATTTTCACGAATGTTCATTATCCCTTTGCAAATAGTCTGGTGAAATTTTAGAACGGTGAACAGCACCGTATAGGAGAAAAAAAATCGTAAATTTTACAACCTATTGCACTATTGTTATAGCGAGTTCTGGCGATTTCGCCGTATTTACGTTATAACAGCTAAGAAAATGCTACCACGTACATATAACAACTATGTATAATTTAAACGATAATCGCTTTAACGTTTGGCACTTTTGGAAGACGATCGACAGCACCGTTATTCAATTATTAATTTTTTAAAAGTCTTGGTTGTCTTCGCTTGGGAACTGAATACGCAGCTGTCTCACTCGCACACCAACCGCACCGCACACCGCGCGCCCCCTAGTCACCCGCCGCCGCACCCCGCACGCCCAGACCCCATAACAACCTTAATAGAAGTTAAAAAAAGGATTTTTTTAAAAACAAATTGCGTTCCCCAATTTTTTCTAAACATATTATTTTCTGACAATTCTGTAGCAAATTTGAAATTTACGGTTTCGAAATTTTTTATGGCCGTTTTGCGAAAATTTTCGATCAATGACCCTGAAACTCTTACACTTTTCAAAATTAAACCATTAAATCTTGAACTAGTTCAACAATTCTAGAAAAAAACCTAGTTCCAAACGGTAGAGTAGCCAGGGATTGGGGAGGGGGGAATCCCTGTACGGAAAATCCCCCCCACGAAATCTCCGAAGATGACGCCTTTAGATATATATTGTTGTCCGCATGCTGACCAACTGTTTGCCTCCTGGCTTGCAGTTTTGTTTTCTACCCATAAAAAAAAAGAAAGAAAGAAAAGACACATTAAAAAAGAAATACATAAAACCCGAAACACGAATACAACACTCACACGAAAAAATACACTTATACTAAATGTTACGGCTATGTTTCATAGTCATAACACGCGAATTCCAAAACCCCGTCCTAAATTAAAAGAAATTCGAATAACGACTCGGGCCCCCCGAGTCGACGATCCGCGCCTGAGCGCGCGAAAGCTCCCGTAGTTCCCGCTCGGCCGACAGATGGCCACGACGATACGGTTTTCTCGCAAGAGAATGGAGACCTGGCTGTGCATATAAGGCGGGAATAAATCCGTTTTATTCAGAATCACACCGACGATTCCTATACCGGAATCAAAGATGCCAAAATACAGAAACCTCGCCTATCTCCGAAGACTCCAACGACGAGCCCAATCCCGTCTTCCCGGACAGGAGGTCCTGATCGCCCGTCACAACCGTCCTGATCCTCGAAAGGGGAAAATAGAACCACCAGCCGTTCCTCTGCTTCCAAGTATTGCTCCGGAATTCCTACACCGAGAATGGGTCCTACAAAACATTGACATTCCACCCCGACCTCCACGATCAAACAGATACCCGACCAATCACTCAAACCATCACCAGATAAATCACCCCAATCATTCAAAACCACACACTACAAAACCCAGACAACATTCTCACCCACACAAATCTTCAACCTACACTCACTCTACCAAACAATACACCAAATCGGGAATTATATTCCGGGGCGTCTCCTCTGCGAGATGAGGAAGAGTTCGAAGAACTCTATTCCCGCCTCGAACGCGAAATCGAACTGACTCCCTCGCACATTACTTTTTTTCCCTACAACCCCGAAGCTTCAAGAAAAACCGTACACGAGCTCTCAAGAAAAAAGGAACGCCTCCTCAATGAGCTATTTTGACTACATATCCATCTTTATAATATGACACAAATAAAACTCCAAAAGTTATAACCCATAAAAACGTGTCCAATTGATTTGCGACAATATATATTGTAACGTGAGTTTTACCCAACGCAGGAAAACCCAAGCTACAACCTTAAATTGTCCAATGTTACTTCTCTTCCTTATTTTTCGTTCCGAAGAACTGGGCGCCAGGCGCTTTCGCGCCGGAAGAGAAGCAACGTTAACAAATGACAATTGCCAGCCCAGGCTTGGCGTCAGCTGCAATACGTAGAGTGGGGGGGGTAAGACCTACTGAGAGTTCGAGAAATCAATAACAATAATATCACAAAAATACGGGACTCACAATAATTTAATTTATTTATTAGATCAAAGAATTTAAAGATACAAATAATTAATAAAATGTCCACGCAAAATCTCTTTCTAGCGGCCACACTTTGGCCCCTAAATAAATTATAACTTTTTTAAAATAATTTCCCGAGAAACAATAACGAACCTTCACACGCTCACACAAACTCACACGCTCTCAAATAAATAATTAACAAGGGACGAGAAGGACGCGTAACAAACTCAAAACGCGACAAACGACTCGACCAATGAAATCATTTAACAAAATTATTCTAACACGTAATATGGCCTTGAAGTTAAGTCCCTCACGAAAAACCAACGGACGCTGTTAACGGGACAATCAAGGGCATACCCACGGACCGCACACACACTCACACACTTAACCCTATGGCTTTTCCGGGACGACGGCTTAAGGGCGATTCGCGCTCACGTCTGATTATACTAGAAATAATTATTCTCAGCGACTCTAAATCTCACAAAATGATTTTACATAAAAAATGGCTCGAAGCCGCCAGCGAAGCACACTCACACGTCCGAGAAAATTCGTTATAAACCAACAACACACTATCAATATCATCAACGAAATTATTCTCCACGCGGAGAGTCAAACACGACCGGCACGACCAAACTCTATTTTACAATGGTAACACTCGCGATTAAATAAGATAAACTAATCCAATTGAGACCAGAAAAATAATACAATAAATATATGGAGCTCACCGGGACGAGAGACGGCAAATGAGTTACCCCTCGGACAGTTTTCCTCAACGGAGATTCAATGTACTTCCTCGTAATAACTAATATTTTGCGAGACGTCCTCCTCGCTCGACGATATCCGCGAAAAAGCTTTGAGTGATCGCGATCGATCTCGCTCGTGAACTTTGCTCCCCACCCTTAGATATTCAAAATTGCGCTAATCGGGGGAAAGCGTTGAAGCGCTCTCACGCAGAGACGGGACCTGGCGCCTCGCTAGGCGAATTGACAAATTAGCGTATCTGTTATCGGTGCGCATCAAGGTTCGGTAGCTCGCTATACTACCAACCATGCGCTAGGCCCTTTTCGAGCGCGTAAGCTCGAATATTGCGCTGGTATTCTGAGATGCATCCGCTGATCAACTGTGAATGCCTTCCCCATTAGGCGTAGAAAAGATGACTACTGCGTAGGTGGAGGCTGTAGTTATAGTTTGGTGAGAAATTAGCTCGCAAAGTCCTCCGATTTAATTCGGGAAGCTGCCGGGATGCACGTAGCGTGTCAAAATACAATCTCTCTTTTCCATTCGTCGATCGGTCTCTCTCTCGTCGTCGTACATAAAAAAAATAACATTCAAAAAATAATTAATAAATATTCAATTTTCCTATTATGACCCTGCGAGATCGCCCTTGAGTCGAAGATCGAGGAGGACGACATCAATTATTGTATCGCGCAATTTTGCGGCGTTACAATATATATATATGTCAAAGGGATATATATATATATATATATATATATATATATATATATATATATATATATATATATATATATATCTATATCTATATATATTATAAAAAGATCTCGCCGCCGCCGCCGCCGCCGCCGCCGCCGCCGTGTCAAGAATCGAGGGACTTAGAATAATTCGGGCTCAGGGCTTGGCGGAAGGGGGGGGGGGGGTGGAGGGGGGGGGGAGGGGGGGGAGGCACCCTTCGGAGGTGGCACCCTTGGGTAGGGGGCGATTGCGAGCGCGCGCAGCGCGCGAGCCACAATAAAATCCTAGTATATATATATATATATATATATAATATATGTCGACTATGACCCCGAAATAAAGTCCTAGCTACGCCACTGGTTCCGAAATAGCCAAAAAATTTAACTTCTGTGGCTATTCTACAACTTCGATTGATATTCGTTAAAGATTTTTTTTTTGCTTATCTATTTGTAACTACATAGCATTATTATTATTAAACAATGAATATTCTTTGTATCTGCTATAGTAAGGTTTGATTTGCTTCAGATTTTTTTCGTCTCGAAGTGCTAAAATTATAATATTTATCCTTGAGTAAAAAAACATATATATCTTGAATGTTGGAGACGTTTCGAAACTAAAATAGTTTAAAAAAACCTCGGAAAATAACCTCAAATTAAAAAAGCCTATAATTGCGTTTCTCTGTCTTAAGGAGGTCCTGTCGATGCATGCTAGTCAACTGATCAACCGTAGAATTAATTCTGTAAATCGATCAAAACAGGCCGGTTTTTTTACAGAATTATTCACATTACGTACAGAAATTTGTTTGCAGGTGTTAATCTGTGCGAAATTAGCTCATTTGTACAAATATGTTTCAAAATTATTCTCTCATTTGACTCTCACTTATGTATGTATTGGGTCTCTGTCGGTGAGACGATGGAAATCTGGCAACGTCGCGTTTAGTGGCGTAGTCTGACAGCCATTTCGTGGTACTTCGCGAGAATATGTAACATTTGTTAATCATGGATAAACACAACGTACACGCTGAATATGGACGATACAAAGGAAGATTTACCTCGCGAAAACGAAAATCTTGGATCGAGAATGTAGTGCAAGCGAAGAGAGCGAGACACGCAGCGGGAACGTCTTGGGACGTTTCAGGTTATGTTGCGCCCAGGCGACGAATTGTCGAATTAGACACACTTGCCGAGCAATTATGGTGCTGTCCATGGCCGTATGGTCAGGCTACTGCAGAGTAGCGACTGGAGCCAGCCCCAACTAAACAACCAACCAACCAATTATGGTGCAACGGCTGTGATATTCCGCTTTCCCTTCGTTTTTTGGAAAAGGAAAGTGTCTATGGGCTCGCAAGTGTACTGCTGATTAGATGTAAACAGTGTCACCTCGTGCAGAAAGTCCTGACGAGTAAGGCTCATGTACACGAGGATGACACAGGACGACGAAAGTATGCTGTCAATTATAAAGTAGCAACTGGTAAGTGAATTATCGTAATTTTTATTCTGTAACAGTGTCTGGGCGCTTTTCCCGTTATTGCTTAATTATTGTATCCGTTTATTTAGAGAGTTTTATATTTTGTATTTTTGTAGCTGTCCTGGATGGTGGTTCGGGAGAAGCGCAGATAAACGTCATTCTCTCCGCTCTCAATATTCCAGCAGTGACTTCTCACTTGATAAAGCGATACGAAAGGAAGATTGGTGTTGCGATCGAGAATGTCGCCAAAGACAGTTGTAGAGACGCTATTGCTTTAGAGAAGAATTTGACGATAGAAGCGAGAGAGCAAGAAGCGTCAGTTAATCTATTATCGACTGATTATAATCGCATGTGATAAGTAGACTGTAGTAGTCCTTGCGTTTTTATTCACTTTTTATCAGTTTGCGTTTTTTTTATTTTGCTATAAAAAAAAATCCCTCATTGCTGCAACACCCCAAAAAATTAAAAATTAGATGTCACTAACGCTTTTTTGTTTTAGAATTATATCGGCTCGTCAACTCTTAAAAAACAATCAATAAAAAATGTAACAGTAAGTATCAACTATGCATGATGTATAACGATTATTTTTTGGCTGAATTAGTTCAAGCTTGAATCAAGACAACAATGACTCGACTACGAACGCAACAGAACCGGTAAGTCTAGTAGGGTCAATTGACGCTGCTTGGCAAAAACGGGGCTCAGGTCGGTCGTATAATAGTTTAACAGGTACTGGCAAATCTGAAAAATTACGTATGCCAAAATTGTATAAAACAATGATTAGTAATATATAAAAATTAAATAATGTTTCAGGACATTCTACATTGATAGGCCATCGAAGTGGAGCAGTACTGTCCTATGCCACTCGGACAAAAAGGTGCGCGAAGTGCGAGCGTGGAAACCCGATATCGAACCACGATTGTCGGCTAAATTTTACTGGCAGCGCCAAGGCCATGGAGCCAGATATGGCGGTGGAACTCGTCGCCAAAAATCCACTGTTAGAAGAGGCGAATGCGAAAATCGGGGTTTTAATCGGCGACGATGACTCTTCGACCATTGCTGCAGTTCGCAGGGAATCTTCTCATCGAATCGAGAAGTGGTCGGATCTTAATCACGCGAAGAAAGGAGTCATCAACGCTCTCTATTCGCTTAAGTTGTCTGCAAAACTCGTCGATTATTTTAGCCATTGCTTCGGCTGCGCCGTGAAACAAAACAAGGATAATGTCGAAGGAACGAAAAACGCATTGCTGAGCATCGTTCCGCACGCCTTCGGAGAGCACGCAGAATGTGGTAGCTGGTGTCGGTATGAAGCCTCCGAAAGCGAGTACGTGCATGAAGGTTTGCCAAATGGGAAGCCTCTATCGGCACCGGATTTACGTATCTCGCTTACGAAGGTATTCGAGAAATTAGCAAGCAACGCTGCAAGACTTGCTCCTTGTGGATCAACACAAGCAAACGAGTCGTTGAATAACGGAGTATGTTTTAAGCACCACAAAGATCACCACTACGGATCCTCCGAGTCCTTCGCTTTTAGAGTCGCCGCCGCAGTCAGCCAAAAAAATATTGGTCAAGAGTATATCTTGCAGGTTTACGAGAAATTGGGTCTGTCGCCAAGTGCGAAAACGAAAATATTTCGTCAACGAAAGGAAATGCAGCTTCGGCGGAAATCGGCAAATTCAAAGACTCCGCAATTCAAACGAAGAAGACTCTTCGTGAAAAAAAAAAGATGCAACAAGAATACGACGGCTGAGAACAGAGAAGGCATAACGTACAGCACCGAGTGCGGCGTGAACAGTGCAGCTGACCTGATTCAGGACGAATGCATACTCAGTGAGTATAACAAGTACCATAGTATTATATATGCCTATGAAAACAAAAATGCTATGTACATTGGTATTTTTAGACGAACGCGTTGATTCGAGTGATGCTACCGTCGTTATATACGACTTAGAGACAAGCGGCTTTTCGAATTCGGCCGAGATATGTCAGGTAATACAAAAATCATTTTTTAAAACTCTTTATAAAATATATGTAGTTGTATAAAAAATTAAACAAGTTTTTGAATATAGATTGCTGCTGTTCACGGAAGCCAGAGCTATGACGCTTATATACTACCGATCCGAGGAATCACTCCAAGTGCAAGTAT
This sequence comes from Ephialtes manifestator, assembly GCA_963970395.1. Lineage (NCBI taxonomy): Eukaryota > Metazoa > Arthropoda > Insecta > Hymenoptera > Ichneumonidae > Ephialtes > Ephialtes manifestator. The sequence goes on along the minus strand of OZ019974.1, from coordinate 21,840,439 downwards.
CGTCACCGGTTTGAATATCGTAGACGGAGATTTATATCTCAACGAGAATCGAGTAGATACGGTACCGCCACGAATAGCGCTCGTTAATTTTTTGAAATATCTGGACGACGTGAGCGAGAAGAAAGGAGTAATTCTGGTCGCTCACAACGGCTTTAGGTACGTAATTAGATACATGAGTTTACTCAGTTTTTTGTTTTGGATCAAATTCTTAGAAAAATAATATGGTTTCCGTTTTTTTTTATATTTTTTTTATAGATTTGATGTTCCAATTCTCTTGTGAGCCATTCGAGAGTTCGGTCTGCTTTCGGAGTTCACTCAGGCAGTACGAGGGTTCGCAGACACACTACCGCTTTTTCACGATCTTCTACCCGATCGAAAGAGGGACAAGAAAAAGTTTTCCCAGGGCGTCCTCGCGAATGACTACTTAGAACCATCTGCTAACGACGGAGCTCACAACGCTGTGCAAGATGTGACAGTCTTGACGAAACTGATCGAGGTTCTCGGGTTGACGAACGAGCACATCAAAAACGCAGTGAAGAGCGTGGGCCAAATAATAAGAGAGCAAGACTCAGCCTCTACGCATGCGAGGAATCGACAAACTCTCGAAGTTTTGAAAAACGGCGTATCGCCCGGTATGCGATCAAAGATGGCCAAGGCCGGTATATCGATGGCTGTGCTTGAGCAAGCTTTCAGAGAAGGTGGCGATGCGACAGTGAAGATGTTGCTTGCCGAAGATGTTGGCGGCCACCCTCGTGTAACAAAAAACGAGAAGGTAATAAAAGGCATTATCGGAGAGCTTGTACTTCACTGCAAGTGAATTTCAGTGCGGGGTTTTTTTACTCAACTTTCTAACATTGCGAAGGGTTTGTATTTACATTTTATGAATATTGGGTGTTACGATTGGATTGTCATCAGCACTAATTCGCACGTATGCATGTTTGTTTTATTACTGGCTTTGTAATGTATATATTTAACATTTTTATGTATTAATAATAAAATATAACCAGCAGCCAAAAAACGTTGAATAAAGATTCTAAGGAAATCACAAATGTCTACAATGGAAAAATTAATAAAATTACACAAATGTCCTTCCCATCCTAATGATAAGTATAAACACCCCAGTAATGAATCTTAAACAAAAAATAGAAATCAGAAAATCGCAACCAGAAAATCATCGTTTCTCTGCGTATTTGTGACGTTACCGGCCGTGCCTAAGTGCTCAGATACACTGCGTTATATATGTTTCGTTTGACGCGGTGTTGCCAAGTTTCCACTGTTCACCGTATCAGACGACAGCATCTTACGATTCGGACAATTCAGCGTAATTCAATTTGCAATTACTCTTGAAAACACCCGGTAAGGTCAAGGTTTTATGGTGTCTATCGAATCCTGAAGAATTGCCGAATCTGTAGCATAGCAATTCTTGCTCGAAAATTCACTTTAAATATGTTAGTTTTTCCTCCAAAGGAAATGGACCCTTTGAGTCCATGTATAAAGTTCCGTTTTTAATATTATTTTTCTTAATACTTTTGTCGGTGACCGACCTTCAAATTTTGGAATTCAGTTCAAAATTGTTTAATTCACAATCTATAAAAGTTTCGAACCTCAAAGTTCAAGTATGTAGATTCGACAGGACCTCCTTAAAAGGCAGAAGGCATTCCTAGTGAAAATCCGCTGATTGACAAAATTTGCCAGATTTTCCAACTGAAAATTGAAATCTTTTGAAAAATACTCAATTGATACATTTGTACATAATATTACATAGTATTATGTAATATACATAATATTCTTTTACTTTATTCTGTGCCATAATGGACAATTTACACGCGCTTAGCTTGTACAGTGGGATAAAAAATAATGGGGTAAAAAGTCTGGTAAAAATTACCGTTCGATAGGGAAAATTACTATACCGTGTTGTGAATACCCTAGCAGGTCTGAACACCGACGAAAGCTCCGAAAAAGCACTGAGTGCTTTTCGAATATTAAGAACACAGCGGTTTTGGTCGAAATCTCCGAAAAAGCACTTTTTTTTCAAAATAATTATTAACTGTACTACAGTTAACTAAACGGCTCTATTTTCGTTTTTTGATTTCTTGTTCGGACTTATTTAATAGTTTAATATATATTTTTATTGTCTATTTAAAGTATAAAGAAAGTCTAAACATTAAATAATCTTAGGCATTTATATGATGGTATCTGGAGTTATTAAAATAAAAAAACGTTAAATAATTTTCACCATAATCGATTATATTAATTGTTATATATTGACTCGCAATAAATTCCGCCAGTTCTTGACACATGTATAAAGCACATTCTTTTTTAATTTGGCATCGAGTCGCTACCGCGACTCCTGATACATCGCACTGTTAAAAAGCGACTGACCTTCTGAGATAGAAAATAAATAATTTTATACGTAATTATATAAATGTAAGGGTCATAACATAAAATTTAAAATTTTCTTATACTTCAAATAGACAATCAAAATAGATACTTATAAAAGTGTAAATACCCTATCGGATCATCGCAATCTCAAAACAACCTGTAAAACGACGGTAGCAAAACGCCGTGAAATTATCCGCTTGGCAAGCGCGATTCTACCATTGTAACTGCAAAGTAACCGCGTTTCTGCCAACGCTGTTCTTTACACTTCCGAATAGAGCAACCGAAGACAACCCTAAAACAACCGTCTGTCCACCAGCCCCATGGTTGTTTCATAGTCGTTCAGCAGGAAATTGTACGGCGGAAGGCGACCGATGGTTTCGCGGTAGAAAAGTGTTTGTGGCCACGGTTGCCTAATCTCACTGGGATAGCCATCTGAAGACCACTCGGCTATCCCAGTGGGACTTGAACCCGGAACTTCATATCTCCCGGAAGATTCATATCACCAGGGTTTCGGGTTCAAATCCCACCGCTGACATATAAAATTTTAATTGTTATCCGCAATCAAATACGTATCAAACTACCCAATAAGTCCGAACAAGAAGTCAAAAGATAAAAATAGATCTGTTTAGTTAATTGCAGCACAGATAATTATTTTGAAAAAACAAAAAATGTCGGTGATTTTTCGGTGCTTTTGACCAAAATTCCGGTGATTTTAATATTCGAAAAGCACTCAGTGCTCATCGGTGCTTTTTCGGTGGCTGACCTTTGCCCTTTCAGTGTTTTTTACGATCCGCCAACCTGCTAGGGTATTAGAAAAATTATCATTGGTGTATGTACCGTCACCGGCTTATAGACTGTAACTACGTTTACGCACACCCAAGTTGCCATGAATAAATTGCTGATCGAAGTAAGTTGCTCTAGCTCCCCTCTCGTGAATACTAAGGGTGAGGGTCTGAACGTAAACAACCGTCAAGGGAGAAAAGAAAAAAAACGAAACGCGGTAGTGTTCGACCGTGTTTCACGTGACGCACTTGATCGAGTTTCAAGACCCTATAATACGTCTATGCTAACTCTTTAACGGTTATACTCGTTCAAACCCCTATTCATGATTTATAATAAAAAATAATTGTTCCTAGCTTCTATTACGCATCCCCAATATAACCTAGCTCTTACTTATCAGTCATCTCATAATAACTATTAAATGCTCAAAATAAAGAATCAGATATATATCTACTAATACAATAACATATAATTAAATTACCTCACACTGTCATTAATAAATAATATCTAATTTTGTAACAAACTTACCTACACTGAGAAAAGAGTTCATTCACTACAACAAAATATATTTAGTTTAGCTGTTTCTTAAAATATTTGTTAACAGTTATAAAAATTTATTAACAGCAAATAAAAATGAGTGTTCTCATAAGAAGGTCTTATTCTGACGGCATTTCCGTTAAATGAACGATTTGCTTATGCAATTTTTTTTACATAAGTCGTTAGGTATTTGTTATAAATAAAGAAAGATTTGGGACAACAAGATTACAGATAGTCAGGACAATTTCAGATTTGTTAATAGTTAACAAATCACTATTTGCCGTCACGCAGATTTGTTAATTGTTAAGGAAATATTCATTCAAATCTAAATTTATTAACTATTAAGAAATCATTATTTAGGCCAATTTAAGAGTTCAAATATACGTTTATTAATTGCTAATAAATCACTATCTGTGCCAATTGAAAGGGTCAAGTAAGCGAATTGTTATTTATAATAAAATATTCATTTCGCCATATTTAACATTATGATTTGTTAATAGTTAACAAATCCTAGTACCCACAAATAAACTCTTTGCTCAGTGTACCAATGGTACAACCATGTCCATAGATGGTCAAAGGTTTCAGTCAGCACGCCGTGTCGTCACCATACCATCTCATTTGAAAGCACCTTACTGCACCGTGCCGATACGTGCAGCATGTTTTGCTATTTGGGATTATAATATAGAGGGATTGCGTTGTTCCTAGTATTATTACAATATAGAGGGATGGAGCGATACCTTGGAACGCATTTAGGTAACTCTATCGGATCGCCGCAACCTCACCCTGGTAAAAATAAATTATAGAAAACGATTTTGAAAAATCCTATCATTCCGAATACAGACTTTTGTTCGCGAATTTACGAAGTACTATCATAAATTTACGATGGAAATCCTATTTGCTTCTTCCATATCCTACACTATTATTATAAGTAATGTAATTTTTGTACTAAATTTAATAACAAAAATATACAATCATTGGAGTAATGTTAATAATATTACATTTTTCATTTTAAAAAAGTTTCATCCATACATTTTTGGATTTAAATATTTATCATATTCAAAACTTATTATGCTAGACTTCCTACAGTAAAACAATGAGAAGAGAATCCAGTCAATCAGCGTGAAATTATTGTATCTATCTAAACTATACTATAAAAAAGTATCCTTTCTGGGCTGATGTTTTTTGGGGTAATGACGTTTTGGAGGGCTGAAGTTCCGGAAGGCTGACATTTCGTAGGGATGACGTTTCAGAGGCCTGACGCTTTCTTATATCGATATAGATTTCTATGTACAAATAGCAGTAGAAATTATCACTAGAAATAGGGGAGAGGCTCTCAAGGGATAGAGGTAGTGTTCCCAAGGGGTACAAGAAGATTCCCGAGGGACAGAGGAAGGGTTCCCGGGGGATAGAAGACGGGTTTCCGTTGAATAGAGTAGGGGTTCGCGTGGGATAAAGGAGGGGTCCTGAGGGGTAGGGAGAAGTTCCCGTGGGATAGAGGCGGGGTTTCCGAGAAATAGGGGTGAGGTTCCCAAGGAATATGACGTTGGTCATGGAATTTGAAGTGAGTGGTATCGCGTTGGCCATGGAATTTTAAGCGAGTGGTATCAATTCGGCGATGGAATTGTAAAAAAATAGATTCCAAATATTCAACCGAGGTTTCGCGGCTCGCAAAGAATCCGAGGTTACTTTGTAACGAGAACGTAAAGTAAAACTTTGATTAAAAGTCTTAGAAATCAGATATTAAAAATAAATGCACCGTATTATCTACTTCATAGTGGTATAGAAACGATCATATTTTGTAGTGTGTGTGATTGTGTGTTTGAAGATTCTGAGTTCGGAAGGGGGGAGGGGGGCTGGCGCGCGAAGCGCGCAGGGGAACGCAGCCCCCCTAGTAAATGATAGAAAACTATTTCATTTATATTAGGGTTTTACGATAGATTATGATAATTCTTTCAATTTTAACACATACGATTTATTCCGATAAACTTTCTATAATTATGAAACGTTAGAAAATGATAGGATCACTCTATTGATATCTCTGATTGCGAACGATTAATGTTGAACCATATATTTACGAGATAACACGATACACTACGAATAGGTTAAAATTTACAAGTGACGAAACGTAAATTCAATATAAAATGTTATAAATCCGTTGGTGCACCGTGCATACCGATAACATATTTATCACATTTAACCCATTCCGGGAAAAAATGATTATATATAAACGCTTCATATATGATCATGTATGAATTTTATCTCTATATGATTATTTATTTATTTATGTATTTATTTATTTCATTCAAAAGGGTAAAAACTCAATTTCGGGGTGGAGGAATTACTTCCCCACCCAAGTACAAAAAGACCAGATGTCACAGCCATGCGAAGGCCAGATATAAATATACATCGATATTTTACAAAAGAAAAAGAAGAAAAAGGCACAGAGGTATTATACAGAAATAAGGACATATTCAAAAACATAATACAGATTCAATATGGCACGACTAAAATTAAAATTATACCACTTAACGTGGAAGATACCTTATGTATTCATTTTTATTCACATTCCCAGACATTTCGGGCTCTTTTCCGGCCGACTTAACGTAAATAATCCACCTAGCGTAAAAGACGCAGTATTTATCTGTTTGTTTATTTTATTTTATTTTATTTTCTCTCATTGATTTCGTTCCCTTGTGTTAACATAACGGTATATTGCTGCTTTGAATTGCGGGAGGGAGAGCCCAAACGCATTCAAGATTGGGAAAAATTGGTTCCCAAGTCGCGCAAGACCAGGCAACCGGCTATGATAAGCGTAATTGGATTTGTAGAATGGGGCTAGTATAAGGTCACCCGATCTAGTTGAACTTGATTCTTGCCATAATTGTATAAGGGAGCACAAGGCCGGTGCATCGATTGTCCGAAGTGCTATCCCATGAAAGAATGCTAGGTCCGCCACCATACGCCGGTTTTCAAATGTACCCAGCATTGCCAACAGTGTTTCATAGTCATGGTCCGTTATCTTCATGGGCCGCCCTGTACGATACGCCTCGAATCTTAAAAAACGGTGCTCCGGTGCGGCCTTCAATTAACTCGCATTGGACTCTAATGTAGGGAGACCAAATGACTGAGGCGTACTCAAGATGTGAGCGCACGAGTCCATTGTAGCTAGCTGACAGGGCTCTGGGATCGTTGAAGTTCGCTGCGACACGTTTGCAGTACGCTAACATCCTCAAAGCTTTAAGGATTACTGATTGAATGTGGGCAGTGAAACACAGTGAACTTTCCATTATAACTCCTAGATCCCGCACCGATGTGGCTACCTCAAGGGCTTTCCCTTTGATTGTGTATACGCGTAGGCCCGCCCGTGCCACCCTAGTAAAGTGAACGACCTTGCATTTGGCAACGTTTAGGCTCATCTCATTTTCAGCACACCACGAAGTAATCGCGTCGAGATCAGACTGAAAGCAATCGGCATCAACCGGTGTCCGAATGACTTTGAGGATTTTTACGTCCTCTGCGAACAATAATACATCCAAATGACTCACCACCCCTACTATGTCGTTAATGAATACATTGAACAATAGAGGCCCGAGATGGGACCCCTGCGGAACGCTAGAGCATGAGTGGTACGCCCCGGAGTACGATGATTCAACTCTAACAAATTGAGACCTGTTTGCCAAAGACGAACTTATCCATTCGAGGAGACAACCAGAGATGCCTCGTGCTTTCAGTTTACATACCAAGATCCGGTCGTTAACACAATCAAATGCTTTTGAAAAGTCCGTATACGCTACGTCCACGATGGACTTTTCCTTAAACGCCGCGATTACGAAGTTGGAGAAAAAGGCCAAGTTAGTCACTGTAGATCGACCCTCGCAAAAACCGAATATCTTGAACTATAATGTTCTTGAAAATCGCTGTGAGTTTGCGTGTGACGATTGATTCGAAGAGCTTTGGAATTGAGTTAAGAGGCAGTGATACACCGAAAATTTTGTAGTCGGGGCCGATAATGTAGGTTCGTAGCAACGACCTACAATCTACCGCTAGATGGCACGCCGCGCAATTTTTTACTTGTTTAATATTACTATATGTTCGCTCAGCTCTGCTTTTTGTCAATTTTATGAACGACTAATGAGTTATGATAACACTAATTTTGAAAGCTGTTTTCTTCGTTGTTAGTGCATCCATTTCGATGAAACAAAGTGCAAATAGTGTGTTTTTTAGCCGTGCATGGGCTAAGCTTCTGACGATACGATCTAGTAAACGTAAGAGTAGAAAAATAATAATTACTTCGAGGGTAATTAAAACAGTAATTTTTTTTTTTGGGATTCTGGAAAACCAAAAGCTTAGCCCAATTCTGTCATCATTTCCTACGTGTTCCAAATTTCGTGGCGATTCGTTGCACCGTTTCGAAGAAAATAGCTTTCAAAATTTCGATGTGATGATGGCGAGGGGGCGCGGGGGAGAGGGGAGTATCACTTCCTCTTAAAGCGAAAATTAGTATTTTTTTAGCTATTCAAATGTTCTCTACTCTATTTTATAATCACTACAAATTATTATTATGAAATCATAATTACAAGACAAATTGTACTGTAAGCTATATCTCATGAATTAATGGGGATTTACAACTCTGATTTATTTGTTTCAATAATTGTAGTACATTTGTCCGAAATCGATTTGTTTGTTCAAATCAATGTTTATTTGATATCATTTGATAAATAAAAATTATATTTACCACTACTAAACGTTACACCCTGCTGAAAATTCCCACATTGGATCCCACATACAATTCCTATATGGGATCTTTTATGGCAAACCTGTATGGATTCACATGGGAGTTTCGGACAAGGAACCCGGTCGTTATGCAGTCGTTTTTTCGTCAACTAGCCGGAAAACAACCGATCGAGTATGAAATAATATCGATCGTTTTGCAGTGATTTGCCGTAACATTTTTGCACAAAACGACGTCAGTCGTTTTTGCGGTTGTTTATCGGTGGCACGACTTGCTAGGGGTGCCACCACTCAAAATTTCGAAACCTGTTTTCTCCTAAACTACTCGACAGATAGGGCTCAAACTTTGAGAGAATATGCGGAAATACGGCAGAATTGGACTAAGCTTCTGGCTCCTCAATCGATTCAGTCGTTTTTTTTGTGAGAATTGAAAGAAAAATAGTGCGAGAGAAACAGAGCTATGTGCGAGAGAGACGGACCTATGGGTGTTTAACATTGGGCGAAGAAATTCTCACTTCAATAAAGCCTTCAATAAAGAATTAACAACAAATCACATTGGTAGTCGGAAAAAATACCCCTGGAAAAAATACACCCGGATAAAACACCCCTTGGTAAAAATACCCCCGGATAAAATACCCATTGGTAAAAATACCCCCGGATAAAATACCCCTTGGTAAAAATACCCCCGGATAAAATACCCCTTGGTAAAAATACCCCCGGATAAAATACCCCTTGGTAAAAATACCCACAGATAAAATACCCCTTGATAAAAAAACCCCGGATAAAATACCCCTTGGTAAAAATACCCCCGGATAAAATACCCCTTGGTAAAAACGACAAAATATCACAATAAGAAATAGTCACAATGACAAATTATCACGTGAATCCTCCACTTATACTGACTCTTTAGGTTCTTCAAGGCGTTAGTTAGGTTGGCATTCGTTTCTTTAGGGAGTTAATTAGTTTGGTATTTTCCTTATATTTGTTCTTTAGGTTCTTTAGGGCGTTAGTTAGGTTGGCGTTCCTTTTTTTAGGGATTTAATTAGTTTGGTTTTTTCTTTATATTTGTTCTTTAGGGCATTAGTTAGGTTGGCGTTCGTTTCTTTAGGGAGTTAATTAGTTTGGTATTTTCCTTATATTTGTTATTTAGGTTCTTTAGGGCGTTAGTTAGGTTGGCGTTTGTTTCTTTAGGTTCTTTAAAATACCCCCGGTATTTTATCCGCAGGTATTTTTACCAAGGGGTATTTTATCCGGGGTTATTTCTACCAAGGAGTATTTTATTCGGGGTTATTTCTACCAAGGAGTATTTTATCCGGGGGTATTTTTACCAAGGGGTATTTTATCCGGGGGTATGTTTACCAAGGGGTATTTTATCCGGGGGTATTTTATCTGGGGGTATTTTTTCCAGGGATATTTTTTCCGGGATTCCGCCACATTACCTGCCCCAAATAGACACATGCCGGCATCGTGCCGTTACAGTACTGTCACATGCCATCACCGTGCACGCACTCTGTGCGTTGAAAATTTTTCGATATGGCACGTTGTGCTGCCATCATGCCGTCACGGCGTGCCACACCAAAAATTTAAAATTGTTTGTGCTTTGTTCTGTCGGCAGAGCCTATCATGGAAAATCATCTTTTAGTTTTATTAATTCTTTGAGATCCAAAATTCCGAGTTGAGGAAAAAAAACACCCTGCCAGCGTCTCTCGTTTCATTGAACGAATACAAAAATCAACACCAAGGGCCATCCCCTTCTCACGATAGTTCCCTCAAGTGCAGTCGAATCCGAAATATCGTTGCAGTTTTATAAGCACTCTGGCTTCAAATCGCTTGCGAGAAACGCTTTAGTCATTTGCCATCTAGCGGCATTATACGAAACGCTGCCCAGTAGGAAAAACGTTCAGTGCCGTCCGGTGCTGCGTGTCGTCAGAAATGAGTTATGTGCGATCGAATGTAGCGACGCTGTGATGGCACAACGTGCTGATGCGGCATTGTGCTAGCACCGTTCTATCACGTCGTGCAGTATAGAGAGACTGCACGATGTGCTGGGACGGTGCTAAAACCGGCACTGTGTCAGCACCGTTCTAGCACGTTGTGCAGCAAAGAGAGACTGCACGAGGTGCTGGAACATTCGGTCGCACATAACTGCACGGTGGTACCGTGCCGTCTTCGTGGCGTCATATTCCTATCTGGGTGATTAGCCGTCACTTGCATCGTGCATCGGTGTTTCGCATAATGTCGCTAGATGGCAAATGGCTAAAGCATTTCTCGCAAGCGATTTGAAGCTAAAGTGCTTATAAAACTGCAAAGATATTTAGGTTTCGACTGCACTTGAGGAAGCTATCGTCTGAAGGTGATACTCCTTGTTATTAACCCTGGCAAACTGTTTCACCGAAGTGTTAACCGAAAATAACTGAAGTAAACCGACTTTTTAACCGAGAAAAGATAAGTCTCGATTAGCCCCTTGTGTCACCGGCTTTAACCGATTAAAAATGTTACGTTCGGTTAAATTGTCAGTTAAAATCGGTTCAAATAACCAAACAAAAAATTGATTTAAAAAAAAATGGGTGAGAAAGTCGGTTGGAGTCGGTTAATTCACCAGTAAAAATCGTTTAAAAAACAACAAATTCGGTTAAATAGTCATTTAAACTAGGTGAAACAGCGGCCAATCAAGACCGGTTAAAACATGGGTTAAAAAGTCGGTGACACATCTTGACAGGGCCCCTATTCTCGAGTTTTATCGTATGCGATATTTTGTGAAAGTTGCTAGATTATCGCATGCCTCGTCAAAACTGTATTCTCGAGCGGTGATACGTGGGTCGTATACGATAATTATCGAAAACTTCGTATCGAGTGGGTAGTCGCATACGATATCTAGATCTCGTATACATTTTTCAATAATATCTTCTGCTTGCGGCCATTTAGTTTGTTCACAAAGTTTGTTTTTCATAATCGTAAGTACTAAATACATCACTAAAAAAATAGTAAATTATCAATTTACGGTACGATTGCTGACCAACGACTGAGAGACAATAATGAAGAATCAAAAACTTGAATTTTTTACTCTCGCCGTTCTTGAATCCGCGCATCCCTGCACTGTTAAAAAAAATCTATTTGAAATTTAATGTACTTTTACTGGAAGTTTTTATGCATAAACTAGTATATTAAATTTCATATGCAAGTGTAATAGAAAATTAATGTATGGTACAGCACATTCAATAATTTACTTTAATTTTACAGTAGAAATACTTGAATTTTAATAATTTGCTTTAATTTTACTGGAAAAGTTCCTGAATTTTATACCACAATTGTATAATAAATTTCTTTTGATAAAATTCTTTTGATTTGTCAAGAAAATCCCTTAGTGGACAACCACTAAAACATTTGGTCGCCAAAGATTGACTCATGGACTTTTGCAGCAATAAAGCATCTGGTCACCATGAGACATGCATTTTCAGGCAGACCCTTTTTCCGCGAAGATTTTTTAAATGCAATATCTTTTGTTTGTACATGTATTGTGCATGAACAATATATGTTTCTAGAAAATTAATAGTTTTGCTTTATTAAAAAGCTTTCGTGTATGCACGTCAATAATACATAGTGTCACGTGCGATGCTCCGCTTGTAATTCAATTGGGTTAAATCGGTGTTTCCAATTTTGCGACATACTTGTAGACACATATCTTTGAAATAACCAAACCGAATCTCGCGGGTATTTGGAAGTCATAAAATCTGTATATTTATTGGTCCTCAAGATTTCTTTAACATGATAGCCCATCGATTCCATGTGGCAACGATGTAAGTATATCGTATGCGAAAATTATTGAAGCCCTTATATCGCATAGCAGTCGAGAATAGCATTTCGATCTCGTATACGATATACGGTCGTCGAAATTTCTCGTATACGAAAAATATCGCACATTCTCGAGTATAGGGCCCCAGGGAATTTTTGAATTCCTTTGATGAAAAGAGACGCGGGCAGTCTGTCATTTTTCTTCAACTCGGAATTTCGGATGTCAAAGAATTAATAAAACTAAAACGGCATGTCATGTCTTCACCGTGCAGTCATGCCGTGCGATAAAAATTTTTCGATATGGCACCAGTGTCATCACCGTGACAGCACGCCGTGACGGCACGGCGTGCGATACTGAAAAATGTTGAACGCACAGCGTGACTGCACGGTGATGGCACGTCGTGCCAGCACTGTATGCCGTCACGGTGCCGTCATATTCGGCGTGACAGTACGCCGTGACGGCACGGTGCCGGCATGTGTCTATCTGGGATGGTGACAATTGATGTTTCAGTCAAAAGACGAGAATAACTGACTGGGTCTCTACACTCTGCAGTCAGTACTTCTCGACTTTTATTCGAAAAATCAACCGTGGCGAAAAATAACACTTCGGGAAGATTCAGCTATCCCAGTCGCACTTATGACGATTTGAGAGAGACAGACAATATATAGCACATCACCTTAAGATGATGTGCTACTGCTCGGTCGGTAACAAATTGGGCATGCTGTCATGCCGTGCGTTCAAAATTTTTCGACATGGCACGTCATGCCGTCACCATGCCGCCACCATGCCGTCACCGTACAGTCATGCCGTGCGACCAAAATGTTTCGATATGGCACGCCATGCCGTCACCGTGCAGTCATGCCGTGCGATCAAAATTTTTCGATATGGCACGCCATGCCGTCACCCTGACAGCACGCCGGGACGGGACGATCCGGCGTGCTGTGTCATGACAACATATAACAGTGACAACAAAAATCGTTAAGCTGCCAAATCTTGTGTTTGGCTGACAAATCAGTTTTTCTATGCTGATAAATCTTTTTGTTAGCCTAACAAAACGATTGTTGTTGTCGCCCTTTTATGCTGTCGCGACACGGAAATTTCTATCCGTATATAACCCTGTAGTTTCAGGCTGAGAGTGGCCCCTTTTCTGTTGAAGCATGGGTGAGAAAAGTTGAAAGTTTATACAAATTTATACAAGTTACATCATGAAAACTTTAATAGAAATAAAACATCTAACGAAATGTAAAAAAGTGCTCGACTTACTGTAAACATTGTGGATCTCAATATTTTTGGTAGCACTTTTACATCCAAACACCATTGAGAAAACGAGTTATATGTTCATCATAACAATAACAAAATCTTGTACAAGTATTAATCCTTTCTTACATGAGCGCCTGCAAACCGCTGTGATTGATAGGTGTTACGTCAACACGTAAATTTTTCATACAAAAGAAATACTCCTATAAAACATTGAGGAGAAAATTTTGGAAAGATAAAAGAAGTCTCAAGAAAGTATTGCTCACAGAAAATTAGGAGAGATTTGAAGAAATCTGTAAACCCAGGTGATTGATAGAACGATAATCAAGTCGATAAAACCACCAAAAAGGCAACCCACTATAGAACGCTATTATACCGACATAATGGAGCCGAAAAAGTCGGTACGGGCGATGCCCCGCTGGAACGGTTACCCGTCTGGTAAAGTTTGGGGCCTTGTAGGAAGGGAATTTCTGCGCGGCAACTATAGGCCAGAAAGTATATCATTAAACCAGCTACCTACTATGTGAGCCTGGTACTGACTGCTACTTCCTATTCTATTAATTCCCAATATGTAATAAATCCAGGGGCGGATTTACCACAACTGCCGCCCTAGGCTCGAAAGAAATTGCCGCCCTTTCTGTAATACGTGGGTTCAGTATATAAATGGGGAATTCATTTTTTTTTCCGCTGACGTCGTGGTACTCGGAGAATCAAGAACACTATCCGAATCGGTTACATTTTTCTCAGGCCTAACGTGAAACGAATCCAATTTACGGGTTTTACGAATCACATTTTCTTCGTTTTCAATCCTTTCTCTAGCATGTTTTCTGTACTCTACGCCACTAAGTTTGCTTCTTCCGTTACTCCTTTTAGTTAATCAGATTCGGATACGCTCATGTTTCGCAAAAACTGCTGGTAAAACTAAGAATAATGTTTAGGAACCCGTCCGCACTTACGAGCGTGTTACCGCTACTAGCTCATGCGCTAGTGTTTCTGCGAGCTAGGCGGCAAGATGGCAGGAACAAGTTTGAGCGTGTTGTAGCAAGTCGAAACATACATTGTATCACAGTGTCCTCTATTCCTCTATTAAAAAAGACATTGCACATCGAAAGTGGAAATATCGAAAAATGAAGCCTGTTTTAAACATTCCGATTGGTCGTCGATGGCTTTGACATAAAGCCAACTTCAGACAATTATGATCGCTGCAGAGTTACGTATCGCGCGCGTTTTGAATGGCTGTATTTTTTACAGTTGTGGAATAGAATACATTTTTCTTACCGCAAACAAAAGACAAGGCACATCGAAAGTCGATTATATCGAAATAATGAAGCAGAACTAGAGTCACGTAGAATCACGAATCGTATAAACGTGCAATTATCATGTTTTGCCAAAAGAAATAACAAATGCAAAGAAGATTGAATTTGGGTGTTATAAATTGTGAAAAACCGCAATGCAAGGAAATACCGAAAACAATATTTTGAATAAAACAAAAAATTAAGAGTCACATTTTTTTTTTGTTTTGTTTTTTGAAATGTTGAAAAACTTTCGACTTTAAAAATTTTTCCAGCACGAAGAATTTGCCGCCCCCGAAAATTTGCTGCTCTAGGCTCCAGTCTACTCAGCCTATTGGTAAATCCGTCCCTGAATAAATCTATTGGACTCACCCAGATAGAAAAACGTGCCGCACGGCGTGTCGACAAAAATGCGCCATGTACTGCAGCATTAAGCTGCATTATTAACGTCACGGCGTGCTTAACGGCACGAATGCCGCCACCTTGCCTGCAAAATTCCGCCACGCTGTGCACTGCCAAATGACGCGAACGCGTGTCGGAACTTTGCAGGCACATTACCGGCATCAGGACGCCGTGCCGTTAATAATGCAGCTTAATGCTGCAGTACATGGCGCATTTTTGTCGACACGCGTGTCGTTTTATGCCGCCATCGTGTCGTCAATCTGCCGTAACATTTCTATCTGGGCATACATCTTGAATTCCAATAATGAATAGTTTTATGGGAATTACATTTTTACAACAAAAACCGTTTAATCGATGATCAGAATATTTCAACCTCTCTTGTTTCTGTGGACAATTTAAGGAAAATCAATAAGAAATGAAATCAGTTAAATAACTGAAAACCCTCAATTGAAAAGAGGGAACAACTAATTATGCAATGTTGCACAAAAATTACGCAAACTGGCTCCTCTATTTAAATTCATATGCATACTACCCCTATATGACGATATGTGGCATGGCCGCCACGCCGAGCGACACACGCTGATTGCAAGAGTAGGATGGATAGAGAATGAAAGAACAGACTAAGACGTTGAAATCACTGAAGAAAGAAACGATAGGCGAACGAAACGCGGGTGACAAATGCGCGACTTTTGCGACCATGATTTGGGAAAGAGAGAAATATATAAATCATTATATTGTCATATACGTATATACAGCTGTCGGTAAATGTAAGTTTGATATTCATAAAGTACATTAGAAGAGCCTGAAAATAAACTATACCATAATCAATCAGAAACCTAGAGAGTAGAAAGAAGCAATAATCTATCAAAAATTCGCGGAATAAATAGGAAAAGAGGAATTAAATAAACTTCAAATAAACAAGATTATAACAAATTAAAACTTTCACGAATAAAATACCATAAACCATAATCAATCAAATTTAATGCAAGACAAATAAAAATATAAAGACGAATTAGACCAGATAAAAAGAATATAAGAAAATAAGAAACTGGAATACTACGATACGAAAATACACCTACAGACAAAACTCTGAGAAGGTATTGAAGAAACTCTGACGCATAGAGAGAGAAGATAGGGAATTAGGAAAGAAAGAAAAAGAGAAGCATAGCTCGACTAAATTCGGGGGGAGGTACCTATGTACAACGGCACGCGCCGACCGCCGGAATCCGTGAGACAGACGACATGTAGAGCATGTGATACACCGGTGAGAATTTCTTCGCCCAATGTTAAACACCTATAGGTCTGCCTCTCTCGCACGTAGCTCTGTCTCTCTCGCACTATTTTTCATTTAATTCTCACAATAAAACGACTGAATCGGCTGAGGAGCCAGAAGCTTAGCCCAATTCTACGATACTTCAATGCATTACCTCAAAATACGGACCCTATCTGCCGTACTGTTCGGAAGAAAACAGCTTTTGAGGTGAATTTTGCGGTGTGGTGGGGGAAGTACCACTGCCTCTTCAGAGGCATCTTGGCTCTTAAGAGACAATGGTGTACAGCACACCATTGTCTCTTAAGAGTCAATGATACACCGATGAGAATTTCTTCGTCCAATGTTAAACGCCTATAGGTCTGTCTCTCTCGGACATAGCTCTGTCTCTCTCGCACTATTTTTCTTTTAATTCTCACAAAAAAACAACTGATTCGACTGAGGAGCCAGAAGCTTAGCCCAATTCTACCGTATTTCTGCATATTCTCTCAAAATTTGAGCCCTATCTGTCGAGTAGTTTAGGAGAAAACAGGTTTCGAAATTTTGAGTGGTGGTGGGGGAAGTACCACTGCCTCTTAAGGAGGGTGGATACCCAACGCAAAATGATAAACATGCGCTCAAATTTGTGGAGGATATTCGTAGATAAAAATTACATCTCTATGCCAAATTTTATGTTAATCGTCTAGATGGTTATCGAGAAACTAATTATTGAAATTACACTCTTATACATGGACAACATAGCGGAAACTATACACACTTCCAACGCTATGATCGAAAGTATAATCAAAATGATAAACAATTGTTGATAACAGAACCAAAGCATTCCTTGTTGTTTCGAAAAGAACTTTCACGAAGATCGAAATGATTCGTCTGCTTGGTTGCCGAGAAAATGTAAAAACAAAACTGCCGGAATAGTACAACAATGTACGCCAGTAAACGCTCGTCACGGACCTCTCTATCGCACACTACCTCCCCGGCAACCCGCGCACCAGCCGACCTTACCCCTCCAGAAAGACGGTATCCATCCTCCTTAAGAGCAAGTGAGCACGCATTTTCGTCATTTTTGGTGCGTACTCCAGTTTCTGCGTAGCTTCAGGAAGAGGATAGGATCTGCACTTCTATATACATCCATATTCTTTGTCAATAACTGGGACATTCCCTTTACACATTCGTAAATCATAATACTACACAAGTGCCCTCTGCATAAAATGCAACTCTTCGAAGCGCGGGTTTATTGGCAGGAGCGAATGGGATAAAAGCATTTGTCAGACGCACGATCATAAAGAATAAAAATAGAATTTGAGTATTGAAAAATGGAAGCACCGACGTCGATAAAAAAACTTGACGAGGTTGTCGTTAATAGGATAGCCGCTGGCGAAGTCATTCAAAGACCGGCGAACGCTCTCAAAGAACTCATCGAAAACAGGTTAGTTAGGCTTTTGTAAACACGAATAAAAAAATCGCTCACATAGAAATTACATTTACTTATATGAATGTTTATTATCATTCTTAACAATATTTTGAAGCTGGCGACTCTACATATGGGGCACTCCATCCCGACGCGACCTGGGTCTGACCCTCAACCTCTCCGATTTGGCTCCTAGTTTTTTGTAGGATTGGTTAGACTAGAGATGTGCGGTGACGGTCAGATCTGGTCAATTGACGGTCACAGCACAACTATATGGATGCACTATTGACCGTCATTTCACAGAATTGACGGTCAATCGGCCGTCACTGAACATCTCTAGGTTAGGCCCTCAAATACTTACACCAGATTGTTATTTTTTATTTTTTCTATGCAAATTTTTTTTAAATTGATATATCAAATGGCATAATTTTAAAATCTAAAAAAAATTCTGATAAATACTCTGTTGAATATCAACATTTTCTAGCTTAGAGCCAAAGTAGAGAAGATTTTTCTTCATATAGTTTTTAAGCTTTTTGATTTAAAAAATAGTAAAAAAAAAATAAATCTATGGACAACTTGTCGAACATTTCTGTATATGAAACTCTATTTTTCAGAATTTTTCAGATTTTTAAATTATAGCATTTGATATGACAATTATAAAAACAATTTTTTAAAAATTTGCATAAAAAAATAAAATCTGGTGCATTTGAGGATTTAACGAATCTTTCAAAAAATTTAAAACCAAATCGGAGAAGTTAAGGGGCAGACTCAGATCGAATCACAATAGAATGCCTCATATATAAGGAACAATAATAATATATTTTTTTTGTGATTTGCAACTGCATATTTTGGATGACTTCAAAGATTTCTTTTGAAGAGTATGAAAATATCCTTTGTCAATTTGGTCCTTCAGAACAATTTGAATTTGACGACATGCTGAAAACAAAAAAGTAATGTCCATTGAATGTGGCTTTCAAATTAGCTGAGATTAAAAAAACAAAATCTCAGATTATCAGACAAATTTCAGAGATTTAAAAAAATACAAATATATAATAAACAGTTTCAAATATTTTCAGTTATACATGTTGAATGGACTTGATTTTATACTCAACTACAGAATTTATACAAAATAAAAACATTTTTTTGTGCATTGATGCTGATTGCATGTTCATTTTCTCTTGACCCATTTATATGGATTTAAATACTCATTAAAACATTTTTTACATTATCAATGAATATAATCAGTTTCGTTCCCTACTTCAAAACATTGATACAAGATTTACACATTATCTCACTAGATTGCTTATGGTATAATTGTTGATTTTGAAAATTCGTTCACAAATTATGACTTGTACATAATTTTAAACTAGAAATTAAATTGATTCATTTTATTCTCAACTATCCTTTGCAGTCTGGATGCAAAATCTACAAATATACAAGTCACTGTAAAAGAAGGTGGACTGAAACTGCTACAAGTTAGTATTATTTTAATATTTGTTTAGTGCTATGCAGAATTTTTTTATTATTCTGAGTAGTGATAAAAACCTTAGATTCAAGACAATGGAACTGGAATCAGAAAGGAGGACATGGGCATTGTCTGTGAAAGATTTACTACCAGCAAATTGCAAGATTTTGATGATCTCAAATCCATAGCTACTTTTGGCTTTCGAGGAGAAGCTTTAGCCAGCATCAGCCATGTAGCTCTCTTAACAATCACCACTAAAACATCTCAAGAAAAATGTGGCTACAAGTAGGTGCCAAATAGAAATAAAAATGCATACAAAGTAGTTTCTAATTTTTATTTCTGCCCACACAGAAATTTCTTATGACTAAAATTAATAATTTTTCAAAATATTTGCCCTCCAGTTTAGATAGAAATTTACAGAAAAGACTCTCAAATGTAACATAATCAGACTGATCATAAGACATTAAAAAAAAAAAACGATAACAAGATTTTTGAAAGATATCTCAAATGATTTATTCGAGAAGACAGATAATTTAATTGCTTCAATATAATAATTTTAACTTATTTGAACGAAACAGTTAATGAAATAAATACTAAAAGATTTTATAAATATATTTTTCAAACTTATCAATTTTAATTTACCAATAATAATTTTATTCTTGAAGAGCATCCTACATCGACAGCAAATTGAAAGCACCACCGAAACCATGTGCCGCAAATCAAGGCACCACAATTTTGATTGAGAATCTATTTTACAATGTCGCAACGCGAAGAAAAGCTTTGGCAAGTCCGTCGGAAGAATTTGCTAAAATAGCGGACGTCGTGACACGTTACGCTGTTCACAACGCGGGCGTTGGTTTTACGCTGAAAAAACACAGTGAAGTCATTCCGCAGGTGAATCTCACTTTTGCAGTTTTTTTTGTTATCAGTTGTCGCATTGAAGAAAAACACAATAGTCTCGATTTTTATTCCGCTCAAACACGCAGGATTTATAGATGCTGCACGCAATCAAGAGTCGCGGTAGCGACTCGACGCCAAGTTAAAAAAGAAATTTTTCTGTTTCTGCACCGTTTGTTACTTCGTGTTTTCCAGATTTATCGGCATCACTTTTTGAGTCGCAGAAAAAAATGTATGGCTCTTTCGCAAAAATTCATGAATGCTAAAAATTTTATTATAAACTTTGAAAAACCTAAAAATGTCACATCGGAGGATATTAAAATTAAAATAATTTATTATTTTATACTCAACTACAGAATTTATACAAAATAAAAACATTTTTTTGTGCATTGATGCTGATTGCATGTTTATTTTCTCTTGACCCATTTATATGGATTTAAATATTCATTAAAACATTTTTTACATTATGAATGAATATAATCAGTTTCGATCCCTACTTCAAAACATTGATACAAGATACATTGAATAATTTATTATATATATAAAATAATAAATTATTTTTCTAATATTTTTATTATTATTATTATACATACATATATATATATATATATATATATATATATATAGTTTGAACAAAATTATTCGGTATTTATTATATTGTTTATGAAAAATGAATACTGCATTGAAATATTGTAGAAGACTCTAATTTACAATTTTTTTCTCTGAGTGAATAATCATATTCGTATATTTGAAAGCCAAAGGAAAATAGCATATTTTTATCCATAATTAAATCTGGAGCCCGAGATAGACAATTTAATTGAACAATCAACTTTGCGAGTGACAGTTGAAATTTATAGGCGGAAGAACCAGCAATCTATCGATCCATGGCATCGTGAAAAGCACTACAAGATTGCTATAACAGATTGCAATTTTACACGGATATTCGCGGTTTTTCTACGTAATTATAACTAAATTTTATCGAAACAGATTTATATAAGCTAAAACACGTTATTTTCTGTAAACTGTGAAAAAAAATTCATTAAATTCAAGCAATTTCCGCCATTTGATTATTTATTCTATAAACAATTTTATACTAGTTTATAGTTTCATTAGAATATTCCACTGTATTTGAAAAACATATTGCCATTTATAATTAATTTAGAAAGTCTCAAAAATCAAAGTGACATGAAGAAAAATATGCCAATATTTTTGTTACACAATTTGTAAAGGAATATATAAAAAATCATACTTATTTCGGCTCCAAGCAAAATTTCGCCCTTTTTCTTTGAAATGTTTTGGGATAAACTTGAAAGTCATTATTACAAAATTATTTAAGACCATAAATAATTTTACAGAATCATTTATGTATGGACATAATTATTATTTTTGGAAAAAATATTCTACTATATTGAATAAAAAACGTGCAATACTTTTTTCATTTAATGAAGCAAAGATATTTCCTTATACGTTTTCTTATTTGGTCCAAAGCCAAAACAAATAACGTGAATTCAGCAATTAAATATTACAACTTTAAAACAATAATAATAATCTGTGACAAATACAGGTACGAACACCTCACAGTTCAACAAAGATAAACAACGTTAAAATACTATACGGAAATCCAGTAGCTCGTGAATTGCTCGAAATTGAAAGCGACGACGATACCTACAAATTTAAGATGCACGCTCTCGTAACAAACCCGAACTATTCAAGCAAAAGAATGACTTCCCTCTTGTTCATCAATCACAGGCTCGTGGATTCTTCGCGTAAGTTTATTTCCCCTTTTCTATCGCCCGAATGCTTTTCCCCACGGTTCGAAATTAATATGGATTGTTTGGTAATCTTTCAGCAATTCGAAAAATGCTGGAGGAACTATATTCCATCTATCTGCCGAAGAAAACTTATCCATGGTGCTACATTTCTTTGGAAATTAATCCGTCTTACGTAGACGTTAATGTTCATCCAACAAAACACGAAGTCAGATTTTTACACGAAGATGCAATAATCGAGAGAGTAAAAAATATTCTGGACGAGAAATTGGCCGGCAATAATGCTTCCCGAACGTTTTATCTGCAGGCAAGATTGCCCCAAGTCGATATTACCAAAGATACTCTTAACGCAATATTGCCTGATAACAATAAAGACAATTCAGAAAAAAAAATTCACGCTCGCGAAATGATTCGCACCGATTCGACGGATCAGAAATTGGACAAGTTTAATTTCACGGTTCAAAGCGTTGGAAGCAGTAAAGACTCGAATTATCCCCAAGATTTTAACGATTCTAATGCCGACGTATCAAAAGTTGAAACAATGGAAAATTATAACGAGGACTCTGGATCCCAAGCAGTTATTGAAAACGAAAGTAATGCGGCTATAACTGCCTGCAGCATTAAATCTCAGAACACAAAAGAATCCATTGCTGACTTTGATGATACGATGAATGAACTTCACCTCAAACAGAATGTCAATCAAAAAACAATACCAACAGAACATAATATTTTATCGTTGAAAACACCGCTGAAACCTACGAATTCGCGGGATAACAATGAGAACAAAACCCATTGGAGCTCACTCATCGACGTGCCGAGCTCCACTGAATCCTCGGATATTTTTTCGGAAACATTCGACGACATTGTTACCTCAACACAAATAGAAAAATTGCAGGAACAAAACACGAAGCGTAGTATTTTCGAACCAATGAGCACAGAGGATGAATCGTCATCCGATGCTCTTCCGGAAAAACCTGCTATTTCCGAAGTTGCGGATCGCGCTTTGAAAACTGTACATCAATATTATTGCACAAAGGATAATATTGAGACAGCTAAAAAACGAAATGAAAGCGTTGACTCGTTATCGCCTAACAATTTGTCAGGAAATTGTGGTCATAAAACAAGCGTTTCTTCCGAAGGCGAAGAATTTAAGACTCCAGCTTCTGTGGAGTTTAAATCTTACTCCGTGAATAATTTTCGAAGAGAAGTTAAATTGAGGAGCATCTTAACATTGAGGAAAGATGTGGAAGATAATTATCATGAGGGCTTAAGGGAAATTGTTTCCAGTATGATTTTTGTTGGCAATGTGGATGAAAAAAGTGCTCTTATTCAGAGCGGATTGAATCTGTATATCTGCGACACGATGAAACTCACGTGAGTATCAGATTCGTTATGATAATTTTTTTTTGCTTTACTTCAATTTTTATTGGCAAAAAATCTGTATGCTTATAAAAAGAATATTGAACTTTTGTTAAAGCGAGGAACTGTTCTACGAAATAATGCTGTATGACTTCTCGAATTACGGAGTTTTCAAATTTTCGGTGAGTATACGCGTCGTTCGGAGATATTTGATATTGTTGCCAGAATATTCTCCTGTGGAAATTCCATAAACTTCCTGGAGAACGTCAGGACTAGTACATTCCTCTGGCTTTCTACTGTGGGAGATTTTAGAACGGCCATAACTATGTCTCGAAAATTTTGCTGCTTATTTATTTATTCTGTATGTAATTTTGCAACAAATTCTTATAAATTTATTTGAAAATGCAATATAAATAAGAACAATGGCTCATTACTTTGATTTTTGTGGAATTTTTGAGATTTTATGGAGACGCACTTTTTTAACTTTTAACGTTTTTCTAAGTTTCACGGATTCGTGGAAATTAAATTACATTTCTAAAATAGAGACTTGTTCATCTATTAGGAACCTTTACCACTTGACGAACTGGCGATGTTAGGGCTCGATACTGAAGAAGCCGGTTGGACAGACGAGGATGGTTCCAAGGAAAGTATAGCAGCGAGCGTTAAAGAGTTGCTTCTGGAAAAAGCCGATATGTTGAAAGAGTATTTTTCCATCGTAATAGACAAGAGAGGGAATCTCAAATCATTGCCAGTATTACTAGGTTCGTACAGAATTTTTTATGCACTTCAGAGTTGCAACAAATTTTCCAGCTTACTATATTTGTTTATTTTTTTCGTACATAATTTATGCACTATGTTTTTTTCAATATTCGTGAAAAATTGTATGAACATTTTATCAAAACGATTAAAGCAAAAATCAACAAAAAAAACAGAAAAAGTATCTTAAAAATGCAACGAACAAAAAATTTATAACAGAAATAATGCATCATTACTTAGATTGACTATACGTAATTTTTAAGCAAAAATCTTTTTTTCCGTTTCGATAAGATGTTTCCACATTTATTTACCAACACGGTATTATGAAAAAAAATTATATACGATAACTTACCAAATAAATAATAAGATAGAACAATTATGCTTTTGAGACTTACGAATGAATTTGCTTATTGCAGACAAATATATTCCCTACGAGGCTGAACTTCCTCTGTATATATTACGTCTTTCCACGGAGGTTGATTGGACCGCAGAAAAGCCGTGCTTCGACGGAATATGTCGCGAGACAGCTAAATTTTTCAGCCACATCAATACGAACGAAAATAACGACTGGAGACACGTTGTCGAACACGTTCTTTATCAAGCCATAAAGGACAGTTTACTCCCGCCAAAACATTTTGCTCACGATTCAACAATCTTGCAGATAGCCAGTCTTCCGGATTTGTACAAAGTTTTCGAGAGATGTTAAAGAGGCATCTTTTTTTTTTGTAATACCCTATTTATTGTTCAAGTGTGAAATAATAGTACATTAGGATACGTGTGCGGAAAAACTTTTTCTGACGAGTGTGAATTTGCAGCACGAGCCGAAGGCGAGTGTTGCAATCACACGAGTTAAGAAAACGTTTTTCGCATGAGTATCGTACAAAATTTTATTTCACGAGGTGTGTAAACGACGTTTGACGCACGCGAACCGTGCGTAAAACCGCGTTCTACGCACTGAGTGAAATAAATAACTTTTATGCCACTCCGTGCGAGAAATGCGTACTTCTCACACGCTTCGCGTGGGAGAAACCGTACTTCTCGCACTAGTCGCATAAAGTTGTATACGAAACTCGTGCGAGAAACTTTTTATGACAAGTGTGAATTTGCTATACGAGCCGAAGGCGAGTAATATACTATTTTTTTACCGAATATCCTATGTTTTCTCTCCAATGATATTTTTTAACTTTTATATCAGGAGCACGTAATAATATCCTATGTAAAAATATTCTGCGACAATGATCCCGGAGCTCGAAAAAGAAAAATGTCTATATTAGACTGTACATTTCACAAATCTGTATTTTCTAATTTTTTGTTCATTATATTTTGGCATAGCGTCTCTTCCACTTTTCCCGTCTGAGAGTAATAGATGGATAGACAAATACACATATTTAAAAAATGACTTATTGAAAAAATAAAGGTCATATAGTATAAAATTTTGATGGATTTAAGTTTAGAACTTAACGCTATTAAATCGTTTTCTAGCTTTGTTTATATTTTATTATTTTTGTTTCATTTCCGGATACTTTTATCCAAGGATATTTTATGAACGGATAATGTTAATTCCGAATATTACGTCGCCAGAATATTTTGTCTTCGAACACTTTTATTCATGGGTATTTCGTCTCTGGATGTTTCATCAGATAGCCAATTTTTCCGATTTGTATTACAAAGTTTTCCAGAGATGATGAAGGGAGGCATCTTTTTTTTCTAAGGTCCTGTTAATTGCTTAATTGTAAAATAAATAAGAACTTTTTTTCGGATATACTATTTTTTTTTTGTCTCTTTAATGTCTTCATTTAATCCTAATATGTACATCAGAAAGCTATTTGTCAGCCGGAAAAATGAAGGAATGATAAGTATACGC
This sequence comes from Ephialtes manifestator, assembly GCA_963970395.1. Lineage (NCBI taxonomy): Eukaryota > Metazoa > Arthropoda > Insecta > Hymenoptera > Ichneumonidae > Ephialtes > Ephialtes manifestator. The sequence continues at coordinate 21,814,477 of OZ019974.1, read as the reverse complement.
GACTATTTCTAACATCGCGTTTACGTAGTTTCAAACTTTAACATAATTGAAAAACCATCAGAGGTACAAGTTTTTTCTTTTTTATTCAGCATATTTAACATTCGTCGTGAATACGAGCCTGTCCACGTGCGTTAATCTTTGGGGTCAAGATTTTCTAGATGTTATTTGGCTACGCCTTCGTTACACCAACTAGAGCCGGTCGTACTACTCTTTCATGCAACTTGTAGCCCACTTTTGAAACTACCACCACTGTACCTGGCTGTTTTCCTTGTACCTCCTGTAAGAATAATAAACAATATTTTATACAACTTTGCACGAGCCGAAGTACTGTACAAAATAATTGGAAATTTGATTTAGCGATACTAGAAATTTTAGAGGCTTGAAAGTATTACAGAAATTTTTGTATCAACCCTTAAACAGCCAATGCAGCATATTTGCTACATTGAAAGAAATGCTAAGTTTCAAAACATATTATTGAACTTCGATTTAAAAAATCCTGGGAAATCTAAAGGCCAGTGGAATTCTATTACATATGCATCTTACATTATTTTTTTATGAAATAAAAATAAATTTATAGGAAAACATTTTTTTAGGTCGATTTTTTACTATTTTGATGCAGAATTTTTTCTTCATGGATTTTTTTTTTCAAAGACGACGACGACTTTCTTACGATTTTAAGTTACAATGATTTTACATCGGCATTGTTTATTAAATTTAACACATCGCTTTAGGCATACAAAATTTTCAGTATCGGTATGTAAAATTTTATAGCAGAATTTTTTTCTTTAGTGACATAATAAATAAATGATTAGGCAAATAATCTCACCTGTTGAAAAAGTGCTTCATGCTGGTTAGGGTCGAATTTTTCGTCAAGTGGGTTGAATGATACTAAACCATGTTTTTTGAACACCTGAACAAAAATAAACATCCTATATTTAAAACATAAAGTTGAAGCGCTTTGTATGTGAAATTGGTGATAAATATTTTCTGTTGTTTTCAAAAAGTTTTGTGGATTCATTATTAGCAATGAAGAAGACCGACAGCTGCAGGTTTGTCCGCTAACTGCTGAGCGGGAGGGACTTTTCTGAGTTTCTAATATATTCTCATGCAGCAGAAACTCAGTCAAAATGAAGCCGCCTGTATCGGCCAGATTTTCCGCAGTTTCCCTGTGCCCTCGTGCAAATGCGATACAGTAGTGCATTAGGTTGAGTAGCTACGGATACCACTATAGGGGAGTCTCTATGAAGGACCGGGGAAAGGGGAGATGGGTAACGTTAAAGCCTGAATAAGGCGCCCAAACAACACGAAAGGGCCCATTTGTAGAAAACTATCGCTCTACTCCTGACCGTCCATTTATAAGCTTACGATGTCCAAAAAAGCATTCGTTGTTGAATGCTAGTATTAGAACAATAGTAGAGCCCAATATTAGAGTACTCTAAACTGTCAAGTCTCAAACACCTACAAGCGACCTAGTGCTAGGCAGCATATAGGGAGCATTATGTGGTATACATTTATCACGCATTGTGTGAACTTACTTAGGCGCTGAGAATGACTAATAACTTTCACTTCATTATAAATAATATTACAATTAATTATTAATTTCAGGGCACTATATAGTAATATTAACAATAATATTCTGTTAATATTGCAAAAAAAAAAAACGAATCGTCTTCGGAGACAGTTTTTCCTAACACTATTCGAGAAGTGATGCACGCGGGATTTGAACCCAAGACCTACGGGACCTACCTATTTACCTAACTACCTAACCGAGTACGCTAACCACTAGACCAAACTGACTATGTGGATATCTCATACTGTAATTCCATAATAGTTCATTTTACGATAACAGTATAAGGGAGTGATGTGAGAGGGTGATATATGGAACCAATATTCTAAGGTGATTCTGCCAAAAACTTCGAATTGAAAATGGCCAACCTTATAAGACATCTGTCTGGCACACAAGTGACTTGAACTCAAAACTCGTAAAATCAAAATGGCGGATTTAATTATGCCAGGCGAAAAAGCAAAAACAGACATGATTTAGATAAAATTTATTGATTGGGGTTTTTGGTTACGAAATTGATTTAAAAACGTAAAAAAAAACAAAATGGGGGATTCTGTACGGCGGATCAAAATGCAAAAAATAAGTTGATTTTCATGAAACTCGGTATTCAGAAGTTTTTAAACTGGCGCAGACTGGTCGCTGCCAGTTCGGTTGAAATCTTGAAAATATGATAAACATATTCTAGAGTAAAATATATATATCTAAATGATAGCAATAGCTGGCGTCACTATATGTAGGAATATACATGTCGACAAATACTAGAAATCATTAGTATACTAGCAGTGGGTTTGATTTTCTAGTACTAAAATGAGTTCTTATTGGAATCTCATCTGCGCAACGAAAATTTCGCTGCTCTACGTAGCGATCTACAAGTAACCTAGTTGTAGACGACTTTTAGTAGTTCACGGATATATTGCATAATGGAACCTACGCACGCATGCAACACTAGTTGTTGACAGGTAATAGTGAGCTAGTCCTAGGTTACTTAATGGAAACCTTCGGTTTATTCGTCTACAATAAGGATAGCACTGAAGACTTCTATACCTAGATAACAAGAAGGTCGTAAATAGTACATATTTCTTGATTATCATTTTCATGCATCCTAATAGGGAGTATTTCGTACGCTACAATGAAACATTTGTGAAGTACACCCATTTGGGACCTAGTTCTATGCTTCTACATGACCGCTACACTAAAAGTTTCCATCTTCGTGTTGTCTGGGGCGTACAGAAGAAAATAGCAAAAAAAGAAAAAAAAATGGCAATGAAGGCTGATATGTATTACGTTCATATATCCGCAACGCAGAAAGCCATTGATAGCAATAGATTTATAGAAATATTGGGAAAATCAAATTTTCCCGGAATTGGTTTCCGGGAAAATTTGACTATTTTGTGTTTACTCTTTGCCGATAGAAAACAGTCTATCAAATTAGTTCGTAAATAATACTAGAACAAATTATAAAATTGCTCCAGGGCAATGTATACAAAATTTTCCAAACAGTCAATGATGAAAAGTAAATAGATTCGATAAAAAATTGGTTATATTTCGAGTCTCAATTACAGAACTATATTTTTATCTAGGCCTTTGAAAATGAAATGAAATTTATTTCATGCTCTGGGATAAATCCCCTAAGAACACTGATACATAATTGATTACATTACATAAGGAGAAAAACAAAAAAAAACTAATAAAATAATAATTAGAGAAATATAGCGTATACTTATAATTTGACTTAAAAAAAAATTGAACTTTACCTAACGCCGAGCCTCACTACCCCAAGCCGCCAATTTGCCTAGCGGTATTAGTATAACGAGCGAAAGTCACCTCGCAAGAAATACGTATAAAGGTTACACTTGAAAACTGCGAGGCTTGTGATACTTGTACTGCGGACAGTCAAACTGTTCCATAGACCCGTTCCAATATTTTCAAAAGAGTTTTGAAATTTTGAGGATCGACAGATAGTAATTAGGAGCGAGTCAGTCCGGAACCCGCCTCCATGCGCATATCGAGCACGCGCGAACTTGAAAAGAGCCCGCAGAAATTGTGGCTGATCTGTATCTAAAATGACATACATGATGGTCGCAAGAAGGTAGAGCCCACGGTCAGGAATCGACAGCCATCCCAACTCGAGGCGGAACGATGAAACATGTTCCACTCTCCGCACATTCCCAAAAACAAATCTCACACAGGAATTGAGGACTCGCTGCAGCTTAACATTAAGATAGTCTGGAATATCCGTGAGAGCCGCTGCACAATAGTCGAAGTGCGGAAAAATCAGTGAAACAACTAGTTGACGACGCAAATTTCGACTAAAGAGATCACAATTTAAGCGAAATAAGTTCTTTGCTAAGAATAGTTTGTAATTTTTTATCAATTCTAATGCTCATTTTTTCCTCTTAAAAGAATCTGTTAAAACGATGCAAAGTAGAACCTTGCACATTGCTTCCTCATTGTTTCTGACTTTTTACAAATCTAGAAACTGAATATGTTTCTGTTTACGTAAAAAATTTAGGCTCGCTAATTCATGCTGTGCAAAAGTTAATGCAGTAACGTAAATTTAAAAAAAATTTGAAAACTCCATAAAACCTGACCCATTTTTCCGATTGCGGCGAAATCCAATAACAAACAACATAAAATATACCTACACTTATCAACTATTTAGCAGAATATCGTTAATTTTATGAAAGTTAGAGCGACCACGCTCTTTTTTTATATGCAAAAAGCTGTGATTCTATAAAACATTTGAAACAAAAAACTTATTTTATATTTTACTAGCCCATACGCATGCTGCGCGCATTTTTCCAGTTGATGTTATATTATTTTATTACATTTTCCTCTAAAACGAATTAATGGACGATGGAAATAAAATCGAAGCTTCCTATATGAGGAAGCAAATAAAGTACTACTCATCTACCTGTCTGCCTCTGTCTTTGCCTCTATTTTTGCCCCTACCTATCTGTCTCTACTGTAAGAGATTTCTATCACATTTGTGCGTTTCAATTGAATATACCCATTTGTGCATAAAAACTTTCAATCACGAAAATTAGATTACATATTTTTTTTATCATTGTTTCCTCTCTACCTAGCCCTGGCCTCTGCCTCATTATATATTGGTGCCAGAGATCAATTTATTTAGACCCTAAGAGCTTTTCGTTCATTTACTTGCCTCGTCGACGATTTTTTTCCTGTACGGCAAACAGTTCGACTAAAGTACGGCGCTCTTTTCTTACGCCTCACATTTCAACTCAATTCGCTCTGCCGGGCTTTTAGAATTTTTCTTAAGCGTCCTTACGCGACAAAGTAGCAGTGCCCTTCTCTAAATAACCTTAACAAACCCTCAAACATCGCACGCCTGAAAACTGCAAAAATATGTTAACACGTCTAAAGCTGCTCATTGGTTAGCACGAGTTTCAGTTAATCTGACAGCTAATGAGAGAAAGAATAAACGCACAATGATACTTATATCGAAAATGCGAGATAAGTTACCCACTGATTTTGTAAGGAAGGAAATATTTCACAATTTTAAAGCAAAATTAAGTACCTTATGCAGTTGTGCTTCTGTCATTCTCAATCCTTCGTATAAACTCTTTAGATGAGGATTTCTCTCAGTCAGCTCATCCTTTGGCACACTCTCTGTAGCCTTGCCCAGGATATCAGCCACGTCCAACAGATCCTTGCAAAATCCTTGAATACCAAAGAGTTTGGCATCGTCTATTTGTTTACACAATCTGACTCTGAGATTTTCGCTGTCGGCCAAAGCACGTTTGTACTTATCGTTCAGCTCGTCATTGCGTTCTTTAACATCCGTTAAGTCCTTATTCAAAAGTTCAATCTCAGATTTCAATTTTCTTTCATTTTCTGTATGTTCCACTGCTTCTCCACTCTCTGCTTTCTTTTCTTCTGTCGCAGTTCCATAATTATGACGCTGTTGAACCGAAGAAATATATGGCTGTGATGATCTGTAACAATATTATTATTATTATCATTGGCAGAAATCAAAACACAAAGCGTATAAATATAAATACATAAATATCTGCTTTTATGCATTAGATGATTTGTTAAAACATACCTTTTTGTTTGCTACTAATATTTGTTAATTGACAAAAAATATAAGAATGCAAATTATTTTAAAAACTAACATAATCATGGGGGTAAAGAAAATATATGTTAGTGAAAATCTACTCCGAAAAAAAAAAAAAAAATTTATATTTTAAAAATTGTTTTTCATTTTGGTAATATTGATTATAAAAATATCAATTTATCGAGGTAAAAATTTAAGAATAGCAACAATAAAGTAAACCAAAACGATATTGAGAAATACGAATAAATATTGCTAACAGTTTACCCCGAAAAAAAAAAGATGGAGAAAGAATTTTCGAGAACAACGTGTGTTGATATGGAATAAGTATCTTGTGAAACAGTCAAACTATGTCGATAAGCACGTTGTAATTGCGCGAGAATCGAATATTACCTAATACCTAACCTAAAAGCTAATTCCAGTTCTTCATCATAGTAGAATTGTATATACATTGATTGATAATTGTTTTTCATTATCAGTTTAGAGACTTACCTCAAGACAGTGTTTCTGGTTATTTGATAGATCGTGTCGATCGAGAATCTGGTAAATCTTGCCGCGACCGGCAAAGCGATCGATGCCATGACTGTACGGTGAATTTTTATGCTAACAAAAAACGCACGATGTGATGATGAAAAGCGCGATGCAGTTCCGCGGTGTAGTCAGAGGATGAGGCAACTTGTCGGTAGCGTAGAATATGTGTGATAATATGTATTAACGTCATGTGTTATTGCTCGGTCGGTAAAAAAAACTGTAAAGCGTTGTTCTCAGTAACAATTGATGTTTTAGGCAAAAGATGAGAAGTACTGACTGCGCCTTGGCATTCTGCAGTCAGTACTTCTCGCCTTTTATTCGAATAATCAACCGCGACGGAGAATAACACTTCGGGAAGATTCAGTTATCTCACTCGCACTTATGGCGATCTGAGAGAGACAGACGATATGTAACACATCACCTTAAGGTGATGTGCTATACCGACTTAGTCGCTGTGCGTGCGAGAGAGAATCCGCCATTGATAGTCGCAGTGGACCGAGAGAGAACGACAAAATCGTGTAGCACAACACGTTAAGGGGAGGCGAAACCTCCATGATCTTTTTTGGGAAAAATGAAAGTTTCACATCATGCAGAATTAAGGTGATGTGACACATGTTCGAAAACTGCTGGGAAACTACAATCGGTATAAAAAACTGTAATCAAAACTACTCAGAGGCGCTTAATATTTTAGATGAAAAAAAAATAGGTTTTACTTCTTCGTAGATAGACGAAGTCAAAGCTAATTTGCTTTTGTCTGAAATATTAGCCGGCTTTGAGTAGATTTGATTACAGTTTTCGATACCGATTGCAGTTTTCGAACATGTGTCACATTACCTTAAGATGATGTGCTACATGTCGTCTGTCTCTCTCAGATCGCCGTAAGTGCGAGTGAGATAGCTGAATCTTCCCGAAGTGTTATTCTTCGCCACGGTTGATTTTTCGAATAAAAGTCGAGAAGTACTGACTGCAGAGGGCCAAGATGCAGTCAGTACTTCTCGTATTTTGCCTGAAATATCAATTGTAACCAAGAAGAACGCTTTACAGTTTTTGTTACCGACCGAGTAGTAGCACATCACGTTAAGGTGATGTGAAACGTGTATGAGTGCAAGAGAGACAGAACTATTCTTGCGATCTCAAATTAAAAATAAAAGACGAGAACGTCGCCCTGCAAAATTCTAGGACGGAAGGCACCATTCTCGGCTTTTATCTAAACAATCAAACGTGGCAGAGAAATTTGGATTACAGTTTTTGTTACCAACCGAGCAGTTTCACATCACCTTAAGTATTTCCGATAACATTTCGTGGCGCTGCCTTCGGCAGCAAAATCTGGCTCTGAAAATACAAAACCGGTGCAAACCCTGGTAAAAATCAATTATGGGGACTGATAAAGATCAATAGAACTTGAATGGAATTTAATCGTATATTAACATCTCTATCTATGCGGACTTTGATCAATTTATACAAATTGAATCGTTGTTATTATTTTCCTATAGCTTTCGATTTCTATGGGTTAAATACGATAGATGCCTTATCGTTATGTACCGTGCACCAACAGATTTATAACTCAGATAGACAAACGTGCTTTTCTTTTGGGCATGCCGGCATCGTGCCATCATGTACGTTCGCATATTACGGCACCGTGACGGCATGCTGAAGGCACGGCGTGCCATCGTTATGTACCGTGCACCAACAGATTTATAACTCAGATAGACAAACGTGCTTTTCTTTTGCGCATGCCGTCACCGTGCAGTCACGCCGTCCCTAGCAAAAATTGGTATGAGGTGTGTATCTGCCATTCTGCCACCGCCGACTTTGCTTTTTCCAGCGTGTATTCCACCACGAAATGAAGCTCTGTTGATGGTGGGATACTGGTGTATCCCACCGTTATTTCACCGTGTTTGCCACCATTATTGAACGGACCCAAAAATGGGCACTAGGTGGGATACATGGTTAGGCCCCCAGGAATGCCACCGTGTATTCCACGACCGCCAGTACCTTGCAGGTAGTGGCATACGAGGCTGGGCCTCCACAAATGCCATCGTGTATTCCACCGCCGCCAGTACCTCACTGATAGTGGCATATGAGACTGGGCCACCGCGAATGCCATCGTGTATTTCTCCGCCACCAGTACCTCACCGATAGTGGCATACGAGACTGGGCCACCGCAAATGCCATCGTGTATTCCAACGCCGATGGTGGCATACGTGGCTAGACCATCGCGATTGTCACCGTGTATTCCACCGCCGTACGCACTTCACTGACAATGGGATACGTCATTAAAAAACTTCATTACCAATAGGTAGTGATTTTTGCTCTAGTGAGCCGGCATGAAAAAATTCATTCAGATCGATACATGTAAGCATGGTTGGATGGTTGGTTATTAGTTGGGCCTGGCTCCGGTCGCTGCTCCCCAGATAGAATAACGTGCCGCCCAGCGTGTCGGCGGAAATGCGGATTGTGCATCATCTCTAGGCAGAATTGTGATGGCACGGCAGACTGTAATCCTACTTTATGCGCGCACAATACCGGCCCGCTGTGGAGCGTCTCGAAGTGCTGGCACGTGTGGGTACAGTGCTGAATTTAGCACGTTGTGCCGGAGCTATGCCGACACAGCACCGCATTCCAGCTCGCCGTGTCGTCACAACACTGCCTAATGACGTCGCACATACCGCATTTCTGCTAGCACGCCGTGCTTTGCGGGCAGTCACCATGCCGCTACTGTGCCGACATTTTTCTATCTGAGTCTGTAGTAGCTTTACCATACGAACATGGACACATAAGCGTGTTCAGGGGGCCTTTCCCTTCCGGGAAACGGTCGAGCCCGTTAGCCACCTGGCGGTAGCGAGATACATTTTGTTTGCGTATTGGCGGCGGTTCGATACACCGTGGTATTCACGGCGGTCTAGCCATGTATACCACAGAGGGCCAATTTTTGGGACCGCTCAATAATCGTGGCAAACACGGTGAAATAACGGTGGGATTCACCAGTATCCCACCGTCATAGCACTTTGTGTAATTTGGTAATAGCACCTTGACTAGTGATGCCGCCGAGACGAGAAATGTCTCGTCTCGACATCTCGAGTCGAGACGAGAAATACGTCTCGAACGCCGAGACTCTCGGGCGAGAAATCGAGAAGTTTCGATTATTTTGGATGTAGGGTTAAGAACGTAGACGGATATATTTTCGATTTCCTAAAGTCAAACATTTTATTACGTTAAAACGATCGAAAATCGGTGAAATTATTCAGCCAGATTCATGTTGTCTTGAATTCGAGAAACTATACTGCGCGTTAACCATCCGTTGAGGCACAGCAAGCTCCTCGCGGATTCTCTCGACAATCTGCTTCTATGTTTGCGGATTATTAGTCCCGCCTTCGAAAATAATCGTTCAGCAGGAACGCTCGTTGCCGAAGTCGATAAAAAATCGCGGGCCATTTTCGCCATATTCGGATATTCTGTCGCACGTTCGCTCCACGGCTTACCGTCACCTGCCCGAAAGACAAACCCGTCCAATAATTCGCGCGAAAAATACGAGTGTCACTAGGACCCTCCGGGCGAAATCCCAGAACACGAAACGATCACAATCCACCGAGTCTAGCGACACGACGGACCGTCGAATCGATTGCAAACGAGTCTAATGTTATAGGCACTGCGATGTTGATCGGTACGATGGACACTCCACCGTCAGACACACAGATCTAATGGTCAGTTGGCCGGTACGCAAAGCACACAAAAGGCAAGACATTAACATGGTGCCTATATTGATGGGTGTTTTCGCTAGGAGTGCGTTCAAGTTTTATCGATATGGCACGGTGACAGTACGCCGTGACAGCACGGCGCGACTGCACGGTGCCAGCATGTGTCTATCTGGGAAGAGAATAATATTCGAATGCGAAACACCACGCCATGGCCCCCCACTCAGAGTTGTAAATCCCTAATTATTTTAGAAATAAAATTGATGGTACAATTGGCTTTTTAATTATGTTTTTACAATGACAACTTCTAGTGATTATAATATGTGTAAACTTTTGAATTGTAGCAAAAAGATATCAATCCTATATAAAATTTCATAATAATCTTATTGAAAAAATGGAGAAATACTGTTAAGGAGGGTGGATACCCAACGCAAAATGATAAACATGCGCTCAAATTTGTGGAGGATATTCGTAGATAAAAATTACATCTCTATGCCAAATTTTATGTTAATCGTCTAGATGGTTATCGAGAAACTAATTATTGAAATTACACTCTTATACATGGACAACATAGCGGAAACTATACACACTTCCAACGCTATGATCGAAAGTATAATCAAAATGATAAACAATTGTTGATAACAGAACCAAAGCATTCCTTGTTGTTTCGAAAAGAACTTTCACGAAGATCGAAATAATTCGTCTGCTTGGTTGCCGAGAAAATGTAAAAACAAAACTGCCGGAATAGTACAACAATGTACGCCAGTAAACGCTCGTCACGGACCTCTCTATCGCACACTACCTCCCCGGCAACCCGCGCACCAGCCGACCTTACCCCTCCAGAAAGACGGTATCCATCCTCCTTAATACATTGCGAAAGTAATGAAGGACTGAGCTTGTCCATTTTTCTTACAGCTATTCAAAAGTTTACATATAATTATATACTCTCTACAGGCCATCATTATCAAATCGTGACTAAAAGATAAACTGTTGTGTAAACTTCATTTCTTACAACACTGACCCCACTCAAAGCCGATTTGGGTAAGCGTCGCCCGCATCGGCCAATATCTTGTTTACCCAGATAGAAAAATGTCGGCACAGTGGCGGTATGGTGACTATCCGAACAGCACGGCGTGCTGGCAGAAATGCGGCTTGTGCGACGTCACAAATGAACAAACACAAAATCACAGAATCACAGATGAACAAATACAAAAATGATGTGGAAAAGATACAGAAATTATCTTACCTGCAGTTGGCTCTGAAAATTGAATGTAATCTCTAATTAACTTTTCGAATTCTCTTGTTTGCAATTTCCGTTTCAATTATGTATTAAATTCGACATTTTGTTATAAAAACTCTACCGATTTTTCTCCAGTATTTTATTGGAATGAATTGGTACAATGTAATGAAACACCATTCTTCACAATCCTATTATTTTCCTTCCGTTTTTTTTTTTTTGCTTCTTTTGATTACGATTATTTACAAAATGCAAAGCATCGTTTTGTCTGCGACACGAAAACACAGAATCTACACATGGGATATTTTCGATAATTTAAAACAGAACAATGAATACTCATCGCCGCGATTGTTAACGCCGTTAATTCTACAATTAAACGTAACCATAATCATAGATAGATACGGTGAGTGGGTGCGTTAGTATTTAAGAGGCAAGTTACGTTTATCGAGCAACGCGATTGATCGGTCGTTTTAATTCACGATACCCGAATTCAAGAACAATCGCTCTTTATTATGCTTTCCCGAATTCCTCCGGTTCAATTCTTGAAAATTACAATAATCTTGGTGACCCCGATTTTTTTAACACCCAGTAACAACAAAAACACTGGAAAATTAGCCCTCCAACTAGACTCTAACATTCGATCGTATCACCAAACGTTTCTTTACCCTATAAGGCATTTTGTGTCAGTTCAACCTCTCTTTTTTTTTCAACCCTCTTAATAATTTCTTATCATTAGCCCGATTTAATTATGCAAAAGTATTTTTTGCGAATTTTCTTTCGGTTTACAACATTAAATCCAAAACTTGCTATCCTCGAAGAAAAAATATTTGTAATCGATAAACTTGTTAATGTATTTACATTTTTACTTCTATTTTTTGATAGATAAAAGCATTTTTTCAGCATAATGATTTTTGAACGCGTTTAAATATGTTTGATTTTGCTTTGCATATTCCAGAATTTGCAGGAATGTATGGAGAAAGTACAGAAAAATAGTCAGAGCGGGTGTCGAATAAGCAAGCAGTAAAAAAATATTTTGATAACGATGTTTTGGATTTTTAGTCAGCTCAAACATTACATTTTTTATTGTGTATGATACAAACATGCCTGCAAGTTCTGTAAAATTTGTAATAAAGCAGAAAACATCCTATTAGGTAAAAAATTACTTTTGCTAAATAAATTAATTTTATATTTGATATTTTATTAAATATAATAATTTTGTTACTATTTCTCAGCCTCAAAATATAGCTGAAAAAAAAAATCTATATTTCAGCAAAATAGAATTACAAAAACACAGAACAAAAAATTTGGCTAATTATAACAAATTACCAAGAGAATCGAAAAAAAAAAATAGTTTCTTGAACTGACAGAAAATGTTTTCTATCCTCGTGTTTTAAATAAATATATTGTCGCATTGACTCGCAGCATCGCGGCACGGCAAAAGTATTTAACGAAGTATTTAACGCATGCTTAATGTGAAAAAAAAAAACCGTAGAAGCGAATATGTGAAAATTACAGAGTCAGTATATAACATAATCCATCAGCAAATGAATAAACGGGAGTCCTTTAATTTCCGTTTAACTTCTTTGACACGTTACTTCAATAGTGGATACAAAAATTAATCTATTTTTCCTAACGGGTTATTCCGAATGTGTCAATTGTGTCATCAACGAATTTTCCTTTTTACTGATAAATTGTACATTGTTTTCTTTTTTTTTTATATATATATATCTTTTGTTTCATTACGCAAGACCGTTGAACGTTTGTACTTCGGACCCGCGGATCACCAACTTTTCACATTTTTATATCGTGAAATTTCGCATTTTTCGCACATCTTGGTAAAAAAAATCGGCCAATTCGCGTCGATTTCGTCTCAAACTCTCGACTGGTCGTCTCAGATATCTCACGGATTTATGGCCGAATCGCTGGACTCGACAAACGTGAAACTTTCCGTCGGATTCTCAACTTTATCTAGGAAACGGTGCGGTTAGAATCCCTCCTGATATTGTTTTGAATCCAGTCGCGTTTGAATCACTTCGAGCTGTCGCTTTGCTTCGCACTGAGGGAAGTTTCGCAGGTCGTAATACTGCGGTGCAATTTTCAGTAACCAGTCGGCTGGAATTAAGTTATTAATAAATTTAATTAAATGAAATATATTTAAAAAAAAATAAATAATATGATATTTTAATTAAACTTTCAAAGCCCTTTTTCGAAAAAAAAGAGAATGGTTAGTACTTTATCTGAATCGAAATTATTGGGGAATCCACTTTAAAATTTTTTATGTCTATATGCGTTTTTATCATCAAATAAAAATGCAAGAGACATTCCTAATACAATTCTACTCTTTTGTTAACTCAGCAAATAAAAAGAACTTCTCTATAATGATTTTATTTTTATTCTAAATCAAAATTCTGAAAAAATTCGTATTTTTATTTTTTATGTATAAATGTGTTATTTTATGAAATAAAAATGTAGGATGCATGCCAAATGGAATCCCATTATTTGACAATTTTTTAAAATTATACTTAAGGCCATTTTTTAAAAATATTCTCTTAAATTATTAAAGGTTGCATTCCAGGACTTTTTTTTAGTTGATTGATATCTTGAAAAATAAATATTTGGCGTGTGGAATTATTTTGTAAACTTACGTTTGATGTCCGTTACGGTTCTGATGTAGTTCTTTGTCGTTAGCACGAATTCATTGTAGATTACCCACTCGGGTTTGTGATCCAAACAGCTGCTGGGATGTAACTGAACCACTTGATTGTCCTTGATAGTTAGGTAATGACCGGTCCGCTCTAAATGTGCGACCTAGCAACAGCATAAAAACGGCGTTACACAAACAGTGTTACGTCCTGGCTATTTTTCCACCTTCATATTTAATTGTTATCATGTTAATAATTTCACTTTCTTAATAATTACAAATACGAACAATCATCTTCATTTATCTCTTTTCACACTCGAATTATTGCAATGATTTGTGTACTTATTTCCCAATTTCCCAGTAAGTTCAATGGCAGCGCGCGTTTTTAGCATTTTTTGACCCTGTCAACGGCAACTGGACAACTATTCAGTCTTCACTCAACCACAAAACAATAATATTCAAAATATTGTTATGAATATAGAGATTAGGCTTTATAGGAACGCACGGTATGACGATCGACAAACGAATACTTGATAAACTTCACAGTAAACGTGACCGTGAAAAATCACGGTCAATACAGTCAATACAATACAATCAAGAACATCGTATAATAATAAGTCCAAATCATTTTTTACTTAATTTATAGCAAAATTAATATATATATTTCAACTAATGTCCAAACGAATAAAATATTTTAACTTTTTTTAAAATATTCATAAGCTATTTTCATAAAACGCAACATTTCAAAATATAACAACAAATACGGATGCAAAGTTGAACTTTGCACATTGCTTCCTGATTAATTTTCATCTTTCGCAACGCCGCCTCTATGAAGATGTTACTTTGTTCTATTTTTGGCTTCCTCATAGAGGAAGCTTTGCGAAAGATGAAAATTATTGACGAAGCAATGTGCAAAGTTCAACTTTGCATCCTTATTTTCAATACAAATTAAAGCAGTACGTAAACAAAAATGTTCATAAATTCAAAATTCTATAAAATCTAAACCGCTTTATGTATTTTGCTTAAATTCAATTCCGATCGTAATTTTTTATTGCTTGATTTGTCAAAAACTGTTTAAGCTCATTATCTAAAAAATTGTGGCAGCTAGAGAACATGCAGAGATCTCTTGACAAATTCAATGTCTTATAAAATCTAAACCAAATTTAACCGAAATATAATCTTCACCAAATTCGATATCAACTACAACTGGATACTAATTTTACCTCGCAAAAGATTTGAGGGGGCGAACTTAACTTGAATAAAAACGAAAACCGAATTTTTTCGAAAATTAAAAATTTTATAAAATCTAAACTGCTTTATGGATTTCGCTCAAATTCGATACCGACCTTCATTTTTCATTTCTCTATTTGTCCAGAACTATTTAGCTCATTAGCTGAAAAATTGCGGAAGCCAGAGAACATACAGACATTTTTCGAAAAATTGAATGGCTTGTAAAATCTGAATTTTTTTTTTCCATTTTTTCGAAAATGTATACATAGGAAAGGGCGTTGCTCCTCTACCAGCGTGCCAAATTTCAGCTTGATTGTTAAAGCCGTTTTCGAGATACGGCGGTTTGAATTTTGCAAGCCTGCACACACACATACATACATACATACATCCGGACATTTTTTCTGAACTACTTTTCTCGACGTTTTGGACCATTCCGAGTGTCCTGACATGAAAATCTCGAAAAAATGTTGTTTTACAAAAACAAAGCTTCCTCTATGAGGAAGCAAAAAGGACGAAAATTGCGATTAAGTCTCACCTGCATGAAGAATCCATTCACGAGAGCTTTCCTAATATTAATGTAATAGTCCTTCGAGGTGAAATCCGTTGAGGTACGTTTCAATGAAAATCTGTCCATTATCCGGCACAATTGCTCTCTAACGTTGTCGCCACTTTTCAGCGATCGGTAGTTTACAAAGTGATCGTAACACCACGTGGGGTCTTCAAAGTCTGCATAAGAAACAATCATTTTTTTTTTAAGTTGCCAAATACAATATAATAATTGTTCATAAAAATGAAAATATTCATCAAAACGAACAAAATTCACCAAAATAAGAATATTTCTAAAAACTAAAATGTTCATAGATATGAATCCATTTATTAAAAAATTTAAACGAATATAAAAATGAAGATATTTATAATAACATCAAAACGTTCGTGAAATATGAATATACACACTTACTTTGTTTAAAAGCGTGATACACGTTAAGTAGTGTCAAGTGATCGCCATCGATGTGTGCAAACTTCATTTTTGCGTCGTCCGCCGCTTTCTTCGCCTCGTTTGGTCTCACAAAACACTGTGGGACTAATACCATGTCAATCGTCAATATACTACCACGTGACCTCACTCCGCTCCTGATACTCGATTCGTTAATATTTAAATACAAATTAAAAAGAAAAGAAAAAAAGAAAGCATTTCCTTATTCATCTTAAATCGATATACGCACGTTTCGCAACATCAGACTAAGTTCAAGCTAGCAATTCCTGATTTTCTTTACTGTACCTGAAAGCATAGCAGTAATGCTGAGAATCTCGTTACTGCAATTGTGATTGCAGGAGGCTATTAGCATTTTTGCCAGTTGAGGATCGAGGGGGAATTCAGCCATCACCGCTCCCAGATCCGTCAAGTTTCCGTCGTCGTCGAGAGCTGCTAAGTAGTTCAGTAACTCGAGAGCTCTCATTAGGGTCTCCGGTGCTGGAGGATCCATAAAGTCAAAGTGCACCTGTGAATCAAGATCTCAGTTTTTCAAAGCTGTGTTTCAGACCGAAAATGTGCAATTATTACGTCATGTACGTTGCATATATTAAAAACAATTAATTAACTATGGTGGGATCTTGTCCGATTAATCGCGGAAACGAATATTTCCAATCGCTACAATTATTTGTTGGTTTAACACAAGGAATAATTCACAAAACTCGCAAATATGAAATATTCGATAATCAATTGTCACCGATGTGACGAAACCCGAAATTTAGCCGTTAAGAGCATGTGATACACCAGTGAAAATTTCTCTCTCGGACATAGCTGTCTCTCTCGCACTATTTTTCTTTTAATTCTCACAAAAAAAGCGACTGAATCGATTGAGGAGCCAGAAGCTTAGCCCAATTGTACCATCCTTCCCCGTATTCCGTCAAAATGCAAGCCTAATCTCTGTCGTTTTTTGAGAGAAAACAGCTTTCGAAATTTCGAAATCAAAGTAACAATTTTTATAGATGTGATTCCAACCAAGACTAACTACGAAAATTAGTGAACCATGAAGAAGAGTTAGTAGTGGGGTTTAGAGGGGCCGTAAACCACCCCAATTTTGTTTGTGAAAAAAAAAAAAAAAAAAAAAAAAAAAAAATAAAAAAAATAAAAAAAAAAAAAAATAAAAAAAATGGATCAAATGTAGGATATTTATCTGAATAAAGTTTAATTAAAAAAGGCACTTTATAATAAATGTATTTTTCAGTAAAAAGAGCACTTTTCGCAGTACTTGCAAAAACATCAGATTCCAGACGTTGTACTTAAAACGTTTCGTTCAACACTACAGAGAAAAACTTTTTTTTCTCCTTAGCTAAAAAAAGTTTATTTTTCCTACTGTTGAAATGTACTATTATGCATTTTTCCGAGTCAATGTATTTTTCATTCATAAAGTGAAAATGTCAAATGCATTTTAGATGCAGACGGAATTCAAATGTTTGTTAAATTTCGACAGTTTTTACTTCTGAATCCATAAAGCGATTCAGATTTTATAGAATTTAAAATTTTTGAAAATTTTTGAAATTCTTGTCATTCTAATTCGAGTCAACTTCGATAAACTCATCTCGAATTTTCTACATAGACGAACTAATATCCAGCTGTAGTAGATATAAAAATTTGGTGAAGATCAGTGAAGAATTTCGAATTTATAGAATTTTGAATTTTTGGAAAATAAACGCTGTCGTTCCAACTCGAATCAACTTCGATAAATGGAATTTAAATTTTCTATAGTGATGAATTAATATTCAACAAAACCAGATACAAAATTTGGTGAATATCCATAAAAGACTTCAGGTTTTATACCAATTTCAATTTTACGTATTCATATCACTTTTGCTTTTGACGCATCTGACACAATAGGCTGAATATTTAAACTCGTACGTAATAACGTGCAGGGATGTTTGCTACCGAATTTGGTAAAAAAAAACAACTAAGGCGTTAGAATTTCATTGAACATTGAATTATTTTATCTTTGGTAAAGAAAGGTGTTGCAAGTTTCGGCTTTGCGCATTGCATTTTCATTTTGCACTTTCTCAAATTAACTAAATTCGGTTAGTATACTTTGTCGCAGAGGTAGTTCTGAGAAAGATGCAAAATGAGAAAGCAATGTGTAAGCTCCGACTTTTAAAATTATTCAATAGTATTTTTAAAGATACTTGCCAAATCATCAATGCCAAGCTTCTTCAGTTGCAGCACAACGCTTCCGAGATTGGAACGCAGAATTTCGGGATACGTGTTATCCTGCATCTCGTTTTTGTAGGCTTTCTCGGTGTAGAGCCTGAAACATTTGCCAGGTCGTGTACGACCAGCTCGACCGGCTCTCTGTTGCGCTGAGGCTTTGCTGATTGGCGATACCAGAAGAGACTCAACCCGGATTCTTGGATTGTAAACCTATTGAAGAATTACATTAAATTTATAACCGTTTAAATTCAATGTTACTTTCCCATAGACTAAGTTTTGTCACGGTGAACTTTATTTGTTCGAGTTTCCAATGTCAATGACTTCCGAATGTACCAAAAAGTCCCGAAATCACTTTTCGAAAAAATAAAATTTTAAAATAAAACAAATACGACCTCTTTATTTACTGTTATTTTTTATATCGAAATTCATACGGAGATTCAAATTCTATAGTGCTTTGAATTTTTTGAAAAATCAATGTAAGCGTTGTAGACTTCGCAAATTATGAGACGTCGCGGTAGATTGTTGCCATGTTTATTACCTTCTGTTTAGCAAATCCAGGATCAATGACGAAGACAACCCCATCGATAGTCAACGAAGTTTCGGCAATATTAGTGGAAACGACGACCTTTCTTCCAATAGCGCCGTTAGCTTTATTTGGCGGAGCGGCGTCGAATATTCTCTGTTGAAGATTGGGCGGTAGTGTCGAGTAGAGAGGAATGCATTTGAGTTCTCCGACCTCAGGGCCCAAATTGTCCATTTCTCTTTTGATTCTCTTGCAAGCTTCTTCGATCTCTTCCTGGCCAGTTAAAAACAGCAGAAGATCACCGCTAACTTCTTCGCACATGTGAATCTGCACGACGGTTCTTATAGCGGCTTCAAGATAATCTCTTTCAGGTTCAGGAGTATAAAATATCTCAACAGGATGCGTCCTTCCAGGAACATTCATGAGAGGAGCGTTGTCAAAGTATTGCTGAAATTTGCCAGCATCTAGCGTAGCGCTCATGATCACGAGTTTCAAATCTGATCTTTGCTTTATTACTTCTTTAAGCACACCCATTAAAAGATCGGTAGCCAAAGTTCTTTCGTGAGCTTCGTCCAAGAGTATCACTTGATATCCCTCCAACATTGGATCAGACATTCCCTCTCTAAGCAACATTCCGTCAGTCATGTACTTGAGGACAGTAGAAGGTGAACTGCAGTCCTCAAAACGAATGCTGTAGCCAACTTGCATTCCCAATTGCACGTCCATTTCCTCGGAAACTCTCTGCGCTACGGACATCGCTGCTACTCTTCTTGGCTGAGTGCAAGCAACTCCTTTTCTGCCTGCAGAGGTGGAATATTCAACGCACCATTGTGGAATTTGGGTTGTTTTGCCGGAGCCAGTCTCGCCCACAAGAACTATGCACTGGTGTTGAGCTAAGAGACGCATAAAGTCGGCTCTATACTCAAACACTGGCAATGTGATTCTCTTTTTGAGAAACTCATGGTAACGAGGAGTGTATGGCAAGCCGGTGTAAGGGTTTATGGTGGCTGAGTTTTTTGCCACTGGGATAGGCGATGGTGTGCCATCCTGCTCGTCCCTGTTGACAATTAACAATTTCGAGTTGTTTAGTTGGTATTTTTTATGAATGTCGTGAATTTTGTAGGAGCATGTGAGGAAATTTTATTTTCATCGCAAAACGCGGTAGCGTCTCTACGTCAAGTATTAAAAGAAATTAATGTGGCTTCCGTACGACGATTCTTCGCTTCTCTTTCTCTCTCTTGTCGAGACCGAGCGCTACGTTTTCAAATTGTAACTCGAATTATCTCTGATCACACATCGCGAAAGAAAAATGTATCAGGGTCAATATATATATATGGGGTAAAACACATTAAGTCGCCCACACGAATTTTTCATTTCAATAAAGAGTTTTAAAATTTGTTGAGGATGTTGGTCTGGCTGAAAACAAAAATTACAATTTTATTCAAATTTTTTTATTGCATATCTCAGCCGTTACAAAAAACTGAAAATAATTATTATTAATTTTTTAACGCCAAAACTACAGCTCTCGCAAAAAAATCACGTGAGCAAAAAATTTAAGGTATTTAACGTTGTTTTCAATAAATTTTTTGCAAAATCTTCCTACTCTGTTTTATGCTATTTTTCAATGGAATAAAATTATAATATTTTTTTTTTCTCCAAAACTGCGTTCCCGTTTCGGCTGAAATTTTCACATTTTGTTCCTTAATATGTCTAGAATCTGAGAAAAAATTGGCGAGATGGGCGGCGATTTCATTCCACTGTTACAGCTCTTCAAACGATCGAATACCAGGTCAATCTAATGTGTAATTGCTCTGTACGTTCAACAGACTGTCTACATAATAATTCTAAAGCCCGCACTGCATTTTTTGCATCGGATATTTTTACCTCTTCAATTTTTGGGTTTTTTAATACATTTATTTTATCAACTGATGGAATTGAAACTTTTTTCTTCATGACACGTAATTCATCATCGTGCTATTTTCTGATCAATCGAAAATTGGCAAAACGTGGTGAATGAATGTCTCTTGAGTTCAATATTCACGTGCTCAATGTTACACGACCATCGTTCTGCGTTGTGAACACAAAGTGTGGACGACAGGTACGGGGGAATTTGCCAATTAACCTAATTTAAAAAAAAATTACAAATTAAAAATAACAAAAAAAAACAAGTGATGCGGGCTTTAGATTTTTCTATTGACAGTCTCAACCCTGTTGAACGCAGAGAGCAATTACACATTAGATTACCGTTATGTTCGATCATTCGAAGAGCTGTAACTGTGGAACGAAGTCGCCGCCCATCTCGCCAATTTTTTTTCAGTTTCTTAAAGTATTAAGGAACAAAATGTAAAAATCTTATCTGAATCGAGAACGCAGTTTCGGAGAAAAAAAATATTGAAATATTATTTTATTGAAAAATAGCATAAAACGGAGTAGGAAAATTAGCAAAAAAAATTGTTGAAAAGAACGTTAGATACCTTAAATTTTTTGTTAGCATGATTTTTTTGCGAGAGCCGTAGTTTTGGCGTTAAAAAATTAACAATTATTATTTTCAGTTATTTGTAACGGCTGAAATATGCAATTAAAAAATCTGAAAAAATTTGCAATTTTTGTTTTCAGCCAGACCAACATCCTCAAGAAATTTGAAAACTTTTTATTGAAATGAAAAATTGGTGTGGCCGCCTTGACGTGTTTTACCCCATATATTTTGGCTCTTGTCATTTGTTTATTTACACGAATTTCTCTATTTTTGCAACAAAAAATTACAAACCTATGATACAATTTTCATGGTCACCAGTGCAATATAATACATTCATGTACACTTTATACACAAAGGTATTTAACTTAACGACTTTAAGGTAGTTCTATCGTGAAGGCAATCCAAACTCATATGCCTGAATTTTTGACATGTTGTAATTTAGTTATTCAATTTTATTTGCACAAAATCTTGAAGACTTTTACCGAGTATTTGAATGAACAATTAAAACTTGAAAATCGATCTTTTTACACGGCGCTCACGAGAGGACTGGAAAAATTGATCTTTAAATCGAAAATTAACATCCTTAGATCAAAGATAGAGAAAAATAAAAAGTACTACGGGTTCGCAAATCATTCAGGAATTGATGCATCATGAAAAAAGGTGAAGTCTCCGGAATAATGTTTAAATGAACCAAGATCAAAGTGCACGATACCGGGCCAATTGACGTTTCCTAACCTAATTATCGTAAAAATGAAATCAAATCCGCACTAAACATATCAACTATTTACAAATAATCGTTTTAATCTGATTACGACAATTTCGAAGGATTCTCGATTATTTTTTATATTATTATTGAGGCAGTCAAAGTGATGCGTATGATTATTTTTTAATGTCATATAGACTCTGAGATTTATGACTCCGGCGTACCGACAGAACTACCTTAAACGACTCCATTTACATTAGAGATACGCTATGTTATCTCAAGTACTGGGGACATATGTACATAATGTGCATTTTGCAAACGCTTGTAATTTGTGTGGCTGCATGACTTCTGCAGTTCTTTTTTTTTGTCTTTTTACATGTAAGTTTTGTAATTGGGGACGAATTTTTTTAAAATATTGGAAAGCTTGTTATTCTAAATTAAAGATACAAGTGTTAATTAATATTGAACATAATTTTAGTGTACCATTCGTTATTTTTAAATCATATATAGTAATATTCTAAATTTACTAATTTATTATAATATGTGTAAACACCTAGGGATTTTGATCGATAAGCCTTGTAATAATATCAGTAATTATATTATATAATATTAACTAACACGTTAATCATCTTATTGGAACCAAAGCAGCAAGAAAGAAACTTATTTTCAATTGGCTGTATTTTTTTCTGCAGTCAACGGATATATTTCAATCGAATCTACCTTTTGAGGATTAGGCAAAGGATTTTTCTGGCAAAATGATAGCCATTTAGGTTAACCAGTTCCTTCTAAAACCACCCAGATAGAAAAATGTCGGCAAGATGCCGACAAAAATGCGGGACGCACCGGCACGCTGTGGGTCAAATAACGTGACATGTACTGCAGCATTAAGCTGCGTATTTGACGGCACGGCGTGCTGATGCCGGCAAAGTGGCGGCATTCGTGTCGTTAAGCGCGCCGTGCCGTTAGTAATGCAGCTTAAGATGATGTGCTACATGTCGTCTGTCTCTCTCAGATCGCCGTAAGTGCGAGTGAGATAGCTGAATCTTCCCGAAGTGTTATTCTTCGCCACGGTTGATTTTTCGAATAAAAGTCGAGAAGTACTGACTGCAGAGTGCCAAGATGCAGTCAGTACTTCTAGTATTTTGCCTGAAATATCAATTGTAACAACGCTTTACAGTTTTTGGTACCGACCGAGCAGTAGCATATCATCTTAATGCTGCAGTACATGGCGCATTTTTGACGTCATGGCGTGCAGCACGTTTTTCTATGTGGGTAGATTCAGACTTTTATAACTCTCTGCATGATCCAGAATCAACTATTCATAGGATTACTTAAGAGACAATGATACACCGGTGAGAATTTCTTCGCCCAATGTTAAACGCCTATAGGTCTGTCTCTCTCGCACATAGCTTTGTCTCTCTCGCACTATTTTTCTTTTAATTCTCACAAAAAAAACGGCTGAATCGACTGAGAAGCCAGAAGCTTAGCCCAATTCTACGATACTTTCGCGTATTCCCTCAAAATGCAAACCCAATTTGTGTTGTTTTTTGAGAGAAAACAGCTTTCGAAAATTTGAGGAGTGGTGGGGGAAGTACCACTGCCTCTTAATATAACGACTCATTTTCTTTGGAGCATTATTTTTTGCACCAGTTATGCAGAGAGATTCTTTTTAAAGACCTCAGTGGCAAAGTTATCAATGGACTCACAAAATATCAAAGTAACATTGTTATTTAAAGACACTGTCAAAGTTTTATCTGTTAAAAAAAATTCCTCTGCTTGACCGTTGAAAAATAACACTGACAAGAAAATAAAACATCTTTGAGAGTAATCAAATGAGCAGTTTATTGTGGATCAAAAGACAGAATTTAAGGTGTTCCTATGGATGCCCGCTACATGGGTGTTAGAGGAACAGATATCAATTGTTTTCCATGCAAGATAAACAATCAATGCATTGGTGCGAGAGAGCACAATAACCCAAAAATGCATGAGTCAAAGAGAGAACAGATACTTTCTCTGATGATATCTCAAAAATAAAGTAGGCAATCAACTTGAAATTTGGATACAAGTTGTGGAAGAAAATTCTCTTCTCGACACAATTTTTTGGCTTTTTTAAAATTTATCTTACCATCTATTCTCTCCAAGCGAGTGTAACCTATCACAATCAGGTTCAAATTCTGCAGAAATTTTTTTAAATTATTGACGAACATTCTATAAGAATTTTGGAACGATGGCATTTAAAGTGCATGGGTCCATAGGAACACCTTAAGGAGGATCGAGCGCATTTTTTGGAGGGGTTAGGCTCGGCAGGGAACGCGGTGCGGTCGCACGAAACTGTTTTTTAAAACTGGATGAAAGTCCGAAATATCGGTCCGATTATGACAACCAATAGCTCATTTTTGTTTACTAAAAGATATTCTATCGATTGGCTGTCTATTTTTAAAAAATCGTATTAGTAGTTCAAAAGATACAACCGTTTGTTTATCCTATCATAACCTAACATCAAGTATACAAATGGCTGTAACTTTTGAACGCCTGATAGGGGAGAACGGGGGAATCGCAGTCACTAAGGAATATTTGCTTTTTTCTGTAAATAAAACGTCGTTTCTGCCAAAAAGTAATGGTTGTTGGATACTTCATCAACTATTATTGAAAACGAACAGTATGAAAATCACGAAAGCAATTGTATAAATAGATTTTTCATTCTTTTTCAAAACATGTGCAGCGACTGCCATCATCAAACGATTTGGGTAATCACAGTCGCCTTTTGGGGAACTGCGGTCAATTACGGGGTATCTATAGTCACCTTTGGGGCAATACCATCCGGTCGTTAGCTTTTGTTGTTTATTTATTTATTTATTTATTTATTTATTTATTTGGTAAACGGGGCAAGCCCCTTGACAACTACGGCGCCATGGATATTCAGGACCTACAGTTTTAGGTGGGTTCCGAACCACCGGGGATTACAGAAAAAGCACATAGAAAAATTCCATTGGTGCCCGGCCGGGAATCGAACCCGGGCCCCCTGCTTGAGAGGCCGCGTCTCTATCCACTGCGCCAACTATTTTTTATAGAAGGCGATTTTGTAGAAACCAATACCATATTACAGAAAATATAATTGTTTTTAATTTTTTTTTATTTCCTCGTGAAAATATAACGCTTATCAATATAGCTATTATAAATCACAGTCTTTTGGTACAATTATCTATCCTCTCTTAAAGTGTATTAATATAACTCATTTTATACTGTCTTACGTTCTGTCGTCCTTTTTTTACAGCGAGGCATCTGTAATTGCACGTACAAATTTTAATCTATGGTTTACAAAAAAATAAAAAATCTAACCTCAAAAATTCTAGCCTCATGTCAACACCGAAATCGCCATAAAATTGAACACATTTCTACGTATATTTTTCAATTCGTCAATTCTTATTCGTTTCTAAGTTATTACTAAGTCATTAGTTGAACTCAATTTCTATTATTAATGCACACATAACGTGATGTTTACGGTGAAAAATTCATTTGACGTGAGCCGGCGAATTGTGCCGGTAACTCACTGGCGTCCCTCGACTACCATTGCCCCGCGCACATGATCGTCGTTACCCCGACAACCGCGAAGACTTTTTATATCAAATTTCAATATATTTATTTACGGAATCAACATTTTAACATGGGGAAATTGAAGATACAAGTTCGAAAAATACACGAAAATACGGTTAGATGTTTTTTTAACGTCAATAAGTTACGCAAAACCCTTATTTAAAATACTGCTTTTCTTATAAAAAAAAAGAGTGCATAATCTAAAAATCATTTCATTTGTTTATTTTTTCATAGTATATTTGGCATGGAGTATTAAATTAGTTAATTAGTATATATATAATCTGATTGAGCAAAAAAAAGTTTGATACATTCACTAGTTGATGCAAAAAGGTGACCGGCATTGCCGAGTGACTGTGATTCCCCCGTTCTTCCCTACTATAGAAAATCTGGAAAGTCTATCAATTAAGGATCTTCCACTGATCAAAATAAGCTATATTTCGTAATAATCGGACTAATATTACGGTTTACCCTTTTACAAAACTGGATGAAAAAACATGACATCAGAAATTTGGAGATATTGATCGATTTACTGTTCATATGACAGCTGTGAATGTATTTGAATATCAAGAACTAATGCTGCTATGTGATTAACCCCTTGGAACAGATTTTTAAACCATCTGAAATTGTAGAAATGCTTTTAAAAATTTAACACTGGTTTGACTAGTGTAGAGCACTCCAACCTCGTTAAAAAACCTAATTCTGGATTACAAAGTAAACGGTTGACATGACTGACTTTCATGTTGACAGAAAAATTGTTTGCTCTAATTCTCAAAGTACATATTTAATCGAAATTTGTCAGTCAACTAAAATCAAAAAAAAAAATACAAGTCCTTGGAAATTATTTTTTCTGCCTCCCTTAATTGTGTCATTAATCATCCCTATTTCATGGTTTTATACAAAAGTACAAATACATGTAGTAAATTGAATCAAATTTATAACAAAATGTAAAAATACTGTTGATATCGAGCGATACATAACTCTTAAAGTTTTATCTGAGAAAAAAAATTCCTTTGCTTGACTGTTGAAGAATAACACTGAAAACAAAATAAAACCTCTTAGAGAATAATCATATGAGCAGTTTGATCTCATGTCTAATTTGTTCACTTAATTGTGTCATTAATCAACCCTATTTTGCGGTTTTATACAAAAGTACAAATACATGTTATAAATTGAATCAAATCAAATTTGAGAACCACTGTTCGGTATTGGAGCCAAAAGGCGAACGGGGATAACAGCGAGGTAACGAGGATAAAATACACACATAGCATGTTTATAGTCATCGCATCCGTTGGGTTGCAACGGACACAATTAATGCCAAGCTTCGAGAGGACATCAAGCACATTGATACAACGGCTTGTCAGATTAAATGAACGCGCGGCAATAACGTAAATGAGGGTAATTTTGCACATGGCAAAGATGTTCCGTCGCGTGTTCACCTAGAGAATGTTATAAAGATGTCGAGAAAAGAAGAATAGACACGAATGTTGTACTTACGCTCGTCGTTTGACGTACGGGTCTACGACCTCAATTCTACGCTTCGACATTGCCGTTGATCTGTCGACGATCAATCTAATGGTGTTTATTAGTTTTCAATTTTTCGAGAGAGAAGCGTCACAAAATGGCAAGCCAAACGAGGCGAGCGAGGCCAAAGCTCCACTGCCTTCGCGATCGAACAAATATACGGAACGAGGCTCTCCAGAGGGAGCTACGCGAAGATCTAGGAAGCTGTGGATTTGGCGTGACCCGCGATTATTCAAAATAATCTTATAAAAATTTTAAAACTCCCGACTGAAAAAATTAGTGTAAGTAATAAACAATTTGGGTAAATAAAAAATAGTGAAATAAAAATCATTCGCATATTATAGTCGGGAGATTCTTATTTAATTGTTTTTCATTTACCCAATTTGTTTATTAATTACACTCATTTTTTCAGTCGGGAGTTTTTGCTTCCTCATAGAGGAAGCTTTGTTTTCATGAAAAATTTTCTTCCGCGATTTTCATGTCAAGACGTTTAAAATGGTCTGAAACGTCGAGAAAAGGAGTTTAGAAAAATTGTCCGGATGTATGTGTGTGCGATGAAAGGCCGCAAATTCATATAACTGTAATTTATAAAGTATTCGACCGAATCAACTAAAATTGAAACAACAGTACTAGCTAATTTTCAATTGGTATAAATTTTACAAAAATCGCTTAACGCATTTCATTTTTATAAGAATTTTGAAATATTGATAAAAGTACGTAAATGCTCTAGCTCGAACGAATTTTTAGCGATCGAGCTGAAACTTCGTATTAAAATTGATCAAAGTGATACGACCGTTGGTATTGAATTTAGGCCAAATCTGTACGGTTTTTACGAGATTTTGAATTTTTCGAAAAATTTCCATTTTGCTCTAATTCATGTAAAATTTAATCGACTGAAATTTTCTACACAGGAAAATAACATGCAGCCCGGCTACGTACCAAATTTGGTGATGATCGGTAAAGGGGTTTGGATTAACGTTTGTAAAACGTCAGAAATCATCAACTTCGTCAGTAATTTTCATCGTTCGCAAAGTTTCCTCTGTGAGGAAGTCAAAATAAAAATAAAAAACTTCCTCATAGAGGCGGCTTTGTAAAAAACGAAAAAGAATGAGGAAGCAATGTGGAAGGTTCTACTTTGCATCACTTTTTAATTATTATAAAATCATTTTTATTTGATCGTTTTGAAAATCGTTCTAATACTTCATCTTAAGGGCTGTGTGAGTTATAGAATACACAATAATGACGGCCACCTTGTTGCATTTCGATATATTCAAAGAGGCAAAGAGGTTCTTTGTTTAAACGCTTATATCTTTCGGAATTCGCACCTGATACGGATAATCTATGAAAAAAAAGCACATGAACCGGAACACACAACCTGTGTACGAAATTCTGTTAAGACATCTTTAACCGTCTTAGAGAACATTGTTCTAATGAAAATGGGCATATTCTCGGGAGTAAATATATACAAA
The DNA here is from genome assembly GCA_963970395.1 of Ephialtes manifestator. NCBI lineage: Eukaryota > Metazoa > Arthropoda > Insecta > Hymenoptera > Ichneumonidae > Ephialtes > Ephialtes manifestator. The sequence goes on along the minus strand of OZ019974.1, from coordinate 21,786,016 downwards.
TTGGTCCAAATATTTTTAGGCTGAGTAATGATTAAATTATTTTCTGATACCAAAGAAAAATTGCAAACTTCTAGAATTTTCTACTCTCTCATATCGGGAGCTTGGATTCTGTGAATTTTTTTTTTCGATATATGCCAGTCAATGTAATAAAAAAAGATTTGAAGTATACAGTAGAACGTCGGTTATCCGAACTAATTGGGACCAACTACTATTCGGATAAGCGAAAATTCGGATGACCGAACAGCAATTGTTTGTGAGGGGGGAATGATGACGAGCCGCACTCCTTCGTCAAAATGATTCTTCATGGCGATGAGATCTCTAATTGTATTGTTATGGGCTGAAATCCGGATAATTTTTATTTGGAATTGAGGTCGATTCCGTGAATTTGGCTCTATTTTGAACGAAGTCGTTAGCCCTTAGAGAAATACGTTTATTGGCTTTATTTCTTCTCCAATGGTTTAATATTGGAACTTTTCGGTACTCTAAATGAGACGTCTCGAGTACATTTTTAAAAATGTTTGCAGAGTGATATATCCTGAGAGATTTTACTCATCAGTCGTTTGTTCATCAACTATTTAGAGTTCTGTCGTTAATTGAGTTTGCAATTTCCGGTAGATTATTGTGATAGTCTTCGATAAGTTGAATAATAAAATTGTCGATGCGCGGGATTTTGTCAGATGTGTCAAAAGCAAAAGTAGTATGAAGTTGTAAAATTAAAATTGCTATAAGATCCAAAGTCCTCTACCGATCTTTGCCAAATTTGATATCTAGCGTTGTTATATATTAGTTAACCCTTATAGAAAATTTGAGTCGAATTTGTCGAATTCGACTCGATAATAATGAGGAAGCAATGTGCAAGATTCTGCTTTGCACAATGCTTTTTTTAATGAACTGTCGACACTTTCTTTTTTAACAACAGTAGACAACTTCCGCGCGCTGTGCGCGCGAGTAGGGTGCGTGTATCGGTGTAGCGATCTTATTTAATACATATAATATATATAATCAAAACTCCCAAAAATTAAGAGATCTAACAAATTTTTCCAATAATTCCAAATCTTATCGAATCGGAAACTCTTTATAGATTTGACTCAAATTGATTACCAATTGTCCTTTAACATTCTTTCAATTATAAATTAGTATTTAGATTGATAACTTCAAATTTGCCAGGTCTGGAGCATTTCCACACTTTAGAAAAAAATGTAAAGTCCATCATTATATGGGGCTTTAATCATCTTATTCACGATTGTTCTGTTGATCCGCATGTAGTGACTCCGCGTACGCCTGGTTTTGTTGCTGCCATAGAGACTACGTCGCACTTTGTCGTTCAACATCTTAAGCCTAGTTTAATATTCGCAATTAACACATAATCCGGAAACCCCGAAATATTGTAAAGTCAACCAATGGGGAGGGAATTCAAACCTCGCGAGCCCGATGTGCTTCACAAAACTGTCAGAATTGCAACTGTCAAACGTGTTAAACAACACGAACTCGGTCACGGTCTCGATCTGATCTCGCGCCAATTTGGACCAATCACAACGCGAATAACACGATGACAATAGACCAACTCGCACTTCGATAAAATCTCGCAACATACTTTTTAGAGAAGGATCTGACACACTTGTAGAAAACAGAAATATTAAAATTTACGTATCAAAATTAATTTGTATTTATTCGTGAGAAGATGAGTATCAAACGGTGATATTTCGAATGGTATACATGGCTTCATTGTCGCAACCAAAAAGCAACGTCGATCTATCGATATCGATGCTGTTAATAGGTTTGTGCATGGAAGCACATAAAGCAGACACGTTGACTTTGCCATTAGCTCCTATAGTATTAAGCCAATGCGTATTCGCTGAATCTGCAAAAAAATGATCATAGACAGTAATAAATTATATTGCATTCGTAATTAATAAACATTACGGATTTTTCCCTTATTTTTATAAGCTAATCTTACCTAGTTTTAGTTTTGAACTCTGTGTGCTGTTCCAGTGCCATAATTCTCCGCTTGTCGAGCACGTGAATAAGTTCTCGGGTCGATCGGGATGAAAGAGAACTTCGCTTACTGATTGCGCGTGAACATTTAGTTGCGATGTCGGATAAGTGTTGTGTCGCAAATCCCAAACTGTTAAACTACCGTCGCCACCACCTGCGACTACAATATGACGCTGGGTTGGGTGGTGAGCGATACTCGTGGCTTCCGTCTAAAGATCATTATTAAAAAATGCTAAATTCGTTTTCTGTTGCTAATAATTTGAAGTTTTACATTGGGATGAAGATGTTTATATAGATAAATGTAATTAGAAGATCAAATAATGTGAAAATGAGTGTTTTCGTAGAAGATTGAACAAACTGCAAATAATAAATCGTTATAAGCTGCATCTAAAATTATATTAAAAATCAAAAACCTTTCTAATTCGTTTCCGAAAGTTCGGTTCGCAAAATTTACTTTACAGTTTGTACACTAGTAAACCGGCCAATCAATGAGCCTTCATGAGTTAGAAAACATCATGGAACTATGAAATCGAACCTTCAACTGATCAGACAGCATAAAACTTGTAGCAGGTGTGTCATCATTGTTCCTCAAATCCCACAGCTTCATATGTCCCCTCAGATTGCCAGTTAAAATTTCATTGTGCATCAAAAAATCTACACAGTGCAGAGAGCAACTATCTGCATTCTCTAAGCGGAAAATAAAATCAGGTTAATATCTGAATGGTATAACAATTTTTTGTACAACTCTCCGCCCATCTAATAAAGAAATATTACCTATAATTCTGACTGGCTTTTTTTGGTTCGCTGTGAGCAAATTTATTCTACCATCCTCACCAACACTGACAATATCCTGTGCAAATGTGGCAAGAGCAGTACAAGATGCATAATCTGTGGACCTGAAATATTGGAAATTATTTAAAAATGTAACAGCACTTTAATATATTCAGCAAAAAAAATAACCATATTGTCAATAAAAAAAAACGTCATTACAGAAATTTACACTCCACAAAAAGAATTAAACGTTTAATTAATTTTGAAAATGTCTAACTGTTTGCACAGTAAATTTATATCAAGATAAAGGTTTGCAGATTGCACTCTTGATTTTAAACCTGCATTTGTGCACAGTTAGGAGAAATAAAAAACAGCCCCCCAAATACTAGATGAAATGTTGATATGTATGGTATCTAATTATTGATGATTAACGAGTGAACTTCAGCTTGAAAAAGTGCTCTATATTACACATTATCACCTGATCGCTATTTCAATTTGTTTACAATGAAGGTTTAAAAAAAAACATTTGACTTCACATAGAGATCTAAAAAATGTTAACAATCTAATAAAAAATATAATGAATTTGGACAATATGAATACAATAAAATATATATCTTTCCTCACCTATGAGATTAGGAGAAATGCTATGATAAAATAGAAGGGAATCATTTTTTAATGAAATGAGCAGGGTAATATAGACATTTTCTTCTTTTTAAGCTCCAGGCTCATTCAAACTTTTAAGAGATTATTAAACCATCTGAAATTGTAGAGACGCTTTTAAAAATTTAGCACTGCTTTGACTAGTGTGGAGCACTCCATCCTCCTTAATGTATGGAGATTTGGGGAGCTAGTTAAATATGTGTAGTTTGTCTATTATGACCTATTTTTTTACAACAAATGTTTGATTTTCAGGCTCTGATTTTTCCATTTATGTTTTGTTATAATTATATAAAAAATACCCACTGAAACTTGTGAATAAATTCCCACGACATGTGTTCCTTGAATTCGGTATAAGGATTTTCTTGTGTCTGCAAAAGTCTCACAGAACCGACAGAAGAGGAAGCTACGAAACAATCTTTGCTCACAAACTAAAATGAGGAAAAATATTAGTCTCAAACAATTTTTAACAACGTTGTTAAAAGTTTCAGTCATGATTGAATGACATTTTTTAAACTTATTTATTTCGATTAAATCGTACCTTAAGTTCGGTAACATCACCAAGAAATGGATAAGAGGTTACAACGACCGGATAAGTTTCGTCGTCGTCGTCGTTAGTCTGGAATGTCCAGTGTGTGATTTTGTTTACCTATCAAGGAAAAAAAAAGTGATGATACAATTATTACAAATTTCGGTGATATAACAACGGAAAATAATTTAAAAATTAAAACAACCACGAATAGGTTAGGTATTTACTGGATTATCCCAACTGCCGGTTAAGAATGTCTTGGCTTCGGTAAAATCCTCGCGTTTCCATCGGATTTTCGCAATCTTTTCGGATGTAAAAGTTCCTTGAACGTTTTCACCCATTTTTAAGTAGATTTTATGTCAACAACTGCAAGATCTTGCTATTATAATGCTGGTAAACAAAAAAAAATGTGCGCGATGTCAGATATGCCGCCAAGTTTTCGGCAACCGCCGCAGATGTACAGGACATTTCATTTTTGATTCGCTTTATGTATTTGCCTATAACTAAACTTTTTTGTTAATTTATAAAAAATGTTTGGTCAATTCATTTTTTGTTTTTTTTTCGACTATTTTACATATACGAGAAAATCCTATTATTTAAAAAAAAATCTTTTTAAATAAATTGTTTTTATTTATTTTTTATCGTTATTTTTACGGGTTTCACCTATAAAAATAAAAAATAGTGTTTTTATAAATTTTAGTAAGCGAGTTTATGTGTGCTCGACATTTCTTGTTGTGAAAGAGAGTTTGTTTTTAATTCCATGTATATTATTGATTAGCTCGGAAAATGTAGAATATTTATACAGCAGTTTTATTTATTTCGACGTATTCATTTTTAAGTGGATTACGATGCGCTTAATATTCACAAAAACAGAGCAACTCTTATAATGACGTTATGAATTTGTCGAGAGCATGTTGCCATCGAAATCGTTGACAATTTATTCCCGAATTGAAACTTTATGGATTTGTAACGTAAATTATTGAAAAATCATTTATTTTCCAAGAAAAGCTTTTTGCATTAAGGATAAAATACTTTTTTAGATACAATTATTACGCAATATCGATTTTTTTATGAAATAGTTTCGAAGGGATAATCATTAACTAATTCATTTATTTATTAACGTAGAAGTCTTTCAACGATTTTCGTAGATAATTATAGTCGCGATATAATTTATATAACGAACCCAGTAAACACGGTAATGTTGCCGCAATGTTACAGCAATGTAACCCAATGTAACCAGTAACATCACCTGTAACTTACATGTAAGTTATTATTTCCCACTGAACAATGATACCATGTTATGTAACATGCGTTACGTAACCGTTACATTTGAGTTATGTTGCCCGCACGTTGCGTAATGTAACTGCTATGTAACAAGTAACATACATATGTTGCATAACATACCCGTTACATTTGCATAATGTTGCTAGTGTGTTGCGCAATGTAACCGCAACGTAACAGCAATGTAACCGAAAGTTACAATCAACATCACCAAAAGTTACGAAACCACAACTTCGAAAGGTAAAACTTTCCGTGAGGTTCTTTTGTAGACTGAAACTCCACAAAAGAGCTTCACGCTACCCTTCTAAGGGTAGCGATTTCGCAACCCGTGAAGTTCAAAAAAATAGCTGCTACAATTAAAAGTAGAACAAGCTATTGGCGAATAATGCCAACCAGTTTCGGCACCTCCGAAGGGTATCTTATTTAGAACTGCGAAGTCGCTCGGTTTTATACACGCTAGGGTCACGAATCGCTTGCGAGAAACTTTTGAGTCGTCAGCCACCTAGCGGACATAACATTCTATATGAATATGTAACGTTCTTGCAACGTTGCCACGCTACATAAATGTAACATGAACGGATTATCACCACAGTTACATTACAATCGGTACATACATGTTGCATTGCAGTTACAGATTTTCGTTATATAACTGTAACGTAACTACAGCATATAACAGTTACATAACGTGGATGTTTACGATGTTAATTAACGACTGCAATATACATGTTACGTAAATGTTACATTCTCTTGCACCATTTTTGCAATGTTGCCACGTTACATAACTGTAACATTTCCTTCCTGTCAGAAAAGTGACGTCCCAATGTTACTTGCACGTTGCGTTGCGGTTTCATAACTTTTGTTATGCAACTACACGAAAAATACGTCCCATAACAGTAACATTTCTTGCATATAACAAATGAAACATCACATCTTACTCCTACGTTACATAGCCGCAACATAACGCAAGCGTTACACTGTTACAATCACATGTAACTTCCAGGTTACATTGCTGTTCAATTATGTGTTTACTGGGAATGTGAAGAATAAAAATAATTAATTAAATTTTAAAAATAGCTGAGATCCAAAAAAAATTATGTACACAATTTAGATTTCTTTTTTAATTTTTTTATTTATTTACTATTGGGAAAGAATTTATAGAATAATTTTAGGTAATTATAGTGTATTATTATAAGTTGTTTAAAAAATAGCAATGATTTATAAAATTGTGGAAAAAATTACTAAATCAATAATTATAAAACTTTTAGGCACATAATTAAGATGTCTCTTAATTCGTTTCTTATTTTCGTTTGAGATTCTCCCCATAATCTCCATGGATTCCAGTGGGTCGCGGAAATGGCTATAAAATCTATTTTTGTGTTTCCACGGCTGGCTTATAATCGAGCGTCGAATTTTCCACTGGAACGACGTGCGACTCTTCATTCAAGCAAAATGATTGCCACGAGATTTTTTATTATTTTATTATTACATTTAGTGAAAAAAATAAGTTGCAATGGTAATGGAAGTTTTGTGCATTCTTCACTGAACGCAGGTACGTAACGATATTGAATTCCAATAATAGAAAAATAAATCAATTATTTACATTATTATATTTTTATTTTATTTCTGCAGCAAATTCAACGGTGAATTTTACCAACGATGATATAACCGAGACTCATCATACAACTTGTAAAATAACGACGGAACGATTGGTCGCAAATGCACAAGCAACTTTTACGCGCGTTTTTACTGGCGCGTGCAATGCAAGTGAGATTAAAAATTAACAAAAAAAAAAAAAAAATGGGTCTAATAATTATTTCAGTTTTTTTTGCCAGATTTGATTGCCAGATAATTTTTTTTTTTTTACAGAATGTATTTTGTCTTAAAGTTGAACGATTATATATAAGAAAATTCAAGGTGATGCACGAAAAAAAATAACTATTTTTGTACATATTTCTATTCGTCGAGTTTTTTTAAATTTATTTTTACGACTTCTTTTTTATTTGAATTATTTATCTAATTTTGCTTTTTCATAGAAGAAGCTATGTGAAAAGCGAAAAATAATGAGGAAGCAACGTGCAAGGTGCAAGTTTTTTTTAATTTGCGAAAGAGCTGTTAATGTTTCTTGAAATTTTACGTTTATATAAGGAAATTAAGAAGACTGCTTAAACATATCTATGTCCTTGATTTTATTTTTTAAGTTTTTACGTTTTGTACATTTTTAAGATTATTGTTTTCAATTTTTTGCGGAAGCATTTTTGAATTTTATTTGTTTGCGAAAAGTTCATTGTTTCTTGAACATAAACAATAACAAAAAATGTCACTGTTTTTGGAGTTTATTTCTAATTATCTCGTTTTCTGAATTTTAGTCAAATTGAAAATAAACGTAAAAAAAACAGTAATACGCAAATTGAGAAAAGACCTTATCGTGATTAATTACAATTGATATGTTTTGTGCTGATGAGACTCGATGAACATTTGCATTATTTTATTGCAGAAACTATAGATGAGCGTTTCGAAAAATTGGAAAATTTGATAAACAAGCGATTGGACGAGATTGAAAAATTATTTGCATCAAACCGTTGGGATTTAACGGAAGCAATTAATCTGGATTTTCGGGGAAAACAAGTATTTGTTGAAAATCAAAATATACCGGATGTGATAGTAGAGAATACTTTGAAAAATATAGAAATAAATCTACTGTCACGACGAAACGAAGTGCGGCGATTCAACAACACTATTCACGACTTTTCAACATCTAATGGCTAGTTTATTTTTTCGTTTCTTTTTCATAAGATATTCCAAGGATTTTTGTCTTTCTTAGAAAACGCAATACTTGGTTTTAAAAAATTGTTCCTTTTTTTTAAAGAGATATGGTACTTTTTACTTTTTTTAAAGAAATATGTTACTTTTTATTATTCTTTAGGTGAACGAAAAGTGTACACTTACTATTGGCGAGTCTCAGACATACGTGAGAAATTAATGCAATGGGATACAGGGCGCTCTGAACGGAGTTCGACTTTTTACGTGGGGAATGCTGGATATGCAATGTACTTAAAATTTACTCCAAAGTATTTTCCCGATGGAACGGTTTTTATCAGTGTTGGCTTGACTAAAGGATGGCACGATTCTAAACTCATCTGGCCTTTTCCACTACGAATTCAAATCAAGGTACAAAAAAATATAAAATAAATACAAATTAAGGAACAATTCCAAATACAAAAAATTGATCATTAAACCTTAATTAAATAAATTAATTTTACGAATATTTTTCAATGTATAAAAATATTTTATTCAAACAGTGATATCACGGGAACAGTCCATTGTATAAAAAAATATTAAAGATGATATTTTATTACCTGTACATAAAAATTGCATTTTTTAACGAAAATTGAAAGTGACATTTTAAATTTATTTCTGAATTAATAATACATATTGAAAATGGTTATAGCTTTTGCGTTAATCGACATGTAATGTAAATTAAATAATGACGACTAAAATAATTAAAAATCATTTTGTTCCATCTTTTCGTCAGATTCTGGATTTGGCCATGCAAAATGAGCCGAAGGATCGAAGCTCGCGGTTGTGGGATCCGACTACTGTTTGTTCCTCATATTTCTGGGGTCGTCCAGGCGTTTTTGGAGGATCTGATAATCCTGAATGCGTGGGTCTCAGTGTACCAAGGCAATTATTCATCGGTGAGCAAACACGAAACTCTGCAAGTTTCCACAACTCCGCAATGTTGGAAGGAACATATGTTTGGGACGATTGCTTACTTGTTGAACTAACGGTCCATTTGTAAACTGTTTAATTATAAGCATTGAATACCAAAAACAAAATTTTATAAAATTCCAAACACCTTTTATTTGTATTGTAATCAATAGACTTTAAAATACGTAATATTAAGATTAATCTCATGAAAAGAATTTCTTTTGCTCCAAAAAATATGTTAAAGAAGTGGGGTACTTGAATAAATAAAGAAAAATTAAAAACCATTTTTTGTTTGTTTGTAAATACATCAAATATTTTTGGAACAAAGACGTGAATAAAGTTTTGATCAATACTTACAATTAGTTTTCTCACATCAAAACAATTACGATTTGTAATTGTTTTGATGTGAGAAGGCAAGTTTATTCGTTGTCTAAATACCTCTAGGTACTTATTTCATTTTTTTGAATTTCTTTTTTTTTCAAAATTTAGCAATCTTTTTTATGATTTTTGAGGTTGCCCAATTGCAGCGCCTCAACGGCGTTTGATGCAATAATCTTTGTTTCAAGGCAGATTCATTCGTTTTGAGAATCTTTCCAGGCACATTTTTTTTTAAATCTCTTTCACAAATTGGCAGTCATTTTGTCCACTTTATTGCCGATGACCAGTTGAACCATTTCGCCTTTTCGTGCAATAAATGTTTTCCTAACGTGTTTACGTTCTGTGACTATCTCTACGTACTGTTTACATTTTTTTTCGATGATTTTCGAAAATTGGCATTTAGTTTCGTCATTTTTTAGCGGTTCGCCAGTTGTACCATTTCACCTGGTCTTGCGATTTATTTTTTTCCAAGCCAGATGTTTGCGTTCTGGGATCATCTCCAGGGACTTTTAAAAATTTTTTTTCAAATTATATTCGAAAAAATGGCCGAGGCAATCAGCGTTTTTTCGTCGTTGCCCAATTTTACCGTTTCACCGATTGGTGCAGTTATTTTTTTCCCAAAGCAGATGGTTGCGTGTTGTGATTATCACCAGATACTTTTTTCAGTTTTTTTTCCAATGTTTTTAAAAAATTGGCAGTGATTTTCGTCATTTTTCTGCGGTTGCCCCATTCGACCGTCTCAACGGTTAATGCAATAATGTTTTTCCCAAAACAGATTTATTCGTTTCGCGAATATCTGCAGGCACTTCTTTTAGCATCATCGGTTGAGACAGTAGAATTGGGCAACCCCAGAAAAATGAGGAAAATCACTGCCGATTTAAAAAAAACATCGAAAGATGAAAAAAGTACTTGGAGATAATCGCAAAACGATCACATCTGCTTTGGAAAAAGAATAATTGCACGAATCGGTGAAACAGTAAGATTGTGCAATGGCAAAAAGAATGCGGATAGCGTCGACCAATTTTTGAATACAAGAAAAAAACCTAAAAAAATGCTTGGAGATATTCTCAAAAAGAATGAATCTGCCTAGGAAAAAAATTATTGCATCAACCGTTGAGACGGTAAAAATGGGCGACCGCCAAAATTACAAAAATGATTTTCAATTTTTGAAAAAACAAATGAGGTAAGTACGTGGAGACATTCGAAAAGTGTATAAATCTGTTTTGGGAAAAAAAGATTGCATCAACCGTTGAGACGGTAGAATTGGGCTACCGCAGAAAAATGATGATTATCACTGCCAATTTTTGAAAAACATCGAAAAAAAAAACTGAAAAAAGTACCTGGAGATAATCGCAAGACGCAAACATCTGTTTTGAAAAAAAAAATAATTTGAGCAATCGGTGAAATGGTAAAATTGGGCAACGGCGAAAAGATGCAGATAACCTCGGCCAATTTTCGAATATAATTTTTACAAAATTTTTAATAAGAAAAGTCCCTGGAGATGATCCCAGAACGCAAACATCTGCCTTGGAAAAAAAATCGCAAGGTCAAGTGAAATGGTATAAATGGCGAACCGCCAAAAAGTGACAAAACTAAATGCCAATGTTTGAAAATTATCGAGAAAAAACTTTTAAAAATGTAAAAAGTACGTAGAGATAGTCGCAGAACGCAAACACCTTAGGAAAACATTTACTGCACGAAAAGGCGAAATGGTTCAACTAGCCATCGGTAATAAAGAGGACAAAATGGCTGCCAATTTTTGAAAAAAATAAAAAAATAAAAAAATGTACCTGGAGAGATTCTCAAAACGGATGTATGTGCCTTGAAACAAAGATTACTGCATCAACCGCCGTTGAGACGCTGCAATTGGGCAACCTCAAAAATAACAAAAATGATTGCTAAATTTTGAAAGAAAAAAAATTTCAAAAAAATGAAAAAAGTACCTGGAGATATTCGGAAAACGAATAAATCTGTCTTGGAAAAAAAATGTTAGCGTCAACCGTTGAGACGCTAAAATGGGACAACCGAAAAAGACGCGAAATTGCCGACGGCAAATGTCGCCAGTTCTTAAATATTTGCAGGATAAAAAAACTAAAAACGCGCTTATAGATAATGGTGAGACGCAAAAACGTGCCTAGGGAAAAAAATGTTGTCCGCCGCGTTAATTAGTTACAACTGATTAAAGTGTAAATTTTCCAGATGCAGAAAACTTCTGGGTCATCAAAAATTAAGTATAAATAACATTATTTAGGAGGCATCCGATTCAGCTATTTAACGCAACAAAATATCTATCCTAATAATCCTAGACCTCTACTTTTCTCTATAACATGTGCTGTGCTATTTATATCATTAAAATGGTTTAATCTCGGTAATTCGCTTTCGAGACTTTGTGGGTAAGTAAGTTTGATGGCATTACGAAGATAGAAATCAATTCACTTCAATGAATCAACTGTGGTGTGGACTTTGTACATGAGTGGCATTGTCGATCAGCGGAATGAACATCAAACAGTAAGTTCCATGTTAACTGAAACGTCACCTGTTGATCCTCTTCGCTAGCTGCGCGGCTTGAAGGCACAAATTTCATTATGGAGTTGCAGAAAGCATTGATGCATATGCGTCTGGGATTGACAAGGCGAATAAACACGAAGGCACGAACATTAAATAATACTGTTTTGTTTATTTATACTCTCCATTAAATCGTAACGTCAGGTGATATATAGGTACAATTTCTTTATGACATTTTAAGTAAAAAATAACAATAATTTCTCTCATAGCAGATGATGAGGCACAATAAACAACTTTTAACTCGTGTAGTTTCATGAGAAAAATGTTGAACATAAAAATCACAAAATTTATTATTACTTGATTAATACTGGTTTTTATTCAATTAAATGTAGGAGTGAATTTTAGTAGGGAATGAGTTTTCATTGCTATTTCACTAAGTTTTGTTACAAAAAACATACGGCGCGATATTAAAAAGAAAATTCGACAGGTACAAAGATATTCAAAAATAGTATAAACCAATGAGTTTATGAAACCCGTTTTTCGGTTCTATGGTTTATAAAAATGCATTATCATTTCAAATATATTTAAATTAAGCTCAAAGTTTGCCAAAGATAGATGCATTATAAAATATAACATAGAAAATACAGAGATATTCAAAAGTACTGAAGCTAAAAACAAAAGTTGATTGAGAGAAGAAGAAATGGGCTTGCTGGATACTATTTTTTCTTTTTATAGTGTGTAAAATTAATATGTTGTGAATCTTAAGGGATGTTGAAGACAAAAGCACAAGTAACAATACATAAAAAATGACCTTCATCATATAAAAAAGTTATTTAAAATAAGGAGTTTTTGCCGAAGCATGTTCTGCATTAAAAAGAAGAGATTGAGGAAAAAATCAATGAGATTATAAGGTTTCATTTTCATAAATATCTTCAAGCTATCAAGCTTTTTTTATTTTATTCTAAGGGTATTGAAATGTATGTTTTACCGAAATAAAAATCGCCTTATAAATAAAATGAGCTTCAAAGTACAGAGATATTAGTAAGAATGTATTTCAGTTAATGGAGTAAAGATTTTGTGGTATTATTTTCCGTTTTATTCTGATCATTACTTGTCCTACGATTGGTAATATTGTTGTGTTGTGTTTCCGTTGATTATTTTGTATTTCAATAGCCGAAAGCATTTAGATGACGTTGATTAACTCTGATATCGGTCACGACTCTGCATCTTTCGGGCGAGGTAAGCCGGGTAGTCGATGGAGAGATCCGAAACTGCATTTTCCGCGCTCGTTTCTCTGTCTAGTGATTCGCGAATTTCTTGACTAGCCGCGCGCAAAAGTGCGCGATAAATCGGTACGGGAATTCGAATTCTCTCGCTGGATTCATCCCGGTTGTCCAGAGAATTGTCGGAATAGAAGGATCTCTTCTTCCCGCACCCTACGAATCATAAAAGAAAAATAATTTGTATTTTGTAAATAGTCAAAAAATTATTGACAATTTTTTCTTTTTCTTTGTTGTAAATACTGAACGAAAAGTATTTAAAAAACTAATTGTTAAAGTTGTCAATATTGACACTGACCGGTGAATGCGTTGCAGAAAGGTCTCTTGTCCTTCGGCGACTCTTCGATAGCTTGTGTATCAAAGAACTGCCGATCGATCTAAGATAAAAATCAAGAATTATTATTTTCTTTTAAGTATTTGTGAAAATTGGCTTTCCAGAAAAAAAATTAAATAGAGTCTACCTTATCTTGCAATCCAACTGCGTCGGTTGCTGAGAATATAGACGCAAGGCCCAGCATGCAACAAATATATCCTGTGACCTGCGGCGAGAATAACCGAACAAGTTTTTAGTATTTTGTCTCAAAATTATAAAAATATAATACACCGAAATGTTGAATAAACTTTTTTTAAAATTAATTTAATATTGCAATTAACAATTAAATCGACCCATTCATTGATTATTTGTTTGTCCATGTTATGTCATATTGTATGACATAACATAAGTTTATTGTTCATTTATTGGCATATGAATAACTGTTAATACCATGAATAACTGTTAATGTCAATGTAATTTACTATTGAAAAGTAAGCTTTACTGGGCATTTTTCTCAGTATACTTTCTTTTATAATTATCATGATGAACAAATACTCGTTTAATGATTCTTTCCGAAATCATTATTCGATGGCCGTCGGTTTGATTAATAATCGTGTTAATTGAATCAGTTATGCAACACTTGATTCTCTGGTAGCTCTACATAACATGTGAAATGATATGTATATGCTTCTGATAAAGAAATTATGACGACATTTGTAATGCGATTATGCAAATTGTTACAGCAATCATAATAATGTTTCAATAGATCCATAAAAAATTGTATTTTCCACATTCAATAATTTCACTGCCAATTTTATAAATTTTCGAACAATTTTTGATATAGTTGATTTAGTGGAAAAAAATTGATATAGGATAAGATTTAAAAAATTGTTAAATCGCCCCGATGGAAGTTTTGCAATGGCGCAATGTTGCAACTCGCCATGCTTTATTTTTACTAAGTAAAAATAAACTATAAATTTTATGAATCAACATGTATTTAGATTCTGTGCGATCCTACGCCGCCCTTAAATTTAGTAGTGTGGATAAACGGCTCGTCGCTACTCTAGCTCTTTTTATTACTTTGAAGGCTTATTATTTCTAAAATAATTTTTCAAAGTTCATACTTTTTTAAGTTCTTTTTCATGAATCGAAAACTGAAACTCTACTTACCAACCGAATAAGAAAAACACTATGGATTCTGTAAAGTCACAGTTTATGCAGCTTTTAAAAGTTTTCACAATTTTAGATGAAATCTTTATAGAATAAAATTTTGTGAATTCTGGAAAAAATGGTTAAAGCTAAATTTGTGAAATTCAATTAGAAATGCATTTTCAATATTAATTTAATTCATAAAGAGCATTTAAATATGAAAATAAACATTTTTACATCTTCGTCGTGCTATTTTTAAATTATTTTAATTTAGAATTATGTGGGAATGCTTAAAAAAATTCTGATCGACTTTTTTTATCGAGTAATCACTTTTTCCTGTGTATCTACCCACGCAAATGGCTCTCTCGTTCTATAATAAAGTTTAGGGGAGAGTGGGGTACAGCGTGACACGGCCAATATACGGGGGGATAAGTAGTGTGTAAATTGTTAAATTTTTAGTGCTAGCCAATAACTTAAATTGCAATTGGTCAAAAAAATTGCGATTACAGATAGTGCATAAAACATAAACAATAATAATAGATTTGGACACTCCTGAACAAAAATTTTGCTCGCCGGAAAAATGAAATATTTTATCTCACATTTCTCGATAGCCCAGGTTTTAGGTATTAATTGTTAGAGAATTATTCGTGCTTTATTCAGTGCCCATATTTCTGTTATTTTTACTTGAAAAATATTAATAATTATAATAAATCAGATTTTTTGATAATGGGGTACAATGTGACATTGAATTGTGTGTCTTAACGTTACATCTCTTGGAGTTGTTGTTGTTAGGACAACAATATCAGGAGCCGAAACTGGTCCGAAATAGACATAGAACAACTTCGAAAGGCACTGTTGAAGAGAGAAATATTACAGAGGTGGTTCAACGAAGACTATGTTAGGTATAGCATAACAAGCACTGCTGGAGACATAAATATCAATCGGATGACTCTGCATCGTGTACCATCGAACAAATGTTGTAAAACCTATCGAAAAAATTTAAAGTTTGCTTTTTTTGTACTCAGTGGATTATGTTTTACATCGGTTTACACTCCACCCCACCAGTGGGGCACAATGAGACATTCTGCGAATTTTTTTCGATCGTATTATTTTGATATCATCAAGCCTTCTTAACTATTCATTGCAGGTTCTTCGTCTACCCAAAGGTTTAGAGAAACTAATTATGATTCGAATTTATTCGTAACACTGTACTAGAAAATTTAAAAAAATTCTAAGAAAAATAGTGTCACACTGTACTCCACTCTCTCCTACATTTTTTTTAAAACCAATAATGTCCTGTCTGACTACATAGTGACTTGTACCACTGAAATAAATGTAATTCGTTACTCAAGCACGGTGATAATTCAACAAAAACTCGGAAGCAATAAAAACTCGGATCATTCGGTACTCTTAAAAGCCTTAATTCAAAACGGATTATGTTCGCAATGCACTTTGTGTAATGGGGGAAAAAAATCGTTACAAGACAATTCAATGTAGGTAATGTGAACGAAGCTTTCAATAGATAGTCTCGGCCTCTGTGTTTTATCGACTGGAGCGAGGGAATGTCAGCAACATTGTTATTTTATTTTAAATGCCTTTCAATGTCATTCAAGCGCACTCGAGGGTGATCGGAGCACGATTGTGTAATTCATTTTAACGAAGTAACACATGTACCACTGAAAAGTTAGTATAAAATCTCATAGAATTGTTCGAATCAACAATTGACGAGAGCAATAATTTCAGTGAAATCGGTTTATAATATTTTAAGTAGAAAATCTTAAGGGAAAATATTAATAAAAATTTGTTAATAAACGAGATTAAAAGCTTCAATTGGAAAACTATTCCTAAATAATTTAGTTGGTCATTTCTTAAGTGCCTAGAAAGTGAAAATATGGAGGACTTAATTTCCCGTTACTTTTGCTCTTTTCGAAAATAATTCGCATGGAGATTGATTTTTACAATTGATGAAAATTCTATTGCAGAATTTGTTAATTTTTACCCAAATTTACTTTTTTAAAATTCTTATGGAGTAACATTTATGACACTGAAAATTATTATATTATAGTTAATCCTTTGAAACCATATACCTATAAAAAACTAAAATAAATAATGCACAGTTGCTGAATAAAAGGTTAAACTAATAACTAGAGCGAAAAAAAAATCAAGATGTTAATAAAAAGTTGAACTGTTTGAGCGATAAAATTTAAAGCGTATAAAAAAATAACGCCAATGACTACCAATTAAATAAATACCAAATATACAAAAGAAATCTGTGGTAAAAAAAAACATAAATTCTAATCGAATAATTCATAGGAGTGAAAATATTTTCATTTATGAAAGTGTAAAAAAAATTGAGTTTTATTACAAAAAAGAAGAATGTAAATTTACCTTCATGATGAAAACTTTGGAAAACTTTTTTTGCAATATCAAATTTTGTAGTTTCCAGCGGCAAGACTTCCTCCAGATTGCACCAGACACCAAAATTCTGATGTTCGACACTTGCGAGTTGCTCGAGAGATTGTATTTGACGGAGAAATGGCGCGCTCACCCTTCAAATACGTCCCCCACTCTCAGTTGGTCCTGCAGAAGGGCTGCGAGTACATGCGCCTTGCGAGTTTCCCGTGACATCCGTTTACGTTATACGGACGCTTTATGACACGGTGTTTTATATGCAACCGAATATTTGCGGCTACACAGGCGTTATGGCTCTTAGAGTTTCTCTGAAGACGACAAATGTCTCGGAGTAGATCTTTTTGGTGCACTAGGTGCACACAGTAAGCGTCTGACCGCGCTCACCTCAAACCTTGTTTGTGCCTGTAAATTTTCCATAATACATGAATATATTAAAATACATATAGACAGAGAATGCAAAGCTGAATTATGTAAGCAGGTTGTTGATTCATCTTTATTTTTTAATTCGAAGTTAGAATACAAGATTCAATAAATCATATCGAATCAGACAATATTTTTTTGTCACATTCTGTAGGAAAAAAAGTTGCAAAGTGGAACTTTGCACATTGCTTTCTCATTAAATTTCATTTTTCGCAAAGTCACCTCTATGGTTAAGCTTATTTATTAATTTTGGCTTCTTGGTAGAGAAAGTTTTGTAAAAAAATGAAAATAAATCAGGAAACAATGTGTAAAGTTCTACTTTGTAACTTTTTTCGTTACCTATATAGTTCTGGAAAAATTTAAAAAACACGAAAAATCGAAACCACGGCACCGATCACAACCAAATTCGGTAGGTATCAACCCTGCATATTATTTTTTATCCGTAGAAAATTTCAGTTGATTTGGCGAGATTTGACGTGAGTTAGAGCAAAACGAATATTCTTTAAAAATTCAAAATCCCATAAAAAACGAACTTTTTTACAGATTCATTCCAAATTTAACCGCAATTCTCTTTTAATATAACTTTATTCATAAAAAAATATTTAACTCAATAGCTAAAAATTTGCAGATGCTAGAGAGCGTACAGACAGAGAGCGAAAACTGCAACGTAGAACTTTGCAAATTGCTTCCTCATTGTTTTGCGTTTTTACAAAGTTACCTCTGTGAGGAAGTATGTAATCGATTTTGGCTTCCTCAGAGACGACGATTTGTAAAAAGCGAAAAAAATGCGGAAGCAATTTGCAAAGTTCGACTTTGCAGACTTGTTTATACTCGACATTTTTTTTAAAGTTCAAAGTGTCGAAGAATTTTAACCGTGTAACCGATTTTTCTTCAATTTGTACTAAAACCTTGTACCATAATAGTCCAGATGTGGACCAAATTAGAACTCGGTATTTCATAATTTGTACGAGCCAGTGCGAGAATGAAATTTTTCGAAAAATTCAAAATGCCATCAAATTTGAATGTTTTTCGATGATAGAACATATGTGAACAAAATTTAAGATAAATCTGTGAAAACTTTCAAATTTTTTTTTGTGACGCCGTTTCCCCCCTCCCCCCCCCCCCCCCCCCCCAAAATCTACATTTACCGACATATCGATAGTTCCTTCAACTAAATTCATAATTAACAATCCATAATCGTGAAATCATGTCGAAAATTGCAGCCGTATATCTCAGAATTTACAGGAGATGAAGTCTTTGAAGCAGAGCTGGAGAAAATATTTAAAGTACTATGTACTCCATAATGTATTAAGTACTCTGCACTTAAAGTACTGTGTACTATATACTTTATTAAGTACACAGTACTTTAAGTACCATATACTTTATACCTCATCAAGTACTTGAAGTACTTAAAGATTTTGAAGCCTACAATTTTTTCACAATATTAATAAAATTCCATACACAGAAAAATATTCGAACGATAGTTTGTATTAGGAAAATTATCTTATACAATAGTCAATAGTACTGAATAGAGGGAAAATAACAAAACTTGAATGCTAAATTCTGAAATAATAGTAGTAGTAATCATGATTTATTGACAAAATATACATAATCCTAGTTTCTTGTTATAATTATATTATTAGCTTAGATTATTACTTTATACTTGATACTTTGCCAATTGGTCATCGACCGCGGTTCTTCAGCTTTTAAATAATATTTAGCATCTGAAAAGGAAATGAAACTATCCGGAAATATATAAGAAATAAACAGAGATTTTTTTTCACTTTGCGTATTGATACCATAATGCGCATGTGGCAGCGAGAATGACGCGGTCTTGTCTTGTCCATGAAACTAATAATACGTACGAAAATGTAAAAAAAAGTTACAAACAAAACTAAAAATACATACAGAAAATGGGAGTGGAAGTTTTATCTTACTCTATACGTACAGGGTGTACGTTTAAGGGTAATTCTCTTTCGATTTTGCATATTCATTCGAATTTACGTCCAGTTATATAGAAACTTTTGAGAAGAACAATATTCTCAAAATTTCGATCTGTTAGCGCATGGCGCCTTGGACTAGTTGCGATGCTAGCGAACGAAAACAATCTTTCTACTGGAGCCGACGATGGAAGCGGCGCGTTAAATTTCAAGAAAATTTCTTTCACAATTGGATAATCTCGCAACATAGATAGATGTTTCCTTTTGTCGTTTAGATATGTTAGAAATTGAACAGCTGCTTCGCTGCGGATGTCAGAACACTGAATGTCCAAATTTTCTTCGCTCTCAATGTCGCTTTTCTGTAATTCGTCGATTTTGAAGAATGAAGACTTCGAACCAATAGATTCCTGTGAACAAGTTTTGCTCCTTCTCGATTCTAATTCAGTTAGTTTTCACTTATGCTATACTCAATTGGTGCCAACTTATACCACATTTCATTGGTTTAAACTTATACTAAATTCAGTTGGCTCCAACTAGTATTGTTTCCAATTGGTTCCAACGAATATTTAATCCAATTGGTTTCAACTAATACTAAATCGAGTGGGTTTGAACTAATTCTAATGTCAGTTGACTTTAAATTTATAGTCTTTAGTACAGAAAAACATATTGGGTATTAAAAAATGTTTTTTTAATCGCAACCTATGTCAAACCTTTCACGCATCTAACGCAGAAACATGTCCAAGAATGCATGGGTGGTCTATTTAAAATAGGATCCTGGAAATAACCATTTTATCATTTTTTTAAATCGCGTCTCAGACTGGATTACGTTGAAATTGTGAAATCATTATCGTTGAAATGGTACCTACCATTGAATCGACAATGTCGTGTTTTTTCATAATACATTTTTTAAATGTCACCGTCATAACCGAGGCAATGATTACAAAGGATAAATTAATTGAAACCTATAATCCCGTGATAATGATGTAATGCATTTTCCAATTATCGATAGATTTAGTTTTTGTGTAGAATATGATTCTGCTGTATAATAATGCCACCGAAGCTGTTAAATCATATGCAAAAATCTGATAGTCATAATATTTTACGATATTTAGGGAGAAAGAAGAAAAAAAAACAACAAGGTGAAATGGATTATTGTATTAGGATGTGACAAGGCGAGATGGTTACTGTGGTAGTCCATACCCGGAAGTAGAACATAGTTGGGCTCGAAGTTCTCAACGGTCTGTATAAATCATAGAAAAAAGCTGTCGGGGCTAAGTACTTACAGCGTTCGCACATCAGAGCCCGCTGAGCTCCGATAAGGCCGTTCACCCTTCACCGGGCCTCGGTCAAGTCTCCCTCCCTCTTCATACATTCAAATTTCGTTTTCTGATCAAATCATTATTTTCACTATCATATGATTAGACAAGAACAATGTTGTTTCCTCAAAAAAGAAGCTCTGTTTTTATGATATAATCTTTTTCCATGATTTTCATATAAGAACACACAGAATGATGTAAATCACCGAGAAAAGTGG
Source organism: Ephialtes manifestator (assembly GCA_963970395.1). NCBI lineage: Eukaryota > Metazoa > Arthropoda > Insecta > Hymenoptera > Ichneumonidae > Ephialtes > Ephialtes manifestator. Next base: position 21,765,144 of record OZ019974.1, on the reverse strand, counting down.
TTTAGAAAAAAATGTGCGTATGTATATGGGGCGTTCCATCCAGATTCGACCTGGGTCCGACCCTCGACCTCCCCGATTTGGCTCGTAAATTTTTGTAGGATTGGCTAGACCATCAAATGCGCCAGATTTTTATTTTTTATTTTTTCTATGCAAATTTTTTTAAAATATTTTTTTAAAGTGACATATCGAATGCCATGAGTTTAAGATCTGAAAAAATTCTGAAAAGTACATTGTTGAATATCAACATTTTCTAGTTTATAGCCAAATTGGATAAAATTTTTCTTATAATTTTTAAGCTTTTTTATTTAAAAAAATTATTTAAAAATAGAAAAAAAATTAATCTCCTACAGACGACTGATCAAACGTTTATTTATGTAAACTCAGATTTTGTTAGATTGTTTTTCACATTTTTAGGAAGTTTTCAGATTTGTTTTAACTAAGACTATTTAAGCACCATACAAGCCACATTCTAGCACCAGCATGCCATAATTTAAAAATCTGAACAAATTCTGAAAAATACTCTGTTGAATATCATAATTTATCAGCTTAGAGCAAAAGTAGTGAAGATTTTTCTTCATATAGTTAAGCTTTTTTTATTTAAATAATTATAAAAAAATAGGGAAAAAATCAATTTACTATGGACGACTTGTTAAACATTTCTGAATGTGAAACTGTATTTTTCATAATTTTTTCAGATTTAAAAAAAGTTGGAAACTTTACAATGTACTTACGTTGCCACTAGACATAAGTAATAGTTAAGGCGTTCGGAAGAGTGCTCCCACACAAGTACAGGACGTGCACTTCCTTTTTCGTTTTGACAATTCCTTGTTAATTGCACTACACTATCGAGAACAATGGGCGCCTAACGCAGCTGACGATGTAAACACACTCAGCCGCCGCCAAACGTATAGCGGTCACGGCACATCTTTCGTGTATAGTTAATAGGCTGTTTAGAACTACAACCTGTAGTTGGGGAATGTATCCCAGACGCACGGTAATAGTTACAGCGTTGAGGATATCAGAATATGCTATTTTGTATATGTCAAATGTTCGTATTTCTTTCGGAACCGATCCCGTAACTATAAATTCTATTAATAAATTAAGAGATGAATTTCTATATATATTGCGAATCGCAATCACTGTCTGTTGGAAGTCACGACCATTGTCAAACTTTAAGATGTTTTCAAGACACTTTTGCGTATACATCCTTACAAACTTTGGATTATTTACAGTACGGTTTGAAAACCGAAACATAGTAACGATTCTTGTACGGCGTGCAGCACACAATAAAACACGATACAGTACTCTATAGGAAAATATAGAAATAGACGCCAGAAACGCTGAATAAACCGAGTTTACTATACTAAATCGGGTAATGATTACCAGACTCTTCTCTCCGTGTACTATAAGAAGAAAAATTTTGCCCACTTTGGCTGTAAGCTAGAAAATTTTGATAGTCAACTATGTATTTTTCAGAATTTTTTCAGATTTTGAAATTATAGCATTCATATGGCACTTAAAAAAAATATTTAAAAAAAAATTAGCATAGGAAAAATAAATAAATAAATAAAATATGGTGCATTTGAGGGTCTAGCCAATCTTTCAAAAAATTACGAGCCAAAACGGGGAGGACGAGGGTCAGACTCAGATCGTATCTGGATGAAATGCCCCAAATGTGTGTTTGTGTAAGACTTCGAAAGTTTAATCACTTATAACTCATTTTACCTACATTCAAATTTGGTCCTCTGATAAAATCATTATTTTCACTATCATACAATTAGACAAGAATAATTTGGTGTCCTCATAAAGGAAACTTTGTTTTTATGATATATGTAATCATTTTTCCATGATTTTCATGTCAGAACACAGAGAATGATGTAAAACGTCGAGGAAAGTGGTTTAGAAAAAATGTACGTATGTATATGTGTGTATGTGTAAGACTTCGAAATTTTCATCACCTATAATTCAACAACTGTTCAACCGATTGAGCTTGAATTTGGCACACAAGTCAAGTATCTGTTCGTCTTCGAGTGTTGCAATTTTGGACAAAATATATGCAGAAATTTAGATTTTATAGCTTTTTAAATTATTCCAAAAAATTGCGTGACCACTTTAACTTTCGTAAAATTCACAATATTTTGCTGCACTGTTAAAAATATTTAAGGTAAAATTACTACACAGTGCAGGAAGTTCTTTTACATAAACGGGTATAGAAAATTTACTATGCGAATATAGCGTAAAATTAATGTACTGTTCTACTATTGTATTGTATTGTATTTTTTTCCAAAGTATGGCTTCACTCGCCTTTTACGTCCCGTCCCATACAGTCCCCTCATTACATAGTTTCTTAATCTAATTTAAAGAAGAATAACAGCTGAAACATATACAAAATTACAAACATACTAGTTATTAAAGCTCAAATCAGTTTTATCACATCTTGCATTAACGTTAAGCTTAAGTTTACTGTCACACTCATCCATCCGAAATCAAAAGTAGTACAGCTCAAAATATTTTTTTTATCAATCCTTATATTATTAAGCATCTCCCCGATTTCGCTAGACTTGGCTTTACTGCTGTACTCATTCATGCCCATAAACATTCTAATTTCTTTTTAAACTTCGATTCTCGATCCGTGTTTTGCCAATTTTTCAAACTCTTTCGCGTATCTACACAGATCCTCTATTGGCCTACGTTTCAGTAAACCTATTGAGTCCTGCTCTATTTCCTTCACTTGCTGGCCATCTATCCAGTCCTCAACAAAGACAATCCATTCTTTCTTAATCATTTTCCTAGCTTCTCTACACGACCAGATATGTATAAGGTCTTCTTTTTCCTCGCCGCAAAGTCTACAGTGCCAGTCCTTAAACCCTTTTTTACCAAATTTATGTATATTGCCACACCTCAGCCTGGCCCATTGTTCTTTAATCCACCCGCTTATGTCCTTTGCATACCAGTATTTCTCAGCCTCAATTCCCACTTTGATATTTTTATACACCTGGCAGAAACTCGATCGGTCCATCTTGTTCCAATCCCCTTGACAGTCCTGTTCCGTTTTCCTCTCTACCGTTCTACCGTTCTACTAAATTCATTACGAAACTCGTATTAATTGATGCAGAGTATATTAAAATTGATGTACAGTCTGCGAAATTCGTTACAAAAGGCGTATTAATTAATGCATTAATGCTAAATACGCCATACGATTCGTGTTTTTTACTATGAGTTAACTTTAATTTTGCAACAACCTCGCTCATTGTTAAAAATATTTAAGGTAAAATTACTACACATGTGCAGAAAGTTTTTTTACACAAACGGATATATAAATTTACTACACGAGCATAACGTAAAATTGATATACATTTCCGCTGAATTCGTTACAAAAGTCTTATTAATTGTTGCACAGTATACTAATATTGATGTACAGTTTCCTAAATTTGTTATAAAAGTCATCTTTATAATATAAGTTAAATTCAATTTTACCTCACGTACATTGAATTTTCATTTTCTTTCATATATTAAATTGAATTCTCTACACGGGTTCAGTAAAAACACAATACATTAAAATACTATAGAGTATATGAAATTTCTAAATATTTTTTACAGTGTAAATTTGTATTGAGTTTACGTTGTTGCGTTAATGTTTGCAAACCATGAATTAACGAGACCAAATTTTGTATATAAGTAGAATAACATTCAGTGATGCTAGAAGCAGAATTTAGTGAAGATCAGTAGAAGAATTTGCATTATATAGGAATTTGAATTTTTCGTTATTATTTCACGACAACAGAAATTTCGGTAAAATTCAGTTTTTTAAATGTATTTAAAACAAGGATCCTAAGTAGAATCTTGCAAATAATCTTGAAAATCTTTTCTACTCTGCATCCTTTTTGGCTTCCTCGTACAGGAAGCTTTGTTTTCATGAAAAAAAAATTCGAGACTTTTATGTCAGAAGACTAAGAATTTTCCGAAAAGTCCAAAAAAGTGCTTTAGAAAAAATGTCCGTATGTGTGTGTGCGTGAGTGTATGTATACAACTTCGAAAATTCAATCGCCTACAACTGAAGAATGGGTTTAGCTATCGAGCTAAAATTTGGTATACAAGTGAAGCACCATACTCTCTTTGATTGTTGCCGTTTGTAACAAATTATGTTAAAAAATTTCGATTTTATGACTATTTAATTTTTTTTAAATACGCTGTGGCCGCTCTAACTTTCGTAAAATTTGTCTATTTTGCTAAATAATTTTTTATAAGAGCAGATGCACTTAATGTTGTTTGATTTCAATTTGGCTCTAATCGGTAAGATGGTTCAGATTTCATGGAATTTTTTATTTAAAAAAAAATTGACTTTATTGCTCTAATTTTTGCAAAACTTGAAATAGCGAGCCCAAGTTTTGTATGTTAACGAAACAATATTCACACATTACATATCTCTCTATATATCTCTCTATATTATAAAAGTTTCGCCGCCGCCGTGTATAAGATGGTAGATTAGTCAATTGGCTAATGTCACGGGGTGGCTAACGGCACGGAGTGGCTAATCCGACTGGGTAGCTAACTCCACGATCAGAAGGAAAAACCAAGGGCAATCGGAAAGAGAAACAAAAGACGATCAGAAGGGGAAACAAAAGACAATCGAGAGTAAAAATAAAAGACGATCTGGGGGGGGGGGGGCAAAGGCAATTGGGGAGTGAAACAAAATACGATCAGGAGGGGAAACAAAAGACGATCTGGCGGGGACACAAAGGTCGATATGGAAGGGAAACAAAATACCATCGTAAGGTAAAACAAAAGACGGTCGGTAGGAAAAACAGAAGACGATATGAAGGGGAAACAAAGGATGATCTGAAGGGACTAACCCCACGAAGTGATTAACTCGACGATCAGGAGTAAAAATAAAAGGCAATCGGGGAGTAAAACAAAAGACGATCAGGAGGGAAACCAAAAGGCAATTGGGAAGTGAAACAAAATACGATCGGAAGGGGAAGCAAAAGACGATCTGGAGGGGAAACAAAGGACGATATGGAATGGGATCAAAATACAATTGTAAGATAGAACAAAAGACGATCTGGAGAAACTATCCTGCGTGACGGTGGCGGCGGCGGCGAGATCTTTTTATTATAAATGAAGATACTTATACCTATAGGCGTATAGAGCATTGCATTTCAAGTCCCCCCCATGTATGGTTTACGTGGCCCGAATTTTTCTGTCCCACAAAGCCCCACGAAGCCTGAATTTTTCTAAATACTCTATGAGGCCAACAAGAAAAACGCCAATGCAGTTTCAAAAATGTTTCCAAATACTTAACTGAGGTTTAGCGAGCGCGCGCAACGCGCGAGCCACAGTAAAATACTAGTATGTATATAATTTAGTGATGAATGCTACGAAACCTTTGGTTTATGGAATTTCGAATTATTAAAAAAATGTGCGTTATGACATTTAGTTTCGGACACGCTCTAATAATAACGAAATAGAAAAAACGAATTCACACCATGTTTATTCATCTATTTAAAACAATGACGCAAAGGAGAACCTTGCACATTGCTTCCTCATTATTTTCTTACAAAGCGTCTCCTACGAGGAAGCCAAAATTGGTGAACATACTTCCTCATAGAGGTAGCTTTCCATAAAGCGAGTTTTTTTTTTAAATTAAGCTGAGGCAGTTAAATTTATTTTTCTGAACCATTATCTGTCTGTACGATTAAATAAGGGCTATTTTTAGTTTCCGTAGATTATTAGTCTATATGATTTCTGTCTTTGTATTTCTGCTATGGGTAAGTAAATAAAAAGTAGTAAAACTATGCTGCAATTTTTTTTACTCCGGCCAGTTTCTGCTTAACTATATTTTAAGCTCTAATCTTATTCTGCTCTACTTCAGTTTAATAAGTTTTTACTATTTATCAGAATGTGTCGCACATTATGGCTATACAGCTGATAATTGTGTGACACTAAGGTTTCATATCTCATATATTGCTTAACAGCATTCATATCACGAGCGTTGAATTTGATTTTTATGTTCATTAGAGTTACGGCCCGGTAATAGTCTCGCTGGTGTTGCTATGAATTTTTTTTCTATGTTTCATCTGTTCTGGCTCACGTGTTACAACACGTGCCAAAACTTTCCTCTACGCAGTACACGTGTGTATTAAACGCTTATGTGACTTGATCAGTTTTCGAATCCGTGTAAAGTTGATTAGAAACTGGCACGCTCTGAGCTTCTCATGATTGAAAGCAACAGTGTAAAAATATTTGATTCAAACATATTTGGTGATGTCAGCGTACATTGAAATTAACTTCGTACTGAAAAGGTCCCTTCAACACTCGATAAAAAAAACATTTTTCTCCCTAGTGTTAAAATGTATAGGGGTGTGCTAGTCTCGATTTTTTTGGGTACGACGTTCCGATGGGGTCGGGTTCAATTTTGATATTACCCGAAGCCACCGAGTGCCCGAATTTGGAGTCAGGTACCCGATCTTTCAGGTACTCGTGAATATCGGGCTCAAAATAATGTATTACTTCAACCCGACGTGTACGATACGAGAGCGAGTTTTTTTGCGGTAGTAACAGAATCGAACGGAAAAATTACATAAATTTAGAAATTACAGTCCAATTAAATAAAACGCGATAATGTAGTCATATTGATACGGTAAACACTAGAGAACACCGATCGACATTTGAAAAATGATGAAATCGAAGGAAATAAAACTGAATGAACTATAACGAGTTGTTGAAAATCTCACCAATTAGAATGTTGAGGAGCATGCCAATCTGAATCATTTGAATCAAACATTTGATCCGGTTGTCATTGACACGATAATTGTTAAAAACCGTTATTTTGTTGTATTCGTTTTTACAATCTTCCGATATAATTAATAAACGATCCGAATGTTGAAGTCATAGTAAATTTTCAAGTGTTATTCGGATACCCGAACGCAACGGGTACCTGATTGAAATCGAATAATCTGAAAGGATTCGGGTACTGAAATAATCGGGTACTCAAAATTACACGACCCGACCCGATCCGACCCGGCAACAAGTGCTACCCGAATACCCCTGAAAAAGTACTGTTTTAGCAAATTTTTTCCAAAGTTCAAGCTTAAACTTGTTTATATACTCAATTGCGTTAATGCAATGATACACCTGTGAAATGGACAAACGAAGTAAGGGGCGTCCATTAATAACGTGAGAATCTAGAAGGTAGGGGGTGGGTACAGTAAATCATCATGAATGATCACATGGGGGAGGGTCAAAGTCACGTATATTTCTCGATACATCTTCTAATATCACCGAGTAGATTCTATTATGATTCGAAATAGTTTCGCAGTTCCAAGAAATGCGCATTGTATTGCCCGAGTCTACAGTCAAATTCTCAATTCCTCGCGGGTAGTACATACCAAGAATGGGGCAATACTTTTTTTTATTAAAAAAAAGCCGTTGCTGCCCACAAAACTCTGCACAAGAAAAATTTTAAAAAAGCATTGAACGGGTTAGTGACGATGAGAACGACGAAGACGAGTTGGAGGACGTAAGTACAGATTGAAAGAATACGTTGCAAGATGAAGCTTTTGTAAGCGTGTAAAGGAGTATCGAGAATCCGTGGGTAACCGATGACTAGTGGCAAACTAGTGATTGCTTCGGATACTAGTCACTTATTTACTTTTAATATGAGATCTGCCTGACGATACCAAAGTTAGTAATAAGCAGATATTATATAAGCGAATTGTGAATTGTATGCAACTAAAATATAATTAAAATAGCATAAATTGTATGAGATATTTATTTTATATTTTATCCTTTTTACATCTGTCTGATAACGAAAAAAGCACGTCATAATGAGCCAGGGGAGGAGGGGTCCGTCGAAATATCACGGCTGATCACAAACGGGGGGAAAGGGGTAAAAAATTCGATAAAAACGCATCCCGTGATTAATGGATGCCCCTTAATGAGATGAAAATTTACGCAATTTGTATAACTAAATTGATTATCGAACGTTAATTACGAAACATTGATATGGAGTTTCATATACCCGACTCCGAATATTGCAAAACCGTCAGATTTTCTTTACTAATTGGTACAAAATTCGTGATAGGCACACTCGGGTGGTCCAAATTTCTTTTTTCGACTGCGCACGGTAAAATTTTATGAAGAATACTGAAAAAAAAAATGCTCCAAAACACTGAGACACGTAAAAAAACTATTTAGACGTCGCTACCAAAATTCAAATGTGAATTATTTAATTACTATGCGTATTCTTCGATAAGTGTTTTTGTTAACCGTATTTCATTATAATTTTGATGAGTTTTCTTTCTTTTTCCAAGCATACCTACTAGAATAACCGTATCTCTAGGATCTATAGCTTTGTAATTATAATTGAGCACCGAAATATAATTGGGCATCTATCTGAATACAACATGCAAACAATTTCTTACCGCTTACAAACCTGTGAGCAAAGTTTTTCCCCATAATTTCAAGTGTACAATTTGAAACTATTATTTGAATACCCGGTAGCAACCTCCAAATTTTATCCGACTTCAACCTCGTTCTACACATATGTTCTTCCTAATAATGCCAATAGTATATTACACTACAAGGGTAGAAAGTGTGACATTCCTGCACTGCGCATCATGATGCCCGAGGCGAAGCCGATTTCTTTATAGCCGATCGAAGACCGATCGTCTCATGACGCTGCCGCGGCTCTTGATAGATTCCTGTTTTGATGCCTGCCCCGACATTTGCCAGCACGAGCGAAGCGAGTGCTGCTGGTCGGTGGGCAGGCATCAAATAAAAGAGAATGGCAAATATAATTATAGTTTAAAAAATATATATATTCACTTATACAATTTTCTGTCGATATTATTAAGTCTGCCTCTGCATCGAAATCTCGTAATACTTCTTCCTCGTCCATGGATTCGTCGGTCGAGATCATTTTGATTAATATTTTCTTTAAAATACGCTTTGAGGTTATAAACAACTTAAACACGTATTAGTGACTAGTAACTGACGGCAGTCGGGGCAATCGCGGCAGTTTCCGTATCGTTGCGCATGAAACAAATTTTTGCTCCCGCTTTGACAGAGGGCGTGCGTGAAGTTCTACCAATGCGTGAATCTTAGAATTTCTGCTTCGAAATTGATGCCGGCGATACGTACTTTAGATCGAGGTATAAAGAAAACTTTTTTTCCGTGCTTACTTACAATTATAAAGTTATTGATCCCAGAGGTACGGTTATTCTAGTAGTTATAACTGAAAAGCGAAAGAAAAAGAGTTTCAGTCTTCAATACCGATCAGTAAATTTTATCCAATCTCGGCTACTCTCTATCTATTTTTTCTTCTGAATGCCCTAGCAAGCTGTGTCACCGAAGTGTTAACCGAAAATAATTGAAGAAAACCAACTTTTTAACCGAGAAAAGATAAGTCTCCATTAGCCCCCGGTGTCACCAGCTTTAACCAGCATTTTAACCGATTAAAATCGATTCGTTCGGTTAAATTGTCATTTAAAATCGGTTAAATCCATCAAGCAAGATGAATTTTTTAAAAAATCGATTACAATTGCTTAATTCACCAGTTAAAATCGCTTAAAAAAACCAATTCGGTTAAAAGATCAGTTAAACTTGCTGAAACAGGGGCTAATCAAAACCGGTTAAAACCGGTGATATCAAGTTTTTTATGGCTGCCTGACCAAAATTATAATGTAATACAATTGGCAAAAACACTTATTGAAGAATACGCGTAGTTATTAAATTAATTTACATATGAACTTTGGTAGCGACCTCTAAATATTTTTTTACATGTCTCAGTTTTTTGGAGAATTTTTCTTTTTCAATATTGCTCATAAAATTTTAACGTGCCCAATCGAAAAAAAATAAAGGGCAAATTTGGACCACCATAATGCACATCTTGCTTCTACGTTCCAGAAATAAATTTAACGATTTTCTTATCACCTTACTATTGCAGTTAGTTCAGTTAATATCTGTCGTCGCCTTAATCGAATTTTTCTCCTCAATACACGCGAGTCCACACTACAAACACTCTGACAAATATTTACTCGCGCATTTCTACAGCTGTCGTTACCGATCGAGCATCCCATATCTCGCGGGACCCCGACATTCCTTGGGAACGGTTTTTTTATTCGGAACCGCCAATCGCTCAAGCCTTCCACATCTCTATGGACTTACCTATCCCTCAGGATTGCCCATGCCCTTGGACCGCCTATCCCTCAGGATTGCCCATAACCTCGGAACGTCTATTTTTCGGGACTTATTTATCCCTCGGGATACTGCCCATGCCCTTGGACCGCCCATTCTTCGGAACCCACTTATCCCTCGGGATTTCCCATGCCCTTGGACCGCCCATCTATTGAGACCCACTCATCCCTCGGGATTTCCCATGCCCTTGGACAGCCCAACTTTCGGGGCCCACCTATCTGTCGGGATTCCCCATACCCTCGGACCACCCATTTTTTAGGACCCACTTTTCCCTCAGGATTGCCCATGTCCTTGGATCGCCCATCCTTCGGGAATCACTTATCTCTCGGGATTGCCCGTACCTCGGGACCGTCAATCCCTCGGGAACACCGAAACCCTTGGGATCACTATTTCTTGGGCCCACCCATCCGTTGGGACCGCCTACTTTTCGGGACCGCGTACTTTTCGGGACAGCCTACCCTTCGGGCCATCTATCCCCAGGGAACGCCGAAACCCTCGGGACCGTCTATCACGCTCGGAAACGCTGAACTCTTGGGACCACTGATCCCTTGGGACCCACCTATACTTCGAGACCGCCTATTTCTTGGGACCCACCCATCCGTTGGGACCGCCCATATTTTCGGGCCCATCTGTCCGTCCGGGACCCCTTGGGACGGTTGGAGTCGATCAGTAGAAAAATATCCTGACTTCTGTTTATGCATACTTGTTTGATACTTTTATTTTTAATCCGTAAGTGATACTGCGGGGTGCATCTGTGCCCCAGTCGAAAAAATGCCGACAAACTAAATTTACAGTATCACTTTTCGGTTAAAATACTATTGTGATATAAATAATTCATTTGGATGAGCTGTATCTGCAAAAAAAATGTTCTCAACATTATTATTAACAATAACATAATTTTTTTCAACAAAGAAGCATAAGACAATTTTGTTGTCAAAAAAATTACGTAAGAATGCCACGTTCCACGACCGCCAGACACAAATACTAGCCGTTGAAACGAGCAAATAAGTGCCCGGATAGCTCAGTCGGTAGAGCATCAGACTTTTAATCTGAGGGTCCAGGGTTCGAGTCCCTGTTCGGGCGCACTTTTTTATATATATACAGCGAAAAAAAAAGTTTTTTTTCGCATCGTTAGTATAAGGATTTTATAAGCATTGTAACAACTATTGGAGGTGTTAACAAATATGAACAAGACAGATTTAATATGAACGTTAATCTTTATTTTCTTTGACGTGAGGCAATGCCTGGAACGTATTACATAACAGTATTGAATAGCCGCGCCGGCAGCCATCCGGTTATTTGAACGGAACAAAGGATTCACATGAAAATTATAAAAAATATATAAATTCTCTCATGATATGGCGGTGGATTGATGATCCTGAAGGATGTGTATCAAATTCCCTTAACAATGACAATCGCATGAATATCCGGCTTAGGATTGCTCTTTGACGCTACCGTCCTGCATGCCAAAGAAGGCTTTCGTTGCCATTTTAATGAACAGGCCGGTTTCGACAACCCCGGGTATCAGATTCAGTTCCGTATTGATTTTTTCCCAGTTTTCCAAGCCGTGAGGAAAGTGCCAATCCAATATGAAGTTTCCATTATCCGTGACGACAGGTCCCTGTAAAAATAATAAGAAAATCAAGAGAGACCAAAAAAAAATAAGTGCGTTTCATACCACTCACAAAAGTGTAAGCTTGTTTTACTTCGTAGCTCTTACCGCCTTCGCAATCGCCATTCGAATTTTCGCGCTACCACCATAATTTTCCTCAATTCTTGTCTTTATTGGGACATAAGCCATGGGAATTACCTCGATGGGAATTCCTTTTTTGTACTGATCACCAAGCTTCTCGGAATTTTTTCTATAAATTAAAAAGATGAGAAAATGTTTTCTTGGCTAGTTTTTCACACTAGAAAAACTATTTGTTAAACAGAGATGGACATTATTCAAATTAAAAATGATATTTAATACTCTTCAGACTAAATGATTATGGGTTGTTACAATAGTTTAGAATATGATTTTGGTACAGTATAAATTAAGTTGTTTTGTGATAAACATTATTTTCAGAAGCTGCGGCTAATTTTTTTTTTTTCTTTCCGTACACTAGAATTACACAAAGCAAAGCTTAGATCTGCGCTCGCGCGGTTTAGATTTCAGAGCTCAGCAGCAGGAAGCCCAAGGTGCTAAGCTTTAGCGATAATGAAACCTCGCAAATATCAACTGCAATTACTTAATCAATTAATAGTGCCAAAAGTAAGAATGACAATGACTGTTAATAGTTTCGGAACTATTGTGACCTATGCTGAAACTTTTATTAACATAGTCCTTGCATACGGAAAATTTCAACAAATCATTGCCGCATTGATTTGCAATTACGCAAGACTGGGCATTTTTTCCGAGGACCATAAAAATAAATTTCATTTTTTTAAACTTTGGTAAGGATACTTTAAATTTTATACCTGGCATACTTTTCGTCCTGTCAACGAATTTCACTATCATTTCATTATCAGATATTATCGTTGCAAGCAAATAATTAGTTGAGTTACTTAAAATTATTGCAGAAATGTAAAAACAATTTTCTTGCTAAGTTAATATTTATTTGTTTTCGATCATTTCTTTTTACTTCCTCATAAGGGAAGCGTTGTTTTCGTGAAAACATTTTTTTTCTTTTGAGACTTTCATGTCAGTAGGGCGAATGCACCAGTAATTGACCAGTCACGAATGAATGACCAACAGCGAGTTGAGAGTTCATGAAAAATGCTGACGTCTTGACTGAACGTTAGATTTTTTATTTGTCTATTTTTTAGTTATCTACTGTGATTATTTTGTTGCGGAAGCCTATTTTCGAAGTGTAGGTTAGATTGACCCTATATATTTTCCCATAAAAATATTATATTTTTTTGATCGCATCACATAATTCGACATTCTCGTCAACCGTTAAAATTTTTGCGGACATTCTGAAATTATTACATTTTAGATGATAAACAAATCATTCTGCTTAACTGGTCATTTACTGGTGACTCTACCCTATACTCTCAATTTTCTAAAAAAATCGGGAATAGTGGTTTTTAAAAAATGTTTGAATGTATGTCAGGTTTTCCAGCTGAACCGAGCCCACTTTCTGGCCGATATTTCTTTATTTTCTTGAAACTCGATTACCTTTAAGTATTACGTCAAAAGACGTCATACACCAATTTTGAGATTTTGAATTATTTTTTCCACTGAACTACCCGAAAATGAACATTTTTCAATTTTGACATTTCCAATACTTTAGAGCTGTGGGAAAGTGTGATAATTTAAAGAGGAATTCTCCGCGCTTTCCGATGAAAATATAGCCATTTGGAAAAAAAACTAATTAGTTTTTTTTACCAAAAACCTTCAAAGTGGCTTTTTTCAAAAAGATCGTAATTTATACTCACGATATTTTTTAAAAAATTTTATATATCTATCTGAGAAGATACTCTATAAATTTCAAGTTGAGCTTCGCATTCATCTAAATATGACGCTATTTTTCGTATGACCAGAAATGCGCAAGTACCCCCTGGAAGTTAATGAGATATTTGTATCGCATTAACTTCGGCAAAACACAAGATATCAATCAGAAATTAAAAATATGAACAAAACAATATATAACCATAAATGATAGATAACTTAGTGACGAACGATAACAAATTTCGATTATATGGGCGTATCTCGCAAACCTTTGACTTTCGTGTAACTCGACTTCGTGTAACGAATGCGATAGTAGTTTACACAGAATGAATTAAGCGAGCATTAAACTTTTACTAAGATGTACGAAGCATAATCTATCTGAAGGAAAAATAATTAAATTTCACCAATAGACTGCTTTATCCTAGTTCATATGCGGAAATTATCAACGTTTTCGCGTGTAACTCTGATTTTCGCGTCACTTCGTACGGGTGTACCATTGATATGCACCTTCAGAAAAATAAGAACAAAATCATGAACTTCTGGTAAGGTGCAATGAACATAATGTACCTAATAGTAATCGTCAAACGTGTCAGGAAATTAAACGATTATCCTGTGAACGTCTGTCACTCGGTTTCGATGGTGAACCTGACATCCACCGTTATATAATTCAAGAATATCAGCACAAGCTAATCGAGCCAAATGAATTGGATGCACATGAAGGTAGGATCATCACGGATTGAATTAAGTGAAATTTATGTCGGAGAGTTAATTATTTTGCTCGCAACGTTCTGCGACATGGACTCATATTACTGCGCGGAGAATAAATTTCAGATTTTTCGCATCGTTATCCGGCCAAACCAGTCAAGTAAGATAATTAAATTCCATCTGAGTACGTTACTCTTATCACGAATTAGATGTGTGCCGATGTGCCCGACCTCTCGACGAGAAACAATTTTTTTCTGGGTCAAAATGTATTCAATTGTCAGGTTCGAGAATGTCAGGTTTATAAATTCGCATGATAAATTGAAACTATTACTGCTTCGTAAATTATCTATTTCATATTTTGTGTTAGTAGCGTCATTACCAGTCACACTTTTCATTTTGTGCATACGAGTTGAGCAAAATTGGATTAGAAAAATGATCTATTTGAAGGAATAAAACTATGGCTTCCAATGGGTTATTAAAAAAAAATTGAATTGAAAATAAGTTAAACACTTGTAAAACACAATAACAGATAATTTCTACAATGAATTAACACCAAATAAATGATTTTTAGTTTAAATGATAATATGATTTTTTATGGGAACACCCTGTATATGATGCCTTGTCCATGAACGAATATTGCTTTCTAAAGGTCTTAAGATGAGTACAAAAAATTAGCGATCCTGTGCTCCTATAACTAGATTTTAACTCTTTGAGGCCGTGAAAGTCAAAGGTTTGTGAGATACGCCCATATGCAATTTTGAATTATTAAAAAAATTAACTTTATCGCATTAACTTCAGAAAAACTGGAGATATCAAACCCAGATTTAGTATATAAACAAAATAGTATTGAATCACGATATTTTTCTATTTTTTAATAATTTTTTAAATCAAAAAAGCTTAAAAACTATATGAAGAAAAATTGTCCCCTCTTTAGCTGTAAGTTAGAAAATTTTCATATTCAACATAGTATTTTTCAGAATGTTTTCAAATGTTTTGATTATGGCATGCTGGTGCTAGAATGTGGCTTTGTATGGTGCTAAAATAGTCTTAATTCAGAAAAATTTGAAAAATTGCTAAAAAACTGAAAAATAGAATCTGATTTTACATAAATAAACGTTTGACCAATCGCCTGTAGTAGATTAATTGTTCTCAATTTTTTATTAATTTTTTAAAATCAAAAAAGCTTAAAAACTATAAGAAAAATCTTGTCCACTTTGGCTGATGTTGATATTCAATAAAGTATTTTACTTTATTGAATATCAACATTTTGTAGCTTTCATAATTAGTAACATTTCATATAATTTCATAATTATTTCATATTTTTAAATTACGGTATTCGATATGTCACTTTAAAAAACTATTTAATAGAAAAATAAAAAATAAAAATCTCGTGCTTTTGAGGGTCTAACTAATCCTGCAAAAAATTACGAGCCAAATCAGGGAGGTCGAGGGTCAGACCCAAGTCGAATCGGGATGGATTGCTCCATATATATTTTATATATTTTATGCGACAAAAAAAAAATTTGATTTTATGGAATTTCAAATTGTTTAAAACATTCATTTGAATTTTGTGACACTTTGAGTTTCTAGTAAAATGTCTCTTGAGGTAAAACAAGCCTGCAAAGTAGAACCTTCTAAATTGCTTCCTCATTATTTTTTTGCTTTTTACAAAGCTTTCTCTATGAGGAAGCCAAAACAGAATAACATACTTCCTCATAGAGGAAGCTATGCTTTCTAAAAAGAAAATAAAAAGCGAAAAATAATGAGCAAGCAATGTGCAAGGTTCTACTTTGCATCCTTTTTTCAATTAGATAAATAAACATGTTGTGAGTTCGCTTTTCCTATTTCGTTATTACGTTATTTCATTATTATTAGAGCGTTTTCGACAGTAAATGTGATAACGTATATTATTAAAAATAATTCAACATTCCATAAAATCACAAATTTCATACCGTTTGTCACTAAATTATATATATATAATGGCTAAATATTGTTTCATTTATATACAAAATTTGAGCTTGCTATTTCAAGTTTTGCAAAAGTTACAATAGCCACGTCCTTTTTTTAAAAAATTCAAAACGGCATAAAATCGAATTTTTCGCACAGATTTTGTCGTAAATTGCTACAGTTAAAGAGGGTCTACTCCTACACTAGTGTGCCAAATTTGAGCGCGATATACAACACCGCTCTTGAGTTATCGGCGTTTGAATTTTCGGAGTTTTTTCTAGATCACTTTTCTGGACGTTTTGGACAATAAGTGTCCTGACATAAAAATCTCGAAAAATTTTTTTTCACGAAAAATAATGAGGATGCAATTTGCAAGGTTCTACTTTGCAGATGTGTTTTTATTTCATACTGTTATTAATGATCTTTTAATATGAATCATGCCCATCTCTACCAGGTATGGCACTAGTTCAATGAAAATATATTTAAATTACTTTTTGTATAAAATAACTATGGTTAATTATTATGCAATACTACAAATTTTCTCACTTCTCCAATAATTATGAATAATTTAGATAAATGACTCTTTTTCAATGAATCCTCATATTCAATTGGATTAATCATCCTTAATCATTTAGGCATGAAAGTATTTCTAATTTATTTATAAAATACATTTTTATTAAATCTATACCCATCCTTGATCTCTACAATCAACCTATGCTTACGTGTAGTCTGCAATGACCACCAACTGTTCTGCGCAGGATGCAACAATTTTTTCTTGCACCAAACAACCACCTCCACCCTTAATGAGATTCAAGTTGGAATCTACTTCATCAGCTCCATCGATGGCACAGTCCAACTGTTAATATGCACATTTTTACAAAATTTCCAATGTTCTTACTAGTACTTACGATACATGCAGAAAAAATATTATTTCATATATTTTTTTGGCTATTTACTTTTGGATTTGTTTCAAGGTCTCCTAGAGTTAGATGATTATTTACAATAAGTTGTCGGGCCTGAAAGGATGTCGGTATGCAGATTACGTTAAGTTTCTCCTCTTGGATTCTCTCGGCTGAAATATTTTTGTAACTTAATAATGTATGTTTTTAAACATAATGACATGTTCATCAAAAACATGTTTGTTTTTTTAACATTAATTTAAATACATTTTTTCTTTTTACAAACTTTCATATAAATAGAGACATTGTTTTTTTTTTCTTCAGATTTTGTTCACATTTCTATTTAAAAATGCAGTTAACATTTTTTTAGTTGTATTGAAGAAAAAAGTGAATGTTTCAAGGAATTTTCAAACAATATTTACATCCAAATCTAAATAAATTGTTATGAGCTTATAAAAATTTGGATACCGTTTAATTTTCCCAGCATCACAAACATAAATTCAAAAAAAAAATTGTTTCTTAACATTTTATAGTTATGTTTCTTTTTTGCTTTACCTTACTTTAATTGTTTCTTACAAAATAACCTGCTTAGATAGATAAGACATTCATAATCAGCTTCTAAAAGTTAACAATTTCATAATCGCAATTGACAAAATTCATGTCACATAATAATTATCTACCTTTCATGAAATTCTTCTAATTAAATGAAATTAAATGAAATTATATGAAATTTCACTTTACCGATAAAATATACTAAACCCTTTTTAAAAAACTACATTGTCCTGGTAAAAACAATTGATAGAAAATGATGTATTTAATTCCTGTTGTTCCAAATATATAAATTTATGATCAGAATCCTATAAATTTCTTCCATATCCTATAATATTATTATAAATAATATAATGTGTGTATTACAATTACTAATAAAAATATACGATCATAGGACTAATTAATAATATTAATAATATTACAAATTTGATTTTACAAAAAAATTTAATCCACAAAACTTTGGATTCAAACTTTTATCATATTCCAGATTCATTATGATAGACTTCCTATAGCTATGTAATGATGAGAAGAGAAATGAGTCAATCAGCATGAAATTATTATCCAAATGATAAAAAACTTTTTTCATTTATATTGAGGTTTTACAATAGATTATAATTCTTTCAGTCTAACCAGATACGATTTATTCCAATAAACTTTCTGTAATTGTAAAACGATAGAAAATGATACGATCACTGTATTGAGGCCTCTTTGATTGGGAATGATTAATGTTAAATCATATATTTATGCTATAACATGATCCTCCACAATTGAATAACAAATTTACAAGTGACAAAATATAAATTCTATATAATATTATATATACACTAGTGCATTATATATACCGATAATGCATCTATCATATTTAACCCATAGAAAACAAAAACTATAGGAAAATAATAACAACAATTCAATTCGTATAAATTAATCATAGTCCGAATTGATAGAAACGACAAACCTACGATTAAATCCTATTCAAATTCTATTGATCTGTATCGATCTCTATAATTTATTTTTATCAGGGAATTTCATAATTGCAATTGACAAATTTCAAATCACAGAATAATTATCTAAATTTCGTGAAATTATATGAAATTCTACTTTACAGATAAAATATAAGAATTTGTTAAAAAATCAAGATTGACCACATTTTGCCTACCGAGTCGATGAACAGCATAAACAACAGTCGATCCGCTGCCGATTCCAATAACACTGTTGTCCTGTAAATAAACGCTTTGTTATCACCGAAACACCGGTTGCCGCATAACCTCAAAAAAAAATCAAATGATAAGACACTTTGATGCATTCGATTTATTACCTTTACGTATTCGTCAACTGCTTTGTAAGCCGCGACTTTCTTGGCGCTTTCTAGGGGACCCATTTTCAGCGAAATTCTTTGGATTCCACAAAAACCTCGTATAACAAAAGAACTTCGATACGAATACGTTGTTCCCGCTACTGCGAGTGTTTTAAAAATCATCTATAAGAGATATAGTCTGGGGGTCAAACGATCGTGACGCGGACACATGAATATTACAGCGTTGCCTTTTCCCTCAACAAAGCCTCGACAAAACATCCAGTTTTCGTCGATTTCGCAATCACCGAATTCGCAATCACGCTTTTCGTAATAATTCTTTCGTCACACATATTTTTTTGTAGCTTTGTTTTTATGAAAAAGTGTTGGCATCTTATAAGAAATTGAATTTTGTCTTTCTTCGACAAAATAACAGTTTTCGTGAAAAATAAATTATGGGGTTTTATAGAAAATTCAACTTTGTCTTTCTTAGACAAAATAACAGACTTCGTGAAAAATAAATTATGGGTTTTTATAGAAATTGAATATTTTATTTCTTATCGAAGAATCTTTGTTTTCATTTTTTTTTAATACATTTATTTACTTATGGGAAAATGAATGATTGCTTTCTTCTAGAGGAAACTTTGTTTTCGTGAAAAAAAAATGTACGGGGTTTTCTAATTCATCGGATCGGATTTCATAGGAAATTTAATTTGTATTTGTTTTTATATGCAAGGTTCTATATCGTATCCTTATTTTTCAAATAAATATCGATTCATAATTGATTCTCTGCAATTCATGTTTTTCCTTCAATTTATCGATGTTCTCACGATTTTTTTATATCGATTTGGAAATCGTTTTCGCAATCCAAAATACCTCGTTTATCGATATTTTTTCCATATTTTTTTTTTTGCTATAAGCAGACGAAAACTACGAAGGTCTTGATTGAATTTCCATTATATTCAGCATCAGAGGCGTATAACATAAAATACAACTAAACACAATTTACATTCTTCCTTTTTTCAATAATTATTATGTTTAAGTTTTTTTGTATTTTTTTTTTTTCGTTTTCTTTTTTCACTCGAATTTTCTATCGTTAGTACAATAACAAGTCAGTAAACTGCACTGCACACCGCATCATCGTCATTAATCATTTTACGTGGCGCACATTGTTATTTGTTTTGTTTTTTTATCGTAACTAACAGAAATCGCCCTTCTGCATTTCCGCACACGCGCGCTTTTTTTGTTGGTTTATTATTCATTTTTATTTTTTAAAATTTATTTATCCAAATGATAATGACAACCCTATTTCCCCTACGTGAAAAAAGCGTCTGAATATACACAGCTCGCCGCGATCCAGGAATCCGATAACAGTAACGACTCGCGCGTGATCTTCACTGTTTTTACGATCCTTTAAAAATGATTATTCGTATATATTACAATCAGGCCCTTTCGTCGGTTTAAACGCTGGCCGCTATCTAGATACAAGCCTTAATTTTGTTAGTAGTTATTAATTATGACGATAATCATACGAATCACGTTAATTAATAGCGATAAATCACCAAAGATTAATTGAAAATCCAAACTTTCTTACAATAGCCCCTATCAACTAAGTGTCCCGCGCTTTTTTATAGACATATACCTCGCTCATCACTCTCTCTTTGTCTTCTCTGCGTTGCATGCGATTTATTCTTTATTCCATGTTATTTTGTCTTTTCTTTTTTTTTTTTTTAACTGCCCTTTGCTAGCATTTTTCTTCGTTCGTTCGTTCGCGTTTGCAGAAATACACCACATTTCCACTGCATTCAGATATTCGCTTATTTATTATAGTATGCATACGTTAGACAACGGTACGTAAAATATATAGTACAAATCGATGGGCGATTCATATAGATATCCACAGAAATAATCAAACAACTTTTATGAAGATGCAGCTGAGGGATTCATTGTTTTTGTGGAGGAAATTATTGACCAGGTCGATTTTTCTATTTACGGAAAACTACAAAAATGTTCAACGCTTTTTAGGTACATTTTAAAAACTAATAATTACACCATAATTGCACTGTTCTTTTTCTTTAGTTTAGTTACAATTCGTCGACATTTTTTACGATTTTATGTTTCATATAAATTCTTTCAATTATTCTTTAAATTACTTAATTTTGAAATTATTATAATAATGGAAAATGAGGTAAAAGCATAAAAATTATTTTCAGTTCTTTTCGTGGCATTTTTTCATGATTTTTTGTTAACTTCTTTTTTGTTTACAAAAAATCTTTATTTCATTGCCAATACGATAAGGCATGAAAAAAAATTAATGTTGCATTATTGTTATATACAGCAAATGAATAGAGTGAGTTGAAAAGTAATAATGATTCACAGGCGAATATTGAAATCAACGAAGTTCAATTTTGGTGAATATAGCTAAACGTATGTAAAAAGCGAAAACATTTCTATTCCTCCAAGAACATATCACACAAATATCGACAAACAAAAGTTTCATTAGATTAGAATTTCAAGTTTTGAAAAAAAAAAGCCTATGAACTAAGAAAATTGATTTTCAATAATAGTCATAATGTCCAAAGTAAGAACGGCTAAACAAATATCTAATAATAATAATGTCAAAAAGTGATTAATAAATGAATTTGAAAAAATAGCTTAATTAATTTAGAAATTCAATTCCTTTTTCTTACGAATGAGTTCCTTGTTTTTACCGAATGCAACTAATTGTTTAACCGATTTAAAAAAAGTTAAAATCTTAATTTTTTATTTTGCAAAATGGTTGGAAAAAAAATAAAACAGTTGTTAAAAAAACATGTATTAAAGCAAAATGAGCGAATACATTTTATTTTTTACTTAAAAAAATATCATATTTTGTTCATATTTTCTTCCCTTATTTATTAATAACTTTTCGGCTTTATTGTTATTGAAAATTAATTGGCAATGCATCGATATTTCTGAGATTTTTCGTCGCATGTTACTCAAATTCTTATCGAACAAATACATTGTTTGTAAATTTCAGTGCGATACTTTCTTAAATAAATAAAATGTTGGACTTATCGTCGATTCTTATTTTTACCACGATTTCTATCGAAAGTGCAAAAACAAACCAATTATTTGCTATCCCACACGATAATATCACGCTTTTGTGATGCCGTAGATATTTAACGGTTTACGTTGTTCATTTCTTTTCCTCCAATCGACCTAACGTCGAATAAAAACAGAGAGGAAGGATTATAAATTTGTAGTTGTTTAGGAAGGCTTGCCAGGCACAAACCGGAGAACGGGCTGCATCAGATTAACATTAACTTTGGGAATATACTTTCACATATCGCGCCGATTATTATCCCGGAAATTGCGCCGTAAGCGCGAATTTCAATCAAGTTAAAAATGGAAAAATTCGTACGAGCATCTTGCAAGTCGAAAATATATGTTTGTTGCATTATTCGATAGCAAGACTCGAATTACTTAGCGCGCTTTTATTCGCACGTCGAAGACAGATCGGTGACGGGAAATAGGAAACAAAAATAAACGTCTGAAAATATGTTAAGACGATTGAATTATTTAAGGGGCTGTCGACGATACCAATATTTCATAAATTGTTTGTACACTTTCACAAAAAGAATCTTATGTAAAAAAAGGAATCTGAATTAAAGATATTCTTCCTAATGTCAAGAATCGCGGTAGCAACTCGACGCCAAGTTACAAAATTAATGTTGTAAAAAAAAATACAGCAATAAATTTATAAAACAACAATTTTTTTTTGGAAGCCAAATTTTCAATTTTTGTTCGGTCTTCATGAGCAATAACTCATTTCGTTTCTCAATAGATACGGAATAAATTTGTTTATGAGAAACAAAAGTTACGAAGTTAACTAAATCTTTCTACTGATTGAAAAATATTACATGATAAATTCGTAAAACGTCTTCAGACAAACAAATTCGGCTATCGATCGTCAAGATCGAACTAAAATTATAATTCGTCTTCTAAAAAACTGCATATTATATCGATTATTAGCGTAAGCTAAAAATTTATCTGAAAATTAATTGTTAATAATTTTTCTCTTCATGAATGAAATTTCTTTAATTTAGAATCGTCTTCGTTCCCTCCAGTTCCTGTTTGAAAATGTGTGTAAAGAATTTTTGAAATTTTAGGAAGCGTTTAACAAATAATGTTGGGCAGCTTTAAAAAAATTTGACAGACTTTTTCAGGATGAAAAAACGTAAATAAAAAGACGTCAAGGATATTCGCAGTAGAGGCCGCCTTTCGAAATGCAGGTTTTCTTTTTCTTCAGTCAGCTCCGAAATTCCAGTCACAAAAGCAGCGCAGACTTTCACGCCTCATCTCACATTTTGCCGATTAATTTATTTGAAATGGAGACTGTGTTGTTGTTTTTCAACATGGTTTTCTTTTTAATGACGTTTTTTTGATTAGTGAAGCGTTACAATTGCCAAAAACTATTATCCAGTCCTACTGTTAGTTTTCTCGATTGCTTTTATCACCTTATAATACTCACGGAGATGGAGAGAAGGCTCGAAAGGAATTTTTGGGAAGGGACGAACGACGTCGGAAACGAATTTCTCAGTCGCGTTGAGAAGAAAAGTTTCATTATTAGGAAAAATTGCCGATCCGCATATCGCCGTAAAATATCTTCCCAATTTCTCTTCCTGGCGCTTCGAAAATTCCACCTGAGTTTCTCAAAACGATTTTGTTCCTTGAGATGTTTTTTTCCCAAATTAACAGGAAACTTTTCGTACGCTGCATGTGCCGAAATAAATTATAAATGACTCTATGTATTTGTCAATCAGTTTTTTTTGTCTCTGTTCACAAGCTCAGTTTTGTTGATTTTTAAATCATTTTTTTTCATTTCGATATAATTTTTTCAAACCACATGGCGTTTTTTATCCGCCTTTTTTTCTCTCTCTTAATCGCATGCAGCCACATTTATAGTTTATTTTGGTGAAAAATCCCGCAATTTATAAGTAAATAGTACAATGAATGAAGAATCAAAATTAATGACACAGTACATCGTGAAAGAAGATGTGGGTGAATTTTTTTTTTTTTTTTGAAAGGGGAGATATATTTTAATAGGATTTGAAGTCAACGAAGAAAATCGGGACCGAAGAGAGGAGTTTCACTTTGCCAATCCGTTTCTCACTCAGAGATGAACAACTTTTGTCACTTTCAAATGCGCATTTTTTTCTTTACTTATTCAATTATTAATTTATTATTAAATAATTTATAAAAGCCGACTGCAGAATTTTTGAAAATTATTTTGCAATTTCTTTGACAATTAAATAAAAAATGTATTTTCAGAAGAAACGGAGTATTAAATTTTGTCTTTCTCTTTTAACTATAATTGAAAATAATTCAAACTTGTCACAAAAAAAGGCTGTGACGATGAAATTTAAGGGAATGTAATTAACTAACTAAAAGCGTCTTTATATCATTACGATTAATTTTTAACGGCAGAGTCATTTTTGTTGTGACAAGAAGAAAATTATTTTCATTTAAATCGAAGAGATCGAACTTTGTTTAATTTTTTTTTTAAATACATTTTTTATTGGATTTCCATGAATTTGTGAAACTCTTTCATCTTTACAAACCTTTATTGATTAATAAATTTAACTATCACTGATTTTGTCCGTTCCGTTTTTCGTGATATTGCAAAAAAAGTGTTTCACCTTTATATTTTAATTACATATTTTAAGTTATGTTCAACCCTAAAAAATACCTATATTTTGCAATAAATTTTATGAAAAAGAATCATAAAAATCAAATGAAACATTTGTTACTTTTATCTTTTACATTACATTTTTTTTTCTTGACATTCATTGCAAAAAAGTGATTAAAGAAATTGACTATGAATTTAAATACACATTTAACTTTTATTGAGTATTTGATAATAAATTTACAGTATAAATTACGAAAAAATGCGTTTTTAAAGTGCCAAACGGAGCCCGACTTTGTTTTCACTTTAACACGATAATGTAGCCCTTCTCGTTCATACGTACAACAATCTACTTACGTCCGTCTACATATTTTCAGCGTTTAAATAAAAATTCAACGATATCACCGAGCGTGAGAGGGTCGCGCGCGTTCATTAAACGATCTCAAGTATTCAAAGAGGTCTTAAGCCTCGAAATCGATAATCTCTTCACCGTTGTATTAAAAAATACAACGATAAACGCAAACGGAAGGTTTTTAAAGCGTTCACAATCTGCTCGAAAATTCGAGACACGCTCAGTATTCGAAAAAAAAAAACGTCTTGCGTTGACTTTCCGCGAATAAATTATCGCGGCCGCAAATATTTTCATCTTCGGAGATGAAAATTTCGCGCAAATAATTTCGAAGTCCGAAATCAACAAAACGAAATTTTCCAATCCTATCATAAATAAAAATTATAACCTCGTAAATAAATATGAGAAGAATTATCCACTCGTCGCTTTTCAAGCAACGAATTATTTAATTCCAAACCAAAGGCGCTTAAAAAAAAAGTGTTTTTGAAAAACAGAAAATTAATTTTCGTCGATTTCTCAGCCCCTTAATATTTACGCGCATTTTCGTAGCGCGACTTTTTCGCAGCCTTTACTTATACGCGAATTCTTCGACCCTTGTTTATGTTTCTTTGTTATTCATAAGCGAGAAATCATGATTT
Source organism: Ephialtes manifestator (assembly GCA_963970395.1). Lineage (NCBI taxonomy): Eukaryota > Metazoa > Arthropoda > Insecta > Hymenoptera > Ichneumonidae > Ephialtes > Ephialtes manifestator. The sequence continues at coordinate 21,739,468 of OZ019974.1, read as the reverse complement.
TATGAATCGCTTTCTTAATTCTTTTTCCTCTATTCTTTCGTTACTAATCTTGGAAGAACGTGGCAAGATTCTGCCTCTTTCTCGTTTCTCGATTCTCATTAATAATTCCAAAGCGCACCGACACTGCGCGCGCCAAAAGTTGAAGTGATTTATGTACATTCGTATAATCGTCGGAAAAATTGCAACCGCGGCGAATAACAACGATGTGAACGTCTTGCCGCTACCCAGGATTTGGGGTTTGGATGATGGCCGCATTTCGAAACACGTTTTACGCGCGAGTGAAGGATAGCGAGGTAATTGTCTGGAGAGTTTGAAGGAGGGGCGGGTTAAAAGGATGGTGGTTTCGAAATAATTAATATATAATATTATAATAATAACAACAATGATGAGGTGTTCTAAACAGTGCTAGGACTAGTGCTAGGAGGGGCCTGCGTGTGATCGGGAGGAAATTGGGTCAGGATTGGGCATATTATTACGATTCTAGGGCGGGGTTAGTGAGGCGGTGGTGGCTCCGTAGATTGGTTTCTTCCGTCTACGGCTCGCACGGGCTTTCTGCGAGATGCGCCTGTTACTCCGACAGGACCAACGCCGCCTCTTAAATAAGCCGGCGCCGGTGCCGCTATCGCTTCCCTGATCGTTCCGGTTCCGGTGTTTCTGATCGGTGGCGCCAGTGGTTGCTGCAATACCTGCCGAACAATATGACAAATGCTTGTTCACGCGGGCCCATCACCTATTATTTCTACAAACGAAACCTATTGTGGCCAATTTTTGAAAATTAAATACTATTTATTTTTAAAATCTCTTACTTTTCTTTAAGCTTATTTATTTATTTTGGCTTCCTCATTGAGGAAGTTTTATAAAAAAATGAAAACGAATGAGGAAACAATGTGCAAAGTTCTGCTTTGCAACTTTTTTTTTGTTATCTATACAGTTCTCGAAAAATCCAAAACGCTGTATCGATCACGACCAAATTCGGTAGGTACCAGCGCTGAATGTTATTTTTCATCTATAGAAAATTTCAGTTGATTTTGTGAGATTTGACGTGAGTTAGAGCAAAACGAGTAGTTAAAAAAAAAATTTTAATCCAATAAAAACCGAACTTTTTTACAGTTTCATTCCAAATTCAATACCGATTCTAGTTTAATATAGCTTTATTCATAAAAAATTATTTAGCTCAATAGCTGAAGATTTGCGGATCGTAGAGAGCGTACAGATATTTTTCGAAAATTGCAAAGTCAAATAAAATATGGACATATTTTTTTATTTTTTTTTTAAAATTACCACAAACAAAGGCATCGAACTGCTTCACATGTTTTCTAAATTTCAGCCCGATTGTTAAAGCAGTTCTTGAGGTATGTAAGTTTGAATTTTGAGTGACGGCCACACACGCGCACATCCATCCATACCAGAGTTGTAAATGCCTAATACTTATAGAAATAATGATGATGATACGATCAGCTCTATAATTATGATTTTATAATAATAACATGTAGCGATTGTAATACGATGATTAAACTTTGGAATGGCTGCAAAAATTATTATTTTTCAATAAAAATTCACGGTAATCTTTTTGAAAAAATGGAAAAAGATAAGTAATGTATTAAGAAAGTAATGTATTACTTATTTCTTCCATTTTTTTCCACTATTTCTTACAATATTCAAGCAAAAATTAGTATTTTTTCAGCTATTCAAATGTTTACACTCTATTTTATAATCACTAAATATTATTATTATGAAATCATAATTACAAAACAAATTGTACTGTAAACTATATCTTATGAATTAATGGGGATTTACAACTCTGGTCCATACATTTTTTCTAAACCACTTTTCTCGACGTTTGTAACTATTTTGAGTGTATTGACATAAAAAAAACTCGAAAAAAATGTTCACACGAAAACAACGTTTCCTCTATGAGGAAGCAAATATTATTTTCGATTTAATTTTGAAAGTCGAGATGTATTCCTACGTAAATAAGACTCAGCTTTAAAACAGAAAAAATACTGTCGCTCAGGTCCGAAACTGTAAAAGTTGTGTAAGCCAACTAAGTAATAACTGAAAAAAACTGGTTTTTAAAAGGGTTCGCATCTCACAATGGTTTATTATGTATTTTTATTAAAAATCTGAGAATTTATTACTGAATATATGTTATTTTCAAAGTAGTTCATCGATGGGTTATTTAGATATATATTTTTTGTTTTTGCTTTCCCGTAGAGGAAGCTTTGTTTACGTAAAAAAAATTTTTTTTTGAGATTTTCATGTCACTACACTCAAAATGGTCTGGAACATCGAGAAAAGTGGTTTAGAAAAAATGTCTGGATGTATGTATGTGTGTGTGCCATGCTTACAAAATTCAAACCGCTGTATCTCGAAAACGGTTGACAACAATCAAGCTAAAATTTGGCATACTGATAAAGGAGCAACGCCCCTTCCTATGTATACGTTTCAAAAAAATTGAAGACAAAAATTCAGATTTTATAAGCCTTTCCATTTTTCGAAAAATGTCTGTATGTTCTCTAACTTCCGCAATTTTTCAGCTAATGAGCTAAATAGTTCTCCACAAATAGAGAAATGAAAAATGAAGGTCGGTATTGAATTTGAGCAAAATCCATAAAGCGGTTTAGATTTTATAAAATTTTGAATTTTCGAAACAATTTTGTTTTCGTTCTTATTCAAATTAAGTTTGACTAAATCTGCTCAAATCTTTTGAAAGGTAAATTTAATATCCAGTTTTAGTAGATATCGAATTTGATGAAGATTGGTAAAGTAATTCAGATTTTATAAGACATTGAGTTTTTCCAAAAATCTCTGTATGTTCTCTAGTTGCCACAATTTTTTCGATAATGAGCTTAAATAGTTTTTGACGAATAGAGCAATGAAAAATGACGATCGGTATTGAATTTAAGCGAAATACATAAAGCGGTTTAGATTTTATAAATTTTTGAATTTATGAAAATTTTTGTTTTCGTACTTCTTTAATTTGTATTTAAAATAAGGATGCAAAGTAGAACTTTGCAAATTGCTTCGTCAATAATTTTCATCTTTCGAAAAGCTTTCTCTGTGAGGAAGCCAAAAATAAAATAAAGAAACTTTCTCATAGAGGCGGCGTTGTGAAAGATGAAAATAAATAAGGAAGCAATGTGCAAAGTTCTACTTCGCATTTTTTTTTCTTTTTCTATTGATAATTTAATAAAATCGATTTTTTACGACACATAAATGTATATCTAAATAACTGATCGGTGACTCAGTTTGAAAATAACATATATTGAGTGAAAAATTCTCAGGTTTTCAATAAAAATACACAATAAACACATTGAGAGATGCGAACCCGTTTTCTCAGTTATAAGTTGGTTTTCACTATATTTACACTTTAGGATCCGAACGACCGTTTTTTTGTAAGTTGTGACTTTTTTACGTAGGAATACATCTTGACTTCTTTTTTGGAGATTATTAATATTGTATTAAAATAACTTCAACCTGATGGGTCACTGCTCGGTTGGTAATAAAAACTGTAAAGGGTTGTTCTTGGCCACAACTGATAATTCGGGCAAAAATCGAGAAGTACTAACTGCGGTTTAGCACACTACAATCAGTACTTCTCGACTTTTATTTAAAAAATTAATTCCGGTCGAGAATAACGCTTCGGAAAAGTTCAGCTATCTCACTCGCACTTATGACAATCTGAGAGAGACAGACGATATGTAGCGCAACACCTTAAGAAGATAATCGAAAAATTACAATAATTCGATCCACTTTTTCGATCCAAGGTTTCCTAACCTTCAAGGCAATCCCGAAAAAATCTAAAAAAATTCAAGGAACAATCTTTCACGTTATATTCAACATCAACAAAGTTACAGCCAAATCGGCGGGGTGAGGTACAAATGCTTGTCGATAATTAGGGGCAAGACCCACACACATCTGGACAATTTTTTAAAAACACTTTTCTCGATGTTTTGGACCATTTTGAGGGACATGAAAATCTCGATAAAAATGTTTTGCATGAAAACAAAGGTTTAACTATGAGGAAGGAAAATTCATAGCAAAACCATTGACCACAATTGGTATCGAAATCTCATCATTTTAAAAGACTTACCAATGGTTGAGGTAAAACGCTGTGCATTAACGTTTGAACCATCGGTGTATTCTGAGCCGCAGCAATGCCATTGGGATTGGAGGGTAGACCCTGACTGGGTATTCCAGACGCAACGCTACTCGCAGCTACAGCCGCTTGAACAAGATGCGGCTGTTGATGTTGTTGTTGCTGCTGAGTGGACGTTGGAACTGCTGATTTACTAGCCGTCGATGCTGTCGCACCCTGATCCTTTTTAGCTTCCTGCGTCGACGAGCTTTGTTTCTTCGTTGACACAAGCGCCGACGCTGATGCTGCGCTTGCATTCGGTGTATCCGGACTGGAAGTCGCGGTCGTTGTACTCGACGCCGGCGTCTGACCGCCTGACGTCTGTTGCTGCTCTCGTAACTGTTGTTGCTGTTGTTGTTGCTGCTGCTGTTGCTGCGTCAACTCAGTCAATGTCTGCGAAAGCGTGCCAACAACGAGCTCACGAGCAAAGAGACTTCGATTAGCGCTCTCGCGTTCGATGCTCTGAAGTTGCGAATCCGAGAGCGTCGTGGTTATGCATCTGCGCAAACGTGGAGGAGGAATCATTTTTTTTAGTACTCACTTCTTTTCTTTAATGATAAAATTCTCTTTTTTCCTTTATACGAACGAAAACGTTTGGTTTATTTGGCAGCTTTTTATTTTAGTAAATTGTTTAGGTTGTCGTTGTTTGAAAGCTTCTTAATATAGACGAAATTTTGTCGATTTTGGGCATGTGATTTTGTTCTAAAAAAATATTAAGGCTGTCATATTTTTTTAGTTTTCCTTTTTTTATGAAAGGAATTGATTTTTTCCTTTGTACGTTTTCCTATGAAATAATGCTGTCGTTCATTTGATTTACAAGCGATGATTTCGTGATTATTATTTCACTCAACACTGATAAAAATAAATAAGAACACAACAAGGCACAAGGAACGGAATTGTAGATTTCAAAGCAAACTCGCGGATGATAAGATCATGAAGATGATTGAATTGTATTAGGATGACGTACGTAAGACGATGAAGTCATTATTTTACGAAAAACGACATTGAACATTTTTTTTACTTCAGTAATGACACTTGATTTCTCATGTCTTTTTTTTTAATTTGTAAAAGCAATTTATTCACAGTTTTTGAGGGAAGGTTAATTATTCGCGAAGCTTGGATCAAGTCGCGGGAGTGTTTGAAACGAAATGAAATGCCGGAGGTACGAGGCAGTTTTTGGCAGCCGGTTCGCTGACCATGACATGCAACTCTCGGTTTATATATGGAGCAGGCTAAAAAAAATACGACGCTTTTCAAGAACGTTTCTCGTTACAGTTATCTTTCACACGAAGCGTTTCTCAACGAGCTTTATCTGCCTATTCACGCTGGCGACGAATGACAATGATTGACTATGACGAGGTATTCCAAACCCAATCGATAAGGTCGTGATCCTCGTATTTTCTGTAATCTTTTTCCTTGTATGTTGTAGAACTGTATTTTTTCTAAATACATATTACTTTTGGTTTTATAAACAATTCGTTCATTCGCGAAATGTTAATTACCGAAAAACTATATAGGCAATTTGAAAATGAATTTTTCGATTATTTGTGATTTTATCAGGATTTTTTTTTAAATGATGAATTTTGTTATATATTTTGGTAATTACTTAACATCGGGACTCTAAATACTATCTCAAAAAATTGTTATTATTATTTTTATGTCAGTTTTCAAAAGAATTACTAAATGCAACCTTTAGAATGAAAAAAATATTGCTAACATCCCCAACTTGAAAATTCTAAAAATAAACCATAGAATTGGATCATTGATTTCCAATCGACGTTTAATTAACTTTTTCCTACAGTATTTCTTTTACATTTTCACCATAATGCTTTTAGAAAAGAAAAACCGTCCAAACCTAGAATTTACCAAAATTCTGAAGAAATCTTACTTAATATGTCTCAGCTATTCCACTTTTACACCCATTTTTGGAATGGTACAAAAAAATCTTTTTTAACGAAAAATGTGTGAAGTAATTTTTTTTTCAATCAACATTTTTAATTATCATGACCATATGAATTAGATTTTAAAAATGATAGAAATCTTGTGAAATTTACTTGAAAATAAAAATATAAAGCTTAGCTTGGAATAGCCTATACATGGTAATAATGGTATATACGAATGTTACTCTATGCTCGATAATTGAATAATCGCGATTGATTCGAACGGCCGATGAAGCCGCACGATCATATTGGAGTAATGAAATTTACCTGGGCAGCAAAAACATGGAGTTTTGAGAGCTGGCAGACGATGAGCTGGACGGGTTTGAAGCGCTTGTAGGATTATTGTTACTTCCGGTACTGTTCGCCACGACGCTGGCCATTGTGGCCGAGTGACCGGCACTGCTACTTCCGCCACCTCCGCCAGCACTGTTACCGCCCGCGCTCGCGCCGCCACCGCTCACCGAGCCGATCACCTGTGTCTGCCTCCGGGGCAATCGTTCCAATTGATGTCTGGCAGCCTATAAACGACGAATTTTTTTTATTCAAGCCACTATATAGAGCAATTTCTACACTTTCTATTCATACTTGAAAATGGCGCTATAAATTAATAATATGGGTGATTCTTTACGAAACACACTCGTGTTGTTCTCCGATCGGATTGTAATAAATTCTGGACTGCTTCCTTGTTTTCAGGTTTGTAAAGCCGATTTTTATCAATTTTTTTATTTAGGACTTTACGTAACTTGAAATTATTATTCACCTGTGATTTTGAGAAAAAAATTATATTTGCAAGAGAAAAAAAGGAAAAGCATTTTGTTTTCTACGTAAAAAAGTCTCGGATTTTCCAAAAACGTAGTGTCGAAATAATTTTTTTTTGGGCAATGAAATTATTTCGACAATCTTAAGAAGTAATCAAAATTAAAATTCATTAAAAAGTTGTTTTTTAGATTTTACGTTGACTATGATACATATCCAACTGGAACCTCTTTGGATTTCAAGAGTCAACCTCTTCGATTAGTTTCAGCAAAGTAAAAGTGGTGGAACAGTAAAAATGTATCTCTCACTTCTCTATTATCCTACCCAAGGAGATCTAAGTCTGAAAATAATAACCATAGTCAACGTAAAAATGTCCAGCAAAATGAATTAAAAATATTTTTTTCATTTTTCATTAATGGGAACATGAAAAAATCCACTTTTTAATTAATAAGTTTAAAGTAACGATCCATTGTTAGTCCCGGGCTAACTCGACTCCAACCAACCTCAATTGTAACCTCATTTATGTATGAATATTTACTTCGAAATCCTTAGATTTACACGGAATACGGTATTTAAGATGTTCTACATTTTTTTAAAATTAATATCATAAAACATAAATGGCTCTGCCAATTCTAGTGAATTTTTCCACAATAGTCATGTAGTATTTGCTCCACTTCCATGCAAGTGCACGTGTGGAGAAATTTTCAGATTGTCAGCTCGAAATCTGCTCGAAATGCGAGTTTACGTCGTTTTTCAATAAAATGGAAATTTAAACTGTGAAAAACTGTGGCTGCCATAACGAACTTCGATTACATTTTCAACGATTGAAGGGTAAGAACTGTTTCACTTGCGGGTCAACTTTTAGCCCGATAATCCTAGCCGACTTCAAGATACAAGAATTAAACACATATAAACACCGGATATTTTTCTGAATCACTTTTTTGGCGTTTCAGACAATTGCAATTGTACGACCATAAAAATATCGTCTTTTTTTCACAAAACAAAGCTTCCTCTATGATGAAGCAAAAACAAACAATTTACTTCATAAAAATGTGAAAACGTACCCGAACTTGTTGACGTTCCAACTGTAATTGCATTTGCAATTGTTGCAGTTGCGAATTCTGTCCACTGCCACCGCCGGTTCTACGAACGCCTGACAGTTGGGATAATAATTCGGCGATAGGGTCTATACCAGTCTCTCGACTACTCGGACTCAGTCCGCCTGACGAACTGAAATGCATGTTGGACCTAAAGATCCAATTTCGTGCAAATTATTCATTGTATCATGAGGCGTTTAAAAATAATTAATTAACTATATTGAGACTTTTAAATTAATGTTTAATATATGGGACAAACCTTGAGAAATAAAAAAAAACTAAACATTAACTCAAATCAAAAAAATACTAAAATTAAAAGTAATATCACGAAATTAAAAAAGGTAAACACTACTATGTATTGGACATTCCATGCAAACTCGATAAACATTTGACCCTTCATATTTTTAATTGGACTCATTCCAATTTTACTGGCTGCTGCTACCGCGAAACCGAACATTAACAAATAAAAATTATTTGTTAATATTTTACAGCCGGGGATCGTCAATGTTAAAAGTAACAAGAAATACTCCATAACAAAAGAACCTCAATCAATTTTATTCGTTTTTGGGTTGGTACAAGGCAGTGAAATAGGAATAAGTCTAATTTAAAATATGAAGGGTCAAATGTTTATTAAGTTGATTTGGAATGCCCCATATATTACGCATATAAGCGTGGAAGCGCTTAACGTGGACAGGTAACTCTATTTTCTGATAAAGCGCCTTTTACGAAGGCTTCTGCGCTCCACACTAGTCAAATGAGTGATAAATTTATAAAAGCATTTGTAAAATATCTGGTGATTTAATAAAATGTTCCGAGGCATCACTCACGTAGCAGCATTGGTTCGTAAAATATAAATACATTCGCAGCGGTAATACGAAAAGTAAATCGATGGATATCATTTTCATCCGGTTTTTTTAAAGCGTAAACCGTAATCTCAGTTCGATTATGACGAGCAATAGCACATTTTGTTTGTGGAAAGATGCTTTATCGACTGGCCGTCTAGATTTTTTTATAGTATTAGTAGTTTAAAAGATATAAACTTTTGATTATCCTGTCCTAACCGAATATCCGGCATAAAAATAACTGTAACTTTTTCAACAACTAATACTAAAAAAAATCTGAACGATCAATTGATTAAGGATCTATCAACTATAAAAATGAGCTATTGCAAGTCATAATTGGACTATTATTATGGTTTATTCTTTTTTTAAACTGCACGAAAAAACTCGACATCAGTCATGTGCATATATCAGACGATTTTCTATTCAGATGACGACAGTGAATGTATTTATACATTAAGAATTGATTCTGCTATGCGAGTAACCTCTGAGAGCTTTAAACCACCAAAGATTGTCGAAAGGTTTTGAAAATTTCAAATTGTCTCATTACGACACATAAAATTATTTAAAAAGAAGATTTCATACATTTATATTGTGTCATTTCAACTTTCAATTCAACACGAGCAACCAAATAAAATCGAATAAATCGGTCAATGTGATATATTATTGATTAATCATATAGATGAATCATAAATAAATAAAAAAGTTTGCTACCTGCGAGCTCTTGTAGCACCAACACCTCTGGTCGGATGCGGTATTCGCCGCACACCGAGACGGGTGGTCGTTGGCTCGTCTAGAAAGGAGATCAGATCCCTTGGTCCACTCCGGTGTTCTAGAGTCAAATGACTCGCAAAATCATCAATCACATGATTCGGATCTCCGCCTGGCAGAGATGCACATACCGGACAGACCTGGGAGTAATTTTTTTTTTCATTAAAAATACTAATCGAAATTTTTTAGATACAATTTTTTCACAAGCGAACAACATTCAAAATAAGAGGAATTGGATAAACTTAAAAATAAGGTCATTTAAGTAATAATATAAAAATTAACTATTGAAACGAAATAATAAATTGTGCACAAAAATAAGATCCTTGTGAAAAGTAGTAGCAATTAGTAATTATAGTTCAGCATCTCATTGAGTCACTACGAATTCTACGAAGTTTTTGTTAAAAAATACAAACGAAGAACGACTTTTTTCTGTGTACATACCATGAAAATTATATTAATACACAAAACAAACGATTTTGCTGGCCTTAAGCAAAAATTAATCGTTTACTGATAATAAAAAAAAAGAATAATGAGATATCGAAACAAAGTACTAAATTTCGTAACAAAATCAAGTCCTAGGAATATGAAATCTGTAATGATAATTAAAAACAAACAAATCAAAGTTGTTTCACGAATGCACAGCGAATTGTACCTGAGATTTATTAAATAAAAAGAGGCATTATACAGACGCGGAGTTATCTGTATGTTATTTGTGTTTCAAGCTACAAACCACTTCGAAGGTCGTGTCCGGATGATCGGCGGCGACGTGTTCCTGCAAAGTGGCTTCTGTGAAACCCATTCTTGTACAATATGGACAAGTTAATGATTGTGGTTGCTCCACGCTCACGCCTTCCCCTCCATAATACAGTTCTGCAACAACATAAATTACATTCATAAATTACCATTTTTTTTTACCTTGAACATAATCTGACACGAAATACCGCAAAACCAAATTTTCGTTGCGGTATTTCGCCAAGAATAAGAATAGGTAAAAAATGTGATATTTTTAAATATGTTTATTTATAGTTTAAAAAATATTTGCAATATTTACCAAAGTCAGTTCTCGTAATCTAATACGAAATAGCGTAACAACAAATTTTCGTTACGGTATTTCGCCAAGAATATGAATAGACAAAAAATGTAAACATTTTTAATATGTTTATTTATTGTTTAAAAAATGTTTTCAATATTTACCAAAATCAGTTCTCGTAATCTAACACGAAATATCGCAACAACAAATTTTCGTTACGGCATTTCGCCAAGAATACGCATAGACAAAAAATGTAAAAATTTTTAATATGTTTATTTATTGTTTAAAAAATGTTTTCAATATTTACCAAAGTCTGTTTTCGTAATCTAACACGAAATAGCGCAACAACAAATTTTCGTTACGGTATTTCGCCAAGAATATGAATAGACAAAAAATGTAAAAATTTTTAATATGTTTATTTATTGTTTAAAAAATGTTTTCAATATTTACCAAAGTCTGTTTTCGTAATCTAACACGAAATAGCGCAACAACAAATTTTCGTTACGGTATTTCGCCAAGAATATGAATAGACAAAAAATGTAAAAATTTTTAATATGTTTATTTATTGTTTAAAAAATGTTTTCAATATTTACCAAAGTCTGTTTTCGTAATCTAACACGAAATAGCGCAACAACAAATTTTCGTTACGGTATTTCGCCAAGAATATGAATAGACAAAAAATGTAAAATTTTTTAATATGTTTATTTATTGTTTAAAAAATGTTTTCAATATTTACCAAAGTCAGTTCTCGTAATCTAACACGAAATAGCGCAACAACAAATTTTCGTTACGGTATTTCGCCAAGAATATGAATAGACAAAAAATGTGAAATTTTTAAATATGTTTATTGTTTAAAAAATGTTTTCAATATTTAGCAAAGTCAGTTCTCGTAATTTAACACGAAATAGCGCAACAGCAAATTTTCGTTACGGTATTTAACCAAAAATATGAATAGACAAAAAATGTAAAAATTTTTGATATGTTTATTTATTGTTTAAAAAATGTTTGCGATATTTACCAAAGTCAGTTCTCGTGAGTATGCACTGCATTGGGTGATCTGTGAGGTGGCGTGTGGTACTGGCGCCTGCCTCATAACAACTGGCGCACAAATCATAATCGTAGCACACCAGGCACTTGTACCTGCGACCCCGGAAGTTTCCCTTTAAGCAGGAGTCACAGCTTACCCCTAAAATATTTTAATTAATTAGATATTACGATTTATAAAGTGCTTAATTTGCAGTAAGAGAAGGAGATGGTTTTTCTAAATATTTTGCATTTATGAGCAGCATTTATACAATATGAACATTAGACCGGTTAAAAAAACTGTCTGTTTTTTTGTTCATTAATTTGCTCATCGATATTCAAGACATTTTACTAAAAAGAGAAGTACACTGAAAAGTAACATAACGAAAAAAAAATTTAACTACTCCCTCTTGGAAGTAGAAATTTAAAAAAATGTAAATAAATGCATTTTTACGGTGTTGAAAAAAAGCCAATATCGCAAAATCGTCCAGTATGTATTTTTTGAATGTGCAAATTAACGTTTTTTGATCTTAAGACATTGAGATTTTCTTTGCACTATTTTATGGACATTGAAATATTGCAGATATCATATAAAGATATCCTTACCTAATCAAGTTTCTGTTCAACTATATTGAAACTACTAGTTTGGAGATATGAGTGTGCTAAATATTTTATATTTTTTCAAAGAAGATGCAAATGAGCTCCCCAATATTCACATATTTGGGCATATTGAAAATTAAAATTACCATAAAACCTTAATTTTCTTACAAACAACATACATACAGAATGATTTTGCTATATCTATATTTTATTAATATTGAAAAAGGCAATTTTTCACATGTAAAAAAGATTCAACCTCCTCTTCTCTTTTGAGTGAAAGTACTTGAACCTTCACAAGCAACATGACAAAAAATCATGGCACTTTGTGAATCAGTCAAGTGAACATAAATCAGTCTTGCAGTACAGGAGTGATTGTATTTTTTATTTTGCCATTATTTCTTATTGCTCAATTAATCTGGCGGTATTGGTTCATTAAATTGTTAAGCATTATCTGAGTTATCTTCCTTGGCCATTATTTGCAAGTATTGGCAGAACTGTTGAGCAGTTATTTAACTTTGTAATTAATCTATGCCAGTGATTATATACATAAGTGTCATATTTTCAATTCCTATAAAACTCACAATTTTAACAGCAAATTACTTTCCATATGACTAAATTTGTTTATTTATCCAATAAATAAATTGCTCAGCACTATTTTTTTTAATATTTTATCATATTAGTCATTATTATCATTTTATCGAAATAGATTAAATACAAAATTTCTCATAGATGAACTTTGAATTGCTATAAGAAAAATATAATGGGAAAGTACTGACCATAATAAGAGAAATAAATTTTTCTTCCTTATGAATTAAAGGTTTATAGATTTTTCACTGATATAGTAGAATGGTTAAAAACAATTAACAATATTCAATTGCTTATTAAATAAATAAAAAAAATTACTGCTGAATTAATGGCAGTTGATAAAAATATAAATTTATTGTAAATCAAATAATGTATAATCATTGATATTAATTCCATCAAAACTTAAATTTTCTGAATCATATAAAGTCAATATAAGGGTCTTGTTGTTAAATACATATGCATTCTGTAAAGAAATCACTTGAAAATTTTCATTCATTGGATTTATTGACTGCTCAGCTGTTTCATTCACTGCTGATTTTACATCAGGTTGCTAACAACCTGATACAAAGTTTTATCAATACACTTCTAGAACTTCATTAGCATTACCTAAATAGAATCCTCCTGCTTCTTTCAATTCGTATTTCTTTGTATGTGCCACAATTGATATATTATCAACTTCTTAAGCAGAATTAGTAATAAGTCACTAAACTATAAACTCATGCATTGACAATTAAAATAATATTTTTTACACTGACATAAATTTATTTTTTAATTTTGGAAAATTAAGGTATATTTATTATTTATGACTTCTCCATGAAATTCGATGCAAAAAATGACTGAATATTAAAATAGGCCATATTTTCTGTTCTTTTCTTCCTAATAAATAAATTACAAGGTAGGCAAACAAAAAGTAAAAATGATTAAAATTTTAACAGTAAATGGGCAGTTCTTCACAGTGAAATGTGTCTACATTGAATTGTCTTTTCCACTTCCATATGCGAAAATGCATATAGACAACTCGTAATACTCTTCTTGTGTCTAGGTTGAGATTATTATGTCGATGAAGCTATTTTTATCCTGTACCCTCGATGTATCTACAACAAAGGGTCACTGGCCAACAAATACAATTCAATTTAAGTTATTTTCACACCTAGTCGATTACAAGAATACTACAGCCACATATGAAAATTCTTTCGAGACACAAGGAATACTTTAAGCGCTCTGCCTCTTGGAGCTAAGTTCAAAGATCAATTGGACTAACAAAACCAATCAGATTTCCCTTTATTGGCTATTAAAATAGCCTAGAGTCACTAGACATTCTCTGGTCGCTTGAGACTTTCTGCACAAATCCAGATTATGATTAGCGAATATTACTTAATTAAAATTATATCGCTACTCATTATCCAATAACTTATTTGCATAAAAGCAACCGTTGCTACGACAAATCCAATGTACTATTCAATATGGTACACAGTGATTTGCATAGTCACAAGCTTATCCTGCTAATGAAAATTTGCATACTATGCATTCATTTATTTTGTGCTTGTTTAGAGGAATAGTTGATAAATGCAAAAAAGTTACATCATATGTGATAAAGATGTGTAAGTGCAATTACAAAGTCATGTAAAGTTAATGAGGCTTATAAAAGAAAGGTGAAAATATGAATTTCTTAAGGCAAAAAGTCATAAAATGAATGCATGGTGCAATAACTTTTTACAGACTTTCTCTGAAGAAATAATAATTTTTTTCTGGCTGAAATTTAAACTGATAGTGCTAATATAAATGATTAGGCAATAAAGCTCGGAATAAATTGATATTTAAATATATATCTACATCTTTATAGTAGAAAAAATAAAGTTCATACAATTGGATAGAGAAATTAATTAAATTGATTGTTTTTCTTTTTCTTCATTTTTTTTTGTATAAACATTTGCTGCCAAAATTTCTCAGTAAGAAAAATGTTAATTTTCTGTGCTTGTTTATTACAAATTTATTCATTTTATAATTCAAAGTGCATTATATCATGCATAATAAATATTCAGAAATGCTTTGCTAAATTCATATAAACCTCGCAACAATAAACTTTAAAAAAAAGGTGAACATTGCAATTCTAAGCCCAAATAAATTAAAACCAACGCCACAATTGATATGATCTGAAACTTTTACTAATTGGAACAACTATTGACATGTTAATGAAAAGCAGAAAAAAGATCATAGCTTTCTCCAATAAGTAATTTAAAAAATTATATTTACTGCATTTGTTTATTATATGTTTATTACACGAGTATATTTATCATGTCATTAGTGATATGAAAACTTGATAAATGCAAGTACGTTATATCATACACAATGAAGCTACACAAATGTACTTCCAAACATGTGTAAATCCTTCAACGAATGAGTCTCATAAAAAAGGTGAACAACACATTCCTAAAGTTAAACAGCCTTAAAACCAATGACACGATTGGCACGAACTTGAATTTTTCCTAATTAGAGCAACTCAGAGTGTGTTGGCATGTTAAGAGGGAGGGAGAGAGAGAGAGAGAAAGAGATAGACAAAAAATAAGCAGGGCACACACTTGTGCATTAAAAAAAAAGCATTAGTTTTCAAAAAAATGATCGAAATACTCGTATAGAAAATTAAATGTTCACGTATACGACGCTAAAATAGCTGCAATATGTTTTTCGTGTAAAGAATCGTCAGTGTAGAAAAGAAGGGGGCATTGAAAGAAAGAGGTAAGATGTGATTGCAGATCAGCTGGTAGAATAATTCGACAGCTCGGACTCGATCGAAATACCAATTTTCACGTCCTCAAATTAACCCCAATTATCGTGAATATCGCTAAATAACCGTATCTCGTTTATTCACGAAGAAAATGATAGTAAATTAGCAAAAATTCGGGTGAAATTTTTCAGATAAGTGCTGCCATCTGCGCTCTGACATTAGGGCCTCTATAGAGAGTAGCGAAGCATCGCAACTATCTTCCCTTTCAGAAACTCGTTAGAAAATATGAGGAGACATGTTTTTGATGACTGTATTGTCAACGATGAGTTTTATGAAGTTTTCCTGTTGTTAGGCTTTTAGGTGATGATGATTTATAGGGAAATTTTGGAGACACGAGGTTTCACAGAAGTGAACTAGTCAGGATGATCGCACCACGTACGTACCTTCATGTCGACTCATTTTCCGTTTATAATCTCATATACGCCGATACGCGGGGCCTCGCGGACGCACCTTACACGTAAACACGATTGTTAGCAACACCTGTGTCGGCCACTCGGTGTTGGTCAATACGCCAGATACCACGGGAAAAACATTAATCGCCAAACAAAAAATTTTGTCGTAAGAATTTCCAGCGTAAAACCTAACCCAACTAGGCTACCGTGACGTTGCGCTAGACCTAACGTCACGGAGAGCGTTGCGGGTAGGGCCTCCCGAGCAGAGAGCAACGTTGCCGGTTTTATATCTTTCTAAAATTTTCCCGACGCAACATTCAAATTTTTGAATCTCAGGTAGGAAGCCAAGTAGCAATTATTGTGCTATTACGGTTAAAAGTTATCCGAATGCGTTATAAACAGAGTTTTGTAAAACCCTCATTATTATTTAAACAACATTTTTTAAATTATTTAAACAATAATTTGCAGTGATTACAATATGATGGGTAAACTCTTGAATCCAAATTTTTGAATCTCGGGTAGGAATCCAAGTAGCAATTATTGTGCTATTACGGTTAAAAGTTATCCGAATGCGTTATAAACAGAGTTGTAGAACCCTAATTATTTTTTTAACAAAATTAATGCTACAATTGGCTTTGTAAGTATGTTTTTATAATAATAATTTGCAGGGATTATAATATGATGGGTAAACTGTTGAATAGAGGCAAAAAATATTAATTCCCCATAAAATTTCATGATAATTTTATTGAAAAAATGGAGAAATACTGTTAACGTGATGTGTTACTCGTTTTTGTCGTTCTCTCTCACTCTACCGCGAGTGCCAATGGCGCTTTCTCGCTCGCACTCACGGCGATTCGGTCAGTGTAACACATCACCTTAAGGATAGTGGATACCGTCTTCTGGCGGGGAGGTGCGCGGTTTGAAGGGGAGGTAGTGTGCGAGAGAGAGGTGCGTGATGCGCGTTCACTGGTGTACATTGTTGTACTATTCCAGCAGTTTTGTTTTTACGTTTTCTCGGCAACCAAGCAGACGAATCATTTCGGTCTTCGTAAAAGTTCATTTCGAAAATACAAGGAATGATTTGGTTCTGCTATCAACAATTGTTTATCATTTTTATTATACTTTCCAGCATAACGTTGAAGGTGCGTATAGTTTTCGCTATGTTGCCCATGCATAAGAGTGTAATTTCAATAATTAATTTCTCGATAACTATCTAGACCATTGACATGAAATTTGGCATGGAAATGTAATTTTTATCTGCGAATATCCTCCAAAAATTTGACAGCATGTTTATCATTTTGAGTTGAGTTCAGAAGCCTGTAATTGTCCATTATTCTTACAATTTCTCCCAAAATTTAATTAAAAATTCGATTTTTCTTTAAGCCATTCAGAAGTTCACATATAATTTTATAATCGCTACAGGTTATCATTACAAATTCGTACAAGACAAAATGTTCTATAAACTTTATATCGTAAAGTAATGAGGACTTATAACACTGGTTATAAATATCCGCCAGAATGTTATCAGTAAAATATTCTATGTCCAAAAGTTGACTTAAGGATTTAGACCACACGAAAAAAAATAAATATACGTGCAAAATTTTAACTGCATATTATATCGTTTATATTTATATATATATTTTCCTTTCATTCGTCAGATATTTTCCCTGGAAAAAATAAATTATAGAGACAGATACAGATCAATATAATTTGAATGGGATTTAATTATATGTTATCATCTCTGTTTACTCGGATTTTGATCAATTTATACAAATTGGATCGTTGTTATTAATTTCCTATAGTTAGTATAGTTAGTAGTATAGCTATAGTTTTCTATGCGTTAAATCCGATAGATTACTTATCGGTATGTATGGTGCACCAACGGATTTATAATACTTTATATTGAATTTACATTTCATCACTTGTAAATTTTTATCCGATTGTGGTATATCGTGTTATATTGTAAATATGTATATTATTCAACATTAATCGTTCACAATCAAAAAGACATCAATAGAGTGATCCTATTATTTTCAATCGTCTCACAATTATAGAAAGTACACTGAAGAAAAATTCTATTGCCGACTGCCAAAAAGAAGTATTTTTGAATAAACTCTAATTCTTATTCGTTCAATCCCATTTAACATTGAAATAAAAAAATACTATTTTTAATATATTTTAGAGTTATTGTTTCAATCTCGTATGGAATTGGAGGAAATAAAATTCAAATTAAGTTGATAACGTTCGTTTTTGGCAGCCCGCAAACGATGAATTTATTATATATATTATATATAGATATAGATATATTAATCATTGACATTGTTTTTCAGTGTATATGGGGTATTATACACTGATCGAACCACCTTTTACCACGAACATCGTCGATATAGTTGATTATTATTTGTCATTCACCCCAATGGATGGAGCATGCTCCATTTTTTTCAAATTTTTTGTCGTATATTTCGCGCGCTTGTGAATTTCTAAAAACTGCTCTAAAAACTGCGTTTAAAAACTTTCGAATGCACGTATTTTCTTGGATATAAGTTGTATCGTAAAAAATTGTATATAAAAGTTTTTCATTTTGAAGTTTATTTTTATGGAAATTTATTTTTTTAATTCTTCAACTCCTCCGAAACATTGATTTCTAATTAATAAACATGAAAATCGTTTTTTTTAAATATGGACATTTTTTTTTCCCGAAAAAACTCTAAAATACTACTCATAAAGACGAACATTTTAAGCCTAGAGGGGAAGTGGGACAATCTTTTTTTCGAACTTTTATGAGCGTTTGAAAAATAAATAAAAAATGAAAACCCTCATAAAATGTCGGAAAAAAATTATCCCACTTCGGGACACAAAATTGGAAGTGAGACAATTTTTTTATGTTCATCTAGGAGAACTTAATTTTTTTTCTAATTTTTCAAACTCTTATTAAAAAATACAAAAAAATATATCATACTCCCAATTTTTTGTCCCAAAGTGGAACAATACTTTTCCGATTTTTTATGAGAGTTTTAATTTTTTATGTAATTTTACAACTCTCATAAAAAATCGAAAAAAAAGAGATTGCTCCACTTCTCGTTTATACAATAATTTCATGCTAAATGACTCGATTCTCTTCTCATAGTTTCACAGCTATAAGAAATCTATCGTAATAAATCTTGAATATGATAAATATTTGAATCCAAAGATTTGTAGATGAAACCTATTTTTTTAAATGAAAAATGTAATATTCCTAATACTAGTCCGACGATCGTATATTTTTATTATTAAATTTAATACAAAAATTATATTGTTTATAATAATATTATAGGATATGAATGAAACATATAGGATTTCGATCGTAAATTTATGATAGTACTTCGTAAATTGGTGAACCAAAGTCCACATTTGGAACGATAGGGTTTTTAAAATTGTTTTCTATAATTTTTACTAGAGATATCTAAAAAATTATCTTTGTTTTATATTTCGACGATTTTAAGTAACGCAATATATGCATTTTTAAAATCAATAAAATAATAGATAACAAAATATATAACTCCACGTTGTTAAATTTTTATATAAACATCTACTATTTTATAAATTCTATGTACACGAAAGAATTCTGCCCTCAAAGGATTTTACATTTAACAAGAAAGTACAACAGAAAATTTTTTCAAAGTTTCGAAATTCGCGCTCCTTTAGTAATTTTTAAAAAAATTTGCCATTTGCATAAATCTGTTGTTTTTTTCTGTGATGAAGTACAAAAATCTTGATCACAATGAAAATTTAAAAAATTAAGCGTTTTTTTTTAAGCTCTACCGTGTGTTGAGCCAAAATCTCAAAACCTGGGCAATATGGCGACGTAGCGATTCAAATTATTCCCGTCATGAGCGTTCTATATCGTATCTCGAGCCCCGGAATTGGCAATCTCGCAGAATACGAGAGTTCCGTAAACTCCCGAAGTTTCGCCGGAGTTACACGAAGTAAGTCGTTTCAAGTCGGCTGCTAACATGTCAAATCTTTTCATTTATCGAACAATGGCCACCGAAGCAGGACGTGTATTCGTTTACGGAGGAAAGGGAGCCTTGGGCTCTGCTTGTGTCTCACAATTTAAATCGAAAAATTGGGTAAGTCCTAAAGTCAACTAATAGAACCTTAAACATTTATCCCGGCATCTATATATAACCTTACTCACCGAGACAAGTGTACGTCAAGTTTATTACGAGCGGCATATTTCCTTGTCCTTAATACGCGGAAATGAAAGTTCAACGACTACTTGTTGATTTAAACGTTAAATCTCTGTCGCGAAACGTACAATTTTTAATTCCCTGTTCGATTATATATTATCGCAAAATTTAACGACAACTCTATGCAGCTTCGACGACTTGTCAATAATTGACTATCTAAAATTATAGATGAGAGCGTAGCAGACGGTGGCATGGAGATTATTCCGCCTTTTTTTCTCTCGTCCTTCAATATAGTAATGACGATCCTGGTATTAAAAATGACGGAAACCGATTTTTTTAAATCCTATCGTAACGAAACGTAAATTTAATAATAAAAACATACGATCGTAGGATTAATATTTCTAATATTACACATTCATTATGATAAACTTCCTATAGCTGTGAAACGAAGAGAAGAGAAATGAGTCAATTTGCATAAAATTATTGTATAGATGATAGAAAACTGTTTTATTTATTTCAGGATTTTACGATAGGTTATGATAATTCTTTCAGTCTAAACATATACGAGATATTTTCTATTCGTGTGATATACTTTATTGACGTTTTTTTGATTGCAAACAATTAATGTTGAATCATATATTTACGATATAACACGATGCACCACAAACGTAAATTCAATATAAAGTATTATAAATCCGTTGATGCACCATACATACCGATGACTTATCTATCGTATTTAACCCATAGAAAACGAAAACTATAGATAACTAATGATCCGAATAGATAAAGATGATAACTTACGACTAAATCCCGTTTAAATTTAATCGTTCTTTATAATCATCTCTATAATTTATTTTTTGCAGGGGACAGATTGTTAGAGATAATTTTTTTTAAATAATTTTGTTTTTAAGGTCCATTTTATTTTCGATATTTATTGATTGATTTTCAATTTGTGTGTAAGTGGAAACGCTCTATGACTGCATGTTGCGTGTAATATACTCCAGATAGCTGCTATATCAAGGCCAAGGCGGGTAATGGACCAAAGCCTTTCTAATGCCTTGAAGTCCATTGCCGAGCGTATATATACGAGCCACTCTCGTAAAAGTGGGTCTCGTGACCCGAGATTTCATTACGTTGCAATGATATACTCTGGGAGATGATAAATTATCTTCGTATTATTCAAAGCCGAATAAATAGTGAGATTGACCGGAATTCGCGGGAGATAAGGAGGCTGTAAGCTCCGGGCTTAAATGGACCAGTTGCAGTGGCTCTCAAGCATAAGATATGACATTTTATACAAGATTTTCGATTTTATTGAGAAGGTAATTCATAAAGTCGCTTATTAAAAATTCTATATTTTACCGATTATGCTTGACTTAATTCCGTAATAGTAATTTTGAATATTATTTTTTAGAAAAATTTTTGGATCCATTATTTTGGAAACGCTGCATTCAGGTCACAGTAAAAAATGTTACTGCATAAAAGTTGTCATATCTTTTAGTTATATTTTTTAAATATTCTTATGAGTCGGATTAAATCGATTTTTAAAAATTGTGTCTTGTTCTGACCATTTTTTCCGAATATAATTGACACTAATGTCTAAATATTCTCTCAATTTGCAGAGCAATACAAATTGCCTTAGGATAAAATATACTTTATTGATTTTCATGGGTGAAAAAGATCCTGTACAAGTGCGATGCTATTCATTGTTGGTTACGGAGTTCGAATTTTCTAAAACCCAAACACGAATGTAATCAATTGTATAATGAGCAACATAATTTTTTCAATATCCCGTGTGTATTTCTTTTCCTATTTAAAAAAACAGTTTTTTAATATTCGGACCAGGAATTTCTCGGCTGATGAGAAAACGTTATGGATAATAAATCAATAAAAAAAATTTACACGTTTTTCACTTATAATGAAAGAATAAAATAAACTCTTTAAGTCATACATTTATGAACGCCATTTAATCACCGTTAAATATTCTTCTTATAGCTAGAAAGAAAAAATCTAGTTTACGTGATCGGCTCTGCTCCTAAATCATGAACAAGAAAACATTTATTATTTTCTCCAATATTTTAAATAATTTTTTTTTTTTTTTTTAGTGGGTGGGTTCGATTGACATGAAAGCAAACGATCAGGCAGACGCAAGTGTAGTTGTACAGCCAGATCACAGCTGGAAAGAACAGGTACTTTATTTTTTCATAAATAGATAAAAATATCCCTCATTAGAGTGTTTCACCAGTTGACGAAAATTCAGCAAAAAATGTTTAATATAATTTTATCTCCCAACCTCAAGTAGTATTGCCAATACATTATCGCTGGTTCCGACAAAAAAATAGCTCTGGTCATATATTTAAAATGTTGCACATTTTTCTTTATTGTAAATCATTTAAAAAACAATAAACTGAGTTAACTGAGTAGAAAAGAAAAATCATAAAATTAGCGTAGTCCAGCCATCGTAGCAACCTTGATACTTCGAAAAAAATTATTGTCCTGGAACATATCGAAAAAAAAACTCGAGAAAACATTTTGTTGATTTATTTTTAGGGTAGCTGAACACCGATGTAAAGCCCCATTTGTAACAATACTTGAGGCTGGTAGACAATATTTCTTTTTTAATATTTTTTTCGAACAGTATTTTTATTGTTGAATTTTCATAAATCGGTAAAACACCCTAAATTCTCTCAATCATGAAGGCAATTGTGTTCTTAATGTATGTTGAATGTAATACACAAAACAGGAAACTTATATTCTGAAACAAGTCAAGGAAATATTGAAGGAAGATAAGCTCGATGGAATAATATGCGTTGCCGGTGGCTGGGCTGGCGGAAACGCATCGAGCAAAGATTTTTTGGCAAACACTGAACTCATGTACAAGCAGAGCGTGTGGAGTTCAGTGATTGCGGCGAGTCTTGCGGCACAAACCCTTAAAGAGGGTGGCTTCCTTTCCTTAACCGGTGCTAAAGCTGCTCTCGAAGGAACTCCCGGAATGATTGGCTATGGAATGGCCAAAGCTGCTGTACACCAATTGACCAAATCTTTGGCTGAAAAAGACAGCGGCCTTCCGGCCGGTTCTCTGGTTGCTTCGATACTTCCGATTACTTTGGACACTCCGATGAACCGGAAGTGGATGCCTAAAGCAGACACCAGTTCGTGGACGACTCTGGAATTTATTGCAGAGTAAGTTTTTCGTTTTGCTTCCTCTGGAAGGAAACTAATTTTTTTTTTAAGTGTTCAATCACCCATAACTAAAAAATCGTTCAGGCGATTGAGCTTGAAATTAGCACACAGTTGAAGCGGTAGCTCGTATTTGAATGTTGAAATTTTTCACAGAATGTATGCACAAATTTAAGTTTTATGGAATTTTATGTTTAAAAAAAAAAGAGCGTGAAAAATTTACGTTATTGCATTAACTTTTGCAAAACACGAATTAGCGATTTCAAATAAAATTTGCGATGAACATTTTCATTGCAAATTCCTTCTTCATGATCAGCCTTTCTGATAAAATACCAACAAGAGTGAAGTTTAATAGGACGAAATTTACCCTTATCATATTTATTGGAAAGTTCAACAACGGCAGAAGAACTTGCATTACAGTTTGTGTTACCGACTGAGTTTCTCATCGCCTGCCGATTACGTATTGTCTATGTTCCTCTGGGATTGTTATAAGTAGGAGAATAATAGCTGAATATTTTAATCGCAATTTCTTCATTATGATCGACTTCTCTGATAAAATACAAAAACTGTGAACTGAAGTTAAGTGAAACGCAGTTTACTCTTCTTATATTTTATTGGATTGCGCATCGATGGCAGAAAAAACTTGCATTACTGTTTTTACCGATCGAGGAGTACAGAATAATATTAAATTGTTGTTTTCTTTTTATTAGGCTCTTCTGGAAATGGTCTCAAAACCAGGAACGTCCGGCCAATGGTAGTCTCCTGCAACTGGTAACAAAGGACAATAAAACCGAAGTCATTCCGGCCTAAACTTAATCTATATAGGCGTCTCTCTACAATAATGTATTCCAATGGCATTTGAATCTCCGATGAAGCCCTTTCATCAAGCGATTATTGACCAAAACCGATGGACGAGACTTTTTAAAAATTCAATTTTTTTTACACCTTCCTACAGCTCGTAATCGTGTAATTTATATTTTTTACCACAAAGCCCGTTTCTCTGTGTCAACGAGATTACGTGGCCTGCAAATACGATCCTGTATATTTTATTGTATAATAATATGTGTGTAAATAAAGCATAAAATTGTTGGCAATTGAATGAATCATTGAATATTCTTTTCTGCATTTCTCAAACCTTTCCTTGTAGACTGATAAATCATTTTTATTTTCTGAAGTGTGCGTCAATATTATAGTCACTCAGTCGATAAAACTACTCCATTCTTATCTGGCGAGTCGAAAGGGAAGGGAAGAATCAATTATCGTAAGATAATTTTTCTGTTGATATAAAAAGTTATTTTTTTGTACTTGTAATTTCGCAGACTTCTTTTTTACGTTTGTCATAATGTTTATTAGAAAGGAGTACAGTTTTTTTGGTGCATGGAAACTTTGGGTTGAATGCAATAAGTATGTGTGTAAATAATTAGTAATAATTAAAATAATTAGTAAAAATTAGTAATAATTAGTATTTGCGCAATGATATGTGCCTAAATAAAGTATCACATTTTTGGCAATTGAATGAATCATTGCATTTTTTTTTCTGCATCTCTCAAAACTTTCCTTGTAGACTAATAAACCATTTTATTTTTTGAAGTGTGTATCACTCAGTCGATAAAACTACTCCATTCTTATCTGGCGAGTAGAATGGAGAGGGGGGAATTAATTGTCTGCAGATAATTTTTCTGTCAATATAAATAGTTGTTTTTTTTTTACTTGTAATTCCACAGACTTTTTTTTTACATTTGCCATAATGTTTGTTAGAAAGGAGTACATTTTTTTTTGGAGCATGGAAACATTGGGTTGAATGCAATTAGTAGTGATTGGAAAGTCAATGCCCGGATAGCTCAGTCGGTAGAGCATCAGACTTTTAATCTGAGGGTCCAGGGTTCGAGTCCCTGTTCGGGCGATTTTTTTTACTTTGTCAACAAATATGTGTATAACTCAAAACCCAATTATTGTATGGGTTGTGAATATTCATTTTACCATGTTGTATATATTAAAGGATAAATAATTTTTTTACTCTTTGTACGTATACTGAATTTGTAACGGCAGTATCTAAATTTCCATCTCAAGTTTTTCCTCAATAAGAGGATTCAAATTTCTGCTCTTGTCAAACATTTTTTACCAAAGTTCTCACTCTAAAATACTGAAAATTGAAATACATTTCATAAATTGCTAGCATACAAAATAGGAGATACTTTTTTTTTCATTTCAGTCAACTTCAACTGTATGTCATCTTTGTATTTAAGAGAATATCAAAAACCTATATTTAGGCATTGTAGAAATCATATTTGTAAGGACCTGTGCAAAGTTATAACCAAATTCATTAAAAACCTGATAAACACAAAATTCTTTTAATATCGAAAATCAAAGTTTTTGGAAACAACAATTTTCTGGTCTAATAACTTGTGAAAAAATCAAAATTTTTGCAATTCCATAACCTATGTTCACCATCTACACTGTTATTTCCGGTAGGATTACTTATATTTTTATCCACACCTTTAATAATCCAATTTGTTTATTGCTTGCACTCATGTTTCTGGTCAGGAGCCTTAAAATTTTTATAAAACCATTTTCATTTCATCGTTTTTAAAGTAATTCTAACACTTCGTCATGAGCCCTGTGAAGTGCTGTGAAGTGAGTTACAGAATACGCAATAATGGCGATCGTCTTGTGGCATTTCGATACATATATTCAAACAGGCTCTTTGTATAGACCCTCGCGAACTTACCGAACCCTAATTAGTGGTTGGTTTTTAACTGAAAATTGAACTCAAGTCAATAAAAGACGGTTGGTGCGTTATTCCAACTGAAATACTAATAGATATTTTTCGATTGGTTTCCAAAAAACCAACCGTAAATGGACCTTTAATATTCATTTTACGACAGTTCGAAGATGGTTGGATTCCAAAAAACAAAACCGAAAACAACCTGCGATATTTATTCTATGGCAGTTAGAAAACGGTTGGTTTACGAAAAACCAACCATAAATGAACCCTTCGATATTTCTTCTAAAACAGTTGGAATAAAGTTGGTTTGCGAAGAAACAACGATAAATTGGCTGGTTTACGAAAAACCAACCTCAAGGGGGTAAACCACATTAGAAGGCTGATTTTCAGACGTTTCTTATGAATTTTTTTTAGTGCGGAAAATTAATTGGAATTTATCTAACTTTGACATTATTTTATCGGTATTTTGCATTAAATCTACAAATTTTTTCAAGTAATTTTTTACGAAAATGTCAAAATTATGGGTTGTTGTTCACCGAAAGTCGTCGTCAGAGTTCGTTGTTCGCGAAAAATGTTGAGGTCGCAATTTTTATTTGAAACCAAAATGGTTGTTTTTTTTTACATTATTGACATGTTTTTTAAGGATATAAACGCGAGTAAAAATTGTAAAAATTGAAGTGTTGACAGGTGTTTGTAAAATATTTCTCGATATTCACAATTTTTTTCCTTTTTTTTTGCAATAAAAAAGCAACTTTAAAATTATGATATCATCCCAAATGTTGGTTCATGTTCTTCGTAACTCCATAAAGAAACACACTCTCAATTTTCATAACGATCGGTTCATAATTTTTTGATCTAGAATTCCAACGAATCAAAAAAATGTCGTTTCGACAAAAAAGCGTTGACTACTCTATTTCGCTTTGAAATTTTGGCAACGTATTCTTGAATAGTCATACCAATAATTTATATAATTTTAAAAAATCCGATTTATGAACATCCTAATGTGGTTTCTCCCCTTAAACAAACCTTCGATATTTGTTCTCCGTCAGTTGGAAAAGGCTTTGTTTACACTAAAACCAACCATAAATCAACCTTTCGTATTAATTGTGTGATTGTCGGGAAATGGTTGATTTACAAAAACGGATGCAAAGTAGAACCTTGCACGTTGCTTCCTCATTATTTTTCGCTTTTTACAAAGCTACCTCTATGAAGAAGTATGTTAATGAATTTTGGCTTCCTCATAGAGGAGCTTTGTAAAAAGCGAAAAATAATGAGGAAGCAATGTGCAAGGTTCTACTTTGCATCCTTGTTGTATTTTATTCTTATTTTCTGATGTTTTACGAAATGCAGGACGACACCAGTCAATTTTTAAAAAATTCAAAATAATGTAAAATCCGAACCGCTTTACGCATCATCACCAAATTTGATACATAGCAGGGCTGAATGTTATTGTTCCATTGTAAAAAATTTCAGTTGATTTGTTGAAATTTTACCTGAATTAGAGGAAAACGAAAATTTTTCGAGAAATTCAAAATATCATAAAAACTGAACCGCTTTGCAGATTTCGCCCAAATTCAATACCAAAGGTCGCACACACACGCACGCACGCACGCACATACATACATACATCCGGACAATTTTTCTAAACTACTTTTCTCGACGTTTTAGAACATTCTGAGTAATCTGATATAAAAATGTCGAAAATTTTTTTTTTCATGAAAACAAAGCTTCCTCTATGCGGAAGCAAAAACCAACCGTAAATCAACGGTTCATATTTATTTTATGACAGTCGGGAAATATATTGTAGTTTTATACAATACTCGTTGGAAAACTCCCTCTACTCTCATAACTCTCAAGTTTTAAAACACTTGTATCGTAACATACTAATTTCTCTCGAACGTTGAGTGAAACTTTTCAGTACGACGTCGGAAAACTGCAATTTTCGCAAACGGCAGCTTGCGAAAAGTGTAAAAAAATACGAGATTTGGAACACGGTTGTAGGTTGTTGTAGTTTTTACAACATTTTACGCTAATTCCGGGCTTATAGCACGGTTGGGTGATATAATGGAAAACTAAAATTTTCTATGAAAATTCGCTAACTTGTCGAATTTACAACTAAACTACAACTAATGACGGAAATGTACACCATTATAGATACGAATATGGTTGTAAATTTTCGTAGTAAGTTGTGGTTACTACAACTTTCTACAACTAAATTTAGAGCCGATAGAGGCTAAAACGGTTGTACATTTTCGTAAAAAGTTGTAGTTCCTATAACTTTCTACAACTTATTACGAAAATTTTGAACCGATAGGACTACTCCTATTACTTTTACAATTTTTTAAAAGATTGATGCAGATGTAGAAAGTAATACTTTCTTATAGAAAGTTGTTATTTCTACGACAAACTACAATTAATCGCGTTCTTGTTGTAATAAATTGTAGTTAGTTGCAAAAAGTTGTATTTTCTTACAGAAAAATTCGACAACTTTTTACAAAATGAACAAATGGTAGAAATTTCGTACTTAGTTGTGGAAATTTGTACTTTGTTGTTGAAACAGCGTAGAAAGTTGTAAATTTTTTCCACCAGGGTTTCTGGTCGGAGGACTGAAAACAGATTTAAGGCCTACACAGTAGATAAATTAGGGCTAACTTTTTTCTAGAATTAAGTAGTATGAAGCGCTCCAGTCTTCTTAATATTAACATATTTACAAAACTGTATAATCTACAAACATTTATCGGGTAATATAAATATATAGTTCACTTTATTTTTACCGTTATTTTACGATTATTTAAATGAAAGTGGAAAAACGAGCTATCATCTCCCAATATTGAATAATATCATTATAAAAATAATGTTTCTCAATTACTTCGATTTTTATAGAATTTTTTGATGATTTAAAAAAAAGATTTTTTTACTAAATGTTTACAATTCTCACCAATAATGTGAGCAAAAAAAATTAATTACTTATGGAGTTAATAAACACATGGAATGATAAGGCAGCACCTCGATTCTACAGAGCCCATCTCTACACAGCCTCATTTCTACACGAGCATAAAACTTTGCGATGTCGAACTCTGGTGTCTTGAATTTTTGCGGTGTCGAACTTTTGCGTGTACAATTTTTGCGTGTTGAACTCTTGCAGTGTCAAACTTTTACGGTGTAGAAGTTTTAAGGTGTAGAACTTTTTCGTGTCAAACTTTTGTGGTGTCGAACTAAGGCGTGTTGAAATTCTGCGGTGTCGGACTTTTGCGTGTGGAGCTCGCGGCGTGTAAAACTTTCATCATGTAAATTTATTGCGTGTAGTAAAATTCGATGTACAAATGCTCGTGTAGAAATGAGGCTGTGTAGAGATGGGCTCTGTAGAATCGAGGTGTTGCCAATGATAAAGAGTTCCAAAAAAATGGAATTCTTGTAATTATGCGTCAAGTGTAGGAGACAACATTTTTATTGAGGCAAAATCTAGATGTTTGAATAAAAACGATTGTATTTCCGTGTTCTGCCTACTATATTTTATTCTGTCTCATGGATTTTTGAACTGCAGTTTTATCACATCCATAATGTTACAACATAAAGTAGGAAGGTTCACACATTATTTTCTTTTCTTATTTTTCTTTGTTTCAATTTTTACAGTTGAATTTTATTACATATATAGAGAAATGTACTAGAAGAAGAAAGCTGGTCTACTTCATCATGGCTTCAAGATTTTTGAGTTCAACTGAAAATAGAAAAATTCATATTACAAAAATATGTTAATAATAGTAATATAAAATAAAATTGCACAGCAATTAACAGAGCAGAATAAAAAGTGTGATATTCATGCGGTCTTACGTTCTCCTGCAATCTTCTTCTCCGCAGCCAATTGTCTATCACGGATTGCCTTGCGCTTGTTTTCAGCTTCGCGCCATGTGGCCTCAGATTTGGACAATCTGCTCTGGTTGATAACTCCGTAGAGAATTCCTGCGGCTAGGAAACTCCATCTGCCAAACTACATTTAACAAAATTAAAATTTATTTCAACAATATCCAATTTATTTTTTTCATTTAGTACACCAAAATTTGTTGCTTAATTTGATACTTGAAAAATGGATTTATTTTTCAAAAACAAGCAACATTATAAAAAAAAAAAGAAAATACCTAAATTCAGAATTATAGCAAATTGAAGTCAAATTCTAAAATTTCATAGAAGTTTTGAATTATTTGCTAAATGGAGATATTAAGCTCCATAAAACTTCATTCTGAGGATTTTAAATCATACATTATATGCAGATTATAAAACAAAAAATTGAAAACTTATTCGTTAAATGATCTTATTCAATGCTGCCTAAAACTTGTCACAAAGTGCAAAAACATTGTCAAAATTCTAGAAAAAAAAAAGAAACCTCTAAGTTTGTGGAGGTTAGGGACGTTAAGGTAGTGGAACATAACAGCAGAGCATCGCAATATTCCAATCATTACACCTACTGACTAAAAACTAACAGAAGACCTACATAACGATAATAACAATATTTTTGAACTATCGAAAGATTCCAGAAATAATTTTCCGGTGATTGGAGTCGAAATTATGTAATGAGAATCCCTTTTTTCGGGAGTTGAGAACGACAAGTGGAAAAAAAATGACAATCGCAAAGCTTTCAAAAAATTATAGCAGAAAAACAATAATTGTCTCAAGAATTGGAGAAAAAACATAAGGAGACAGTCAATCCTCACCTTAATGAGAGGTGACACCCTCACGGGTCTGGGGTTCAGTTCAGCGGTCGACATTTTTGCTCGTGTTGAGACAGAACGACAGAACTCGCGAAGAACCGTCGACCGAGATCGTGAGAACAATTAGACGAGACCCAGTGAGATTTTGGCTATAGCGACGTCGAAGTTTGAAGTTTCGGCAGAGAGATGGTTGCACGTGACATTTCTCAAGTTTAATGAATGATCAGTTTTTATAAACTGCACGGAATGATTTTTACGAAGTCAGCCATTAGATTTAATAAATACGTAAAATTTTGATAAGAGATAAATAAGTGGAATTGATGTAAATAATTATGAGCAAATTTTCGCGCGTCTGTAATGTGCAGTTTTTGTAAGTGTATTGAAATGTATAATAAAAATAAGCATTACTTACCTCGTATTTTTTTTTCTGCTCTTTCATTTCCTTTCCTTAAGTTTGTAAATAAGTATAGGTGGATTTTTGTTCATCCTTAATGTAGAGTTTATGTGAGCGCGTTGAAATGTATAAATGAAAATATGAAAATAAACATTGCTTACCTTGTATTTTCTTTGTGTTCGTCATTTTCATTTCCTCAAAATATGCACAATTAATAATTTTGACCATATGGTTTTTTTTCTTAAAGATGTGAATAATTTGAAAAGAAAATGTCACTCCTAAAATTAGGGGAAAAATCAGAAAATATACAATAAGTTGTCCGGGAAAAAAAATCGAATTTTCTATTGATAAATCAAAAATTTCATGGAAAAATGTAAAAAAAAAAACCTTAAACAAAAATGGTTTTTTAATGATTTTCACTCGAAACTTTTAAGTTATGAGCGAAACAATTGTAGCTTCGTATTCAGCCGAAAATTTCCAATCAACATTTTTTTAAATTCGTTATAAGACCAAATTTTTTTTTCATCTTCGTTCCTTTTGAAAAATCAAAATCACGAAAATTCGGAATTTTTAACTGTCGATAATTTGTTTATGAGTTAACGAATATATAATTTTCCTTTTTCGTTTGGAAGAGCTCGTCGAAACAAAGAGAATTACGCAATGAAAAATGACCAAAAAAGGAAAGGTGCAAATCTTCAATATTTGCCACTCCAAAAGAATAAAAACTATAAAAAATAATTTTAAAAACTCAACGCATCCTAATTTGTCATATGGCGTTTTGAAGCTTGATTAATTACAAAGGAAACGAGTGTGAGCCGAAGTCGATATTCCACTATTTAGTTAAGTTATAGCCATTTTAGTGAAATTCTGCATTTTCAACCAACATATTAAAATATTTTTGATTTTTGTCTAATTAATGTGTTACGCATTAAAAAAAAACAAAAATTCATTTTCTTTAAAAATTACAACAAAAAACGGAATTTTTTTTTTCTCTCTAAAATTAAACAAACAAAATGTACTTTTTGTAAAACTATAAATAACCAAAAAAAATCTTGTAAAATTAGAAGTAACGAAAAAAACCTTTGCACATTTACATTTTTGCTAAAAGTCCAAATATGACATTCAATTTTCCCAATTGAGACATTTTATCTGCGAATTAAAAACAAAAATATAATAATTAAAAAAGTTGGAAAACATTTTTTTTAACTTCTGCATTCAAAACAGTTTCTACGTAAAAAGCTTTAAATTTTAGACGTACAAAATCGTAATAAAAATACAAATTACGATTTTTGCTGGGCAAATCAACCAAAGTCAGACCCAATTTTTTTGCGCAAAAATCAAAAGAGCAAGTAGCCGAAAGCTTGTTCAGTTTTGTCTAAAGCAACGTCCAAGTTCTTCTCTCTTGCAGAGAGATGGTTGCACGTGACATTTCTCAAGTTCGACCGAGCAGAAGATCGCGTTTCGGAGTAGAGAGCGGCTACGCGAAGAGACGGTATCTGCGCGATATATATTTTTTTTATTACGTGTAATAGCAGCCTAGAAAAGCCGGGGCTTTGATTACTGATGCTCGCGTATATGTGTGAGAGATACGAAGAACGAGATCACGCAACAACCTTTATTCCTAACACACAAGAAATTAATAAGCCAGTGAGTGCAATCGGTGGGAATATTCAAAAAACATTATGAATCCTGGTAATTAATTATTTTCGTCTATTGTTATTATTATTATAAACAACGACTCGTGAAGAGTGTAAAAAAAAAATTGCTATCATGTTTTCGTCGCACGTGTCGTCGATGTTATTGCGCCGTTTTAACCCCAATGCACCGCAAACCGCAACGAGAAACGTCGTGCTACTCGGTCGCTGCAGATTTTATGGAAAATTTGGTGGTTATGGACGAAGAATTGGCGTGTGGTTCAGCGAACAAGGAATTCAAGTCGCTCGTGCATGCACAAGACAATTTGAATTCATTGCCGCTCAACGCGTAAGACGGAGCATACAACTTTTTCATTTGTACACGAAAATTTGGGAGGAAGTCGCGTTGAAGGAATTTATGAGATCCTGGAGACGGAGGCTCGGACGTAACACCAGAGAATTTCTTATTAGCGCCGTCGGTGTGACGATGTACAACTGGGACGGTGAGAGAATATCCGACCAGGAACTTTACAGGTATTCGCCTATTTCTGCGGCCAATTGGAAGGCGCAATTAATTTTTTGATTGATTGTTAAAAAAATTGTGATTTTCTTCCTGCATTTTTTACGCTTCCTCTCGAATTAAAAAAATAAAAAGAAATGAGTTCTTGATTTACGCTTTTTATAACTCTAAATTGGTTTTGGCGACTAATTAAAAAATGTTAAACTCGTTCTTTAAAATAATTATTCAATGAAAATTCACATTATTCTGACAATTTTAAGCTTCTAAATTAAACTATCATTTCCTATTTTCGAAGCTGCTTTTTAAATATTTTTTTCTTCATTAACAAATGGAATTACATTTTTTAATCTATTGAGGACAATTTGGAGCCAATGCTCCAGAAATTTTATTCTCTTCCCAATTTGTAAAGCTGGTTTATATTTAAAAATGCTTATACAATGAGTTATGATAAAAAAAAATATGCACAATTTTTATTTTATTTTGTTTCTGATTTCTGAAAGAGCTTAACATTTTTTTATAAGCGCTTGAATTATACCGCCAAATCTCATACATACGTTTTGGAGCAACTAATCTAAAAATTGAATTGCCGTTTCCGATTCTTAAAGCAAAAATTCATCTCTCCATTCAACAGAAAAGTAATTTCGTAAAAAATGTTTTCTGATTGAGGCATCCAATTATGCTCTCAAATTTCATAAATACATTTTGGAGCGACCGCTTGTAAAATTTAATTATCGTTTCCGAATTTTTTCAGCTGCATTTTTATACTTTTCTTGAATGAGAACTCGTATTGCGCTTTGAAATCCCTTAAACACGTTTTAAAGTGACTGCAGAAAATTTCCATTTTTCCAAACTTCATTCTTTTATTGTATTTTTGATTGAGCATTATTTTAATTATGCTCATAAATGCCCTAAAGAGATTTTGTAGCAGATGCTCCGAAAATGAAGTTCCCTGATGTTTTCCAATTTTTCATTTTCTCAAGTTTCTGATTTTTAAACCTGTTATTTATTTGTCATTTTCTTTCACAGACTCATAATTTGCGCTCAAAATCCTACAAATACATTTTAAAAAATAGCTCCAAAATTTAAATGATCGTTTCCAATTCATAAGCGTCTTTTTTTTTTAACTTAGCTCGAGAACGTTTGATTATGACGATTCGTGAGGAGAAGCGGTAATTCGTGATTAATCAAAACGTGTTTGTATTTCAGCTACTCCAAAGAGATTGAGGGAATTTACAAGCTAAGAGATGCGACAGTTGTTTGTGATAAATGTCACCTAAGGCTTGTGATTGACGTGACACAGCCTGGAGTTGAATACTGCACTTGTCACGGTCAAAAGCCAGCACTGGCCTCGATACAAAAGGGTAACAATTGTAGCTAAAAATCTTCTTTATCGTTCACGCGATTCGCGCACTATCAATGGTTATATAATTCTTTTCAATGGTTTTTAACAAGCGGAGCTTGTTGCATTGGATAAAAATAGATCAGATGTTTCAAGCGCTTCTATATGTTTACGGAGAGGGAGTCAGACCCAAATTGTTGTTGATATATATTGACAGATATCTTACTTTTTATCTGTTGTCATTTAAAAAGAAAATTAAAGGATTTTTCGGCTTCTTCACACTTTTCTGAGATAAACAGTAAGCGAAAATTTCGAAAAATTGCTCACTTGTAAATGAGCATTTTTAGGCATGAACATAGTTTTTTTTTTCTTTTTTTAAATTAGTGAAGTGATAATTTTTTAATGAAATAATTTTTTTAATTATCACTCGATTCTATGGAATTTTGTCAACTTTATATTTATCTCCCAAATACCTTAAAACGTGTTGGAGCGACTACTCTGAAAATTAAAATCCCGTTTCCGAATTTTCAAGCTGCTTGTTTTATTCCGTTGAATGAAAAAACGAAACAGTATGTCAAATTGATGCTAAAAATGTAACTATACTTCCTGATTTTAAAATTGCTTTCGTAAAAAATGTTTCTTGAATAAGGAAACCTCTAACTATACTCTTAAATTATATAAATACGTTTTAGAGCGATGGCTCTTAAAATTTTATTATCGTTTCCGATGTTTTAGCTGCATTTTTCTTACTTATCTTGAGATCTAGAATTATCTTTTTTTTTCATTCTTAAAATTAGTCAAGTTATAATTTTTTATGAACATAATTTTTTTAATTGTCACTCAAGTCTATGGCATTTTGCCAATTTTACCTTTATCTAAAATCGCTACATTCATGCCCGAAAATATTCTTTCTATGTATTCTTTCTATGTGCAAGTTTTAGAAATGGTTATCTCCGGAAATTGTGAAAAAGTTTAAAGGCTCACAAATTTCCTATAGCTCATTTGCAATAGTTCGATGCTTTTGCCATAGAACAAACATAGTATATTACACCACGAAGGCGGAAAAACTCGTTTCTCACGAGTGCTACAATCACACGAGCTGAGGAAACGTTTTTTCGCCGAGTATCGTATACAATTTTACTTCGCAAGGGAGTCGAGTTTTCAGTACGCGAAGCGCACGGGAAATCTCACTTTCCATGCCGCAGTGACGTAAATTTTTTTTTCAGGTTTCAAAAAAATATCTTTTTTTTTTAAATAACATCAGCATATAAATAAGTGAGATATCTGTCAATGGATATCAGCAATTTGGGTCTGACTTCCTCCCCTCAACAAAGAAGCGATTCTACATGTTTACTGCTTTGTTTTTGCAGAAATCGACTGGCAGCCATTTATCGAACGAAAAGATATGCTTGTTTGGCGAAAGGAAGAGCCTAACACCGGCGGCTTGTACGCCTACAAAGTATTTGGCAGCTTTTCCGATGTTTCCGCTGATGAATTTCTTAAGGTTCAAGTTGATGTGGATTACAGAAAAGAGTGGGATCCGACTGCAAGACGGTTGGAGATTATTGATTCAGATCCGAGTTCGAAGGAGGAAAAAGATCGACAGAGCGATGTCGTCTACTGGGAAATGACGTGGCCTGTAAATGTCTTAGATATTTTAGTAATTCATCAATTCTAGTTATTGGTGCTTCGAAATTGACAAGATCTTAAAGATATTTGTGCCAAAATTAGTTTCTACTTAGTAGCTTCAGAACGATACGACTTAAAAATAGTGCTCTATTTTTTCAACGAAAATATCTTTTCGATAAAATATTTTGAATGTGCCATTTGTCCATTTTTTTATTTAAAAAAGTTCTAAGACGTAAAGACCATGATTTCGAACATATTTATGGGATTCTCGGATTTTTCTTTCACTGAAAAGCAGAACACGGTGTTTTATCTTCTTTTTTTTTAAATTCAATCTTAATATTAACTTTTTTTTCGGAACTCAATATTTGTCATCTTTTTTCTCTCTTACATGTTAGGCACAAATATCCTTAATTCGTATCTTCTGTTTTATGCAAAACGCTTTTTGGCTTCATCCTCTTTTTTTCTTCTGTTTTTTCAAATCGAGGAACCAAGACGAATTGCACTCGAATTGAAGTTTAAAAAAATAGTAGATTCGTTATCTGTAGGTCAATGAACTCTTGGCTAACCATCGCGATTAATTAAACCTGCGACGATTTTATAACGTACGTAGATTGCGGCTTAAAAATATTCCAATGGTTTCATTTCCACTATTTAATCATTTTTGTGATGGTTTTAATTAGTTTTTATTTTTTCACGACCTGAATGGTATTTTCGTAAGCTTAAAAAGTAAATAATTGGGTATAATGTCCGAAAACATAGTGTTTATCGTTGCATGGTTAGCTCTAAATCGCGTTTCTAAAATCTGTGATTATATTTGTTTGAATTTCTTTCGCAGAGGCTTTTTTCGAATAGAGATTACGTGTACGAGCGGAGATGGGTCGTAGATAGGGATAGAGGGATCGTAGTGATCGTAAGCAAAGTTACGAATCATCCAAACGCACCGAACAGGCCCGACACTTACAGGTAATCTCGATTTCGGTGACCCTTTAATAGCCAACGGAGAATATTTGATACAATAAAGAAATAGCTATTGTTAAAGTCATCGTTTTTTAATTTCAATGCAAAAATTTGATAAACAATTACATTTTCTTAGGAATCCATTTTGTATTTTATGAAAGATAAAAACCGCATTTCCACCTAATGATTGAAAACGTGAATTCTTCAAAACTTCAATTCTGCAACTATTTTGATACTGAAATTATTTCAGCTGAATTTTTTTATCTTTCATCAGTAAAATGTTTTGGCCGTTAAAGGGTTGAGTACATGTTCATTTCTTCTTCTCCTTTGATTTCCAGATTTCCTTAGGAATGCATACTACATTTTTATTTTATATAAAAGAAAAAAGCATTTACATCCAATGATTAGAAAAGGGAATTTTTCAAAACTATTCTAAAATAAAATTGGTACAGAATTTATTGAAACTGAAATTTTTTTTTCACCGTGAAAAAGTTTTGGCCGTTAAAGGGTTTGAGTACGTGTTTAACTTGTCGTTTTCTTAGATTTCCAAATTCCCTTAGGAATGCATCCTACATTTTTAGGATGCATTCCTGACGATTGAAAAAGTGAATTATTCATAACTTCAATTTTAAAACGATTTTTATTCAGAAATTATTCAAACTGTATTTTCCGTTTTACCGATAAAGAGTTTTGGCCGTTAGAAGATTGAGTTTACTTCTATTTCTTTGATTTCCAAATTTCTTTGCCCGAAGCTCTGAATTTCGCGATATTGCTAAAAATCAGATGGGTTTTTTTTTCTAATTTCGTAATTCGTTAGGGATTTTGCTTTATTATGGGGAAAAAACTGAACACTGTTAATTATGGATTTAAGTACTAATGAAAATAGGAGAGAACAAAAAGACAAAATTATAATTTTACGTGTGTACGTAACAGAGTGACGACTTACTGGTCGTACATGGTCATAAAACCGTGTACGGACTTCCACGAGCCGGGAATCGAATTTGGACTCACCTACTTCGACGATCCTGGCGTTAACATACCTTCGGCCGTAACTGCGTGGGTCGCTATGAGTGGTAAGATTTATTTGAACTCATCACACCTAAACAAATTACCGACAGCAGTAGACGCACGATCGGTGTGTGGCTTCGGCGGCCACCAGAGTTGAGGTAGTTCTGTCGCGAATGCAATCCAAACTCATATGCATGAATTTTTGACATGTTGTAATTTAGCTATTCAATTTTACTTGCAGAAAATCTTGAAGGCTTTTACCGAGTATTTGAATGAACAATTAAAACTTGAAAATCGATCTTTTTACACAGCACTCACGGGAGGGCTGGAAAAATTGATCTTTAAATCGAAAATTAACATACTTAGATCAAAGATAGAGAAAAAATAAAAAGTACTGCGGATTCGCAAATCATTCAGGAATTGATGCATCATGAAAAAAGATGAAGTCTCCGGAATAATGTTTAAATCAAACCAAGGTCAAAGTGCACGATACCGGGCCAAGTGACGTTTCCTAACCAAATTATCGTAAAAATGAAGTCAAATCCGCACTAAACATATCAACTATTTACAAATAATCGTTTTAATTTGATTACGACAATTTCAAAGGATTCTCGATTATTTTTTATATTATTATTGAGGCAGTCAAAGCGATGCGTATGAGTATTTTTAAATGTCATATATTCTCTGAGATTTATGACTCCGGCGTACCGACCGAACTACCTTAAGCAGTTATATCCAAGTTATGTTTGCGGCCATAACTTGGATGGGTGACTGCTGAGCGGGAGCAGGGACGGATTTACCACTGGACTCGGTAGGCCCGGGCCTAGAGCGGTATAGTTTCGGGTTTTTTTTTTCTTTTTTTTTTTAAATACACATCACGAAGGAAATAGTAAAGCCTCGCAACCACCCTTTGTAATATGCAGTTTGACCACGAAGCAATATTTTAGTACGTTACTTGACTCGAATGATGACATCGGAATGTTTGAAATTTTGCGAAGCCAAGCTACTTGGAGCGTTAAAACAGTCAAAATTGTAGTTTAGTTTAGTATTACCTCTTTTATTATTATGATAAAGTGTTCACCAACTATATTTTACTATCTCTTTATTTTTTTACGTCTTTTTTTAAGGATGAACTTCATTACTATAATTTATTTCTAAAAAAAAAATTAAATGCAAAACATTACTGATAAAAACATTGCGGTTTCAGCCTCAAATGATAAC
The DNA here is from genome assembly GCA_963970395.1 of Ephialtes manifestator. NCBI lineage: Eukaryota > Metazoa > Arthropoda > Insecta > Hymenoptera > Ichneumonidae > Ephialtes > Ephialtes manifestator. The sequence goes on along the minus strand of OZ019974.1, from coordinate 21,700,030 downwards.
ATATCGTATAGAATTCAAAGTAATCGAGTTGAACTCACAGTCGGGTGTGAAAGCAAAGTCAAATAGTAATTTGAAATTTGCAATTAAAATAATTAATCATTTGATAGATCGTTAATATGTTTGGCGTTTTTTTCTTCTTTTTAGCGTTTTTACTTTTTTTCTGCTTTTCAGAAATTTTACTCTTTTTTTTCTTCGTTTCAGCGTTTTTAGTCTTTTTTTTCCTTTGAAAAACTTTTTACATGTGACAAAAATTACCTGTCATTATTCGCTTTTCCGACGAAAGGGGCGCCAATTTTTCTGAGGCCTAGGGCGGCAAAAAGGTTTAATGCGCTCCTGAGCGGGAGGCAATTTTTCTGAGTTTCTAAAGTATTCTCATGCAGTAGAAATTCAGTAAAAATAAAGTCACCTGTATCGGCCAGGTTTTCCGCAGTTTCTCTTTGCTCTGGTGCAAATGCAATACAGTAGTGCATTATTTTGAGTGGCTGCGAGCAACACTCTAGGGGGTCTCTATAAAGGAACGGGGAAAAGGGAAATGGGTAACGTAAAAGCCTGAATATAGCGTACGGAAGAATATCCCAATAAAAAATAAAAAATTTAAAAAAATACCTAAACAAATTTTAATTAACTAGGGTCCATTGTTCCACACAAAGCAAAACAGTACTAAATAGTTTTTAGTGTTTTTCTCCTCAAAAGTTTTACCAACAATTCAACATCATTGGAATTACTCAGAATATTGATAAATTAATTTTAAGAATATTGAACAAATATTTCAAGAATAATAAAAATAGAAAAATAAAAAATGATGAAATAATTATTTTTTTACTATTTATTTCGGATTTTTTAAAAATGCAAAATCAATATTCTTGGTCATCTCAATGATATCAATTTTTTACCGATCAGCACAAAATTTTTTATTAAAAAAAAAACTTTTGGAAACAAATTTGTGTGAACCGTTCGTAAATAAATTTCTCAAATAACGATTTGTTTTCTACGCAGGCCTTCCGGATTTCTTGTGTCGCATGAGAGAGGCAGCCAAAGATTACAAAGCCTACGAATCGAAAAAGCGGGAAAGCTCTATTTCTGAAGAAGTTGTCGTCGAAGAAAAACCCGGAATAACTCAACCAGTCGAGGCAACATCTGAAGTGAAAGAGTCTCTTCAAGATCCGCGCGAAACAACGATACCACAAAGCGAAGAAACTCAACAACAGCAAAAAGACGATAATAAAAATATCGAAGCGAAAACGAAAAAAGAAGAAAGAGTCGACGAATACGAGGAACAAGAAGCCGAATCGGACGAAGAAGTAACAGAATATGAAAGTGAAAAGAAAGCCAGCGTAACGGAATCGAAACCTGAACAAGAACACGGATATCTGCGATATTTTTTCCTCACTAAACTCTTCGCATGACAATTATACTCATTTTCGTCAGTGGTATTACATCCTACCGGCGAAAATAATTCAAGTGCAACAAAAGCAACGAGTGAAGAACCTAGTGAATTAGCGTTAAATCCAAACGCGGAAAAGATTGTCTGAAGACTGCACGAATTTTTCGTTACCATTTTGAGATAAAAATGGAACTTCTCGTCTCTTCAAAGTCCGAAAAACATGCGAATTATTTAGTGGTTCAATCGAATCATCGAAAAGGTGCATAAATATCACGGATTTGTAAGATCCTAAATTAGGCAAATGCGGTTTAATTAACCGTGCTTTGCCCGAAAGTCGGCAACGAATCCCCAATTATTATTAACTGTATTTACTGAGTGTATTATCAAGTCGAAAATGGAGATTAACTTTCGAGTAATTGACGTCGCGAGTTATCGTAACAGTTAGATTATGTTAATAGTGATAAAATTGTGTAAATTTATGAAACTCGTCAAAGAATCGAAGGAAAAACATTTGTTTCTGAAGCTATTCTATCTCTTTTACATCACTACGCGAATCTTTACGACGATGAAGTCAGAATAATTAAACGCTCTATCAATCGGCGAGCTAAACGCTTATTATAAGAAATAGTCTTTAAAATACGACGATTTGCGCGTCGGAAACCAAACAGCAATGTTATGTACTATATATATACATTTATATATATATATATATATATATATATTGGAGTATCAATACAAAATATATAAATTTGTACAAATTAAATGGACGTGGAATTATTTTTGTTAAATAATTTGTGACCAGCACGAGTTATTGATTTATCATACGTTTTCGGATTCTGATAATTCCAGAAGTAGATCGTCGAATTCGTCCGCCAAGTGGAAACTAACTTCGTCCGGTATGGGAATCGGCTTGGACGCAAAATCGGCGCAGTCCTCATCGTGACACTTTTGGTATACCATTTTTTTATACAAATCTGCGATCCAATAAACATGGTTGCTTTTGTGTTGTCTGCCTATATTTGCGCAGTACCTGAAAAAAGTCGATTTATTAATATTCACAATATCTTCATATTTCAGAAAGTGAAAAGGCTTCGAACTCGACAAATCTTTTTTCAAATTTTTTTTTAAACATCTAGGGCAATTTTTATTTTTTTATTTTACTGTTCCAGAAATTAAATTGCTTGGCGACATATTTTTTTAAAGATGCTTCACACATACATTCCGAAAATAAAAAGGCTATTTTTCAATAGAAATTTAGTACTTTGTGAGAACAGAAGCATATGGAGAAAATTAATGTTATACGAGACATTAAGAGAATGAAAAAATGTTATCAGAAATTCAATAAAGACATTTTTCCAAATGTGACAGAAATTTAAATAAATAAATAAATAATACGAGTTATTCTTATTAAAAACTGGACAACCATTTTATTGAAAAATAATAAAAATTTACCGATTTTATATTTAAATGCTAACGATTTCTCTACAATTTAGTTGTGAAAAGGTTTTTCAAAAATCTCAATAAATTCAACTAGTGTGAAGCGCTTAAACTTTTTAAGGCTTTTCTTAGAGTTATCAAAATTGTACCTGTGCCCAATAATTTCGTAAATAATTTTCGTCTTGTGAAATTGCTTGCAGAGCCGTACTTTTCCGGGCGTGACGAGTGAAAGAATGAATTTATCAAGGGCAGGATAGCATGAAATGGAGCTATGATAATTATTCATTGCCTGGCTCGGACTTTTTGCATAACTATTGGAGTAGAACTGATCATTTTCGTTCATGTCCAATAGATACAAGTCTTTTTTGTTAGGAAAGTAGGAAATGAGGGAATCCAAAAAAATTGCAAGATCCTTATCGCTGCGATCTTCAAGCGGCTCGTGTTTTGATTCAGGCGCGACTGTAAAATTCGACAATTTGCCCCATTTTGTAGATTTGTAAATACGAAAATGTCGATTTCGCGTGTAAACTCCTGTATCAATAAATATTTTTGTTTTTTTGTCAGTCTTCACAAAAAGAGCTTCGAGATCTTTGCGTTCAAAGTGACTTAAAATATCGTGATAAGCTGAACTGTTTTCTAAGTAATCTTCAATTTCGCTGCAAACTAATTTGACTAGACGACCCACGTGTAAATTATTTCGAAAAGCTATGTCTTTTGTGGAGAATATCAAGTGTCTGCTGAATTTTGCTCCTCTAGTTGAATCTAAATTAACGACGTTTTTTTCGCTGCAGGGCAAATCGTAGAATTTTAAAAGATAGGCACAGAAAATCTTTATAAGAGTCCCAGTCATTTTGGGACCATCGCTATCAGGATTAAGTTCTTTTTGGAACTCCAGGTCAAAGTACAGCCAACTGGGGGAACCATCCGGTATCACCTGCAATAAAATACTGATTTGTTGAATTATTTCATGGGTAGGAATAGTTTTAGAAAATTTATAACAGATTTTTAGGGATAAAGTTTAGTTCCATTCATAGATGAGTTGGCGGATTGTCGGCGAGTTTGAAGAATTAAATTTCTTTATTTTTAAATTTAATTCTTTAAGGCAGTAGTCTGCTTTAGAAGCCGAAAAAAAAGCGTTTTTTCAGTAATTTTTTTGAAAGGGAAGGAAATGATTGCGGTAAACAAAATTTTGAGACGATAGAGTACCGTCGAACCAAATTTTTTAAAAATTTGGTTCGACGGTTTCAGATGCATCGCACGACCTCCATCACCGGCACCAATTTACAAGTCCAGACTCCAGGCGCCCCAGAAAAATCGTTACAACTTTGGAAAATTTCAATAATTTTTAATAATAAAAATTGTTTTTTAAAGCTTGAATATAATACTCTATCGTCTCAAAATTTTGTTTACCGCAATCATTTCCTTCCCTTTCAAAAAAATTACTGAAAAAACGCTTTTTTTTCGGCTTCTAAAGCAGACTACTGCCTTAAACTGGCTGCCAATAGCCGACAAGCCACCAACTCATTATTGCAATTTGGCCCCAGCATCATAACATCAAGTTCCATTTATATATAGGTTGGATTACATCACAATTTTAGGTAAATTTTCATAGCAGATATAAAAAAAAGAGATATAGAAAATAAAGACATTTTTATTTGAGGAAAGTTCTTTCTAAACTGAATAGTTTGTTCATTCCTTCAGTTATGTCTTTAATGAATAAATGCAAAAACAGTAGAGGATCTACAATAAATGCAAAATTACTACAGGATCTATAATATATCCAAAATTGAGGAAGGATCTTACAATAAATTCAAAATTGTATGAGAATCGTGGTAAAGCCAAAATTGCTAGAGGATCTATAATGAATCCAAAAAAGTCCGAGATTTATGATGAATCCAAAATTGCTAGAGGATCTATAATAAGTCCAAAAAAAATACAGAGATTTATAATAAATCCAAGATTGCTAAACAATCTACAATAAATCCAAAATCACTAGAGAATCTACAATAAAACAAACATTGCTAGATGATCTACGATAAATCCAAAGTTGCTAGAGGATTTATGCTAAATCCAAAGTTCATAGAGGATTTATGACAAATCCAAAATTGGTAGAGGATCTACGATAAATCCAAAGTTGCTAGAGGATCTACGATAAATCCAAAGTTGCTAGAGGATCTGTGATAAATCCAAAGCTGCTAGAGAATCATACATTTTTTTCTCTACATCACATATTTATTTGCACAAAATTAAAAATCTATCTATTAATTGTGAACAAAATAAAAGTGAAAAATGAAAAAAAAGAGTATGATTTATTAGCATCTGTACTTGCCTCATAGGAGCATCTTTTCTCTGGTAACTTCTGTATATTGTAATGCCAATAAACTTCAGGATGTGCTACAATAAACTGTCGAAATCCATCATCGTTCTGATGCACAAAAGTGCAGAGCGTTTCAGTTTTGGTGCTGAACATCGTTGCAACATCAAGAGCATCCGCTTGCTTACGAAATTGTTGCCAAAATTGCGTAGGTCCCATAAGATGCGCAGGCATTCGCTTCGCCTCATTTTTGTAACGCGAAGCGTTATGCTTTGCTTTATTCATGTCTATTATTTCCCATTTTTCGATGTCTTTTCTGTAGAACTGCGACGTTTTTAGCGACTCTATACTCATGATTCAAGTTTTTGCGCGTATTCCTCAAGGCTAATATATAACAAACAGCAATTAAGTCACAAAAACACTTCTATACTAAAACTTAATACAGCAGTTGTTATTGCAGACGCACGAACAAAGCATTGCTACCTGTTACAAATGCTTCAACCCTTCGGCGTTCTTGTTGGAACGCGTTTCGAAATCACGTGGTACAAACAATAATAAAAACGAGCGCGAAGAAAGACGAAAAGTGTCGTCTGCTCTGTGCGCGCGCATTGCAGATTATCAGGTGTCCGAATTAATGCACTTAAATTCTCGGTGGCTGCTATAAAATTACGAAAGGACTCGCATTCTTCGTGGTAAACTTCGTATCAGGAATTTTAGCAGAAATGTCCGAATCAAGCATAATGTCTCGTGGTAATCACGTACTTAAAAATTAGGATTTTCCAACATAACAAACTATCACTGAAACCCCTCAGATCCCAAATGCGACACCGCCGCGTTTTTAAACATTCAGCCAATGACAGAACTGCTTTCTTGAGCATTGAACAAATCCTAGACTCTCATTGGCTGTAATGTTTTACGGGTCGCTTATCAGTGTATGTGTAACGTGTATGAGTGCAAGAGAGACAAAAGTAGTCTTTTACGTTTCTCCAGCAAAAATAACAATAGCATTTTTAGCCGGTTCGTACAGGCTGATTATGGGATTTTTGATGAAGAATATCAGGTACGTTACGCTCTTTATTTCAATTTTTAGTTTAAGTATTAGTTCAGATTGCAAAAGTCGTCGAGGTGTAAAAGTTGTACAGAAAATATTTTTATTCGTCGATTGGTAGTTTACAATTTGTGGTAAGTGTTGGGCGGTCGATGAAAAGTCGATGACGACGCGTACGATGTCTTCGAAATTGTTTAGTATATCTTTTGTTAATTGTAAGAGTTAGATAGCGAATCACACTTGAGGAAGCAAGAAAACATCGAACTCTAGCATCTCTCATAGGCTTTTTTTTCAACGTTCAGGCACTATTTGGCACGTGCAAAAAAGTGTTTACTTTAAAAGTGTACCCCAAAAATGATGCGATCGAAAGAACTAGTGTTTTTCTATTTTCATTCAGGCGTAAAAGCTATGGAGAACATTTTTTTTATATGACTATCTGTTTGTTTACAATTCTTGGTAAACGATCGAAGGTCGAAGATGGGGGAGGGTTAGGATGAGCGAACATCGCGGGCGATTTTTGTCGTTGTTTCTGTATTATTGTTATTGATTAAGTTTGTAACAGTTGTGTAGAATTCGAGGCAAATATTAGGGAGATTTTTGGAATCGAAATAAGTGGTGCAGGTTAATTCGCAGCTGAGAAAGATGGAAAAAATAAACTCTAGCATCTGGTCATTGGTCTCTCTTTCCTTTGTTTGTTTACAATTTGTGCTAACCGCCCGAAAGTTCATACTGGGGGAGGGTTAGGATGAGAGTACGACGCGTGCAATTTTTTAGATTTTATCGTTATTGATTAAGATTGTAACAATTGTGTAAAATGTGAGGCAAAAAGGTAGAGATGTGTCGTGATGGTCGATTGACCGTTAATTCTGTGAAATGACGGTCAAAAGTGACTGGCAATTGCCAAATTGTCACCGGCATTGCACTTTACAAAGCGAAAGCATGTTTCGTCGGTTGAAGTACAGGTACGTTATTCTCTTTAGCTAAAGTTATAACATCTGATTGTAACTCAAAGGACAGATTTATTGTTCCAGAGCAGCGACTGCGTTTCTAGATATAAAATCGTCAAATCCAATTGCAAAAATGGCGTGGAAAATTTTTTGATGATCGGCTTTGTACGATTCGTGGTAAAGTCAAAGGTCGACGCGTGCGATGTTTTGATTTTTTTGTTCAAACGATTTAAAAAAAAATTATATCGTTTTTTAGTCTTCACTATCTATCTCAAGTCATATATTTTATCACAGAAAGCATCCTTTTCTAAACTTTTTAAAGCAATTTAAAAAAAAGTCATTTTTGGACGCTTCTGATTTCAGAATCTATAGATCTGACTTCTCGTCAAAAAGTGTTAAAAACCGACTACTCGAATTTTTCTATTTAAGGTATCGATTTTTGGTCTTCACTATCTTTCTCAAGTTGTATATTTCATTACGTAAAACTCTCATTTCAAAGCTTTTTAAAGCAATTTTGAAAAAAAAAAATAATAAAATTTAAAAAATAAAAAAGTGATATTTGGTCGTTTCTGATTTCAGAACCTGTACATCAGATTTCTGGTCAAAAAGTGGCAAAAACCGACTACTCGAATATTTCTTTTCAAGATATTAATTTTTGGTCTTCACTATCTTTATCAAATCGTATATTTCATTACAGAAAATACGCATTACACACTTTTTTGAAGCAATATTTGAAAAAAGTCATTTTCAATAGGTCCTGATTTAAGAATCTATAGATTTTCTCTTACGGTCGATAATTACCAAAAAAACGGCTCCCTGATTTTTTTTCCTCATTCACACGGACGTTTGACCTTTATTGAATATAAATATAAATATAACTTTTGATCATGCAATTAATTTTAAGATATTGGGTATGAGAGGGAGTCTTTAGTAATAAACAGCAGCATATTTTTTCGAAAAAAAAATTGATACGGACACTGTTAATATATTCCACCCTATATATTATGACCGTTAGAAAAATTAATTTACAATCAAAATAATGTTTTCCGTCAAAATGGTCGTCAAGTGCGTGTGCGCAAAAAAAAGAGGCACCGACGAATAGTGGAACACTTGGCGAGTTTCCCCACTTGTTTCCCCATAGCCTGTACTTAAATCTCAGGGGTGGAATAGGCTCGTGACAACCGTGGCTGTTTCACTCGCGTAACATCGCTCATCGTTAGAAGATTGTGCAATTTCCTATGGAGATGACGCTCTAAACGGAAATGTGATCCTAAGGACAGCGCGAGGCTCTTAAAGACTATATGTTGGAGAGGGAAGGGGGATGCAAAGAACTTTCCGATAGCGTATCAAGCCCACCGATAGACAATCGATGATAACGCGGTATACGGAGCTGACACAAAACTCTCGTGTCACATACGTGTAAGATTTAACCGCGAACGGGTTATCGTCATCGGGCGGCACGTAATTTGAAGTGTTTATTAGCTATTCTTCGATCGGAAATCGAACGAGTATTATGAATTTTTATTATTGATTTTTTAGTACCTAAATAATAGAATAGTGACATCTTTTGGATTGAATAACTTAAATGCAAGTGTGACCCGTGTATAAATGTAAAGTAACTTCTCGTCCTAAAAAAAAAAAACGAATGAAAAACAATGATAATGCTCTTGAGTTACCTTAGCTATTGAGACTGGGATTAATATTATCTGAAAAAGTGCAATTTGCACAAGTGCGTCGAGATTATAGTGTCACAATCGTTGCGAAAGAAAAATCCGAGGAATTCGTGGGGGAGGTCCACTATACATTATAAGAGAGGATTATAGATGTGTGGATTATGCAACGAGTGCTTTGATTTTGGAATTGTGTTTTGAAAAAAAATAAAAAGTAAAGTTAAACAGTGAATCTTCGAGATGTTGGAAGACAAGTGGACTTAAAATCGAAGCATAAGTTCTTGTGTTCGAGTGTAGTGAAGACGGTGAATATCCTCGGGAAGATATTTTTCCAACAATCTAGGTTGATTGTTCTTAAAAATTTTGGTAGATTTTTTAAACCCTGGTAGATTTTTAAAGTTCTAATCGTTTTTTTAAGTCTTTTTTTAAAACCCGGTAGATTTAAAAAAATCCCGATATATTTTTTGAAATCGATAGATTTTTTACAACTCCAGTAGATTTTTTTAAATTCCGATAGATTTTTCAAAATCCCGGTAGATTTTTTAACTTTCGCAAGACTTTTTAAGACCCGATAGGTTTTTTTTTTAATTTCGGTACAATTTATCATGTCTCGGTAGATTCTCCACAAATCGTGGTAGATTTTATAAAACCCGCTGATTTAAAAAAAGAAAAAAAAATTATTTCACGATTGAAAAATATTATTCCATAATTCAGCGGAATATCCTCACAAAATGTGCATGAAAAACATTATGCTCGTATAACAATGGCACTTTCAAAAAATTAGGAGAGGAATAAAAAATCAGCCATTCCTGAAAAATCTTTAAAACACTGAATATCTGAATATCGTTATTTGAAGGAAAAAAAACGTTCCGTCTGATAATTTTAAGAGGGTATTAAATTCATAAATGCCGGCATCTAAAATAGGAGAAGCAACAACAGGTGGCTACGTGGTGCGAATTACTAGTATGCGTTTAGAATAACCTGTTGGATGTGTAGCGTGAGTCAACGCGCAGTGTTGAGTTATGTGTGTCAGTGATTGAATCACCGGTGTCGAACGAACGTGCACGAAAAAAACAATAGAAGACTTCTACCGCACAGTTCGCAAGTTGAAAGGATGATGTATCACTCGATTAATCGTTGATAAAGAAAATAACGTGTTTGGAGGTCGCACAGAGGTCATTTTCGAAAATCTGTGCAATCAGACGCACTGTAGAAAAAAACCAATCGTCGGTTGCATCCATGGGGCCGCCATGTATTTCCACGCTAATAATAACGTGGCTTGTTTTGGGGCTTATGAAGCTTGGAGAAGCCGGTTGCCGGGAAGCAAAACTGCCACGCGATTGCGAGGCTCTAAAATGCACGAAAAATTATCTTGGGGATGATACATGCGAAATCAGAGCCGCTGTTCTTCTACCTGCTGATCCTAATTACGTTATTTCACTACCTAAAGTACTACCTGTGCTTGGTAAGGATTACAAAAAATTAAATAGATAAAATAATGCTTCTAACGATAAATGTGTTATTCCCAAATTTGTTGTGATGCGAAATTCTGATATTATTAGCTATTGAAAAATGGGCGGGAAAGGGAAAGAATAATATTGTGGTAGGCAATAATCAATATTATTTCTAAAAATGTATTAAAAATACTCTTCAATTTGAATAATTTTTAACCAAATGATGCAATAATATTTTTTTAAGTCAATTAATTTAACCTACTGTCAATAATTTATGAAAAGATTATTAATTGTAGCATTCCCTTGTTATTATTTCTCACAATTAATCTGACTGAAATATATTTATTAGAATATCCGAATTAATGACGGTATAAATAAAATAACCTCTTCTTTTATAGCGCCAAATTGTCGCGGTAAACAAAGATGAATAAGTGCACTTATGAGCGATTGTGCTGCTCAATTAGATGTTAGATAAACGACGGGTTAGCGAAGCATGTTAAAAATACATGTATATCTATAGATAGTAGTCGGTAATAGGGACACAATCGCTAAATTAAGACGTTCATTCGAGCGCCTCTTTCGAAAAATGTAGATGAAGAAGAAAACACCGGTTTCAAACTATTTTACAGCAATTTATGCAAAAAGTCCGACTTCCGGTCGAAAAGTGCCAGAACCAACTGCGCGATTTTTTCTTTTTCAAATATCTATTTTTGGTCTTCTCCTTTTCGGTCTTTTGGTTCTTCTATCATTCTCTAGTCACATATTTAATTACAGAAAACACCCATTTGAAACCTTTTTTTATAGCAATAAAAAACGTTATTTTTAGACGTTTCTAATTTCAGAAACTATAGATCTGACTTTCGGTAAAAAAGTGCAAAACCAACGACTCGCATTTTTTTTTGTTTTTGACGATATGAATTTTTTGTGTTTACTACCTTTGTCAAGTTGTATACTTCAACACACAAAAAACCTGACATAACATTTTTACAGTAATTTTGAAGAAAGTGACTTTTGGACGTTTCTGATTTCAGAATTAATAAGTCTTACTTCCGGTAAAAAAGTGCCGAAAATATTTTAGACTATGATTTTTAACTATGATGAGCCTTCTCTTATTATTACTCATAATTAATCTGACTTATACAACTGATAGTACATTATTATTGACTATGTAAATAAAACAACTCATTCTATAGCGCGAAATTGTAGAGGTAAACAAAGATGTAGCATTGCATCTATTAGCAATTGAACTGCCCAATCAGCGGTTGGATGAACAGCGGAGAAGTGAACTATGTTGAAAATATATCTATATCTATAGATAGTAATCGGTAATAGGGGACACAAACGCTAAATTAAGATATTTATTATAGTACTTTTTTTTTTAATGTAGTTGCAGCCTTTTCTTTACATTTAAGGTGTTCGTATGGGCGATGCACTTTAAATGCCATCGTTCTGAAATTTTTATAGAATGTTCGCCAATAATTTAAAAAATTTTCTGCTGAATTTGAATCTGATCGCCTACCGTACTCCGAAAATATTTACACTCGCTTAGAAAGAATAGATGATGAAATGCAAAAAATTCATTCTTTAATATCAGTCAGTGGCTCAATTAAATTAAATTATAAATTTTATTCGTTTATCGAGTATTTTGGTAAGATTATAGCTGCAGCTTTTGTTGAGCAACTTTAAACATACGACTGGCATAAATAAGTGCAGTTTTTACTCTTTTTGCCTTCTTTATGGATTTTTTAAGTTGTAAAATCACATTCGATCAATCGTAATCAAATTTTTCTGTTTTTTTTTGTTTCTTGTAGATATTGCGGTATACGATGCAAAGGCTCGTGGTCTGTTGCCCCCTTGGCTCTACCTCAGGTTTATCTCAGAAGATGATCGCTGTGATGCTACATATGCGCAGATTGCGGCAATAGACAGTTATGCCAATTGCGTTCATCTGTTTTTTGGACCGGCTTGTGACTATAGCGTTGGTAAGCATTGTTGTTAACCTTTTCCACGTGAATGTAATTAAGGGGAGGGAGTCATACCCAAATTGCTGATATTCATTGTCAGATATTTCATTTGTTTACCTACTGTCACTATTTTTTTTACCCCTGAAACAAAGATTTTGTTGCTTGTTAATCGAGAGATTAATTCGTCAAGGGTGTAGAAATCTCTCGACTATAATATGCGAATGATTATTATTTCACAATTTGTTTATTTACCCAATTTTGTTATTAATTAAACTCATTTTTTTAGACGGATAATTAAACATTTTTTACAACATTATTATTATTTTTTTACATTTTCCAACAGTTTAGATCATATTGAAGATCTATTAGGAAGATGTATGATAAGTTTCATCGAAATCAGTTCATTAGTTTTTGAGTCATATTGCACACAAGTTTTGTAAATGCAGTTTTGCGAAAAACGCGTGTAAAGTTTTAATAAATTTTTAATGAAAACTTTGTAATATTAGAAGGACTTTGAATATTATACTAACATTTTTTATGGAATATATTTTTCTTCGATTTTTTCAAGTTAATAAAAGTATTTCCCCTCTTAATGGCGTATGTTTATGGTTACATTTATTGTGTAGCGAATGTCGGAAGGGTGGCCAAATTTTTGGGTGCGCCGCTTATCACAACCGGCGGTTTTACCTTCGATTTCACGGAAAATAAGACCATCTGCGATCACGAGTATTTCATGACCACGAGAATCGGCGCCATGTCCTTCAGAGACATCAGCAACGTCTTAATCGCCATAATGGATCGGTGAGAAACGAGCTTTCCGATTTAAGATCGTAAATATTCTGAGATAAGATTTTCGCTACTCTTCATTTTCCTTATTTCCGTATATCGTTATTTTTCTCCATATTTTCTGGCATAGCTATTATCAAACATTTACTTCTTTTATAACAAGCCAAAAATTCTGGAAAAATGTGATATACCGTTAAATTTCAATAAGAATACATCTTCCGTTTTATTTTCACGAAATAATAAAGCAATTAGGTACAATAATTCAATGAAAAGTGAACTTTTTAAAAATATTTTTAATTGCTTCAGAAAAGACCCAAATATTTACGATATATATATATTTTTTATATTCAAAAGGATCTTTACTATTAAAAGTTTAAAATTACAGTTTGGTTAAGATTCACCCAGCATATCATAATTATTGACAATCAAAAATAATTTCATCTACAGAAATTGTAATTTTTGTGTTCTTATACAATTGTAGATACTCTTGGCGAAAAGTGCAACTCGTTTACGATCCTAATGGGCAATCCTGGGTTGCTGGAGAACACACGTGCCAGCTAATGATGAAATCTATGGTGCAGTTATTGAAGAAACGTTCGGATATGTCTTTTGGCAATATGGACGTCGAAGCTTTGACTCCAGCGGATTACGCAGACGCACTCAAGGATCACGTTGGAACTTCTCACAGCGGTGAGTCTTTTTTATACATTTGCTGCTGTTTGTTGAGCTAATTTTTGCGTGAGGTTGATTAATCTACGATTAGTGCGGTCCAATCATTGAGATAATCGAGATGGTGTCGCTATTTTTTTTATGAACGTTGCACCACTGCGAAATTCAAGCAGTCTTCCAATAAGTGGCGTTACTGCATGAAGAGAAGAATTAGGAAAAAGTAGCTATGTATTTTGTACTTCGGAATTTATACCAGACTTATGCGAATTTTTGTTAAACTCGTTTCTTCGTGTAGATTAATTTTTTTTTACAAGAATTTTTTTTTAACGTTTCCATGTCGGTGAATTTGACTTGGGAAATACCTGAGCTGTTTTTGTTTTTTTTTTTTAATTATAATAACCTGGACGGTAGTTGTTAATTCCTTTTTTTCACTTTCAATTTTTTTATTTATAGGCGTATTTTTGCAGGATTTTTATTTTTCCAATTTCTTTTTCTTATCGTAAGTTCTTTAAATCCAGATCGTGTTTCGATCTTACTTAGGCTTGGAATCTTACGTGTAAAGCGTTTTTCAAGATTTCTTCGATCTGCGACATTTCTTTGAACTTAATCATTAATATTTTTAAAAAAGCGATAGCTTTAGACAAGATTATGATTGTCGGGGAAGTCCGTGTTAACAGAAGCGTTTCCATATTGCGAAGTCATCATCTATTAACACGTGTTTACCACGAGATGTTTACTTATCCGTGGAAAATCATCATCGTACGATGACTGATTGTATATCTTATGTTTTTGATAATTCCTCAGATTTTAAATACTGTTATGCAGCAATATGTAAATAGAAGATCGTGGCACAATATTCGTAAGGTCTGTATTTTCGGTTCGCGATTCTCTCGACAAATAAACAGTCTTTCTCAAAGAGGTGCACGAATTTCAAGAACGAAAGGATAACGAGAAGACTGGGCTCGGCGGTTCGGGTAATTAACTGCAACTCGATTTCCTCGTCGCAGTTTGTTCGTATCGCGAGGTGTTTGGACGTTGTGGCTAGCCACGAGCGTTCCTAGCAATTTAGCGTTGCCTCTCTTGTGTGTTTTCCTTTCATCGTCCCTTGGGTATATTACTTTGATGAAATCAGGGTGTTAGCTTGTCAGCTTTAAGGATGCATGAGCGGTACAGTCCCGCCAAACGTGAGTTTCAGAGAACAATCTCGATCACTTCCCAATGGGAAAAAATCTGAAAAAAATCAAGCATGTACTAAAAAGATTGATTTTGCATAATAATTATTCCAAAATGTTATTAACAAAATGATGAAAAAGAAAAACACAAATCCCCCGACAATATATATATTTTTTTGGATATGTGTTTGTCATAAAATCATCCATTACACCCAAGAAGTTTCCGGACGATTAATCGAGTAGATACGCAAAAAAAAAAAAAACGCAAAAATTTGAAGAAAAAAAAGAACCAGTTTTCAAAAATTGCCTTTTAATACACAAAATTCTAAAATAATTCATACGTACTCGGAAAAATTAACGAATTCTTTTCATTTGAAGAAAAAGTTTGTTTGACGGATGATTTGTTGAACAATTTTTTATTCATGGTTTTGTCAACAACTTTTTGGTATTTGCATAATGCAAAGTCGATCTTTTTAGCACCTGCTTGATTTTTTCAGTTTTTTTATCCAATCGAGAAATGTTCGTCGTTTTCTCTGAAACTCACGTTTAACGGGACTGTATTGCTCGTACATCCTTAATAAAGAAGAGTGTATTCGAAATTTTAAATTTTAAAAATTTAATTAAGAATTTAACTACGTAAAAAAAAGAGAACGAGCCGATAATCCTGACAATATTTTTGTTTACGTATTTGCACGAAAATTGTACTTCGAGTATTATTCAATATTAGCACTTTCTAAACAGGAAAGAAAAAATTATGATCTAAATGTATTTAGAAACAAAATAAATGAATTTAGATCATTAAAAAAATGAGCACTTAACCTAATTTTCTAATAACATTTTAGCACTGAAAAAAAAATGTATAGACTACAAATGAAAATGAACAATATGTATTTTCAAACAAGTTAAATAATTTAGTTCAAAAGTAATGATGCAGCTCGAAACGAAGATTATCTCGAATCTTGCATGTTTTTTCTTGCGTTTGTCATTTGTTTGAAGTTCTCGTCTTGAGCTTGTGGTATGAAAAAAAATCATAGTCACGCTCGATTTTGAAACTTATGACAGATAAACTCTCAACAAAATAGATGCTATGTTATGGTTCTGAACGCGACAGTATCGCACGATACGATAGGATATGCTCCGCATAGGTCCAGATAGAATCCTATCTGGATCTATGCGTTTTTTGTCCATTTCTATCGGTTTCTATCAGTACGTTTCAACCTTTTTCCAACAGGGCGGCGTCGGTAATGGTATCAAACGGCATCAGAGCCGTAGTGTGCTAGAGACTTTGCGTAGGGAGAGTTTCGTTGTAAGAGAAGAGCGCTTTTCGGGCACCTGTATGTTACCCCTCTGTTAGACCTTCCCGAGCAAAGCTCTCTTTTCTGGCGAGCATAAAAAAAAATTTACTTTTCATTTCACAGAAAATTTTTCTCGGTATTCAAAGCATCTGACAACGTAATACACTTTCTATTGTCTGATACTCAATTATCTATTCAGTTTCTAATATTGCAGGTTTTAGATTTTAGATTTTAGATTTAGATTTTATTAAGATCCTGGGATTTTAAATCCCCTAAGGATCTGAGCCAGGAAAGAATACATAAACAAAAGCAGACAAAGAAAAAGTACAGAAAACAATCTTAACCTAAATGAGGCGATACAAAAGAGAAAATGAGAGGCGAGCAAAAAATAAGGACTAGGACAAAAAGTAGCAAGCTTAAAACAACAATACGCCAACCTAACCACCAGGCTCGACAGCCCGCTGTTCAAGCAGCATAAGGTGCCGCAGCAACCTTTTTTTATATATAAATCTTTTAAAAATTGCTTTTCTTTATTGCGCCCCCTCCCCCTCCCTTCCACCGCCTTGGGGCTTCGCCTCTCAGCCCCACCCACGTGGTTGTACCCTTAAAATCACGTAAGCGAAGGTTTTTAAAGGTCAACTATAATTGGAAGTATGTTGTCTTCCCGTCCTTACTTCAGTTGACTATGTACGGGAGCTAGTCGGTGGCATGCCAAGTTTTTTTTGTAGCGAGTTTTACTTGGCTAATATATGGGATGTGGCTTAACATTTTTGCAAGGGATTTTGTTTGTGAGCAATTTTATTTTAAAGTATTTTTTTGTATGCCTTTTTTCACTTGGCGTACAGTTTTTGTTTTGTTTCATTTTCGGTTGTATTTGATGTCTTTTTGAAAGTTAGAACATCGTATAAAAAATAGAGCATTGAATAAAGCATCAGGCATAAATAATTGTAATTCTTATTAGATCATTAGGCGGGGCTCCACCGGGGCTTCGTCTGCGGGCCCCTCACCCGCCTGCGTGCTCAACTATATGCCTTTTTTAACAAAAAAAATGTTGAAGCGGTGGAGAAGGGATCAAAGGTGCGAACATAGAGGAACAGCATACAAATAACATACGATTATTCGTCATAATAGATCTCAAGAATCTTACAAACACATATTCCGACGAACAAATTGTATGTACAAGTATTTGTCAGAATATGGTTTTTTAAAACATTTTTTAGCATTACCTGGACGAATTACACTCAGTTATTCGTCCGGATATGTTTTTTTTACGATTTTGAAAGTTTCCCGGACGAATTACATCCAATTATTCGTCCGGATATATTTCTCACCGATTTTTAAGATTAGCCTAACGGACAAAATACAATTAGTTGCTTAGATAAGAAAAATCGATGAAACTTTGCATAAAAACAATCTTTAAAAAAAAAGGAAAAAATTCGTCCATTAAGAGTGAAAAAAAAGTGAATTCGACCGATAAATAATAGATTCTATTCTAAAAAGTTGGTGGCTCGAGATATCTCGATAATCTCGCAGTCATTGTCATCGTTTTATTCGTGCTGTGATTAGTCGGCGGTGTCGTCAGACAGTCATACTAGGATCGGGATCAAGATCATGCATTCATTTTTTAAATTTATGTCAAATGTCAAAACTGATGTAAAGAGACTCCGGCGCTTTAACGCCCGAGTCCCCTAACCCCAGTTCCATAAAAAAATGAGTGAATTTCAACAATAGCCGGACGAATGACACCCAGTTATTCGGCCGGTTACCGGGCGGACGGATACCTCGTTGAAAGAACCAATTTTCTGGCCATCGGAGAAATACGAGATAACACTTATTATGAAACGTAGTATGTTGTGCGATGAATGTCTAAGTACGGAATTGTTCGGTCCACCCGTTCCTTTATTATCGATTTTTAAATTACTAAAATTATGATTTCCAGGTATTTTTTCTATTTCATCTGACTTCAACTCGCTATAAATTTTAGATTCCGCTACAGAAAAATCTGAAATAATTTGCGTAATGACTTTCGTTTATACTACGAACAATGAGACTAGTCGGAAGTCAATAACTATCATATTTTTTTTACAACAATAGTTTAAAATCATTGTTATTATCTCAAAAACGGTGAGACGTATAAGAATAAAAGAACTAAAAATCTTTTTTAAAAATAGATATATCTAGCATGTAAAGAATTAGAACTTTTCATGAACAGCAATAAAGTTATGATTGTTTACTTTAAGTAGCTTTGGTTACGTCGTGCATATACACGTATGTGGAGCTAAAGGCGGGTTTTATAAATATCGTTATTAATTGAAAACTCAAACATTAAGAATTATTTTGGTTGCCGTTGTGCATTCGTTAATTTTTTAAATGAATTTTAAGCATTTCAAAATTTTGCTATTATTATTGACAGCGAAGATCGTGAAGTTGTGTATTTTGTTAATAATTGAATAAAAAACTCAATAATTCAAAATTTCCTGTACACCCTCTTCCATAGATTAGATCTCTAAGTACTTTTAGGATTTTTTTTCAGAATTTTTGAGAAATTTTCGTTCGATAAACGAAAGGCTTAAACTTTAGTAACGAAATCGTAGTCAAATATGATTTTTAAAAATCCATAACTTTTAATATATTGATAGAAAAAAAATGGTCTATGGTACGAATAAAAACCTTGATATCACACTTTAATTAGAATTAATTCTTTTTTAAATATATGGAAAACTCGATTAGTTATAGCAAATATAATACTGCACCGCGTATACGCGCACGTATACCTGTCATGACGTCACCCGGCGGCCCGGTCCGCGCGACGCTTCTATATAATGTATGTACGTGATTGAAGATTGTGTGAGTGTGTTAAACGCGAAAAACTTTTAAATTACCAGATATTAGCGATAAATGAACCGATTTTCTTGTCACAGGTCTCATTCGAAAGAAAAAAAAATAGGAAATATTGATCATGATACTTTTCGTTCGCGACGTGTGGTCAGGTATGTCGGTACGTACAGGTTGGGACATTTAAAGTTGTGTGAGTGCGGCAGCGCGAGAAGAACATAAAATCGCTCGACCAGAATTACTAAGATGCCAGATATCAGCATTAAAGGAACAGATTTTCTTTCCGCAGGTCTCATTTGAAAGAGAAAAACAAATTTTTAATATTGAACCTGACACATCTTTTGTTCTCGACGTGTGGTCAAATATAATTCGAGTTACAATTTTAAAAAGGCCGGTGAGTAGCCGCCTTCAGAATAAATAGAGTAGCAGTAGCGACCGTCAAGTCAGGAGTAACAGCCCGTCCAGTCATGATCAGACAGACCAATCGTCGTGTGAAGGCAACATTAATTTCTTTTTTAACTTGGCGTCGAGTCGCTACCGCGACTCTTGATTCGGTTGAATATGTCCCCGGTTTGATCGAAACGATGGACCGGCTTCAAAGACAAATGAACAAAATCATGATATTTATAATTCTTCAGACTGAACTTGGAACAAATCATCTTTGATTTATGCTGTCCGGGTCGCGAGCGATAGGACGATTTCCGTATGGTTTTGTTTTTTCATATCATTATCAGATTGATAGCCAAAATACCACCAGCGAAGAAGAATCCTTCGCACGAATATTTCAAGAAAGATTCAGTAACAAAAAATGTCAAGTGCTTCATTGACGAAGAATTGATGAAGAAGCACAATTGGAAATTTTGATGCAGCATTTTTATTGCAGCGATTTTTTCCTACGACGTAGAATAACTGGTATGCTATGTAAAATATTTGAGTTAATCTTTGAATGACGACCTCTCAGATCTGGTCTACCATTTTGAATGTTATCATTTTAACTTTGTAAAGCACTTAGCTTTCTATTCGAATTTTTTTAGAAACATTTTTTTATCTGATTTTTGCTTCCTCATAGAGGAAGCTTTGTTTTCATGAAAAAAAAATGTTTCGAAATTTTTATGTCAGGACACTTAGAATTGTCCAAAACGTCCAGAAAAGTGATCTAGAAAAAATGTCCGTATGTATGTATGTGTGTGTGTGTGTGTGTGTGTGTGTGTGTGTGTGTATGTATACAACTCTGAAAATTCGAACGCCAATAACTCAAGGACGGTTGTGTATATCGTGCTCAAATTTGGCACACTAGTGTAGCGCCAGACCCTCTTCAGCTGTAGCAATTTTCGACAAAATCTGTTCGAAAATTTCGATTTTATGCCGTTTTGAATTTTTTGAAAAAAGGACGTGGTCGCTCTAACTTTCGTAAAATTTAGTCTATTTTGTTAAATAGTTGGTTATAAGAGTAGGTGCACTCAATGCTGTTTGGTATTGAATTTGGCTCGAATCGGTAAAGTGGTTCAGATTTTATGGAATTTTGAATTTTTCAAAAAATTGACATTGTCGCTCTATTGTAACTTTTGCAAAATTTGAGATAGCAAGCTCAAATTTTGTATATAAATGAAACAATATTCAGCCATTATATATGTATAATTTAGTGACAAACGGTATGAAATTTGTGATTTTATGGAATGTTGAATTATTTTCAATAATATACGTTATCACATTTACTTTCGGAAACGCTCTAATAATAACGAAATAACGGAATAACGAAATAGAAAAAGCGAATTCACAACATGTTTATTTATCTAATTTAAACAAGGATGCAAAGTAGAACCTTGCACATTGCTTCTTCATTATTTTTCGCTTTTTACAAAGCTTCCTCTATGAGGAAGCCAAAATTAAATAACATACTTTTTAGCTTCCTCAGAGAGGAAGCTTTGTAAAAAGCGAAAAATAATGAGGAAGCAATGTGCAAGGTTCTACTTTTTTAATATAAATTTGTTTATAAATCGTTCTTCAAGAAAACAAATACACCTAATCTATAAATAATAGATTGCAACTATGATCCGTCTAAAGGACCGTGATTACCCCTGAGGTTATACAAAATGCCGAAACTTTCCGCAATAGCTTCAACCGGATTTTTCATTTCTTTATTCGTTTCCTAATGGGCTTCTCGACCGAAACCCTGAAAGGAGATGATATGGTCGGTCTTAATCGAAACCGATATGAATACAGCACGATTGCATTTGTTTGAGGAAAAAACAATACCGGAACCGTATGTTTCGTTTCAAGCCCGGATTATTATCATCGGAAACAATTTAAAAATAGTTATAAAGAAATAAAGAAAAACAATATCCGGCTGTCAACACGAGATTTCGAGCCAAATTCAAGACGGGAATGAGACAAAAATCTTGCTATGTTGATAACGTCGAATTGAAATGACAATCGAGCTGTCAAATTCCGAGACTGAGTCTTGATCTCGACTTTTTCTTGCTCGTCCGCATCAATATTTGAAAGCAAAAAAATTAAGATGTGAAAGTTTGTCAAACTATTTTATTACGTAATTTATTAATAACGTTTTGGCATTATTGTTACGATAAATAAACATATTTAACATAATCGACATTATACAGATTTGCCTCGTGCTGAAAAGTATTTACATTCCATCAAAATTTTGATCAGGAGAATATTTGAAATAAGTTATAAATAAATGACAGAGCAGATAGACAAAAATTTTACTCACAGCTAAACATCCATTAAAACCAATCTTTAGAAAATAATAATGAAGTTCAAGATTCCATACAACGTTATCTTAAGCATTGAACGTAATTCCAATATCAATAGCGTATCTCTGAATTCCATCGATCCTACTAATAGCTTAAACTCGTAATAGAAGTATCATGCGCGACGTGACTATTACATGGTAAACGAAATAACAGTTATCAGTGCCTCTTCTAGTCCGTAACATTGAGCCCCCGCAGCTTGTCGCTCGTGTTTGTCTGGGAACAAAAACGTGTAGGCGAGAGCCGGAAAAAAAATAAAAAATAAAGTCAAGAGCTCTCGCGATAAATCCACTCGAGATGATGAATTAACATAAATCGTCCAGGGCCGCTTATACAATGCTTATGAATTTAGTCGTCCATCCAAATTAAGTGAATAATTGTCAGCTTTGACGTAACGACAATGAAGCGCTTGACCTTGGAACTAAAGATCTCAGAGATGATTTATTATAAAAAGGATTTAATTTATCGCAGACCATTTTATGGCTTCTGATCACCTGCAGATTTTCGGCAGTCGACTTTTGATCTTCCCTCGACGAAAACAATAATCTTAATGAAATCACCGGGTTTCCCCAGACCCTTGCCAGACATCCTGTGCGTCTATGTATGGGATATTCCATGCCAAGGCAATGAACGTTTGACTCTTTATACTTTTAATTGACTTTATTCCCATTTCACTGCCTTGTATTGGCTCAAAAACGGCCACAAATGCTAATATTAAAAGTTAAAAAAAAGTCTGACACAAAAAAAAATTTCAAAATTTTAACTTGTTTGGATTCCAAAAACAAAAAATCAATGTGTTATCCTTTGGCGTTCCCGTTGTCTCGGTGATTTCAATGAAAAAAAAGCGTTGGTATATAGTTTTATAGGTTTTATTCTCGGCAAAGCGTAGAATGTTTTTTTCGTTCACATTTGAATGCGTGCTGAAAGTATATATTTATTTAAAAATAAAATAGTATTTAAACATCTTTTTCTGGCCATTGAGTAATTTAATTATTAATAATATTAATTTTTGAAGCCTGAAATATCTTCATGTAGAAAAACTTGTGTTTCCTTTTTTTCCCTTTTTAAGAGCATTTTTTCTCAAAATTACACGTAAATAATAATTTCAAATATCGCAAAGTTCTAAATTGAAAAATAAAAAAAACCGGGTTTAAAAATCAGAAAAGAATTAAGCAGATTCGGTATTTTGATTTCTTTAAGAATCTCCCATATCTCTCTATATTATAAAAAGATCTCGCCGCCGCCGCCGTGTCAAGAATCGAGGGACTTAGAATAATTCGGGCTCAGGGCTTGGCGGAAGGAGCGCGCGCAGCGCGCGAGCTACAATAAAATCCTAGTATATACATATGGGGGATTCCACGGGACTTTCGCCACCCCGAAAAAAAAAAATCTCAAATTTTTTCTAAAAATCAGATTCAATGGTGTCTATTGATGGACCAAATTTCAAAATTCTAAAAAAATATTTGACCGGAAATGCAAATTTTTCCGTTTTTTATCATTTTTCATTTAATCTGTAATATCTAAGAAACTATTGATCGTATCGAAATCATTAAAAAACGAAAATGTGCATTTTTTATTGCCAACAAGAAAAAAAATATATTCAAAATTAATTGTTTAATTTCAGGTCACATTTTATGGAAAAAACAACAAAATTATTATTTTTTCATGGTTGGACTTCAGATTTTTTCATCGGACAAATTGCCTCGGAATCTTTGAGTGATCGCCGAATTTTGAGTATTTTTTTTTTCATGGGATGGCCAAATGCTGTGACGTTACAGCAATTTGAATGTTTTTAATATATAAAAAAAATCCATATTCAAAATTAAAATTAATTAAAATGGTTGGACTTCGGATTTTTCCATCGGACAAATTGCCTCGAAATCTTTGAGTGATCGCCGAATTTTGAGTACTTTTTTCTCATGGGATGGCCCAATGCTGTGGATCTTACAGCAATTTGAATTTTCTAAATGTATTTAAAAAATGCATATTGCTGTAACATCACAGAATTAAGTCATCCCATGAAAAAAAAAATACTCAAAATTCGGCGATCACTCAAAGATTTCGAGGCAATTGGTCCGATGAAAAAATCCGAAGTCCAACCATAAAAAAAAAATAATTTTGTTGTTTCTTCCATAAAATGTGACCTGAAATTAAGCAATTAATTTTGAATATATTTTTTTCTTGTTGGCCATAAAAAAATGCACATTTTCGTCTTTTAATGATTTCGATACGATCAATAGTTTCTGAGATATTACAGATTAAATGAAAAACGATAAAAAACAAAAAAAATTGCATATTCCGGTCAACTATTTTTTTAGAATTTTGAAATTTGGTCCATCAATAGACACCGCTGAACCTGATTTTTAGATGAAATTTGAGATTTTTTTTTTTTGGGGGTGGCGAAAGTCCCGTGGAATCCCCCATATATATACAGACAGACGTATATAAAAAAATCGGGTCCTTTCATTGAAAGAAACCTAATGAATGAGGCACGTGCTTTCTGGGGGAGAAAGAGAGTTTTGATGAGACCAATCAATCTGTCCTCTTGAAATAAACTAATGACGTCTATGTCTGACCTTAGGGTGGAAAAATTCTGACCCACGGGTTTACCATGAAATGGAACGACGATTCGTGATTAATTGGAAGATAAAGGCTAAATAAAATTAGCGGAATACCTTTTTTTGAATATTTCATTTTACGATGTTTTGTTTTCATTAAAACAATTTTATAAATACAATTGACGAAGATTGAAAGTTGACGTATTTACTACAAAATAATAAATAACATTCCAAGTTCGCTACTTAATTTTTTTATTCCTCATGAAAATTGATTTTTATTCTTTTATGATTACATAGTGAAAATAAATGTATCTAATACAAAATAATAAATAAAATTCCAATTTCGTTACGTGATTGTTTATAGACCGAATAAAGTGATTTATTGTTTATTGGAGTCTGAGAGAATATTTGCGATGTAGTCAGATACGCTGATAATAATGTTATAATTACATTTAGTATCTATTTCTTAATATCTTATATGCACCTACTAATCCGAGAAGCTAAGATAAAATCGAACATTGAGCGTATCGCGAGACGATCTTTTTTTCGCTTCCAAATATCCGGAGCATGGTCTTGGTTTTTGCTAAAAGCACTCGAAGGAGAGTCAATCCTTTTAGCGAGAAATGTTCCGCACTCTTATCTATCGAGGACACTATTTATGTGGATTTTTCCAAGCCACTTGCTGCCGTCTATTGTTAGATTTCAGAATGATCAATCGATGTCATTCGGTAGAAAGTACATAACGATACGTCAGCGATGTAACGTCACTTCGAATCGACGTTATCAATGAACCTTATCAGCGCTGCTACTGTTCAATCGATATCTTCATATGAATGATTAAAAAAAAATAATAATATCCGACCCGCGTAGAAAAAAAGAATGTTGTGAAGAATCTTTTAAAGAACCTTTAAAAAAGTCTTGAAAGAATCATTGAAAGAATCTTTAAAGGAATCTTGAAAAGAATCACGTATAGGATCCGGAGCAACATTCTTTCCAGGATTCTTTTCAAAATTCTGTCTATCCGAAAGCGTTCTGAAAATCTTTCAAACAATCTTCGAAAGAATCTTGAAAAGCGTCTTTAAGAGAATCGTGACAAGAATCCGTCCATTAAACAGAAAAATCGTTGAAAGAATCTTAATGAAATTCTTCAGAGGAATTGAGCAAAACCTATTGTTGCTTTCCCTTGGTGTCGAAACAGTACATTTTGGTACGTCAACGAAGAGTAAACCCCTTGTGTATAGTCGAACTCAGAACAGCTTTGCAGTCTTGTTTACGTTCAGGCTTCAAGTCACTTGCGAGAAACGCTTCGACCGCTTGCCATCTAGTGGCAGCGTACGAAACACATTCTATATTCAATACTCCGCTAGATGGCGAGCGGTCGAAGCGTTTCTCGCAAGTGACTTGAAGCCTGTACGTATATAAGACTGCAAAGCTGTTCTGAGTTCGACTATACACGAGGGGTTTACTCTTCGTTGACGTACCAAAATGTCCTGTTTCGACACCAAGGGAAAGCAACAACAGGTTTTGCTCGATTCCTCTGAACAATTTCATTAAGATTCTTTCAACAATTTTTCTGTTTAATGGACGGAATCTTTTCACGATTCTCTTAAAGACGCTTTTCAAGATTCTTTCGAAGATTCTTTGAAAGATTCTCAGAACGCTTTCGGATAGAAAGAATCTTGAAAAGAATCCTGGAAAGAATCTTGCTCCGGATCCTATACGTGATTCTTTCAAGACTATTTTTTTAAGATTCTTTAAAAGATTCTTCACAAGATTCTTTTTTTCTCCGCGGGGAGTTGCTTAAAAGTTGTGCAGAAAAATATAAATTTCATCTTGGAAAAATAAAAAATTAAAAGTTTCCTTATTGATTTTATCAATTATAGGTATTTAGTCTTAGCCTTGGAATTGACGAAACAACAAACACAATATTTTCGAGCTTAAAAGTTGTGCAAGAAAATATCAATTTCTTGGAAAGCCAAAAATGTAAATTTCTTAGAATAGAAAAAATATCTTGTGGAGCTTTCTTGTTGAGTTCAATAACTATTTTAGGCTCAAAAGACTTACAATGTACGGAATGGAAAATTGTCGGTAAGTAGTTACAATCCTCCTACTTTACCGCCTGTCAGGATTCGCGTTGCATGTCGAGATGGTAACGAAAAGAAAAACAACCCTAAAGGACCTCAAGCCGATAAAGATGTTTCAGGAATCCAAAAAAAAGTTTTAGTACCAGCTGTACATATTATTTATATTGCCAATGGATGAGAATAGAAATTTATATTATCAAAACAAAACGAAAATCTCAGTGTTAAACAAAAATACAAATTGTTATTATTGTTAAGCGACCAGACCATAAAGAATTAGCAACGATTAAAAAGTTAATAATCTTCTATCATATCAAACATTTCTTGCTGACTATAAATATGGAAGAATTTAAATGAAAATTACAAAGACAATATAAAAATATTGGATATACAACACGTTTTGGTATTTTTATGAATGTTTTCATTCTCGGTAAAGTGAATTGCGAATTTGAAAAATCAGCGGATAAAAAAATCATCGATATAGCATCCAAGAAAAAAATGTCATACATTTTTGCTTCCTCATAGAGGAAGCTTTGTTTAGATTTAAGATTTAGAAAAAATGTCTGTATGTGTGTGTGTGTGTGTGTGTGTGTGTGTGTGTGTGTGTGTGTGTGTGTATGTGTGTGTGTATGTTATACAATCGAAAAATGTAAACCTTTATAACTCGGGAATGCCTTGAGATATCAAGCTGAAATTTGGACCATAGATAGAGGGATCAAGCCTCATCGTTCATGCAAATTTTTGTTAAAATCCACTTCATCGTTAAATTATTACGCGTTTTTTAATTTTTTGAAAAATGTCTGTTTACGCGATAACTCTTTCAATTTTTGAGATATTGATCTAAAAATTGGTATGAATTTGAGCTTTCATATGCCGGTGATCGCTATTGAATTTGGTTAAGATCGGTTGAGCCGTAAAATTTTTATGATGTTTTGAATTTTTCAAAAAATTGACATTATCGCTCTATTGTAACTTTTGCAAAACTGAAGATAGCGAGCTCAAATTTTGTATATAAATAAAACAATATTCAGCCATTATATATGTATAATTTAGTGACGAACGGTATGAAATTTTTGATTTTATGGAATGTTGAATTATTTTTAAAAATATACATTATCACATTCACTTTGGAAACGCTCTAATAATCACGAAATAACGCAATAACGAAATAGAAAAAGCGAATCCACAACATGTATATTTATCTAATTAAAACAAGGATGCAAAGTAGAACCTTGCACATTGCTTCCTCATTATTTTTCGCATTTTACAAAGCTTCCTCTGTGAGGAAGCCAAAAATTGAATAACATACTTCCTCATAGAGGTAGCTTTGTAAAATGCGAAAAATAATGAGGAAGCAATGTGCAAGGTTCTACTTTGCATCCTTGTTTTATGTTTTTGCAGAAAGATCAGGTGTTCACTAAATGGCTATAATTAAAAAAACAAGACTTCGGCTTGTGTTTTCTTCGTAATTAATCAAGCTTCAAAACAACACATGGCAAGTTATGAACTGTTGAGTGTTGCATTTTATCCAGGTTTTAAAAATTGGATCAATGAAAATTGACAATTTTTGTATATCATAATTTAAAATATTTGCTATTTTTAAAAGAAATCTTACGGGCGCTAAAAATGAGATACAACAATGATATTTATTCCATTCTCTTTATTTCGGTGAGGTTTGTCGAACGAACGAAAAAAAAATGGAAAATCGGTCTACCCAAAAAAAAAAAGTTAATGCCAGTTGAAAAATCCTAATTTTAGTAATCCTGACTTCCGGGTGCCTGAAGTCGAAAATTTATGGTCGGAATTTCATATCTCACATTTACGCTAAAAATTAGCTCAAACTTCAATAAAATAAAGATCAATTCTGATGTAAAATAAACAAAACTAAGTTGGAGTTTCATGTATTATGTTTTTCAGTAAATACGTTCATTTTTAGTATGTAATTAATTAATTATAAATAAATGTACCAAAAAATACGAAAATATCGAACGTCGATATTTCAGTAAAAAATATACGAAATATTCCGTAATTTTTGCCAAGATTTCATGTCAAATCAAAGTGAAAATAAACTATAACCTTGCTTGGAAATATCTCATCGTGCAAGATGTAAGAAGTTGAAACCTTTCCATAGTCTCTCCTAAATACAAGCGATAAAAACTTTTCTCATGAGCAGTGTTGACTCGGAAAAAGAACTCCGACAGTATTCGTAGAAATGTACTTTTAATAATCCAATCAGAAAGCGTCGGTTATATAGTAGACGTGCGACGCAAGAAGTAGCAGCAACATTGCGGGTTCCATCAAAGTTTTTTAATCCGTGAACTTGGAAAGTTGCGCTGACCCTGCAGAATATAAGATTATCGTTATGGCGTCGACACTGGCATCTTTTCCCTGCAAGCTTTAATGAGGTTTAAGACTCAACCAGGTTTTTATTCTCCAATTAGGCTTAAGCTGAAGCCTTCCAGCTGGCATTAATCAGACGGCTTGATGCTCGCTGTACAGTCAGTCCAGACGTATCTACTATGCGTGCTCATTGTAGAATCGCACTCTGTTCGTCGTCTGGCCACCAAGAGACGTATCTACTCATTAAGAACACTATTTTCTGTATAAGCCTTTAAGTCATTTTGATGGTTCGTTTTTTCGAGAATCTCTTTTCGTCATTTTTCGTTTAATATCACACATTATACTCAGCATCGCAACATGTTACTTTATACTGAAAAAAAATCGGAGGAGTTACAGTAAAACAAACGATTTTAATATTCGGCCTAAATGTCCTGTGAATTTTTCTGAAAAACTTTATTAAATAAAGTTTCAATTAATTAAATTTCGTTTAAAAACATAAAGTACAGTGAGTTCCGAAAATGTTATATTTTTATACTTTTCAAGATAAATAGATTAAAACAACAACAAAAATCTTTACAGCAATTTAAAGTCTTAAAATTCAGATTAAAAGAAAACTTTTTTTTTTCTAAATTTTCTGTACGAAATCATCTAAAAAATAAAATAAATTTTCAGCCATATTCCAAGTACAAGTTACATAGATTTTCAATTAAATAGTTTTATTTCTGCGTTAATCTTTTATCTAAGCTACATAATTAAATAATCATTTTTTCAACTGTAGTTGACATTTTATTATCTTCTATTTACATTACAATTTACTTTCAGATCTTTCTATCAGCAAATTCGCCAAGATTTGTGGCAGAATCATAAATAAATCGATGTTTTCCCAATATAACGTAATTTTTTGTGCCCAGATTTATCGCTCACGTTTCTATATCGTTTGAATGCCACACACAACAACTTTGGTATATATAACGCGAATTCGAAGTTTCTTTCATAGTCTGGGTTTTCTGAAAGAGGAAAAGCTCCTCGATAGGGCAGCTCAAGTTAGCTCTGCGATCTCCCAAGGGGACGCAGAAAAAAAGGGATTGTTGTTCGCTCGTTTCTGCCGTTTGAAGACATTGCTATACCTTTTCGATACCATTTACAGACTACGCTTCTTTACCCTACCCACAAAAAAAAAGTAGGCTCGATATAGTCGTTCAAACGTAGCCAACTTTTTTTTTATAACTTCACTCCAATCTCGCCAAGTTACAGAACGTCGGTTGTTTTCCGATTTTGATTCATAGTTTCGCACGAGTATTTGCCGAGGGATTCAATTTCTCGAACCCGAGATTTCGGTTTGTTGGCGTTTCATAAAAATTCCCATAGCAATTGACAAAATTGAATTTATC
The DNA here is from genome assembly GCA_963970395.1 of Ephialtes manifestator. Lineage (NCBI taxonomy): Eukaryota > Metazoa > Arthropoda > Insecta > Hymenoptera > Ichneumonidae > Ephialtes > Ephialtes manifestator. The sequence goes on along the minus strand of OZ019974.1, from coordinate 21,669,914 downwards.
AGAAAACAAGGTTTCCTTTGCAATTTTCAGCTCGTGTAACTGATGTAGTTTTCGATATTGTCTAAAAAAAATAGTCGATATTTCACTTTTCAAAAGTCCTATATATATTTGTTTAAATTTTTTATTTTTCAATCGTAATTCAATATGATAAAGTATTAATAAATTGATAATATTGTATTCGAAATACTTTTACGATCGAATAACAAATAATACATTTTTTTAGACAGAATTAAAAATCATTTTTCTAGATACATTATGTTAAACAACATTTATTTATTTTAGAAAATGATTTTATTACTTACGAAAATTATTGGAGCTTAAGAAGAAATGCAAACTTTTTATAGGATATTTGAATTTCTTTTTCGCTTTGTATTATTCATTTTACGCTGCTTCTTTTATCTTATTTGTTCTTCTGACGAAATTCTTAATAGTTAATAGTTTAGCACTTACTTTTATTTGAAGACACAAGTTGCGGTAAAGAAAAGTAAAATCGAGGTAATGATGCTGCAAACAGGATTGCAGAGTTTTGTACTAAGCAATTCTGCTATCAAACCCACGGGTTACTTCGATTTCCCATTATCACGTAGTACCTAATCACCATACAAATGGAGGAGGGTCTATAACACGCGATTCCTGGTTTGCTAGGCTCGCGTTGTATATGTGATTATACGACTAGCAGGTAATAATACGATAATACGATGACTGTAGCACTGATAACATCGATAGATACTAAAAGGTGAAGCAGCAACAGCGCAGATGAGAATCCTCTGTTATCTAAAACTGTGATGAGCGAACCTGGAGTTAATAAATCATAGCAACACCCTGAAGAGTACACTGTTAAAATATGTTTGGGACCAGCTGATATATTAAATTTAATACACAAGTGTAGTAAAATTACAATTTTCTATATTAAATTTTCTTATTTTTATATTTAATTGCCTAATTTTTATAGTATTTAATAGACAATACTATAATTTTACATTTCACTTGCATGTCTAATTTAATATACCAGTTTATGTAAATAGCTTTTTTTACACGTGATGGAAGCTTATACAAAATATTTTTAACAGCGTACATGGGTATATTACACTTTTAATTGATGCGCTTGTTTAGGTGCACAGTCGGTAAACAAATTACAGTAAACTATAGCTATAGTTTGTTATAAATGTAGCGTTGAAAACGTTTTATTAATTTCTTATATTTGGCTTCGAGATTCCATTTGGTTTCTTGATACTAAATGTGCTAAGTATACGAGAAAAAAAACAAGGATGTAAAGTAGAACTTTGCACATTGCTTTCTCATTATATTTCGCTTTTTACAAGCAATCTCTAAGAGGAAGTATGGTAATTGATTTTGGTTTCCTCATAGAGGAAGCAATGTGCAAAGTTCTACTTTGCATCCCTGTTTTAAATAAATAAATAAGCGCACACTCTCGATTTGTGAAAATATAATAAGGACGAACGGTCCAGAAACTTCCTCGAATACTCTGTCATCCCTGTTTTTTTCTGTAGAACACGATAAAAACCGGTGTTTTCCGAAATTTCATTGTGAAACTAGACTAGTTTATATGACATAAACCGCTAGTATATATATGGCTAGTTTATACGACATAAACCGCTACTCTTCGCAATATAGATTGTACACAATCGCTATGAAAATATGGTATCGTTCATCATTTTTGGGCTATATCTGACGTATTTTTTTCTGTTAAATATGAATCTGTCACTCATTGAACTCCCAGCTCGATATTTGATACCACAATTCGCGTCGGTGAAAAAAAAATCTAAACGTTCGAAAAAACAAAACCTCATAAAATTTTAACGGTTCAACCGATCTTAACCAAATTCAACAGGGATCATCGGTGTATGAAAGCACACATTCATACCAATTTTGAGCTCAATATCTCGAAAATTGAAAGAGTTATCGCGATAAAAGACATTTAAAAAAAAATCAAAACCGCGTAAAAATTTAATGATCAGGGGAATTTTAATAAAAAATTGGTATGAACGATGAGGATTGACCCCTTTATCTATGGTGTGAATTTCAGCTCGACACCTCGAGGCGTTCCCGAGTTATAAAGGTTTACATTTTTTGAGCGTGTAACACACATACACATACAGACATTTTTTCTAAACCACTTTTTTTCGACTTTTGGACCATTCTGAATATATTGACATGAAAATCTCGAAAAAAAAATGTTCACGAAAACAAAGCTTCCTCTGTGAGGAAGCAAAAAAACTGCGAATAAGATCACAAAAATCGTTTTTTTTTAAGTTTTAATATTGGCTCTAGAAACTTTTAAACTACCGGCTAAATAATTGGTAGTTTCGTAATTAGCGGGAAATTTCCGTTCAAATAGGTTTTTAAAATTTCGTAAAAGTCGAAAATATCTTTTTTTTTTACTTTCGTTTCTCTGAGAATCACGAATACCAATATTCGAAATCTTCAACAGGCCATAACTTTTTTTTAGGTGATCGATTTTCAATTTCTTTTTTTCGTTCGAAAGGGTTCGTCGAAATAAAAAGAATGTCGCCATTATCATCAAAATGTATGATTTTGGTCCGTGAAAATAGTTTGATGAAAAGTGGCTGCAAATAATGGAAAGGGAAAAAAATACAAAAATTTTGAATTTTTTTCTCGCATGAAAGCAAAGGAGTATTGTTTTTCATTCTTTACTAACCACAGTGTAGAAACGCAAGCGAGAATACAAGTCTCATGACTTTGTTCGATTTTCCAATTTTCAAATAGATTGAATTTTCAATCCGATCTTGCAATTTTCCAGATGATTGGATTTTCAATCCGATCTCACAATTTCCAAGTTAATTGAATTGTTAAAAAAAATTTTGTGAAAGTTGATACCACATTGTTATTTAAAAAAAAAAAGAAAAAAAATTAAAATCTATAAAAGCCGAATGGCTTTACCGATTTCAGTCATATTAAAAAACAAATAATATTTAGTCTATCTGTACTTATGAAGAACAATTTACCCAAAAAGCCGAATTTCTACGCAAGTTAGAGCTACGACAGTCAGTTGAAAAAAAATTAAAAAGTTCATAAAACCTAATTTTTTGTATTCGATTTGTCCAAAATTACAATAGTCAAAGACGAGGTATTGCTTCACTTGTGGGTCAATACAATTTCAGGTCTGTAGCTAAAACGATTCATGAGTTATAGGCGATTAAATTTTCGAAGCAGCATTGATGCTCATCTTATTTTGCACCGATCAGTTTAAGATGATGTGCTGCTGCTCGGTCGGTAACAAAAACTGTAAAGCGTTGTTCTGAGCCACAATTGATCTTTTGACTAAAATTTTTCAAATAAGAGGCAAGAAGTACTGACTCTGGACTTCTTAGACGCAATCAGTACTTCTCGCCTTTTATTCGAAAAATTAACCATGACGGAGAATAACACTTCGGGAGAATTCGGCTATCTCACTCTTACTTATGACGATCTGACAGAGACAGACGATGTGTAAGCACATCACCTTAAGATGATGTGCGACATGTCGTCTGTCTCTCTCAGATGGCCATAAGTGCGAGTGGGGTAGCTGTATCTTCCCGACGTGTTATTCTTCGCCACGGTTGATATTTTGAATAAACGTCGAGAAGTACTGACTGCAGACTGCCAAGACGCAGTCAGTACTTCTCGTTTTTTGCCTGAAACATCAATTCTGATTAAGAACATCGCGTTACAGTTTTTTGTTACCGACCGAGCAGTAGCACATCATCTTAAGGTTAGAACATTTCTGTACAAAATTTCAGCCCAATATCTCGTAATTTACAAAAGTTATAGCGTAAAATAATTTTTCAATATTTTCGAAAAGCTGTAAAATTTGTACCTCTTGACTGAATTGCGCCAAATACAATCACAAACGTATCTCACTTGCCCGACCAAACTTGAAGAAATCACATGAAAAATGATGACAGTGTGATGTTAACAAGAAAACCTGCACACACACATCCACATACATACAGATATTTTTTCTAGACCATTTTTCTCGATGTTCTCTAGAAAATTTTACAATTCCATTCTGAGTACCCTGATATGAAAAACGCAAAAAACAAAAATAAAAATTCATGAAAATTCAGTTTCCTCTATGCTAAAATTAAAAATATAGAGGCTAAAACAGAGTCAGCTTAAAAGTGAGTCGTTGAATGCTCGGAGGAGTAGCACCAGGTGCTTGGCGCTTTCGACGGTGAATGAAAGCGGTAGAAGGGGTAAGCATGTGAATGACCGTGAAATATCGACTGTGACTGGGGGAAAAGCGTCGAGAAGGGGAGGGGGAATATAGAGGGTGGGGAAATGCGCGCGAGTCTGCTTGGCGGTTGAGTGGATTGAAAGCGCGGGGGCTAAGAGGAGCATCAGGTGCGCTTGCGCGTGTCTCAATACTTCTGTAACACGTTTCTCTCTGTTTCGTTCAAGGTTGCCTTTTTAAGAGACAACGTTTTATATATTTATATAGATTCCACATAGAACGTATAAACCGTAGGTATATGTAAACGTAACTACGGTGGGGGTTTTTCATAAAGGTGATCTTTTGATCCTAAAGCCAGATGCTCTTCATGCAATTTCTGGAAGCCAATTGAAGGTACGCTGAATCATAAATTTGATCCGCGCTGGCAAACTGATTTCGACCTTTTGGAATTTTATAAAAGAAGCTGTGTTTTTGTGATTTTTTTTACTTCGAGATTATCATGTCTGGATATTTAAGGGACGGGAGTCTGTCCGAAATTGCTGCTATTTATTGATAGATATGCTACTTGTTTATCTGCTGATGTCATTTAAAAAAATATATATTCTTTTGAATAGTGAAACAATGATTTTTTTGCTCTATCCAAATGTAAATGCAAAAGCATCTAAATAGTGAAAATGTGCTATTGAAAATGGATTTTAAGCGTCTTCACACTTTCCTGAAATAACTGTTACCAAAAATTTGTAAAAATTGCTCAATTTTACATAAAAAGAATTTCTCCGCCATGTAGTTTTTTTTTTCTTACAATTAGTGAAGTTATAATTTTTTATGAACATATTATCTTTAATTAACACTCGAGTCTATGACATCGAGACTTTTTGTTTTAAGATTTTATTAAATCAAGTTTTTATGATGTAAAACTGTCAGGTGTGAAGTTGATTTAGTGTAGAGATTTTATTGAGTCAAGTCGTACGACGCAGAAACGTCTAGCGATATTCCGCGTACAGTTTTTATGGTGTAGAGATTTTATTATACCAACTCGTTAGGCGTAGGCTCGGTTCCATCATATTCCAGAACCGTGTCTTCCTTTTTGAAATTATTATTAATATTCTTGTCTTTTACTCGTCAGATCAACCGCGACGAAAAAAAGTGATACACATTTTTTAACAAAATTTCAAAATGCATAGGTAAGTTAACTTGAGGGAATCAGACCCAAACAGCGGATATTCATTGACAGATATTACACTTATTTATCGGCTGATGTCATTAAAAAATATTTATCCCTTTGAAGTCTGAAACAAAACTTCGCACTTTGCTGAGAAAAGCCAAACATTTTTGAAATATGATTAATTCTACATAAGAAGATTTTATCCGGCATAAATGTAGCAATTTGAGATGAAGGTTAAATTGGCAAAATGACATCGACCAGGGTTAATTAAAAAAATTGTTTTCATTCAAAAATTATGATTTATTACTTTTTAAAAAGTAATAACAGCTCCAATCGTAGTGGAAGAATTCTTGTTATGTACAATTGAGCAATTTCTAGAATTTTTTGGCTTACCGTTTATCTCAGGAAAGTGTGAAGAAGTTTAAAAGTCCACAAATTTTCTACAGCTTATTTGCTAGTTAGATGCTTTTGCCATCGGGTAAAAAAATCTTTATTTCAGGGATCAAACATATTTTTTTAAATGACATCCAACAAGTGAAATATCTGTCAATGAATATTGGCAAATACGGTCAAATGTAATCTTACATTTTTACGGAAATCCTGCTTCTGTAGAAAAATAAGAGCAAGAAATAGGCGAATTATAAAACTTATTATTTGAATTGTCATTTTCATGATAAGGATAAAAGTTTATTCACTGGTCACTGTTCATTTACTGTTGCATTCACTCTAAAAAGGTCATTACCATCTCTCTTTCTCTCACCCATATATGAGCAATTCCTCGTGGAACTTGAAAAATGCGATAAATAAAAATTTTGAAAAAAATTTGAGACACATCCACGGGAATTATTTGCTAACTCCAGGGTATCATACCTACTCGATCAAATGTGTGCCATCGTGAAAAAATGTCAGCACAGCATGAAAAAATAATAAATAAATGAATTTAAAAATTGAATTAAACATTACTAATAAAATCCACTATTTTTCAAATAGACCGCTTTTATTTACCTTAAAATTGTGACGTTTATTTGTTATAGTAGTACAGTATGTGTAATATAACTTGCTAAATTATATTACGTTAAAAATATAATTTTTAGAGGGAGATCCATATTGAGAAATTAAATGTAATGTCACATGGTAATAATAATAAAAAAGAGAATGAAAGGGAAGGAACAGTGGGTACTAAGGATTAGTTAGAGCATAGAGTCTCTATTAGAGCGTTCCATAGGATTCACTCATTAAAAAAAAAAAAAATATGTTTAAAAAAAAAAACATTTTAATTTTATCAAGTTACAAAATAATATTAATCATATTATATTATATAATTATATTATGTATTATATTATTATTATGATATGATATATATATATATATAATAAAGTCTGGAGTCTCTAAATATCATCACTTCACCGCTCGCGCTCGATTTCGATAGTCTTTTGTTTTCCAATCTGTCACCTGTCAACATCACCTCGAAAGTTATCGACACTGTCGAATTTACAGCTTACCGCTGATATATCTAGGAGGGTCGGAATATTGTTATTCGTGTTTGAATCTTTCATTTAAATATAAACTGTCTGAGATATAAAGGAAAAGTACGCAAAAGTTTGACATATTTTGAACCTAACCTCTTCACGTTTAAATCTGTAGGCAGTCACATGTTTTTTAGGCAGTTGTTTTGTTTTATCTGTCTATTTAACGATGACAGTTTTTGGTTGGCAGTCTTTTCAATTTTCGATTCAATTTAAAATATACCCAACGAGAATAACAACGACGATTTCTACAATTATAAGTTACGACGAGGATTACGAAGGTTAATACGTGGTAAGAATATCAGAATTATAAGAATTGCTAATCCTTTGTAGTCTTCGACATTACGTTCTTGACTATCCACTAAATTATAATCTACGGTATCATTCAACCAGCCTAATTAAAATCAGTCTTTATACAAATAAACTGACAGAGACAACTATGTCAGTTAGTACTATTTCAGTGATATATGGACGATCGCAGAATTTCACCACGATTGACCTTGGCTCTGTAAAATTTGTTGCATATCGATAACGATTTATGAAAGATCGAACATAACGTTTCGCATTTGAATTCTTCATTTGAATCCTATGTAATAAAGTCTGGGGATCTCATCACTTCCCCGTGTGCACACGATTCCGATTGTCTTTTTTTCGATAGTTTTTTGTTTCTCAATCTGTCACCTGTCAACGTCACCTCGAAAGTTATCGACCCTGTCGAATATACGGCTTACCGCTGACAAATCTAAGATCGATTTTGTCCGGCTGACAAATCTTTTTGCTGGGCTGACCAAATGTCTGTGTTATCCTAACAAAACGATTTTTGTTCTCACCATTTTTTGTTGTCCTGACACAGAAATTTCTCTCGGTGTGCGTTTTTTTACGCATCACAGTTTAAAAATTGATGAGTCGCATGGATATATGTACATAAATCTTTTAACACTCCTCGCTGTTCTTTTTATTTTTATTCTGTTTTCGTCTTGAGTTTTGTATATGTTTTGGATCTGCAGGATAGTTCCACTATTCAAAAGAACCCCATTGTTTGGCGATTTGTTTGAGTTTATCAGACCTTTATACGTCAATTTGGTTAGCTAAAAAATAAAGCAGTAATACATCATTTTTAAAGCTTCCGCGACCATGTATGATATCAGAATAAACCTCCAATAATTAAACTGGCGTTATACGTTTTACATGGATCCTCTCATTTTTTACTATGGACCCGATCAGGAGCCTGATCGTGGCCGGATAGGGAGCCTGATAACGCCCGGATTTGTAGCCTGATCACGACCAGATCTGAAATGGCGTTACATGCGATTACTAATTAAGGAAAACCCGATGAGGCCCGGACTTCAGCCAGAACAAATTTCTGCTCGGGTATGTTACCATTACAACCGACTTTGCTGCAATAGCAACCGACTTTGTTACCATAACAACCGACTCTGTTACCGTAGCAACCGATCATAGTAACATTATGGCCTCTGACATTCTTGGCCAGTTACAGCGAAAATTTACCGATAATAGTATCGGTAATAGCATACGAAGAAAATTTTATATTCACACCATTCACGGAAAGAAATTTTTGTGTCGTAACAGCATAAAACAGTGACAACAAAAATCGTTTTGATAGGCTAACAAAAAGATTGGTCAGCCCAGCAAGAAGATTTGTCAGCCGAACAAAAGATTTGTCGGCATCGCAAAACTGATTTGTCAGCCGAACAAAAGATTTGCCAGCCTAACGTAACGGTTTTTGTTGTCCTCGTTTTATGTTGTCACAACACAGAAATTTCTCTCCGTGTTACATCCGTCAATTGACAAATGAAAATTTTGTTATCCGAATGTCAACGTCTGGTGCGATGAGAAGTTCGCCTTTATGAGGAAGCAGATTAGACGAAATTAAATTAAAAGAAAAGAACCTAGCGTTCGGGCGCGAAGTGCCCGATTGCTAGTATATTAATAATATTATTAACAATAAAATATTATTAATACTTGCAAACCATCAGATGTAAGTCGATATTAAAGAAGGCAATTTTTCTAATGCTTCTTCATATTCACACAATATTACTTAAGCCTTTAAAGTAGTTTTCCAAAGTCGAAATAGATTAGTGGACGGTAAGGACGCGGCATTTCGATAAATAAATTGGTTTACGTGAAAAAAAGAGTTTAAAATGGTAGCACCACACTGCAAGTTTGCTCACACAAGAATCTCGTTGTATATGATCTACTGGGCATCGAGACCATTAGAAGTATGGGCTCCACGGAATAGTTTTTGCGTTGGATGGTAAGGACATAATATTAAATCTTACCCAAATTCGGACGGACTTTGTTAACGGACCATCGCCCTTGAGGTATAAAAATCAACAAGCGAGTGAATTTCGTAATGTCTACTTACGTTCAGATTCGGTGCAACCGAGGAAAGTATTTATTTTATCGTGTCTAGCACTGCGACCGCCCTGAAAAGCGTGGACGGTAAGGACACTAAAACCGCGGGACACACACTTATCAATTCCTATGACTAGACAGAGTCAAACACACTTAATTTGCGATTGCGTATGTTCGACAACGACCGTGACAAAAACAATAATAATTTTTTCAGAATAGTAAAGGAACGCCACAAAAGTTTATTTAATCATTAAACAACAAATATTTGTGTCAGGGATACGGACCGTAAGGACATTTCAGTCACTTTTACCAAAATAGCTCATATATTCTCGAAATTTTGGCTTTACCAACTAGGTGCCTCTGTTCCAAGAGATTAACATCTAAATGTTAACACCAAAAACATGTAACAATTTATCGTTGATGTACCGTTAAAAGCAGAGGGACATGCTTTTTCAAGTTCCATGAGGAATTGCTCATATGTGTTACATCACTATATCAGCCTAGGTCGAGTACTCGATCAATCCTTTTCATTGTCAAACGCCGTAACTGTAAGAATCTCAATCACTCTTGATCTGCCGGTATTGATAACACAAGTTCACCGTTGATATGTATAGAGTTCAGTGATGTTCGTGCCTTTTCAATTCGTCGTTGGATTATCACGGTAATGGAACTCGTCTCGAATTACAACATGCACCATCAGAGTTTTAGGTTATCCTCGTTTATGGTGACGGAAGTCTAGTGTCTCCCATGAAAATTAAATATACTCGAAATTTATCTATTATCATATATACCGGTAAATAAGTTCTATTGGTTAGCGTGCGCGCCTCTAAAGCAAAGGATCGGGAGGTCTTGGGTTCGATTCCCGGTGCCGTCGTCTCGCTGGCAGAAAAATATTTCGATGTGACGTAGCTCTAGGCATGTATATCAACAAACGATATACTATGTCTGTAGTTGAATATTTACTGCCAGTGATTGACACGATGTAGCTCCGGTACCGTGAAACGAGCCTAGAAGATCGGCTGTTACTGATACCAAAAGACAGTTACCGATTATCGATAAAGTGGTTCGGAGCCCACTACTGTAAAAATCTGTAGGTCCCGTCGCTAATAACCCTAGCAGTTGATGCGACGTTAAAAGATCGTAAAAAAAGGTCTATTACTTAAAAGAATATATATATTTACCGGATACATTATTACACGCGGAGAAAATTTTGTCGTCGCAACTATTTTTTAATCGTTACTATAACCATTAACATAGTCCTCGCAACTATAGAAATATAGTCAACAATTTTTTAGTTACCGTAACAATAAAAAAAACGTTGCATGGACTAAAATATAAAATGAATAACTGTCACTTGATAGTTGACAGGATTTCCACAATTTCTCTGAGTGTAAGTTTATTATATATTATGCGGCAAAAAGTTGTATTCTCTCAGATATACTTTATTATGGACTGAGGGCTGACCGCAGTATGATGAAGTTTGTCGACAAAGCCATATGCAGTAAGCCCGCAATATGAAGGGTGTCACAGCGAAACTAGCAATGTCCACAGGGATTCTATTCTCCACAATGGGGCTTTGCTTTGTCCTGGATATATCGTATAAATCCACTCTATGGAGAGTGCTCCAGACCAAAGTGATTCAGTTGACCAAAATCCCTTTACGTTGCAGTACGAATACTTTGTGCTATTTCAATTCAATAAAAATGCTGGTAATACAAATGGAATTATAAGTGAATCTGGAAGATATTTTATTTTTTTGTCTTTTTGTTTTTAACGCTTGGTTAAATATGCAATAACGCAATTTCGACTTATGAAAATATTTTATTTTTTGTTCTTGTTTAATAGTATTTTATTATCAAGATAAAATATTTAGTAAATGCAATCGCAGCACCATCTAATTTTCATGATTTTTAAGTAACTCAGGATGCCTTAACGAAGGAAGTAATCAGCTTGAATTCACATTTTTTTGCTCCCTCATAGAGGAAACTTAAAAAAAAAAGAAAAAGGTTGGAAAAGTAAAAAATATGTTACCCAAAAATGAATATCATCTCGGACATAGTGAGGTCTAAAATGTTTTACGATACACGGAATTGAAGGTAATCATTGAAGCTATCGAATGCCATCATACATAACGCCGTCCATCGTGTACAAAAATAATGATATCCGTCCAAAGGAAAGATTCGATTTTCTATGTGTCAATCAAATGGGAAATACAATAGGCCGTTGCGTCACCTATAAAAAAAAGTCGTACGAAGGTTTCCTTTCACGTGGGTCAATATTAGGGATGAGAGTATAGTTGTTTAAAATGGCAAGTAAAGAAAAAATTTCTTTCCTTGGCACATTTTTATGATACATGCAATTTAAAAAAATATAAAGCTTCACTAATACACATTGCCACCTGGCGTGGTAATTTGGTTGTAATTTATTAATCTCTACCCTACAGTATTTCAAAGGTAGCGGAGGAATTATGCCATTTTCAACTTGGATACCCCTTAACGAAGAAGCAAACCGCAACTTTGATTTTCTACCATTTTCCTTTATTATCCACGTGCTAAGTGCCGTGATAGGATTTGAAACCTCATCTAGCATGTGGATTTAATACTTATTATCGTCCAGACTGTTATCTAAGGGGGTGAAAACAGTCCTGCTGTTGGATGAGAGACAGGTCGGCGCTCTGCTTGCACTCCCAACAGTAAGACAACCTCGGACGTGACCACCGGACGGAAGTGCGGCGTGATGTGTAGTCTATAGTAGAGCTGGGCATAAAGTACTTACAGTACGAAGTACTTAAAGTGCCACAAGTGCCACATACGACCATCAAGGTTGACTTTGCCTAACTATTACTCAGCATAATGGTCGATACGAATTTCCAATTACTATGTACACGGAAAAAAAAGATTAGTTGCCATAACCAAGAGATGAGTTGACACAACCAATCGATTATTCTATTTCTTTAGCAACTCAAACGGTAATACCAACGATTCGAATGGTAATACCGACGATTCGAATGATAATACCGACGATTCGAATGGTAGTCCCAATTATTCGAGTGGTAATCCCAACGATTGGGGATCGAGAACTAATCGTGAATAGTTGAGGTTACTATTCGATATGGTTGAGGCAACTAATTTTTTAGACATTGTGTACAGCAAATTGAAAACGTAGTTGCCACAACCAAACATTTTTTTTTCCGTGTAGCACTGAAAGTATTTTATGCCCAGCTCTGGTCTATAGTCTGTGCAACATTAGGGTTTTGATGTGGCAAGTAAAAAAAAAGTATTTTTTCGCTTGACCGCGAGCAGTGCTCATGAACAGCGGGCAAGAACGCGAGCCAAAACTCCCTAGGGCACCTTGCCCCCTAATTTTGCCCACTCCGAGTTTCCCAGTGGGACCGCCGCGCACCGCGGCGCTCGCGCTGCGCATCTGTGACGCATGCGTCACGCTACCATCGTTTTAGCTCGGCTTATTCAAAAGTTAATTTGCAAGAATAACCTAATTAGCATGTACCAGTTGAATTAAATAGAATAATTATACCCTGAGAGACTCGAAATTAATAAATGGTGACTTACAATAACGATTAGCAATAATTTTGAATATTTGTTAAAAGGAACGATTGAATACAAAGCCATCGTCGTCTTCTTGTATATATGTTAAGTTACGTATCCTTGTTATTGATATAACGTCGGAAGCATGTACGTTTATCTTAGAGTTTTGAAATGGTCACACGAGAAAATAGCATTCCCACAAGCTTTCCCTTTTACGACCCTTGAGGAAAATCGACGGAGCCATCGAAGGACAAAGGACGCGCGGATGTGCGCCTGGTTATCGTCGCCAATTGATTTTTATGGCCAACAGAGATTTTCAGCGACGTAACTTTTGTCAGTTTTGTAGCTCAAAAACACTCGCCACTTCAGTTGACACAAAACTGGCCCACGTGCGGACCCCGCACTCCGGCCACGTGCTGACCACCAGGCCCTGGAGACGCCGGCTCAGGCGAGCGCGTCTTCCCCACTACAACGAGAAAAAGCAAGGGAAGCTACCCTCGGGGAAGCAAAACCTCCGCAGCAGCAACAGCAGCAATTGGCCAACGTCCACCTTGGAGGGAGAATCCACCCCTGACCAATGACGCTTGGGGAGAACTTCGAGACTTCGAAGACAAAATATTACAATCTTGAAGATAGAACTTTTCCAACTGTTGAACGAGACACTTCTAAAACGTTTCTATATTTAACTTGTGTTTATTTTTGTATTCGAATATAATAATATAGCAGAATAATTTGATACTCAAACCGAGTAGATCTCTTTTTACTTATTTATTAACTTCCCGATTCTCAAGGTGGGTTTTTACACTTAGTCAACAGAACCCTGGAAGAACATCGTTAGTGGTATTTTAAAGTTCCCGCGAATAAAACGCTCGGACGTTACACATCTTGAGGCGCGCAGAAACCCGTATAGGGAATGCCAGCAGTTACAACGGGGCCAATGATTGGTCTAGCAATGGCTACCAACCGATGGTAGCCAGTACTGGTCAACTGTCGAGCCATTACTGGGACCAGTGATGGCCAGCAGTCCCTGGCCAGCTGTGGCGGTACCATCGTACCGAGCACGGGCTGCTGCAGGTTTCCACGACTGGGCCATTGCTGGTGCCGATGATTGCGTAGCTGCCCCATCTATACTGTGTTTTCCTATAATATCCTCACACCCGTTGATGTGTCAATCACGCGATCAAAATGTCGAGCTGTTATCGGGTTAAAAAACATCGCGATTTAAATAAAATAAAAGAAGTGTTAGAAGACAATCAGCGTGTCGATAAAGCGGAAGACCCGCACCGTAAGCGACGGAAAGTAAATGTCTGTGATAGTGACAAGGCCCGAAGCAAGTGGTAGTCAACATAACCTAATGCCGACAGAACTATCGCATGACGAAGGCGACTTATTTGAAAGTGAAGATTTTATATAATTTTATATAATAATTTATTTAATGTATATAAATAACATTAAATAAAATTAAAAAACAAACAGAAAAACAAAAAGGTGTTGTTTTATTATTTTTAGATTTATTTATTATTCAGTTAATAAATCTATTGATAATATGTCGAAATAAACATTTAGTTGTTGTTACTAAATTTGAATTGCGTCAATTGCAATTTAGCAATAATAACCAAATGTTTATTCGCAATATTTTCAATAGCTTTATTAACTGTTAACGATCATCATGGCCATCCTTGGCCATTACTATGCCGAGGATAGTAAAAAATATCAACCAGTATTGGCCCAGCAATAGCGGCCTTTTTCTGCCGTTACTGGGCCAGCAGTATCCACCATGGCTGGCCAGCATTAGTCGCCAGCAATGGACCGTTCATGGCATTCAGCACTGGGCCGATGTTAACATCCAGCATTAATGCCAGTGCTGCGCCTGTGCTGGTTGCCATTGCCGCGCCGTTACTGGGAGACTGGCCGCCAGCATCCGCCCAGTGCTGGGCCGATTGTAATCCCCTATACGGGATAACAGTGGCCACAATGCCCGAGCGAGTTTTGCCTCGCATCTCTGCTCGCTGCGCGTGCGCACGGACAGGTATCGTTGAATTTTTCCTCTCGCTTTTCAGCAACAGTAATCCCTTCATATTTCAACGCAATCGCAAGAAAAGAATCGTATGCTAGGCGGAAGGGAGCGCGATATTCTCCTCGTGCTCGGGCAGCAAACCTTACACTCGGTGAAAATCACGCTCTTTCCTCCCTTGTAGCATAATGTACTATTTTCTTAGGCAGTCATCATCGCCATTATTATGATACATTAGTGTGTGTCAACAAATTTTCGATTTTTTTTATTTTGTTTTTTACTGCAAAAGGATGTATTCTGACCTTAATATTCACCTTCTATACGGAATACGCGACTTAATTTTTTTATAATTTTTTAAATTCCAAATTTGTTGGAAAACAAAGAAGTGCGATAATAAGCAGTAACCCTTACTGCCTATTATCACACTTTTTTTGGATCTTCATGGTTTAAACTCGAGGGGCTGACCTAACAATCGACTGTGCCGAAGGAATTCGCAGACAAATAATATTTAGAGGTGTCTCAATCGCGATCTTAGTTTTTCAATAAATTTGGAATTTAAAAAATTATAAAAAAATTAAGTCGCGTATTCTGTATAGGTGAATATTAAGGTCAGAATACATACTTTTGCAGTAAAAAAAATAAAAAAAATTTTGACACACCCTAATGATCCATGGAATTTTTTTTTTGTAAAATACAACTTCACAAATACACATTACAACCTGGCCTAGTAATGTGGTTTTTAATTAATTAATCCATACCGCACTATATCTTAAAGTCAGGGAAGGAATTGTGCCATTTTCAACTGGGATAACCCCTCAATAAAGAAGCAATCCGCAAGCTTTGATTTTCAACCCTTTTTCTTTATTATCCACGTGCTAAGTGGCCTGATAGGATTTGGAAGCTCACCTAGCATGTCGATTTAGAACGTATAGTCCAGACTGTTGTCTAAGGTGGTGAAAACACTTCGCGGTTGGATGAGAGACAGGTTGGCACTCCGTTTGTACTCCCAAGAGCAAAACAGCGTCGCGACGTGACCACCGGCAGGGTAGAAGAGAGGGGTGCTGTGTATAGTCTGTATATTATTAGGATCCACATTGTAGTTTTTTGATGTGGCAACTAAAAAAAGGAATTTTTTAGGCTGTCTAACAGTCATCGACATTTTTTATGATACATGTGATTTTATTTAGAATAAACTTCACTAATACACATTGCAACCGGGCCTGGTAATTTGTTGTTTGTGTTGTTTCCTATTTTTTACATAGTGACGACTTTTTACACACTTTAAGCGGGTTGCATTTTACATATCATTACCACACTGAGAAAAAGGGTTTCATTGATTCCAAACAAATGGGTGGATTTAATTTTTTTCATTTACTTTAAGGAAATGTTTCTTAGCTTTCAATGAAATGTTGCTTTGGAATTTTAAAGGAAGCGCTTCATTGATTCGAGGAAACAGTTTCCTTGACGGCCCTCGGTCCGCCAACGGTTAACACGATAGTGTCAGTCGCGTTTAGTCATTGGTCGCGAAAATTCGACGAAAATGGATATGCAGGTATCCGTGTATATTCAAAAAAATTATTTCTATCTTATTTGCATCTAGTACGGCATAGAAAAACATTTTTTTAAAAACAATCTCTGTCGTCCTTTCATTCCTTTAGTGCCTCAAAGACGATTTCTTTGAAATCATTGAAAAACTGTTCCTTGGTTTAAGGAAAATGTTCATTAATTTAATGTCACTGCAATTCATTGAATTTCTGATCATTCAAAGAAAATAATATTAGCTCAAGTATATTATATTTCATTGATTTCAAATAAATATTTCATAGGTTAGTATTTTAATGAAATTTCTTTGAATCAAGGAAACTTTTTTCTCGGTGCATGTAAAATACACTTGCAATATCCGAGCAGACATTGCCGTCGGGCTGACGTCAGGTCTTTATAAGATATTGTCTTATTTATCATCAGGTCTGATAAGGTACCTTATCAGGCCCTGATTTGATCAACCCCGCTGTCCCCTGATTCCAATCTGTTACGGTCTATAAAGGTTGTCCTATTAAGCGTCAGTGATACCCCCCCCCCCCCCGCAGAAATTTTGAAAACTATTTTCTTCTAAACTTCTCGACAGATAGGGCTCAAACTTTGAGAGAATATGCGGAAATACGGCAGAATTGGGCTAAGCTTTTGGCTTCCCGAAACGCAAAGCCGTTTAGTCAGGAGTACCGAAAAACTGGAAAATGGGATGAGGTGCGTGAGAGACAGCACTATAGACGTTTAACATTGGGCGAAGAGATTTTCGCCGGTATATCACTGCCTCTTAAGACCGTACTAGAATAATAAAGAAATGTAATTTAAAAATATTAATTATTGCTTATTCAAACGAGTAAGCCTGCACCTTTAATTACATATTGCGTCTTTCTCTACATGATGGTACATATTAATCTCTGAAAAAAAAAACCATTTTAATAATAATAACAATTTTTTCTTACATTGACGGGAATCGAACCTTGCCAACAAACATATGATTATACAGTTTTTTTTTGCTTAAGCGCCCGAGTCTCTATATAATTTTTGACATTTGGCATAAACAAAAAAATTTCAATGCATGAACTTAGTCCAATGTGTCTAACGACACCGCCGACCAATAACAGGACGAATAAAAATGCAACAATGGCCAACACGCATTGTGATGTATTTCGATACTTCGATATAAAATCGCCAGCAACTTTTTAAAGGAGAATCGATTATATAATTTTATCTTTATTGCCATTTATTAATTTATTCGATGAAGGTGCTTCTTTTATTGTCTGCGCGAATTAGTTCGTCAGTATTTGAGAGTTATTAGTTTGACAGGTGGCCATCGGGTTGACCACAAAAGTCACTACTTGGATGGGTGGCCGTCTGGCTGACTCTATCAGTACTTGGTTGGGTAACCACCTAGTTTATCATGGCGGTTTATATTTACATTGATGATCACTCAATACTTAGATGAGTAACCGATTTGCTGACACTAGCGTTCGATACTTGGATGATCGCCTTATGTTATGTTATGGGAATAGAGTCCCAGACGGAAAAAACAACTTTGTTAAGGTTAACGAAAAAAGTAGTTGGACCTAACCAAGCGACTTAGTGCTCTGAGAGACAGACGATTTCTTGGTTAGGTCAACTATTTTCAGGTGGTTGGCTCTGATCGTTGCTCGAACTAAATAGTTAGTTGGGCCGCCTACTATTGTGGCGCCAACTATCTTACTTATTTGGAACACGAATAAAATTCGTTGTGTAATCTATTTAAGTCAACTAAGTCGGAATGGTAAATGTGACTAATACCACCGTTAAACCGACCAACTGGATGGTTGTGGCAACAAATTTTCACTCAACTAATAAATAGTTAGTTGGCCCAACGAAGCCGTTTTTTCCGTGGATAACTCGTAAATTGTTGTACGTTTGTGACAAATTCCAGCCTGTTATCTGAATATATGGTAGTGAAAGAGTTCGCATGCACAATTTTTTGTAAAATACTAGCCCATACTAATTTTCGCTTTCACAACATAAATTTTTCGCAGTTGCAATTATTTCAAAATCTTTACACTCATGTAATACAAAAAATGTAAGCATGTACATGAGAATTTTCAGTGAAAAAAAATTTTAAACAGGAAAAAAAAATTCTGGTGCCACATATTTTTTTCATCTCATTTCTACATATTTTTTTTATCTCATCGACGATTTACGAAGAATTGTTTTTCATAATAGAGAACAATTTTGAGAGGTGCCCCATAATAAAATATATATTGTGCAAAAATGGACCATCCCAATATTGATTCCTCATTACTTTTTAATATTTACAAAGCTTCCTCTATGGAGGAACCCAAAATCGACGAACTTCCTAATAGGGTGAGACAGGCTTCTTTTATTCTTTGAAATACTTTACGGAAAAATTATGTTTTATGTTCTTTATCAGGCAATCTCCTTTATTTTATACTGATCTTGAAGCCTTTGACCTAGCGCGGTCCGGGTGATTGACTGCTAGGGCTCTATACATATGTTAATAATTAATTGTTGGGCGCCAATTAGTTTATCGGTAAACTAATAAAACCGGTATTCACTTTATGTTTTCGCTTAACTTGACCAAAATTAACACTCGAAAGATAGAACGAGAGGGTCGGGCTCGATTTGGGTGACCCAAGAGACGAAATTGTAGAAATAATATAGATATTGGTATTTATAGATTTACTTACAGTTTATTGGTTCCACCTTAATAATCCTTTGATCAATAATTATTCAAGTCCTTATTCCATATGATACTGTCCACGACTTCTTAGCTTATAAAGCGCTGGTCTATAGTCTATTGCTTAGCTTATAAAGCGCTTATTCCACGATCGATACAATAGTTATGTGTGTTCGGTCACACAGGCGAGGTACGAGTGACACTTGTTGCGCGTTTCGATCGATGGAAACTTCGGAAATCTATTAGCAGCGCACGCGCCCTTATTCTCTATAGAATTACGCATGCCCTAGCAGTGTATTCTCGGCGGGCGTCGAGGCAAATCTTTGAACGTCTGAATTCTATCTTAAGGGATAGTAAAATTAATAAGTGAAAAATATTGAGGAGACAATACCCAGATCGACAAACGTGCTTTTTTTGGGCATGTCGACACCGTGCCATCACTGTGCCGTCACGGCATGCCGTGCCATATCGAAACATTTTGAACGCACGGCGTGACGGAATGGTGACGGCACGGCGTGCCATAATGCAAGGAAAAAATGACTTGGTTAATTGTACCAATTTTTTATTAGTTAAACACAATTGGTCATTGTAACTACTATATTCATAGATTTAATGTCGCACAATTGGTTCCCTCACCAACGGCAACTTAGTTCATACTTTAGTGCATATGACTAACAGAAATAGTTGTCGTTACCAAGAAATTGTAATTTGTGTAGTTCTAAAGAACCAACCACGAGAATTGGTTTCCATGACGGCTGGTACGACTAAGTTTTTGGTAGAATGGAAGACTGCCAATTTTTTTGGTAGGGACAACTATTTTGGTTAGTATCATCACCGGCCGTTAGTCGCGGAACCACATTAGGAACCTCACAGCTTTTGCGTTGCAAGTCGGGTGCTTGCTTTTATCAGCTTTAATTTGTTTAAATCAATTCAAACTCAGTTGTCAGAGTCAGTTCGAATGGAAGGAACGTTATAAAGAATGGTGTTTATGAGTAGCATCACTTGTCTAGGCCACCCACATCCAAAAATCGCGTAAAGATAAAAGAAAATTTTGAAGTGTATTCGAAAATCTATTTCTCAAATCTCCGCAAACAAGCTGCAACAACAACGTTTGATTAAATTGTATGTGGCATCAAAGAAGACAGACGTATACAGAAGCACCGGTCCCATAGTACGATTTAGGCGGGTATGCTTATGAAAGTGGACAACGGTGACATGGCTATAGAACTATAAGCACCCCAGCCGTCATCATCCTATAAGACCTATGATTCAATACGTTTATCGTTTTCAGTAGTACAAAGAAAATTGGTTATTCCAGCCAAGTGGACTGGTTAGTCCAACTAAGAAAATTGGTTAATTCAGTCAAGAAAATTGGTTAATTCAGCAAATTGGTTAAACCGGCCCAGTGAAATGGTTGTTCCAACTAAGTACGTTGGTTATTCCAATTATTTAATCGTAGTCGGCCCGACCAATAACTTGGTTGCTGAAACTAATCTAATCTAACTAAGTTCCATTGGTTGATGCAACCAGAAAATCGTTTGGCGCATATATAACCAAGATAAATGGTTAGAGATAACCAATTATTTTGTTACTCCAACCATGTCGTTTTTTCCGTGCGGTATGTCGTTACGATGCCGTCATATGCGGATGTACATGATGGCATAAGGTGACGTCACGATGACGGCATGGTGCTGGCATGTGTTTATCGGGTGTGCAAGGTGGACTTGCAAAGTGGACTTTGCAATATTTTTGGGTTTATTTTACTCAGTGCTTCGGCATCCGCAGTCTGCCGTAGACAGAAAATCGTCGTCTAAGCAGTTGCAATTTCCTTATCTATTTCACTAATTGTGGCTGGCAACTTTGCGGATGCTGGTTAAATCGCTTAAAACTTGGATCTGTCGGAGCCACGCAATCTGTCAAAGACAGTTCCCGAGAACTGTCGAAATACAATAACATTACTGAAACTGCTCGTTCGTTAGCAACTAGGCAACCCGACAGCTAATCAGAGAACGAATAAACCGACAACAATACTCATATCGAAAATGTGAGATATTTTAGCCACTGATTTTTTGAAGAGGGAAAGCACTGCGTAGTGTTATAAAATTAAAGGACGATTTACGCCACGTTCGATACCGAAAATGAATTAGATTTTATCCTTTAATTAATATGCACGAATTGGGGAATCAACAGCCGTACACTGTAAAAAAAATCTTTCTTAAAATTAATATACTGGAATTGGAAGAACCGTATACATAAACTGTGTATTAAATTTCACAAACATTTATATTGAATTTGTATATAAACGGTATTGGAAAAAATGTTGCGTTCGATAATATGAAGTTACAATTTTTTCTGGTTTTTCCATCGCAGCAAGATATTTTTCGATGAATATATTTGAAAATTCATAGACATTACTTTCGATATTTAATTACCTTGTATATTGAATTTGATAAACTTCTATGTTGAAATATCATATGAATGGTATTGAAAAACAATGTAACGTTCAATAATATTACCGCACAATTTCTTTGCAAACTATGTTTACAAAGCGGTATCTTAAAATACAAGCACATATGTGTTGGCAATTTAAAATGGGCTTGAAGACAATAAAAAAAAATAGAACTATTACTCGGGCATTATTTTTTCAGACATATTATGTCATCAGAAGTTGTTGGGTATTGGTCTTCGCCAAAGAAAATTTTCCGCCGACACCGGGATTTGAACCTACAACCTACCTACCTAAGTACCTAACTACGCACGCACACTATCACCTACGCTAACAACGACTCAGTAATTTTGAATATCTAAATAGCAATAGAGTTGTACAACTATTATTCTCTCAAGCATACTTATAATTGACATAAAATGCTCAATTGATTGCAATCCAAGCCTGAAGTGGGTTTGGAAATATTTTCAAGTGAACACAACTTTTGGGTGAACGGAATCTTTTTCTCACGAAGAAAGGCTCCGGTATCCACATTTTGGAAAAAAATACATCCACAGCCTGTAAAAGTCTCACCTCAGTACATTAAATTTGCAGTTTCTTATTTGTAGAAATTGATCACAATATTAGTGTACACTGTAGTGTTAGTAATGTTAGTGTATTAGTATACACTGTATAATATTGTATCGCCTTATAGCGAGTTTTGTAAATTGCTCACACTTTTCTGTCAGAAAACTCAAACATTTTTCAAAAAGTAATACACCCATGTGGATAAAATCGCAAATACTTTGCTGGGTATTATTCAATATTAGTAACTCGGGTACGAATATTCCAAAAATGCATGTTGATTTTCATTTCCTAATTTAGTAATTAATTATTTAATAATCATGTGTTGTAATTTCCATTCACCGGATTATCGAAATTCATTTATCTGTATTAAATTTACTATGCAAATATGATAATTTCGATATCCTATACCGAGTTTACCAAAATTCATAATCGTTTGTATTGGAAAAACGCGAATATTTTTTAGAGTGTACATTATTTACTCAAGCTAAAGGAATCACGTCGATGATTTTTCCATAAATTTGTAATATTTAAACATCTTGACGTATCTTTAAATAGTGGTCTGGATCAAAACATTATTGTCGTGTCTGGTTTTAAGACAATAACTAGAAATACACAAACATCCACATTTCAAGGTCAACTAAAAATCGTATTGTTAAGATATTCGCAGGTCTGCATGATTATTTCAGGTATTCTGACACTTTCATAGCGTTTTTTATTTTACAAAAACATAAATTTGTGGAAAAGTAAAATTAGCTAAGATATTGATAACTCCAACATTGCAACAAGACGATTTGCCTTCATTTATCTTGTTACGTATTGCGTAACTACATTTATAAATGTCACCATTAGAAAAGACTCCCGTCAATACAAACGAGGGTCCTTCACTGATTTCACGCACTACACACACATCACCGATAGAAAAGATTCCCTACAATACAAACGAGGGTCTCTCACCGAAACACATGTTCAGCGCAAACTCTTAGTGTATACCACGCGCCGCGAGCTCTTCAAATAAAGACCCGCGCCTAACGAATATGTTGCTGTATTTCGTAAGCGGTGATGAATTCTCACGTACCACTTATTTGAAACCTAACGAATATGTAGCTTCAATACTCGTGTACCCCACCACTTGTCTAAAAATCATCAGGGGGACAATAGTATATAAGCACCGTATAATTTACTAAATTCAGCTATTCTTCCCTACTTCATCTTGCTGATATCGAGAGCGCGCAAAGCTCTTCGACGAAAATCCGTACCTTAGCCCTGCGACGGTAAGACTTCGTAAACGTCTGTAAGAAATTGTACTCCAGCAACAAACATTATATATGATAAAGTCTGGAGTCTCTAAATATCATCGCTTCACCGCTCGCGCTCGATTTCGATAGTCTTTTGTTTTCGGTCACCTGTCAATATCACCTCGAAAGTTATCGACACTGTCAAAGTTATTCGTGTTTGAATCTTTCATTTAAATATAATAAAGTCTGAAGTCTCTAAATACCATCGCTCCCCCGCTCGCGCTCGATTTCGATAGTCTTTTGTTTTCCAATCTGTCACCTGTCAACATCATCTCGAAAGTTATCGACATTGTCGAATTTACAGCTTAAGGTAAACGCCCCAATAGCCGGCCATCTTAGAGAACCGGAAACTGTAAAGTTATATTTCTTATACTAAAATGACCTTTCTATACTTGTAACCATAACTAATGCAAAGCTTAGATTTTCTACTTTTCGAAAAGCATCCATTAATTCATGTCAGGGGTATAGTTTTTTGTTAAAGTTAGGAAACAATTGAGAAAGTCGTTGGACTAGTACCCAACCACCGATTTCAGGTAATGTCTAAATACCCGACCAAGCATGCCCCTATACGCAACCACCCGCCGATACGAGGCTATGCGATTCGTTGAAACTTCATTTTATTTCTTAAATTACACGCAACGTTTGGGATAATTCATGATAAATAATAACTAATAAAAAGGCTCACCGTGACGTGCAACCGGCATCAACTTGACATAGAGGTTATGTTCGCTGAGTTTGTGTTGGCCGGGAATAGGCCGCGGTTGGATATCGGTACAGCATACTGCGGATGCGCCCCAATAGCCAACCGTGGAAATTGACGACTTAGCAGTGGTTTTTCGCAAATTTTAATGGAAGATTTATAAAGTCTATTTATTCGCGAATAGCACAAGCCACGAATTATTGTGGAAATCGTGAAAATAACAGCGTCATAAGCTTAACAACGTTACGCCAATTCTTAACGAACTGGCTAAAAGATATGCACCGATCCTCTGAGCGGCGTCTGCAGTGCATAATATCTTTAAAAAACGTCAACAAAAAAATTAATGACTATTTTTATTATCGGCCTATGCAGACATAAAGAATTGCAAAAATGGTAGGACTAGTTACTTATTTATTTCATATTCATAATTTCTTAATTTTAGTCAATATTTGTGTCAGTGGTTGGCGACTGGTACATGGTTGGGTACCGGGGCGTTTATCTTACCGCTGATATATCTAGGAAGTTCGGAATATTGTTATTCGTGTTTGAATCTTTGACTTAAATATAAACTGTCTCAGATATAAAGGAAAACTACGCAAAAATTTGACATATTTTAAACCTAACCTCTTGACGTTTAAATCTCTAGGCAGTCACATATTTTTTAGGCAGTTGTTTTGTTTTATCTGTCTATTTAACGATGATAGTTTTCGGTTGGTAGTCTTTTCTAAGATCTCCGAGCGACCTGATTTGCGACAAATACGATTAAATTTAAAATATTCCCAACGAGAAGAACAACGACGATTTCTACAATTATAAGATAAGACGAAGATTACGAAGGTTAATACGTGGTAAGAATATCAGAATTATAAGAATTGCTAATCCTTTTTAGTCTTCGACATTACGTTCTTCTTGACTATTCATTAAATTATAATCTACGGTATTATTCAACAAGCCTAATTAAAATCAGTGTTTATATAAATAAACTGACAGAGACAACTATGTCAGTTAGTACTACTTCAGTGATATATGGACGATCGCAGAATTTGAATCTGTTTCTACCGATGTCACCTGTCAATTTCACGACGATTGACCTTGGCTCTGTAAAATTTGTTGCATATCGATAACGATTTATGAAAGATCGAACATAACGTCTCGCATTTGAATTCTTGATTTGAATCCTATGTAATAAAGTCTGGGGATCTTATCACTTCCCCGTGCGCACTCGATACCGATTGTCTTTTTTTCGATAGTTTTTTTTTTCAATCTGTCACCTGTCAATGTCACCTCGAAAGTCATCGACCCTGTCGAATATACGGCTTACCGCTGACAAAACTAGGAAGGTCGGAATATTTGTAGTCGCATTCGAATCTTCGATTTGAACGGAAACTGTCTGAGATATATCGCAAAATTACACAAAAGGTAGACATATTTTGAACGTAACAGCTTGCTGTTGAAATGTGTAGGTAGTCATCATGTGTTTTCGTATACAGTTATTTTTCGACCTGTCAATTTCATGGTGACAGTTTTTGATTCGCAGTCTGTTGTAAGACTTCTCAACGAGTTGACATACAAATGCAAAGTTTGTCGTTACAAAGCCGAAGCAACTATGTTACCATTACAACCGAATTTGCTACCATAGCAATTGACTTTGTTACCATAACAACCGACTTTGTTACAATCGCAACCGACTTTGTTACGCTAACCACCAACCATAGTAACGTTTTGACCTCTGATATTCTTGGCCAGTTTCAGCGAAAATTTCAGCTCTAAAATGCATTTGTAAGGGGAATTTTGAAAAGTGCTTCGGTTTCGCGCGCTTTGAATCTAGCGATGACTGTCTCAGACCAGAGATGTGCTTCCCAAAATGCCATCACTAAAAAATTTACCGAAAATAGTCGCATACACAGAAATTTTGTATTCACACATTACATCCGTCAATTGACAAATTAAAAATTTTGTTATCCGAATGTCAATGTCTGCTGCGATGAGAAGTTCGCCTTTATGAGGAAGCACATTAGACGAAATTAAATTAAAAGAAAATAACCTAGCGTACGGGCGCGAAGCACCCGATCGCTAGTCAACGAAATAACGTTCAATAATTTTAAGTACGTATCATTTCACGAACCAATCAATTACTCTGCATGCTGCTCAATCTTGCTTCAGTCTATCGTTGAGTCTTTGTCACATTCATAAGTCTACGGTAGTACATGGCGAGGTCTCTGTCCCCGATGCAATGGGCCAACGGCTTGACTCGAAAGAGAAACCGCCGTTACGACTTGCTATCGTGCAACTCTGGAGAGTTTGCCTTTGGGTGTAACAATATTACTTAATATACTAGTAATTAAGGTTTCTTTCGAGCCAACCATACAGGGCCCTGAAGCGGTAAAATCAGCGAAGTCCTCTCCAGGCATGCAATATTTCCAACTGATAAGGCTCTGACCAGGTTGGAATTAGGCTTGCCTTATCTGAATTGTGTCAGGTTTCACAAAGTGTGCCTTATCTGGCCCTCACTAGGATTACATCGGGTTCACCAGATCGGACACGTCCTGGCTATACCCGAACAGGGCCTCATTCAAATTTCTGCTCGGGATACGCTTGGTTTTTGTAGTGTACACCCTTAATGAAGAAGCTATCTGCAAGCCTTGATTTCCCATCCTTTTACTTTATTATCCACGTGCTAAGTGACAGGATTTGGAAGATCATCTAACATGTGGATTTAGTATTTATCATAGTCCAGACTGTTGTCTAAGGGGGTGAAAACAGTCCCGCCGGTGGATGCGAGACAGGTCGGCGCTCTGCTTGTACTTCCAAGAGCAAGACAGCGTCGCGACGTGACCACCGTACAGGGCGGAAGTGGGGGCGCTGTGTACTCTATAGTCTGTGCAGCGCGTTTGAGTTGAGCCCGTGGCGTATAGTAGCAGAGAGCACAGGAGAAGATAGAAGTTGGGGTTCGCGCGAATCGAGAGAGAACGGCCGTGCTGTTCGTAGGGAGAGCGGCGCACGTTTCGTTTGCGGGAACGAGCTCTCTGCGCGTCGGGGTGAACCGGACCCCGTCTTCTCGACGCGTCCTCAGTTTGAATCGCGCTCTCCACCGCCGCGCGGAGATAGTCGCTCTTCCGGCCCAACAACTACATCGGAATTATCCAGCATTTAACGAACAGAGGCAGACTTTAAAAACATACTAATACAAAGAAAAAAGAATGCTGCGAAAAATAATATGAACAAAAGATAATAAAAGAAAAAAAGAATTACTGAAGTGAATAAAAAAATCTATATGTTGAGTGAAACAAGGGGAAAAAACAGAGGGAGGAATAATAATAAAGGAAAAAATGCGAGACTCGAGCATAATTGAAATATGAGATGGTGACGAGTGTTTCTCCCTATTCACCGGTCGACATATCGGTCGTTTTCCCTGTGCTTCGATATTTATCCTGTAATATTGACAGCATTACTTTCTCTCGTTTTGTCTGAACAGTTTTGAAAAGATTTTTTTTTTTTTTACTTATGAGTGTTCAGCGATGAGTGGACCAAGTTTTTGCGTGGTTTTTTATGATTTTGAAAAGTTGGACTGTGCGGATTTGGCTGGCGGAAAATTACCTTGGGGATAAAGATTAATTGCTTAGAATTCTTGTTGGTTTATGCATGACAAGGGTGCGGTAATCGCGCCGCGGCTAATTATGTAGTTCACGTGGAGGCGCCGAGTTGCGCTTCGTCGTCAGCTGATTTTTTTAAACTATGAATTTTACATATATTTTTCACACTAAAAAATCTACGATTTTATGAAAAGTGATGGTTGGATCTTACGAACAAAATCGATCATTATCGAAGTAAGTTATAGTCAGAAAAAATCTGGTATCGATAACAATAAAGTTATAGAAATTTTTTCCAAGAGTATGCGGCAAATTTTGAAACAATAAACAAAATAGTTGCAAGCATATTTAATCGCTCTAACTATAAAATTATAGTCGTAACTTTTTGTTAGTCACTTGAACTATGAAAATGTAGTCGCAAGTATTTTTCGTTATTGTAACTATAAAAATATAGTATCTACTTTTTTAATTACCATTACCATTACCATTACCATAACAATATAGCTATATCTATTTTTTTATTACCATAATTATGAATAATATAGCTATATCTATTTTTTATTACCGTAATTATGAAAAAAATCGCATGTACTAACAATAAATCGCTGTCACTTTAAAGTAGCTGATACCAGATATTTTTGTGTATGATTTTCTTACGTTCACTTGTTATGGATTTATCAAGATGCACACGCAAAGTTTTCGGTATGTGTTATATGCACGTGGCGATATTAAAAGCAGGATCATAGAGTGTGATTATGCAATACGAATGGTGACACGCTGGTTCTGAACGATGAGGCAATTGTTCGAATCTGACACGGTATTGGCTTGTGGTTCACATCAATTTTGGAGAGTGAACGAGCGTCGGATCGTACATACGAGCTATGGTCTAGTTCGAGGATAACCATCAGTCTCGTTGGATGATTAGAAAGTCTTGACAGTTGTGAATAGTTCGATGGACCATGTGCAAGAACGTGGGCATATACTGCGTTGGGCATAGTTCGAGGTCGCAGAGCCCAACTTATGGGTACTTTGATTTACCTTGGAGCTAGTTAGCTCAAAGGTTTATTGTAACTCTCGTTTCTCATGCATGCGTGGAATTTCATAGTAGAATAAACCGTTGGCCACTTACAGAAAAACGCGATATTAGTGACTTTAAACAGTTGATAAAAAAGCTTCAATATATTTTTATTGAAAATATTAAATAGTTTTTAAAAATTCAAATTTTCGAAAAATGGAGTCGCTGATCAACAATTGATAGTTGTCATTTATTGCCAGGTTTACTAGGATAGCTATAAGCTATAAGGGAAATCCTCGCAAGAATTCCAAACCAAAAACTCAATGCTAAATAAATCGGAAAAGAAAAGAAAAAAAATTCTAATACGTCATAATAATAAAAACGCCATTGAAGACAATTAATACCATGTCAAAAAATTATTCATAAATCAGCAAACAAAATATTTTTTAACAAACTTTAAGAAGACTTTTTTTTTTGAATAAATATGATTTTTTAACATTTTGTCTACGATTTTGAATTTATTAAAAAATGAATTGGAACTATGAAAATTATTGCTTGAGCCTACAATTTATAGCTGCCACTTATAATTGTCAGGACTACCACAACAATTTTTCTGAGTATAGAAGCATTGGGGTAAATCCTCTTGAGTATTTTATTTTTACAGACACATGTACATAAATGAATAACTCCGAAACCATTGGATTTTATTTCGTCTCGGAATCAGGACATTGCAACTGCAAAAATAACATCAATGATTATTCATAATAATTACAATTATTTAATGTGAAGCGGTCAAATTAAATTTTTTATATTTTCGAGATATATGGAAAAAACGACTTGGTTGTGGCAACAAAAAAATTGGTTATCTGTAACCAATTGTCCTGCTTATATATGCGCCAAACGATTTTTTGGTTGCGTGAATCAGTGGAATTTAGTTAGATTAGATTAGTTGCAGCAACTAAGTTATTGGTCGGGCCGACTACGGTTAAATAATTGGAATAACCAATTTACTTAGTTGGAACAACCATTTGACAGGGCCGGTTTAACTCATTTACTTGACTGGGGCAACCAATGTATTTGGCTAGAATAACCAATTTTCTTGGCTCAATTAACCAATTTTTTTAGTTGCATCAACCAATGCACTTGGCGGATCAATCAATTTTCTTAGTTGAACCAACCAATCCACTTGGCTGGATTAACCAATTTTCTTTGCACTGCCAAAAATGATAGACGTATTGAACCATAGGTCTTATGGGCTGATCAAGGTTGGGGTGCTTACAGTTCTATAGCAATGTCACCGTTATCCACATCCATAAGCATACCGGCCTAAATCGTACCACGGGACCGGGTGTTTTTGTACACGTCTATCTTCTTTGATGCTCCACGCTATGTAATCAAACGTTGTTGTTGCTGCTTGTTTGCGGAGTTTTGAGAAATAAATTTTCGTATACACCTCGAAATTTTCTTTTCTCTTTGCGCGATTTTTGCATGTGGGCGGCCTAGACAAGTGATGTTATTTACAAACACCATTCTTTATAACGTTCCTTCCATTCGAACTGACATTGACGTCTGAATACGAATTGGTTTAAACAAATTAAAGCCGATAAACGCAAGCACCCGGCTTGCAACGCAAAATGACGCTTTGAGGTTCCTAACGTGGTTCCACGACTAACGGCCGGTGATGGTACTAACCGAAATAGTTGTCCCTACCAATTAAATTGGTAGTCTTCCATTCTACGAAAAACTTGGTCGTACCAGCTGTCATAGGCACCAATTCACGTGGTTGGTTCTTTAGAACCACGCAAACTACAATTTCTTGGTAACGACAACTATTTCTGTTAGTCATATGCACTAAAGTATGAACTTAGTTGCTGTTGGTGAGGGAACCAATTGTGCGACATTAAATTTATGAATATAGTAGTTACAATGACCAATTTAATATAAAATTGATACATTTAACCAAGTCATTTTTTCCGTGTATTTGGAGAAGAAATCTTTGCACTGCGTTTCAATTCTGGTTTAATTCAGGAGATTTAACAGGTGGATTGTGTAAATATTATTTTATTTTATTTGCTGAAATATTTACTTAAACATGAAAAATGTTGATACGATCTTTGATTCACGGCTTTCTGAGTTACAAAGCAGATTTAGCGCGAGAGATTAGATTCAACCTTCGTCGTATTATCGTTATTCCAATATTTTCTTTAAAAACATATTATATTACATGTAACAATTTTTTTTGTCCTAAATATCTCAACTTCAACCAAAAAGTATCTTCTGTATTCATTGACGTCCACGAATTCTCAATATTCAGTTTGTGTATATTTATAAACCATTTTGGGGTCTGATTAGTTGCAAACTTAACTTTTTTTGCTTCCTCATAGAGGAAGCTATGTTTTCATGAAAAAAATTTTTTTCAAGATTTTTATGTCAGGACACTTAGAATAATCCAAAACGTCCAAAAAAGTGATCTAGAAAAAATGTCCGTATGTATGTATGTGTGTGTGTGTGTGTGTGTGTGTATGTATACAACTCCGAAAATTCGAACGCCGATAACTCAACAATAGTTTTGTATATTGCGCTCAAATTTGGCACACAAGTATAGCAGCAGACCCTCTTCAACTGTAGCAATTTTCGACAAAATCCGTTCGAAATTTCGATTTTATGCCGTTTTGAATTTTTTGAAAAAAGGAGGTGGTCGCTGTACCTTTCGTAAAATTTAGTCAATTTTGCTAAGTAGTTGGTTATAAGAGCAGGTGCACTCAATGTTGTTTGGTATTGAATTTGGGTCGAATCAGCAAAATGGTTCAGATTTCATGGAATTTTTCAAAAAATTGACATTATCGCTCTATTATAACTTTTGAAAAACTTGAGATGGCGAGCTCAAATTTTGTATATAAATGAAACAATATTTAGCCATTATATATGTATAATTTAGTGACGAACGGTATGAAATTTTTGATTTTATGGAATGTTGAATTATTCTTAAAAATATCCGTTATCACATTTACTTTCGGAAACGCTCTAATAATAACGAAATAACGGAATAACGAAATAGAAAAAGGGAATTCACAACATGTTTATTTGTATAATTAAAACAAGGATGCAAAGTAGAACCTTGCACCTTGCTTCACCATTATTTTTCGCTTTTTACAAAGCTTCCTCTATGAGGAAGCCAAAATTGAATACAATACTTCCTCATAGAGGTAGCTTTGTAAAAAGCGAAAAATAATGAGGAAGCAATGTGCAAGGTTCTACTTTGCATCCTTGTTTTTGTAAGTAAATTCAACTTTCAGATGTTGATATCTCTGCAAATAATAGACAGGATATGAAATACATTTTAATTCAAGGTATTCAAAGCCCGGAGCTCGGGGCAATTTTTGCGTCAATTGTCGCAGAGATTTATAAAAATTCAATTGGCTGCGTACATTTTTGTTGAAAAAAAAATTCATTGAAAAGAGGGGGAAAAAAATAAGCCAAGGACAATAGGGTTTTGTGGTGGTTTTGCTGGAGCGCATGAAAGCTCAGGTATTCTTGGTGACTGCCCTGACGACGACCCAATTCGATATTAATCAAAAATATTGGGTGTACGCGGTTAAAGCTTATTCAGATCACGATTCCGTTATATATATATATATATATATATACATATAGCCGCCATGAAACTGTACAGTGATGAACACGAGCTCAACGCGCACGTGAACTGTTGCCTCTTTGTCTTGTACTTGACAATAGCGAATGCATACAGGTATTCTGACGTCGAATGTAGAGCCATGCTTCGTCATGACGCTCGTAAAGTTTGCCAAATGAAGAAAGTGCCGAATCACCGGTCTCGGACTCGTAAAAATCATGTGCAATTTAACCGTTACGTCACGTAGAAGTTAAAAAAATTTCAAACCCTTTCTCCGTACCGTTACTTACTTTTCAAACCCTTTCTCTTTACAGTTATATTTATTCTGCATACGTTGAATTTTTTCACGTAATTATTAAGGCCACCGAGTCACCTTAAAAGCACATAGGAATTTTTTGTTTATTGATACCGTTTGCTAAAAATAACAATACTTTTATCATGAATCTTTTGGAATGAATATGAATCACTGCAAATCTGTAATTTTGTGCAAATGAGTGAAGAAATATAAAATATTAGCTTTTCATTTTTTTTTTTCTATTCATTTTTAAATATTCATTTATTTTGAATAATCGTCATGCTTATACATACATTTTTTTTATTATTAAAGAGACCAAGTCAGTATCTTATATCTAAATCTCATAAAATGTATGTCCATCACTCTAAATCTGCATATTTGTTCAGTGGAATAGTGTATTAGATTCCTGCGGGCATAAATGTAGATTCTTTTCCCTTTTGGCAACTTTAATATTAAACCAGAGAACGGATTTATTTAAAGGAATGGGTATGTTAATTTGGTATGGGTCAAATATTTCATAAAATTGGAAAGTGGACCAAGTCTCTTGAAAGGGCCATAAAAAAGTATTGTATTATCGATAATTCCAGAATCTTATACTTTTTTTTTTACAAAAATAGAAAATCCATAGAAGATTTAGAAGCTTTGAAAAAATAACAGAATTAATCGCATAATTGATGGAGATGAGAAAAAAATTACAGATTTGTTGATCATCGTTATTGCACAATTTTATAAAGGAAGTTAATTACTTTTAAATATATTTTCAGCCTTTAACTGCTACGGTAGCAGTTCCTACATTAAAGGAATATTTTCCAAGTAACTTTTTTAACACGAATTTTTTTAATCTGAAATTTGTCAAGAATTATTATAATTTTATTAAAAATGAATCCCACATTATTTTTTTTTTATTGAAAAAAAAAAAAAAAAAGAAACATTCAGTTACCAAAAATACAAATAAAAACAGTAAAAAAAAAACTGAGCGGCTTATTGCCATTGAGTATTATTTTTTTAAATGTTTTGTAGTTTGGTAAGTATTTAAGACTTAATCAATATTGAAAAAAATGAATAAACTGTAATTGAATTAGGAATGCATTCTACACAAAATTTTATGAAACCGAAACTCATTTTGGTACAAAAAATAAAAAAGTAAAAATCTCAAAACTATATTCATTCCACTAACTTAATTCAGAAATGCAAACAAAAAAATGCTCAGCCACCGAGGAAAGTTAAGGGGTTGAATGGCACTTAGTGGTTTAAACATATTTGTTTTTTTTTTTTTTTTCATCGCTATATTTTCATTCATTACGAGCAGCCCGATTTCGAGTAAGTAAATTTTCTCTGGGAGGCTAAATGTATTAATCCCAGTACCTGAGCGAGAGTATGTCCAAGTAAATGTATAGTCACTGAGGCCACATATCGCCTCTTTGATCCCTGCCCAACGTGCTGGTTTCCCGCGCCCTCGGAATCGGGACGTGCGACGATACGTATGACACGCTAGTTTAATATTAAGAGCACGAGGTAATTGCTCACAGCTGTTATACTGTAGAGGTACAGAATGTATTAGTTGCATGTTTCGAGCCGAGGGCATTTGCATATTTCCGACGTTCAAACATGGACGAGGGGTGCGAACGATACAGAAACCGTGGTGCACGCATGCATGCGCGGATTTCTTCTGATAAAATATACTTTATATAATGCGTTTATAAAATACCATTTTCCCATTTTATGAGCCGAAACTAAAACCTTCCCCTAAAAAACAACCAGCTCGATTTTGTCGAAACTTGAAACCATTTTACTGCCTTACCGTTTTTACAAGACAAAGGCTGCAACAGGAAATTACCAATCTATCAGAAATTCAGTTTGAATGCAATAAATTTTAGAGGTAAACAAAA
The DNA here is from genome assembly GCA_963970395.1 of Ephialtes manifestator. Taxonomy (NCBI): domain Eukaryota; kingdom Metazoa; phylum Arthropoda; class Insecta; order Hymenoptera; family Ichneumonidae; genus Ephialtes; species Ephialtes manifestator. The sequence continues at coordinate 21,635,443 of OZ019974.1, read as the reverse complement.
TATTAAGGTGATGAGAAGAATATTTTGAAATTTTTATTTTTCAAAATATTTATTCTAAATACTTTTCAATTGTTTAAACTGCGAATAGTTTGTGAGAAATGGTAGTAATAAGATTTTGAAAGATTAATTGAATTATTATAATTTACGTAAGAAAATATTTATTATTTAAAGCAATCATAATTATTTATAGCTATTCGAACTACAAAGTTCTTCAGACTTATTTTAATTTGACTATTGCCTTGTCTATTTGCATTTACCATTTTTTATAAAATAAAAAATATTGCAATTTTAGCCAATTTTGTTATGATATTGAAAATATTGCCACTTTTTAAATAAAATCGTCTTCAAAAACCAGCAAAAAATATCTCCCATCAAGCTGTTCCAATGTCATTGCTCGCCTATTCGTAATATGGACAGAAATCGCATTCAGATCGCTGGCCATTACGCTTTAAATCTATTGCTTATGACTTGTCGGATATCGACGTTGGTGGGTCAAGGTTGTTGACGATCGGGTTGTTCGCGTCGTCACCAGGTATTAGGCATTATTACGACCTCCTATCCGTGTACCCTGTACATAAAGCGTGTGTTGTTGCTGCCAGATGACATGCTAGATTCAGTTCCGTTCAAGCTTTCAAGAAATTGATCTATAATTCATTCCAGCGGAAATTAAATAGCTGTACGTTTATCATCTATGAACGTCATCCACTATATACCATGAAGAAAACTCTATTAAAAATTCATCGTCCGGGTACTGGATGTTTTTATGCATAAACAAATAAATAAAATTAAATAAGCAAAGGAAGTGTAAAACTAAAATATTGCATAGTAAAAATGGTAAAAGTATTCATTTTACATCATTATTCTAAATGCAATTTACATGTTTTTCCATAAAAATATCCAAGCATTTGCAACGTTATAATTTGAGCTATTTTTATATATAGTTGCTATTTTTACTCATTTTTTCCAAATGTAGGAAGGCATATTTTGATTAAGATTTTATGCGGCTTATTTAAAAGCAGAGTTGTAAATCCCCATTAATTCATGAGATAAAGTTTACAGTACAATTTGTTTTGTAATTATGATTTCATAATAATAATATGTAGTGATTATAAAATAGAGTGTAAACATTTGAATAGCTGTCAAAAATAATAATTTTCGCTTTAATATTGCAAGAAATAGTGGAAAAATGGAAGAAATAAGTAATGCATTACTTATTTTTTTCCATTTTTTCAAAAGGATTACCGTGCATTTTTATTGAATAATAATAATATTTGCAGCCATTCCAAAATTTAATCATCGTATTACAATCGCTACATAGTATTATTATAAAATCATAATTATAGAGCTGATCGTATCACTCTAAAAACCAAGCGTGTTGCAAGTGTGTTGTTCCTATCTTTTACATTGTGACGCGTTTTTACACACTTTCAAACGTGTTAGCATTCACATTATAAATGATATCTGAAAGGAACACGCCTGTAAGTGTGTAAAAAACTCGTCATAATGTAAAATATAGGGAACAACGCACTTGCAACACGCTTAGTTTTAGTGTGATCATCATCATTATTTCTGTAAGTATTAGGCATTTACAGCTCTGTTTAAAAGTAGAGTACATTGTCTTTTTATCATTGCTCATTCACAATAACACACCACGAACTTTATTAAAATCTCAAACGTACATTGCTTCAATTATTTTTTCATGAATGTTTACTTTCCATTTTAGTTCCCTCGTGTCCGATGATTTAGCGTATTATTTCCACGGAGTTAGTATATCATTAGCTTGCACAGCTGGGATTTTCTCTCCGTGAATTAAAATCTCCAACGTCGTGAAGTGAAAGAACACGGAATAATGGATTCCTGAAAACATATCGTATTTTTTTTCCTGCCCGTGCACGAAACAAGAGCTACCAAGGACACGAAGCTCCTGCGAAAAGTATGCAAATTAGTTGAGCAGAGCTCTGAAGGAAAATTCTCCAATATCGGGAGGAAAGAGAGAGTGAATTGAACGAGATAGAGAGACGAGTGTCGAAACGAGGCCACTGGCGACGCCTCGTATTTTCTCGTGCATTGACTTATATCCCTTTTGCCAAGATTACGACCGATGAGCATCTTGGGGAAATTATATTTAAAGAGGAAAAAAAAAATGTTCGCTCTTTCTCTCTCGCTCTGTGAAATGTGAAAAGTTTCGTTCAAAGGCAAAGTTCGATACACGTGCTATGCATTTGTTCCTCATCTGCGTAGACTACAACGTAGTATCGCAAACTTTTTGCGATTGAAAGTCTCAAAGCTTTTATTTAGTGTTATGAACAGATTGAATGCCTGAAGTCAAAGGGAAATAATATCTAATTAAAAAAACATATTCGCGTATTGGATAAATTACAAAAAATTGAAAAATATTACGGTAACGAGTATTTTTATTACAGTATATTTATTACAATAGTCGTGTTCATTAACAAATAATAATTGTCACTTATTGCAAGGCCTATAAGGATTTTTATGAGGGAATCGCTCGCAACTGTTCCAAACCAAAAGATTAATGTTAAATTACCTGGGGGAAAAAGTCATCCAAGACAAATAGTATTTATATCTCACAATAATATATCACATACCATGATTTATAAATCAATAAACAAAATATTTTTCGACAAACTTTAACAAGGTTTATTTACCACTAGTACTACAACAATTCCGCTGAATATACAAGCATTTTGTCTCGTGAATAATTTCTAGAACAAAAATAGCCCTCTATAAATTCTCTTGAGTATGTTGTTCTCACAGACACACGTAATTAAATGAATAATTCCGAGACGATTAACTGTAATTTCGTTCCGGAATTAGGACATTACAACTGAAAAAATAACATCAACCTTGACGAAAATTATATTTAAAGAGGAAAACATCTTTTCGCTGTTGCACTCTCGTTCTGCGAAGTGTGGAAAGTTTCATCCAAAGGCAAAGCTCAAGCCAGGATCTACGGATTTCTTTCCCATTTCCGTAAACTGCGACGTAGCAGCGTAAAACTTTCGCTATTGAAAGACTTACAGATTTTATTCAATTTTATAAACAGATTGAATATCCAAATCCAAAGAGAAATTGTTGAATCGATATTTAAAATCAACACGTTCACTTATTCATCGTTCTACTTCTTCTTGTTACCATGGGATGTATCAATATATATATATCATCTGTCTTTGTTACTGTCAAAAAAAGGG